>OY856364.1:16317500-17517500 GCA_963693475.1 Ectropis crepuscularia
GAGTGAAATGTGTATTACGTTCAAGGAGTCTGTCTATGTTTTAGAAAAGCGACGATATGAAGTTAAGAACTTGTGCTAGTACAATGATGTACCCAGAGATGGCGCTTTGAACAGCTTTTCAAAAAGCTTCAGAATGTTTTACCTAGATGGCGCTTAACACAAATTCCATCAGTATTTTCTTAAGACGTTGTCACGTTCAACTATCGTCAGTAAACCGACTTTACAGACAAGAATTTTTTTTTTAGTACAATTTGTACTGACCCATTTAATTTTTTTTTACGTTGACGAGACGAGTAGGACATGTGCCTGATGATAATCAACACGCCTGCCACATAACAGTACAGTGACACGCAGCTATTGGAACATGAAGAGTCCAAATCATTACCTAGCACTGCACTGCACTCTTCACCCAAATACATTCTATCTCTAGGCCCTGTAATTTCACTGAAAACATTGGCCTTGAAACCGTAACTGTGAACAGTGATGTTTGCACATTACTGCTTTGCAATAGAATAACTGGCAAAGGTGTGGTACTTCCCCAAGTTGACTCTGCAGAGACTCCTACCACTACAAACATTTCAAAACTACAATCGGATTGCACTTGAACACAGTCTTTCTATGCTTTAACTCCATTTCAATACCACGGTTGCCTGGAAGAGATCGCTTTTAACGATAAGGTCGCTACTCTATTTTTGCAGTAAGAGTTATCTATCTTTCGGCTTGGGATTGCTTCCACCGTATATGGGTGACACCTTAGTCCAGCACGTGTTGTTCGGGATAGGAAGCGAGAGGGAGGGATCAGATCGAAGAGCTCCTCGGAACACTCGCCATGACAGAGGCGATAAAATACTGCCAAATGAGGCCACGTCTCTACGCAACTGCAGAGGCTCTAAGTTCTGCGGGTTTGAGCATCCACGAGATATGTAAATTCCTAAGATATGGAATAAAGAAAAATAATATCTGACGAAAGCGGAATCTGTCGCAAGAGGAATCGCGAGAATTCCTGTTTCGTCACCAGTTTCAAAATTCTGACCCATACGGAAAAAAGAAGTGACCTGACGAATGTCTTCTAAATCCTATCTATCACCATCTTACTTTTTAAGCGACGATACGGTCTATGATATATCGTTCTTACTTACAAGAAACCGATTAACTTAAGACACCAAGATTGTATCCATCGGGAAACACTTAGTGAGGCAACGCATTCCACAGCCTAGACAGTCATATTAAAAAAACATTCGTGTCTTTGGTTCACTATCAACCAAGAAACGGTGTCACTTTTTGAACCACAAGCGGTTTTATTAAAAATAGCTCAAAGTGGTGTTAGATCATGCAGCAAAACTGCACACTTTCCGAAATTTATCTGACAAAACCCAATAGATCTGCAACTTCGAGTCAAGAAAGTCAAGATTTTTTGTATTTTTCGAACAAGGAACCAATCTATCGAATACCATAAACAATTTGGCTATTCAATAAAACCACAGACAAAAAAATAAAAAAACTTTATTCATACATAATAATACCCCACATTATTTACATCATAATTCAGACTCGGCAAGTTATTATGCTCGGCGACCATATCACAGATATCACTCTCATTCTTTGGTTTAAAAATTCGTATATTTTTCATAGACACAACTTTCGAGAAGGTTTTCCTCGAAGCCGCGTCCATAGACTTCGCTTTCATGTCTCGAACGTACATGTTGTAAAGTTGGTACAAGTTTTTTACGTTGTCTATGGTTATGTACTGGTATTTCGTTGGGTTGGCAGCGCAGTACTGACACCTAGTTTCCGTTTTCGGTAAGTTGTCTATGTATATGTCAACGTTGATCGTTTTTATCGGTTTCTTTGGCAACTTCGGTTTTTCCGTATTTATTAGCCAGCATCTGAAAACAAAACGACAGATAATAAATTTATGTACCTAATAATTATTCTCATTATTATCTGTAACAGAATGAATTACAATAGGGATGTTAAAGAAGAAAAGTCGAGGATAGGGCTGAGTGACGTATGATGGGAGAACCCACAATGTCCAGCAGACAAGCAGACAAGGGTAGTCTGATAATGATGATGAGTGTGCGAAATGCGAAATTAACAATTTAAATAAAAATATCGGCCAATTGGAAACAAATTGCGTGCAGTTAAACAAAAATAGCAAGAAGTTTAACAAAAATAGCAAGCAATTGGACAAAAATAGCAAGCAATTGGCAATTGGACAAAAATAGCAAGCAATTACACAAAAACCTGGACAAAATTATCGACTAATTTGACAAATACATATTATACATTTTTTTTACTTTTATAGGTTTACACTTGACCGCCATCTCGCCTGTCAAAGTCAAAGTACTTTATTCATAAATGTAAAATTTACACGTCAATTAATAAAAAATAAAAACAAAAGAAAGAGCATACAAATTGTATACATTTTCAAAGTTTGAAATGACTACTTTACTGTATTATAATAATTATTGTACAGAAAACTGTCAAACATTATACGAGTATAAAATGTTTTTATTACAATTGTACTACATATACAACAACTGGACAAAAATAGCAGGCAATGGGGGAAAAATAGGGGGAAATGTATTAAACAAAAGTAGCGTATGACCAGGAGATGATCCTCACCTTACCATCGCTTCTTTGATGCCGAGGGTGTTGAGGAACATGACGCGGCAGACGGGGAGCCTCTCATCACCCAGCATCAGGTGGTACAACTTGGATTCACCCTTCCGAGACACCTGTAATACAACATTTGTGAACTTATACCCCCCTGTCTATTAATAAATATTGATGGACAATTCACACACAACACCATCTGACCCCAGATATCTGATATAAAACTTATATAATTTTAAATACATACTTATTATACATAGAAACACCCAGACACAGTACAAATATTTGAATTCGTCACACAAATATTAGCACTGGGAGGGAATCGAACCCACAGCCTTCGGCTTCGCAGGCAGAGTTACCTACTACCCACTAAGCCAGTCAAATAATAATAAATAATGGTCACATCTCAAGAGACTTTCGCTAGACGGGGGATTAAGGGTCAGATGCAGAAGGCAGTCATCCTTGACACAGCGCGCATCGTCAGGAGGTTCCTCACTCTGCAGCCCTAACCACTGGTAGCTTGGGCCCTGCCCCGCTGCTGGCGGCAAACTAGGTTTAAGCTTTTATTTATTTATTTAAATTTTTATGTTCTTTCATATAAATATTTGTAAAAACTTAGACTTAAGGAGACAAATGAATACGTAACAAACAAAGAATGGTCTAAAATACGTTTTTTTTTTTTAACTTTTATAGGCTTACACTTGACCGCCATCTCGCCTGATGTTAAGTGACGATGCTATCTACGATGGGGCGTGTTTACCTAGAAGAAACCGATTATAACGAAGATACGTAGATCTACGTCAAAATATTGACGGGTTCTGAAGTGGAGACCGCGAATAGGTAAACGTAATGTAAGACGCCCTGAGAATAGATGGAGTGACGATATTCGAAAGGCAGCTGGTGGCGGTTGGAGACGGAAGATCGAGGATCGGGCTGAGTGGCGTATTATGGGAGAGGCCTGTGTCCAGCAGTGGTCGGATACATGATGATGATGACGTCAAATACGTAGAGCTGGCAACGCTGATTTAGGCACCGGTTGATGAACGGTGATGATGATGATGAAGTCAAACCGGTGCCTAAATCAGCATTGCCAACTCAACGTATTTTGACGTCATCATCATCATCATCATGTATTCGTCCATTGCTGGACACAGGCCTCTCCTATAATACGCCACTCAGCCCGATCCTCGGTCTTGCGTCTCCAACCCCCACCAGCTGCCGCCTTTCGTATATCGTCACTCCATCTATTCTCAGGGCATCCTGTATTACATTTTCCAATTTGCCCCTTCAAATACCTACCTAAAATTTGGTAGTTGCTTTCGGAATATTACCTCTCCTTTAAGTTTCAGTCTCCTGCGTCGCACGGGCACGCTGTCGACTAGCGACCGCACATAGGCGCGCTTCCCCTTCCAGTCGAGACCGTTCCAGAAGTACCCGAACAACTCTTCACGTTTGGTCTGCACGAAACGAGGGCATTTCTTCGATGTTCCTACGAAATATATACGGTCAATTATGATGGAGCTTTTACTACTAGATAGCTGATGGTTTAACGCATAACTTAGACTACTTTTATTTGAGGAAAATTTACAAGTTCCACGACATAAACCAAAAAAATGTTGACAGTCCCGCCGAGAGAAATGTAAACGTATAACTCAGATTTCGATAGCTCACTTTGGAAACTATGCGGGTGAAACCGGAGGCCGCTGCCAGTCTGGAATAAATCTTCAGAGCATTGTCGCCTATATAAGTCTTCTACTCGCAAGGATTTCTAGATGGCCACGGTCCCGAGTTTACCCGAAAATTTCTTTCACGAGCGTGACGCTAGAATTCAATTTACAGCCTACGAAAAATCTGTTTGTGGCGCACCATAAGAAGTTTTCACTACAATAATCATGTATTATATAAAACTACTAGCGGCCCGCTCCGGCTTCGCTCGAATAATAACCTAGATATCAACTGCAGCGCCATCTGCCGGGCTGATTTGTGAATCTAAACCTTCCAGGGCCCTACCCAAACGTATACAAAAAAAATCATTCAAATCGGTCCAGCCGTTTAGGAGGAGTTCAATAACAACGAAAAGTGGCATTGATTTTTATATATATAGATAGAAGATATAAGTATTATATCAGCTATCTGGCCACCACAGTACAAGCTTTGCTTAGTTTGTGTGTGAATTTTCCACTATATAATATTAATTTATTTTAACTTTTAATTAAATTTATTTATGTAAACAATAATAATGTGAAATTGGTAGCCCTTGAATGGGTAGCTTAAAGTAGTGAACTATAAAATTTGTTATCAAATAATTGTCATAGACATTACAATATTTGCATGCCATACGTTTGATTATGGACTTTTCAATGCAAACATTTAACATATTACTAGAATTACTCCATTTTCGCAAATCATCATCATCAGCCTGCAGACGTCCACTGTTGAACATAGGCCTCCCCCCTAGATTTCCACAACGAACGGTCCCGCGCAACCTGCAACCAGCGGTTTCCAGCGACCTTTGTGAGGTCATCTGACCATCTAGTGGGAGGCCGTCCAACACTGCGTCTTCCGGTTCGTGGTCGCCGCTCGAGAACCTTTTCTTCTTTTCGCAAATAAAGAAATTTATTTGTATTACCTTTAGCGCATATATCGGATGCACACGCCGGTCCCATCCTCCGTCCCGGCTTCGGTACATCCTGCACCCACTTCCTGTCCGCGCCCGCGCCGGCCGCGCTTCTGAACCCGCGGTAGCTGCGGCCGGACATACGTCTCTCCTGCTCTACGCGACGCTGCTCCGACTTCAGACGGGACTCTTGAATGTCCTGAAACGACGGGCGAAAAAAAAAAAGAAAAAAAAATCGAGAATTTTTTTAAAAAGTTTTCCTGGTAGAGATTGCTCTTAGCAATAAGGCCGCCATTTGTGGTACTAGTTCATAAGTATTTCACTGTAATTTTATGAATTTGTCTGTATCACAATAAAGAGTTTCTATCTATCTATCTATCTAAAAAAAAAAGTAAAAAAAAATTGGCAGTCATACGACAGAAGTGAACTTATAACTCAGAATTTGATAGCACACTTTGGAAACTACTGAAGTTGAAGGGCCGTGGCCATGACAACCCGACTTCAGACGAGACTCTTGACTGTCCTGTAACGATGGATGAAAAAAAAAGAAAAGAAAAAAAAAGAAAAATAAAGTGAAAAAAATGGACAGTCATATGAAGACAGAAGTGAAAACTTATAGCTCAGAATTTGATAACTCACTTTGAAAACTACGCGGGTGAAAATTGAGGGCGTGGCCATGAGCACTGGCCATGGTCCCAAGTTTACTCGAATATTTTTTTATAATTACAGTGACACTAGAATTCAATTCACAGCCCACGAAAAATCTGTCTATTGCGCGCCAAAATAAGTTTCACTTAAAAAATTCATCAGTCATAGGGACAACAGAAGTGAAAACTTATAACTCATAATTTGATAACTCACTTTGGAAACTACACGGGTGAAACCGGAGGGCGCTGCTAGTCTGGAATAAATCTTCAAATCATTGTCGTTTAAATAAGCCTTCTAAGTATGGCCATCTAGACTAAATAACCATCATGGTCGCGAGATCATCTGAAGATTTATTTCATTTACGAGACGCTTGAAATTCACAGCCCACGAAAAATCTGTGTGTGGTGCATCAAAAGAAGTTTTCAATTCAAATACAGTAGAACCTTGATAAGTTAAAGGTCCAAGGGAAACAGAAAAAAATTATTTTAAGTTATAGAGGTTTTAAGTTATCAAGGTTCTGGACTTTGGGCTTTAATGGGAAGGGAACATATTATTTTTTGAAGTTATAGAGGTTTTGAAGTTACCGAGGTTTAAATTATCGAGGTTCTTCATAAAAGAAAAGAGTAAAATATAAAAAGTATAAATAAAAGAAAAAACGAGAATACAAAAAAAAAACATGTGTGTGTACTTTTGTAGGCACGCAACAAGTGAAAAGAAACAAGAACAAAATTAAAAAATAAATGATTTATCCCCGCCTACCTCGGATTTGTAAAATGTGCAACATTCTACTAGTCAAGCCCTTTCATTTGATACCGATATTGAAGGAGTTGTGAAAAAAAATGTATTTAGCCGTTTTCTGGTGGCGGCCATGTTGGATTTAAAATTTGTTATACTGTACAGTATTCTACTAGTCAAGTCTTTTAATTTGATACCCATATTGAGGTAGTAGTGAAAAAAATAATGAAATTCGCCATTTTTTGGTGGCGACCATCTTGGTTTTGAAATTTGTTATTATGTATAGTATTCTACTAGTCAACTCCTTTCATTTGATACCCATATTGAGGTAGGTTGTGAACAAATATTTTGTCCGGCATTTTGTGGAGGCGGCCATTTTGAATCGATATTAACCAAACATAGCTCCACCGCAAGGAAATTAACCCGCAAATAAAAAAACACATCAAAATCAGCCCATGCGTTTGAGGTCTACGGTGCCAGACATATGTACATACACAGAGACAGAGAGACATCGACGTCAAACTTATAACACCCCTTTTTTGGTCGGGGGTTAAACAAGGATATAAGAAAAATAGTGTGTGTCCTTATGTAAAGAAGTGAATAGTTATTTCTTAACTTTATTCTTCGCGTTAAGAAGTCTAACTTCAGGCTTAGAATAGATAATACAATATTAAAATAGATATTATCTCTCCTCCAACGCAAGAAGTATTCATTAACCTGAAGCAGTGCATCCTCACTCGCTCAAGGTCGCGCGGTTTTAGCCTACAGCTAAACCGTGCCTCCCAGGGAACAAGTGCCAGTCGGTTGTCGGACGCACGGCTGAGCGCTCGCGCAACACGTTTCCCGCGCATATTGTTATTAGATATGTCGACAACCCGCCGCGCTAGACAGGGACAGAGTTACGCGTTAGAAAGAGCGCAAATGTTTATTTGAAAATCGCGACAGGTATTGCGGGTGAATTGAACTTTGTTGTGACCCAGCAAGAGTCGCTATTTATATAATTGTTTTCGGTAAGTGAGGCTTCTGTACCAATATTTATTCTGTGCCTGAAGTTACTCGTAGTTACAATGCATTTTTAAATGGATTTATTCATCGTATATTAAGATACTCTAAGCCCAGCGGTTTTAGCCACGTGGTGCCAGAAGAAGTAATTTTTCCGCAATGACCAATAAGTGGGTATTCCAGATTTTACTCTACACATATTACGATTACACATGTATTTAAAAAATAATGTTTTTTTTATTTAATATTTTGTTTTTTATGTTATTCATTTGTAGTTGGTATTGAATTGTAGTTTTAATTTCATGTTTTATTTACTTGAAACCACTTTATTTTAATAATCAAATTAGTATCATCATTAGTGTAATTCGGTAAGTCGATATTAAGTTAGTGAAATAAATTAATTTACTAAATTTATATATACTGCAATAACTTGACATAGTCATTTATATTGAATTTCAAAAAAATTAAAAAAAAAACGACTTACCTTACAAATATTCGCAGTTTCGAAATCGCTGAAGACGTCACTGACACTTGTATATCACAAAATAACAAAAGAATACTCGTAAAAACCGGCCAAGTGCGAGTCGTACTCTTACACCGAGAGTTCCGTACCGACACAACTTTGTTTTAGGTTTTTTTTGTGAAATAGTTACTTTTGTTTAGCGTATTAAGGAAAAATTATGAAAGTAATTTTTTAGTTTTTACGATGCGCGTGCACACCGTCGCTTAAAACCGACACCCTGAAGTTCGTAAGTCAATATTTTTGTAAGCAATTGTAACTAGCTTGAGGTTAATAGTTCTTGCTTTGAAGATATTATCTATTCTATGGTAGAAGCTAGACTTCTTAGCACGACGAATAAAAATTAAAATTATCGACTTCTTGCTATTGTATAGTATACATAACTACAAATACACTTTTTTGTGTTTTTTCAATACACGATTATTATTACTGCACATAAAGATACATTTCCTTTAAAGCTTAACAAGGTTTGTGTAAGAAAATTATATCGTATTTTACGATGACAACGTATAATTCCTACTCTGATTAGCGCAAGAGAACCTCAAACGGTGCGACCTCGGCTTGGGGCCGAGATATAAAAAAAATGGCAGTCATAGGAACTGCCGATAGAAGTGAAAACTTATAACTCTGTGATAGCTTACTTTGGAAACTACGCGGGTGAAACCGGAGGGCGTGGCCATGAGTCTGGCCATCTAAAAATTCTAACGCATTCTATAAGGTGTCAATAGGAAATGCTGAAGCATTTCTCGATGGCCAATGGCCATGGCCCCGAGTTTACCCGAAGATTTCTTATCATTCCCGAGCGTGACGCTAGAATTCAGTTCACAGCCCACGAAAAATCTGTCTGTGGCGTGCAAAAAAAAAATACTTCAAAAATATATTTAATAAAATTTTGTAATGTTACTAACAAATAAAAAATGTGAAACAGTCAGCCCTTGAATAGGCATTATAAAGTTAAAGAATAGTTTATTATAAATTTTGTTGTCAAATTACATGTACATGTCATGGACAACTTAATATTTGCATGCCGCAAGGTTGATTATGGAGTTCTCAATGTTAACTTTTAAGATCTTGTACCTATCCATTTACGCAATTATTATTTTTTACTTTTATTGGTTTACACTTGACCGCCATCTCACCTGATGTTAAGCGACGATGCGGTCTACGAAATCGATTCACTCTCGATATGAAGACACAAAGATTGTAACCATCGGGGAAAATTCACTCAGGCAACGTATTCCACAGCCTAGACGCTCTTATCACAAAAGTAGAGTCAAATTGCTTCGTTCGTGTCTTTGGAACATCAATCATGAAACGATGTCGCTTTTTCGAGCTACGAGCATTCCGATAGAAAAAAGGACAAGGTGGTATTAGATCATATAAAGTAATTATTACAAAATGTCTGTTTACCTTTTCCTTGGCCTGCGCCTGACAGAACGCCTCGTAGTCCCCGAGGCGCGTGACGGTCGGCGCGTCCGAACACACTGCGCACGCGCCGGTGCGGGCGCGGAGACGAACTGCGCACGAACAACACGCATCATGTTGTGGGGACACAATACTACATCTATACTAATTGTACAGTATTTATGCCAGAAATACCGACTTGGGGCCCATAGCAAGTCTAGAACATTATTATTTACGTTTATACCGATTTTAATCACTCCCTAATTGCAAACAAGTTATCGAAAAGAAATCACTTACGTAGGGTTCCCGGCGTCGTCCAAAGTCCAATTTGGTCCGACAGGAATGTAGGTAGGGATCAAGTGGGAATGTGGGAAGAACCAAACCAGGCGATATCGAGGCGACCTCCCGAATTCCCGTTCCAGTAAGTAGTTCAACCGGTCCCGCGGTTGAGAAGGGGCCAGTCCCGTAGCTCACTTCAAAAATAGTCCAGCACTAATCCCGAGTGTCACAATTCACTTAATAGTCTCTTCCTGTAGCACTATATTAAGTTTTTATCCCGAAAAACTCCAAAATCTCAAAGGGCGTGACTGTTTAGTTCCAGCGAAAACAAGACAACGTCACTTCACAGCCGGCTGTCAAAAACATAGATACACGCTAATCGTCGGCCGATATAATGTTGCCCGATTATACGGAACAAAACCCCCGACCAATTGAACTCCAGGTCAATTTTAGAAAACCAGCATCTAGCAACTAGTATTTAGTAACTAGTATTTAGTAGTATCCGGACCCCAAATAAAACGAAATTCCCAACTTTGACCCGAAAGTGGAAATCAAACCTAAAAAAAACACTTTACCAAAAATAGTAATAAAATTAAATTAAATTTTAACCTTGAAAACACGTATATCTAATAAACAGGCAAGCGTGCCAGAGAGGACACCGCGCGCTGAAGTCTGGAACCAGAAACCAGAATCTCCGCCACGCGGGGTGTGCCATCAGTACCAGATATCAATTTTAAAATACGTCCCCTACGCCAGAGTAGGGGGGCCAAATTTGCCTCTTTTAATAATACTAAGTCCCCTTCCCGAGGGGCCTCCGTCCTATCTGTCCATTTTACCCGTTGTTGCAACAGATGCAAGTACTCGGCCGACCAGCGCCTCCAGAAGTCTTGACTTATTTGCTGCAATAACTGAAAACGGGACAGCCGTCCGGGGCGCTCATCCTTCCAGGGATACTCCGGCAACGCGGTTAAAGGCTGACCGATCAAGAAGTGACCCGGCGTCAAGACTTCTAGATCGTTAGGGTCAGGCGAGATTGGACAGAGAGGACGGGAATTAAGAACTGCCTCCACGCGGCATAGTACCGTGACTAACTCTTCCCAAGTTAACACGGTCTCCCCGATGACACGGCGGAGATGGGTTTTAGCAGACTTCACCGCAGCCTCAAAAATTCCTCCCCAGTGAGGACAGGCCGGCACACTAAATTGCCAGCTGATTCCCCGCTGGGCGAGAGCCAGACTTAAACTATTATTACCAGAATTTAAAAAATTATTAACTTCGCGTAAATAATTCGCCGCCCCTCGATAATTTGTGCCATTGTCCGAACGTATTAAAGAGGGTACTCCTCTTCGCGCTACAAAGCGATCCAGCGCCGCGACAAAGGCCTCCGTAGACAGCGCAGAGACCAGCTCCAGGTGGACTGCTTTGGTGGCCAAACACACAAAGACGCACAGGTAGGCTTTAACGACCTTGGCGTTACGCAACGTCGATGACTTGACCGAGAAGGGCCCAGCGAAGTCCGTTCCGACCCCGTCGAACGGCCTCGAGGGAGAAATCCTATCCGGAGGAAGATCTCCCATCATGGGCTGCATGGTAGACGCCTTGAGCCTATAACAAGGGACACATCTAAACAGCACCTTTCGGACCGCCCTGCGAGCCGACAAGATCCAGAATTCACGCTGCAACACAGCGAGAAGCGCGCCACATCCAGCGTGCGCGTTACCGATATGCCGATCGGTGATCAGCAGGTCCACCAGAGGACCTCCTTTCGGTAGCAACAGGGGGTGCCTGCTGCCGTACGGCAGGTTGGCTTTCCGGAGCCGACCTCCTACGCGCAGAAGACCATCCTGATCTGTGAAAGGGTTCAACTTGGCGACCGCACCCTTCAAACGAGCGCGTCCGCAGCGCAGCGCCTCAAGTTCCGTCGGAAACCTTTCACCCTGCACCAGCCGAATAAGGTGCAGCAAGGAACTCCGACGCTCCTCCACAGTGGCGATCTGGTCACTCCTCCTCTGACGAGGGTGACGACATTTGTGGATGAAGCGTTTAATCCAGCTAGTTACCCCCAACAACTTATCCAGCTTGCTGTAACGACCCGTCAACCAGTCAGGGTCTGGGGGCACTTCCGCCACAATCGCATGCACGCGGACTCCGGGCAGCTCCGCTCGCTCCGAGTCCGCGCCGAGAGCTGGCCAGGAAGCTTCTGGCTCCCGCAGCCAGTCCGGACCCCACCATATGGGGTGATCAACTAGCTCCGGCGCGGAACAGCCGCGCGAAGCACAGTCAGCGGGGTTCAACTCACCCGGGACATGTCTCCAAACCATGTCCAGTCCAATGTTTTGGATTTGGGAAACCCGATTTCCCACAAAAGTCTCCAAGGTGTGAGGGGCTGCTCGTAACCAGGCAAGTACGACCTGACTGTCTGACCACGCATAGACCTTCCGGTTGTCTATCGAGGTGGACAGTTCCTGATATACATGCTTGAGCAGCCGAGCAAGTAATGTGGCTCCGCTCAATTCCAGTTTCGGAATGGTGAGTCGTGTCCTGATAGGAGCTACCTTGCTCTTCCCCAATAAGAGCGTGACATTGACGTGGCCTCCAGCGTCAACTGTACACAGATGCGGCATAGCCCAGCTCGGACGCATCACAGAACCCGTGCAGGCTGATCCGGCTACAGCCTGGTGGCAGAATGCGACGGGGCAACGCCACTCGATTGACCGTTTCGAGGTCAGATATTAAACGAAGCCAAATGTTAAGCGAGTCTCCAACCAGGGGGTCGTCCCATGAGACCTTCAGAGTCCAAAGTCGCTGTAACAGACACTTGGCTGCGAACAGAACCGGACTGATCCAACCGTTTGGATCAAACATCCTGGCGATGGTGGACAAAACCGTCCGTTTTGTCCACGCGCGTGTGGCTTCCAGTGCCACCCGAAAGGTGAAGATGTCAGCAACCGGTTGATACTGCATGCCCAGAACCGCAATCCCGTGCGGATCGTCACCTTCCTCGAAGAGCCCGGGATCCTGCTGGTGATTGTCCGGGAGACCAGCCAGGACGTTGGGGTCGTTAGAGAGCCATTTCCGAAGCTCATAGCCTCCAGATGCGAGAAGCTCTGTAAGCTCATCCCGGAGCAACAGAGCTTCCTCCACCGTCTGCGCGCCAGTGCAAACGTCGTCCACGTACAGGTCGCGCTCCAGAACTGCGGCTGCACGTGGGTACCGAGCCCGTTCTTGCTCCGCCAACTCCAGCAGTGAGCGGATCGCAATGAAGGGGCTTGATCTCAACCCATAGGTGTTGGTGTTCAACTCATACACCATCATAGGGTCCTAAGGACTTTCCCGCCAGAGGATCAACTGGAACCTCCTGTCCTCGGGGTGTATGACCGTTTGTCGGAACATCATACGGATGTCCGCTCCCAACACCACCTGATGCCTACGGAAATTCAGGATGATGTCTACAATATCCCGATGTAGTTTCGGTCCAGCGTGGAGGCACTGGTTCAGTGACACTCCTGTTGAAGTCGGAGCGGATCCATCGAACACCGTCCTGAGTTTGCCCGTCGGCGCCTTCAAAACTGCGTGATGAGGCAAAAAGTAGTGGTCCATGGTCGACCAGTCGTCGCGAGCCGGAGACATGTGGCCCAGTGCCTCATACTCCCTCATGAACTCGATGTACTTTTCCCGAAGTACAGGATCTCGAGCCATGCGTCGCTCCATGGACCTGAGCCTTTTCTCGGCCAATGATCGAGACTGGCCCAGACGCGGGGGGTTATCCCGGAAAGGCAGCCTAGTCTCCAATCGCCCAGAAACCATTCTCCGAGTGTGAGCCTGATAAAAGTTCTCACACTCCACGTGCTCGGGATCCAGCCGAGACACGGTAGGCGGCTCTTCGATCTCCCAGAACCTCTGCATGATCTGAGCGAGGGCCGTTCCCGTAAAAGAAGCCTGATTCGACTGCTGCCACTCATCCACCATTCCCAAAATGGCGTTCCCGTAGATGGTGGGCAGCGCCATAAGCGAAGACTGGTCCAACAGTCTAGGCTTCCCGTTCATGATGTAACCCAGTACATCAGAACCCAACAAAAGATCTACCGGACCTGCCATCCCGAAGCGGGGATCCGCCAACCTGAGACCCTTAGTACAGGACAAAAGATCCGGATCTATGTCCGCCTGAGGAAGCCAACCGACAACCGAATCCATGACGGTGGCCCTGACCGCAATCCTTTCCGAATAGGAATGTACGGACGAGAAGGAGAGGCGGGTCTGTCCAGCCGACCGCACCTCTGAGTTCCCGACTCCTCGCAACGGAGTCGGTGACGGAAACCTAGCCAGGCCCAGGCGATGAGCAACCCGGGTTGTCAAAATACACCCCTGGGACCCTGTGTCCAAGAGCGCTCGTATCCGGACGTAGTCGCCTCTTGGACCCCAAACCCTTAACTAGAGGGTGGGCAGCAGGACCACCGGTTGATCCTGTGCCAAGGGAACGGAGGCTAGTCAATCCCTCCGAGGCCCGTCCGAACCCGTCGGACTACCGGGCCCAGCCCAATATGGCTGCCGAGTGCAAAGGGCCATCGGAGGGGGGGCATATCCGGCCGCCCTGCCATACCGAAAGTAGGGCGGGTGGTATTCCAGCCTCGGATGTTCATGGAGGGGAGGCGTGTACGCCCTCCATTCCATCGGTCGCGGATCCAGCGGCGGAGAAGGATAACGCTGGGGAGGTGACCCCAGTGGTGACTCCGGTATCACCCTTCCACCTCTCCAGTTCGCCCGCGTCCGCGCGGGCTGTGAGGTCGGTGACCGAGCCGCGTGTAGGACGCCCCTTGTTGGGCTGCCCGGTGCTGCCGTGGGTTGGGGTGGAGGGGGTGTGCTCCACGCTGTAGCCACTTCATTGTTGTACAATGCGTGGCTCTGCGTGGGAGCGCCCCCGCCCGTGGAAGGCCCCCTCCCTGAGGGCTGTCGACCAGCACCATCGCTCCTGACGCACAAGAGCTGATGGTGTGGTCCCCCACACCCAGGACACGGCCGTGCCGTGGGGCAGTCATTGTACAAATGACCCCCCAGGCACCCGTAGCACCGACGCAACCGCCGAACGATCCCTCGTCGTTCGGAAGTCGTCCGCGAAAGCAGGGCCGGACACTGCACCAGCGCGTGAAGCTGGCCACAGTTCGGGCACTCCTGCTCCGACGCACTCGTCACCGTCGCCGTCCGCTTCACCGCACCCTGAGTGCGGGGATTGGTAGGTCGCGGTCCTGTTCCGGCAGGGCCACGAGCTGACGCGGCGGGCTGCGCCTCCTGAGGCGCCGACTCTGCCATCCTCGCCTCCCACTCCAGGACCCGAAGTAGCTCCTCAAACGTGGGGAAGACCTTCGGGTCGGCGTGAAGGCCCCTTTCCCGCTCGAACCGGGCGCGCAACTCCAGCGGCACCTTGCCCAGCAGGATGTGGACCAGCAGAAACGACCAGTGTTCTACTGGCAGTCCCAAGCTGCGCAAGGCGTTGTACGCCACCTTCACGGGCGTGAGGATTAGTGGCCGCAACTGAGACCTCTCAGTCACCTTCGGCAGCCCCAGTATTTGTGACACGTGAGCGTCGGCGAGGAGCCGAGGATTTTGAAACCTCGTCTCCAGCAACTCCATCGCCGTGCCGAAGTTGTCGTCGTCCAGCTCCAGGTGCTGGACCAGGGAGAGTGCCTCACCCTCCAGTGACGTGCGGAGATAGGCCAGCTTCTCCGCCCTCGTCAAGTCCGTGCGTGAATCTACGAGAGAGGCGAACATGCTCCGGAAGCCGCTCCACTCCCGCAGGTTCCCTGTAAACCTGGGCAAGTCCAGAGTGGGAAGGCGTCCCACTACACCCGAGCCCGCATCCCTGATGACGGGTCCCGAGCTCGCCCTTCCCTGACGAGACCTCTCCAGCTGGCGAACCCTTTCGGAGACCTCGTCGTACACATCCAGGATGCGCCGCATGTCCGCCTCGATCCTCTCCATTTGCTCCTCAGGTGGAGACGGCCTTGCATCCCGCAGCGATCCTGCGCTCCTCTCAGCGACCTCCAGGCGCCTGTCGAGCTGTTCTGCCCTGTTTAATAGCGCCTCCTCCCGGTCTCTCCTGCCGACCAATCCTTGCAAGGATTCAAACCACCGGAGCTGGTTGGCCAAATCCGAAGCCATTTTTAAATTTAAATTTAAATTTTAAATTAACCTAAAGTTCGGACAATGTCACAACAATTATATCCGCAACCTATTAAGCCGGATACCACTTAATACCAATTTCCCGACAGTTTGGGGAGAAATTATAAACTGGGAACCCCCAAATATCTGGCCTACCTGATATCTTTTCCCAGAAAACTAAAAACAAAAGAGGGGTATTTACGGCTAACCGCGCTCTGTCTACCAAAAAATGTACAGTATTTATGCCAGAAATACCGACTTGGGGCCCATAGCAAGTCTAGAACATTATTATTTACGTTTATACCGATTTTAATCACTCCCTAATTGCAAACAAGTTATCGAAAAGAAATCACTTACGTAGGGTTCCCGGCGTCGTCCAAAGTCCAATTTGGTCCGACAGGAATGTAGGTAGGGATCAAGTGGGAATGTGGGAAGAACCAAACCAGGCGATATCGAGGCGACCTCCCGAATTCCCGTTCCAGTAAGTAGTTCAACCGGTCCCGCGGTTGAGAAGGGGCCAGTCCCGTAGCTCACTTCAAAAATAGTCCAGCACTAATCCCGAGTGTCACAATTCACTTAATAGTCTCTTCCTGTAGCACTATATTAAGTTTTTATCCCGAAAAACTCCAAAATCTCAAAGGGCGTGACTGTTTAGTTCCAGCGAAAACAAGACAACGTCACTTCACAGCCGGCTGTCAAAAACATAGATACACGCTAATCGTCGGCCGATATAATGTTGCCCGATTATACGGAACACTAATATTATAAAGCTGAAGAGTTTGTTTGTTTGTTTGTTTGAACGCAAGGATCTCGGGAACTACTGGTACGAATTTAAAGATTCTTTCTCTGTGGGATAGTCCATTTATCGAGGAAGGCTATAGGCTATTTAACATTACGCTACTATCAACAGGAGCGGAGCGTGAATGAAAAATGTGACAAAAACGGGAAAAATGTTTGCTTTTTGAGAGCTTTCGTTGCGTGACAGTAGGTGTCTATCTTTTAAAGGTTGCGTCATTAGAACCTAAGGTAACCGAATTTGTTCAAAATTTTAATTGGTACGACCAATTTTCGATAGATGGCGTAGCAACGCGCGCACGATTCAGCTAGTTATATGATACAATGGTGCGTAATTTTGGTGATTACCGGCGAGGTGGCATTGAGACCCGAGCCGTCAGGCGAGGGTATTAAGACAGCCGAGGGCGGTAATCATCAATACACACGTGTGTCATACGACGTTTTTCAAGACGCTTGTGAAGAAAATAATGATGAAAAAAAATCATTTTGTTCTATTGAAAACGAACTTTTTTTAAACTCGACCCATAAAATAAGAATTCTATAACTCACTTGTAATTTAAACTATGTAACTTTTAGGTGATAAAATTGAATGAATATACATATTTCGTTATAAAGTCTGATGAATGTATAACATTGTGACAATGGAAAGGAACTGACTACCAAGATACGGGGTTTAAACACCCAGTTTGGTGGTTGGCGAATCGTGATGCCTAGATTGTAATATTTTTTTAAAGAATAAATGATTTGTACTTATTATGCATGAATATATGACTTCTACAAATTTTTATGAATATATTATTTGCACAATTGTTTGAATGTATATATGACTAGCTGAACGCGCGCGCGTTGCTACGCCATCTATCGGAAATTGGGCGTACCAATTCAAATTTTGAACAAATTCGGTTACTTTAGGTTCTAATGACACAACCTTTAACATATGACATTATGCTGTCACGCAACGAAAGCTCTCAAAAAGCAATATTTTTTCCCGTTTTTGTTACATTTTTCATTCCTGCTGGGCTCCTGTTGATAGTAGCGTAATGTTAAATAGCCTATAGCCTTCCTCGATAAATGGACTACCCTACAGAGAAAGAATCTTTTAATTCGAACCAGTAGTTCCAGAGATCCTAGCGTTCAAACAAACAAACAAACTCTTCAGCTTTATAATGTTAGTATAGATTTGTACAATTTTTCGAATGAATAAGTGATTTGATTTGAATACAAGTCGCGCCACTCACCGGTCCTGAAGCTCATGTCTTCTCCGTCGAATAGCAGCAACCTCTCGACTAGCAGTTGCTCGTGGGTTTGTCCCACTATGCACTTTATAGCTTCCAATGCTTGCAAAGCGCCTGAAATACGCAAAAATAATAATATAATTTTATTAATAACATTTTTTTTTATCCTACTAATATTATAAATGTCAATGTTTGGATGTTTGTTGCTCAATCACGTCCTAACGTATGAACGGATTGGGTTGTCAATTGGAACACGGTTAGATTACTTTTTTTTTTAAATAAAGAGTGACGAGACGAGCAGGACATGTACCTGATGGTAAGCTACGTACTGCCACATAACGGCACGGTGGCACGCAGCTATTGGAACACGAAGAGTACAAATCATTACAGCAGTGCTAGACTGCACAGCGCTCGTCACCCAGAGATCTAAGTTGTTTTTTTCTCTAAGCCCTGTAATTTATCTGGAAACATTGCCCTTCAAACCGGAACACAGTAATGTTTGCACATTACTGCTCGGCGGTAGAATAACTGGCAAAGGTGTGGTACTTTCCCAGGCGGACTCTGCCAAGAGTCCTACCACTGTACATTCTCTGTGTGTAGCTGAGTGCGTGCCTCTCTGTGCGCTTGCGAGGGTATCTCTGTGTGCGTGTGTGTCTCTCTTGTAAGAGGGTGTACATGTTAATGTAATGGTAAGAGAAGAAAACGAAAATACGACGGAGTATGAAACATTTACAACCTAATTCTAACGAAAATAAGAGCGAGTATGAAACATTTTTCTACATAAACTAATAAAAAAAAATTGGCAGTAATAGGAACTGCCGATAGAATTGAAAACTTATAACTCAGAATTTGATTTGATTTCTGTTGTCCTGGTATCTGGAGATAAACGCTGGGTGGTTGGAGGTAGGTAATCGAAACTCTTTACTGTTTCTGTTGCCCTGGTACCTACCTGGCCGTTTTTACCGAGTTTACCCGAAGATTTCATATCCGATCCGATCCATTATCATATCCAAGCGTGACGATTGATGAATCCATTTCACAGCCCACGAAAATTCTGTCTATAGCGCGCCTAAAGAAAGTTTTCACTTTAATAATCAAGTTACCGATGGCGGCGGGCAGCGGTCCGGCGACTCCGTTAGCGGAGCACGAGCCCACGGCCGCGGCGGGGGGCGGGGTCGGGAACACGCAGCGGTAGCACGGGCCGCGGTAGCTCGCGTCCTGAACACAACACAATAGGGTACAATCCTCCAAAAAAACTAAGTCGCCCGTTAGTTAGATAGCCAAAAAATATTGTACACGTATTTTTTCTTTTGTTTCACAAACAAAAAAATTGGCAATCATAGGAACTGCCGATAGAAGTGAAAACTTAAAACTCAGAATTTGATAGCTTACCTTGGAAACTACACGGGTATAACCGGAGGGCGTGGCCTCGCCATCTTAGCTTGGCCATCTAGAAATGCGTCAGCATTTCCCAATGGCTGATGCGTTTCTAGATGACCATGCCATGACACCCTGTCAACGCCCTTTCAGCATTTCCCATTGGGTGACGTATTTCTAGATGGCCAATAGCCATGGTCCCGAGTTTACCCGAAGCTTTCTTATCATACCCGAGCGTGACGAATGAATTCAATTCTCAGCCCACGAAAAATCTGTCTAGGCGCGCCTAAAGAAGTTTTCACTTCAAAAATGACGAAGATACAGCGCTTCGAAGTATCGTGTGACATCACTTGTGAGTACGATTTTTACTCACGAGTGACGTCGCGACCCCCCACTCTCGAAGTTTGATGGTCTATATCTTTGAGGATTTTTAATATTATGAAAAAACAAAAATACGTGTCCAATATTTTTCCATGATCTAGCTGACGGACTAATTAGGATGGTGTATTTTTGACCCAGACCGGTACCCTATTGAGATGACTGGGTCAAAATTATACCAGTCTAGTTAGTCCGTCGGGTAGATTTCAAAGAGCTTGGCATACTTACGATACCTGCAATCGTGATCTACCAAGTGGGTGGTATATGTCAAAAATAACTTAGGACTCGTACAACATGCGAGGAGAGAGACATTCTTGCAATATCGGTAACGCTGACAGGCTGGACAGTACCTATACCACACTAACGAGATCGGAAAAGTTTACCTTTCGATTTTAATGCGCGTTTTAGTGTACTAGTGGCGCCATCTAGTTTATTTGGAACGGACTAATCAAGCAAGAAACGGTAAAAAATCAAGTTTGTTGTATGGGATAATAAATATTTAATATAAATGTTTATTTTATTTTAAGTATTTGTTGTTATAGCGGCAATAGAAATACATCATATGTGAAAATTTCAACTGTCTAGCTATGACCATTCTTGAGATACAGCCTGGTGACAGATGGACGGCCGGACAGCCAAGTCGCAGTAATAGGGTTCCGTTTTTACCGTTTGGATACGGAACCCTAAAAAAAAGTACGCTCCATCGTAGACCGCATCGTCGTTTAACATCAGAGCAGATGGTGGTTAAGTATAATACAAACACAAAAATCTTTATTGCTGTTTAGTTGCAGGTAAGTTTAGACGATACAAAACATTAAAAAAATTGTTTAAATGTTTTAAAATGTTTAAAAACTGGTCTCTTCGAGAGGAATGCAAAATATCTGGCAAAACAATTTGTTTAAGGTGCGTCCCCCAGCAAAACGAGATTTTTGTCCAGTTTTAAGAGCTATCTACTCATTAGCCAAAACAAATATCAACTGGTAAAAAATACATTAAATTTCTACAATTTTTTGGCTTCAAAATGGTAGTTATATTTTTTTGATAATTAACTTATTGTTTAAATAATAGCCTCACAACGATACCATGAAAAAAAAAAAATTGTAGTTATCATGCATCTCCTCAAAAATCGTACATTATTTTGATTTTGTACTTACACCAACGGATAGACAATTCCATTACGAACATTTTGGTAGTTTTGTTTTTTCAAAAGACCAAAATCTGATTTTATAAAGAGTTTATTCAAAAATTTGAGCGTAAAACAGCGACAAATCCTACTGTTTCTCTCTTGCTCTTTCTTGCGGTTTGCGATAAGGTAAGAAATACTCAAAGTCATTTGCTCGGGGTACGCCCTTAAGTTTGAACTTGTACAAAAAAAAAAATAGTCAGCTGATTAAAGTCTTCTTCATTTGCTATTCATTACTGGGTTTTATTTGTGTTGTATAAATGTCATGTGATTCTTTATCTTCTAATTTCTGACCTATTATGGCACAAATAATAGATTAAAGTACAATAATACCTTTTCATTCGGATTCCTGTCGGCTCTATATCCGTATATAGTTAGTTGTCCCTCCATTTTCAAAGCGCTGCCCGATATGAGAGGTATCTGTGTGAGACAAAGAAACATTAAATAAAATAAATTCATTAATAACAAAATATAAAATTTGATTGACAATGGATTGATGTGTAAATAAATAGCCCTTGAGTTTTGTAGTATGTATCAACATACATACGTACATCAACGCTTGAGTTTTGTAGTATGTATCAACATACATACGTACATCAACGCTTGAGTTTTGTAGTATGTATCAACATACATACGTACATCAACGCTTGAGTTTTGTAGTATGTATCAACATACATACGTACATCAACGCTTGAGTTTTGTAGTATGTATCAACATACATACGTACATCAACGCTTGAGTTTTGTAGTATGTATCAACATACATACGTACATCAACGCTTGAGTTTTGTAGTATGTATCAACATACATACGTACATCAACGCTTGAGTTTTGTAGTATGTATCAACATACATACGTACATCAACGCTTGAGTTTTGTAGTATGTATCAACATACATACGTACATCAACGCTTGAGTTTTGTAGTATGTATCAACATAC
This sequence comes from Ectropis crepuscularia, assembly GCA_963693475.1. NCBI lineage: Eukaryota > Metazoa > Arthropoda > Insecta > Lepidoptera > Geometridae > Ectropis > Ectropis crepuscularia. The sequence continues at coordinate 16,339,385 of OY856364.1, forward strand.
ATACGTACATCAACGCTTGAGTTTTGTAGTATGTATCAACATACATACGTACATCAACGCTTGAGTTTTGTAGTATGTATCAACATACTACAAAACTCAAGCGTGAATGATTTCAGTGACCAAAAATATTTATCAAAATAAATATTCTACCGCCCAGCAGTAATGTGCAAACATTACTGTGTTCCAGTTTGAAGGGCAATGATTCCAGAGAAATTACAGGGCTTAGAGACATAATATCTTAGATCTCTGGGTGACGAGCGCATTGCAGTGCTAGGTAATGATTTGGACTATCATGTTTCAATAGCTGCGTGTCACTGTGCTGTTATGTGGCAGGCATGTTGCTTACCATCAGGCACATGACCTGCTCGTCTCGTCACTCAATGCTATAAAAAAAAAAATTTGCATCATCATCATCAGCCGTAAGACGTCCACTGCTGGACATAGGCCTCCCCCCTAGATTTCCACAACGAACGGTCCTGCGCAACCTGCAACCAGCGGTTTCCAGCGACCTTCGTGAGGTCATCTGTCCATCTAGTGGGAGGCCGTCCAACACTGCGTCTTCCGGTTCGTGGTCGCCACTCGAGAACCTTTCTTCCCCATCGGTTGTCAGTTCTGCGAGCGATGTGGCCTGCCCATTGCCACTTCAGCTTAGCTACTCTTCGAGCTATGTCGGCTACTTTCGTTCTTTTGCGAATATCCTCATTACGGATTCTGTCGCGCAAAGAGACTCCGAGCATAGCTCGCTCCATAGCTCGCTGTGTGACTTTGAGCTTTGTTATGAGGCCCACAGTTAAGGACCACGTCTCAGTTCCATAAGTCATCACTGACAACACGCACTGATTGAAGACTTTCGTCTTCAAGCATTGGGGTATTTTGGACTCCAAGATGTGCCGTAGTTTCCCGAACGCTGCCCATCCGAGTTGGATCCTTCGCTGGACCTCTTTGTCGAAGTTGGATCTACCCAATCGGATCTTTTGGCCCAGGTAGACGTATTCGTCAACAACTTCGAGTGTGGTATTCCCAACAATAACCGGTACAGGTGAGACATGAACATTTGACATGACCTTCGTCTTGTCCATATTCACCCTCAAACCTACCTGTTGGGATACTCTACTGAGGTCCCTGAGCATAGCACCGAGGTCCTCCATCGACTCCGCCACAATGACTATATCGTCGGCAAACCGAAGGTGAGTGATGCATTCGCCGTTGATATTGATGCCATGTCCGTTCCAGTCCAGTAGCTTGAAAACATCTTCCAGCGCGGCAGTGAACAGTTTCGGAGATATGACATCTCCCTGTCTCACGCCTTTCTGTAGCCGGATATGTTTTGTGCACTGGTCCTGTAATCGGACAGACATTGTGGCTTTGCTGTAAATGCACCTCAACACTTCGATATAGCGATAGTCTATGCGGCATCGCTGGAGAGACTGAAGCACTGCCCAGGTCTCGATGGAATCGAAGGCTTTCTCATAGTCCACATACGCTATACATAGTGGCCGATTATACTCCTCGGTTTTCTGTATAATCTGCCGAAGCGTATGTATGTGGTCTACGGTACTATAGCCTTTTCGGAAACCGGCTTGTTCGGGTGGCTGGAAGTCGTCAAACCTGCGTGCGAGACGATTCGTGATTACCCTCGAAAACAACTTATAAACGTGGCTCAGAAGTGAGATGGGTCTGTAGTTCTTCAAAAAGGTGTTGTCACCTTTTTTGAAGAAGAGCACCACCACACTTCTGCTCCACGCTTCTGGCGTACCTATTACCGTCAAGTATGACGGAGTCGAACAGCTTCTGGAGGACTTTAAGTACCGGTTTTCCACCCGCTCTCAGAAGCTCAGTCGTAATTCCGTCGTCGCCAGGTGCCTTGTTGTTCTTAAGTTGTTTGAGGGCCATCCTAATCTCATACAGGCTGACTTCCGGGATGTCTTCGGTCCTCCCCCTAGATTTCCACAACGAACGGTCCTGCGCAACCTGCAACCAGCGGTTTCCAGCGACCTTTGCGAGGTCATCTGTCCATCTAGTGGGAGGCCGTCCAACACTGCGTCTTCCGTCACGTTCGTAAATGAAAGAAATCTTTTGATGATCCAGATGGCCATGGGCATGGCCACGACTTCCGGTTTCACCCGCGTAGTTTCCAAAGTGAGCTATCAAATTAGTTTTCACTTCTATCGCTAGTCCTTATGCCTGACATTTTTTTTCGCGTCAAATTTTCAATTATTTTTCACCAGGTTATGCTAAGTAACGGCAGTAGATGACTCTGTTAAATTTTGTTTCGTATGTCAAAAAAATAACAGTGTAAGTATTTTATATTTTACATTTCGGTTTTTTTTCAGTTCTACCATTTTTACAGTTCTTTGAATAATTAACATAAGCAACCTGTAACATGTTTAATGAGCAAAACAATACAATACAAAACAATACAATACAAAACAATACAATACCATACATTTTTTTGTATTGTATTGTTTTCGATCCACCAGATGCCCCTAACATAATTCGTTAGGTATACACCGTTCTTTTTTTTGAATTAGTATAATTTTAACAGACTATGTAGACAACATAGCACATTGTAACTGTACAATAAGTTTACTCTTAAACTCAATATAAAGAATCTGTAACCAGTTGAAATTTACAAAAATCCTGCCTAAACGTATGGTAAATTGGTAATGTTTGTACATTATTTGTAAATAATTTCCACCACACGATCGACACATCGATACACATACAACCAACCTTTGAACAACCAACTACTGCTCTAACTACTACTCCTCTGGCACCTCACTTCGTTTTAACACTTGTGCAGTATCCGATTCACCAAAATACACCTGTAACGTTTCACCAGTATCAACTCTGAACTTGACTGCGATCGACACGTAACTAAAGAAATGCAAGTGATTTTTACATTAAATTTGTTTTTTTTAAGTATGTAACTTGAGGGTGGGTAGGCGGGATCCACGGTTGGGTGTTCGTGGCCTTGACCATGAATAACATGTAAATACTACGATACGATACGAATACTACAAAACTCATGCGTGTCAGTGACCATAAATTGGGTAATTTCCGTGAATTTTTTTTTCATCAGATTTTCGGTTGTTATTGTGTTCAGTAACCGCAATAGAAAACGCTGTTAAAATTTTGTAAGTTAAAAAAAAACGGTGTATAACTGCTGCGTGGAAGCATATTTACATCCACAACAACCAATACATACCTTAGCCATGACACATGTATCGTTGAGTAGGTACCGCGTAGGCACGTTGTCGGTGCAGTCTAACACGATGTCGTATTGACGTACGATGTGCAACGCGTTGCTCGAGTCGAGTTGCACGTTGTACGGAGTCACTTTTATGCGAGAATTGAGACTAGAACAAAAAAAAAACAGGCGTAAGAAGTCTATGGAACGATAAATAAATATTGGTGGACAACTCGCACACAACACCATCTGGTCCCAAACCAAGCAAAACTTGTTAGTACAAGTTTGGAGTGGCGGCCAAATAGCTGATATAATACTTATATATAGTTCTAAATACAAACTTATTACACGATTGGAACGGAGTTCCATTTGAAGATTTATTTTCAATCACAGTAACTATAGGCATATATTCTAAAACGTCAAGGTAATAAAATAATAATTGGGATCAGATTAAGTCCCGTATAATGTAAACACACACTTTTCAACACACACAACATTTCCACAAACTATGTGTAAAAGTTGCTAGTGCGTGCTATGCACTGCACCACGTGGCTCGGGTGGTGCCGGCGCGTGCGGCGCGCGCGTGCTACTTCGCCACGGTGCACTCGCTGCTGCAGTACGGCGCCGAGCTGTACGAGAGCGCCGCGGAATGGGAGCGCGCATTCCGCATGTAGAAAAGGGCCGTGCGAGCAGTGGTAGGCATTAGCAGCGACAAATCCGAGCGATCGCTTTTAAAAAAAAAATTGGTATTCTTACATTCCCCTCAATAGTAATTCTCCAAGTAGGCTTGTATGTGAGGGAAAACCTACACTTGTACTCCGCGTGTGGAGACCGGACTGCTTACCCTACACGACGCGCAGGGCAACTAGAGCCAGTTCCTCGGCGATTATCGAAGTCCGACAAGGTCACTCACGTCATGGGACCAACCGTGTACAATAAGCTACCTCGTGACGTTGTTGGTGCTCCAAGCCAGGCCTGCTTCAAATCTCGCCTGAGGCGCTGGCTTGTCGATCAGACTGTCTATAGCCTCAAGGAGTTCCTTTTCTTTAATTTTTGAAAATAAATAAAAATCACAAGGCGCGAGGTCGGGGCTATACGGCGGGTGACCCAGTAATTCAACGTTTGATGTCGCCAAATAGTCGATCGTTCGCTTGGCGGTGTGCGATGAGGCGTTGTCGTGGTGAAGGAGGATCCTACTGCGAGGTCGTTTCTCTCGAACTTTTTCCAAGACAAGTGGCAAACAATTGGTAGTGTACCATTCTGCAGAAACTGTTTTTTGATCCTCTAACACAATTGTTGCGAAATGACCTATCCTTCCAAAGAACGAGGCCACCATTTTTTTCCCCGCACTTCGATCTCTCTTCACTTTAGTTGGCAACTCCTCGAAAGGAAACACCCACTGAGCAGATTGTCTTTTGGTTTCAGGATCATAACAGTAAATCCAGCTTTCGTCACCTGTTAGTATGTCGAACACAGCATTTGAGTCACCTCCGTTAAATCTTTCAATCATTTTACGGCACCAATCCACACGATGGAGTTTTTGAGCCTCAGTCAAATTATGAGGTATCCACCGGGCGCAAAGCTTCCTGACCGCTAAATGTTCGTGTAGGATTTTGTGCACTTGACTCATACCGATGCCTAAGCTTGTCCGAATCTGCTGATAGGTCACTCTTTTGTCAGTCTCTATCATATGCCGCACAACACAGATGTTATCTTCATTCGTCGCCGTAGAAGGCCGTCCCTCACGTAAATCATCAGTGAGATTAGTGCGACCACGTTTAAACTCATTAAACCAGTTGTAAACAGTCGCACGAGATGGGGCTTCATCGTGAAAGGCCAATCGTAGTCTATCATAACTTTCTTGTTGACTTAAATGACATCGAAAGTCATAAAAAATCATTGCACGAAAATTTTCTCGTGTTAAATTCATGTTGACGTGACACAGACAATTTTCAATTTGCCGCCAAATCGTAAAACAAATGACAAATGAATGAAGTATATACTCAGTAATATTGGCAAAGAGTTCTATTTTCAAATTATAGAATTATTTTTTTATTATATTGTTTACTAGCTGTTACCCGCGACTTCGTCCGCGCGAAATAAATACTGAGGTAACTCAGGCAATAACTAATTTTATACCCAGACACATTTACTAAAAACAGCTTATAATAAAACAATTTCATCAAAATCAGGTTCAGTTGTTTAGGTGTGAAAGCGTAAGAGACATTCGTCCCCCATTTTAACTTCAATTTCATCCCCATACAGTTCGAAATTACGAAATTGATGGAACAAACATTCGTTTGCTTCGTGTCAAGTGTCTATATACAGGGTTTCATGGTTTTATCTTCAACGGTTGGGAATTTCCATATTGACATTCATCCCTCATTTCAACCCCAATTTCACCCCCGTATAGTTCGAAATTACGACATTGATGGAACAAACATTGGTTTGCTTCGTGTCAAATGTCTTTATACAGAGTTTCATGGTTTTATCTTCAACGGTTGGGAACTTCCATATTGACATTCATCCCTCATTTCAACCCCAATTTCACTCCCGTACAGTTCGAAATTACGAAATTGATGGAACAAACATTCGTTTGCTTCGTGTCAAGTGTCTATATACAGAGTTTCATGGTTTTATCATCAACGGTTGGAAATTTCCATATTGACATTCATCCCTCAGTTCAACCCCATTTTCACCCCCGTACAGTTCGAAATTACGAAATTGATGGAACAAACATCTGTTTGCTTCGTGTCAAGTGTCTTATACAGATTCATGGTTTTATCTTCAACGGTTGGGAATTTCCATATCGACATTCATCCCTCATTTCAACCCCAATTTCACCCCCGTACAGTTTGAAATTACGAAATTGATGGAACAAACATTCGTTTGCTTCGTGTCAAGTGTCTATATACAGAGTTTCATGGTTTTATCTTCAACGGTTGGGAATTTCCATTTTGACATTCATGCCTCATTTCAACCCCAATTTCACCCCCGTACAGTTAGAAATTACAAAATTGATAGAACATGCATTTAATTGCTTCGTGTCAAGTGTCTAGATACAAAATTTGATAACTTTGAAAATCACGTTTCATACAAAATTTTCAGACAACCGTTCATCCCTTGTTTCACCCTCTTAGGGGATGAATTTCGCAAAACCCCGTCTTAGCGAGCGCCTACGTGCTAAAAGGGACCTCCATGCAAAATTTGAGATTCCTAGCATTTGTAGTTTCTGAGATTCCTTGATGAGTGACCTTTCGCTTTTATATATATAGATAAGTGGCCAGTTCTAAGAACTTTCAGTTTGACCCTCGTATTAATGTGTACTCCGGTTAGACAAATGTAACCTGTAACCTGTAAGGGCAATGTTTCCAGAGAAATTACAGGGCTTAGAGATATAACAACTTAGATCTCTGGGTGACGAGCGCAGTGCAGTGCTAGGTAATGATTTGGACTCTTCATGTTCCAATAGCTGCGTGTCACTGTGCTGTTATGTGGCAGGCATGTTGCTTACCATCAGGCACATGTCTTGCTCGTCTCGTCACTCTTTATTTAAAAAAAAAAACAACCTGGCATTATTATTATTATTGATTTTTTATATATTTGACATATAATAGTACATTATGATATAAGTGCGGTAAGTTGATAATTACAGCCGAGGCTTTATTGCTAGCTCGAGCCGAAGGCGAGAGCTATAATTAGCAGAGGCTGTAATTATCAAAGCGCACGTATGTCATACGACGTTTTATAACATATTTGCGAGGAAATAAACAAAACTCTGACGACATTTTCAAATAAAAACAATACAGCGAAAAAAACGCGCGGAATAATATTTACTTGATCACAGATCACAGCATTCACAGCACAGAGTAAGTAATCACTATGGATCACAGATTAGCAATGCGCGCGCATCGGCGCCTTTTTTTTAAGCAACGGCACAGAACCAGCCGTTATGCCATTAATAATAAAGTAAATTTATATTTTTGTGTTTTGTTACAGAAAAATTAAAGTAATTTATGGTCTAAATTAATTATATAAACGAATTTAATAACTCTTTATTATATTTTACCTCTCAAAGTTAATTTTATTCATAAAATGTTGACCACACTTTTCTGACATAAAAACTCTTTACTAAGATTTAAAAGGGTACCGTTCGTTTTAGACGGAGCATATCTCTCTACCTAGTCTGTGGACGGAGCATTTTGAAACCGTGCGTTTTACATTACACATTACAGCACTAGTGCGTAATAAGATACATTACGATACAGAAATTGGTCCAATAAGAGACCCTTTACGAGCAAATATGTTATAAATAATATTTACGAAATAAAGATCATGATTATGATAAATAAATAACATGTGTTTAAATCGTGAAAGTTTAAAAACAATACATTAGACTATGATGACTAATAAACTAATTACCTAGCCCATCAGATAGATTATTAAAAAATATTGTTAACGTATTTTTTCTTTTGTTTCACGAAATATAAATGAAGCAGACACGGTGCTTCGAAATTTCGCGTGACGTCACGTTATGGTACGATTTTTACGGTAACGTGACGTTGTGAGTTGTGACGTCACTTTACACATGAACACAACGAACGAAGACACGAACGAAGAGATTTGACTCTACTTTTGTGATGAGAACGTCTAGGCTGTGGAATGCATTACCTGAGTGGGTTTTCCCCGATCGTTATAATTTTTGTGTCTTCAAATCGAGAGTGAATCGGTTTTTTTCCATGTAAGCACGCTCCACCGTAGACCGCATCGTCGCTTAACATCAGGCGAGATGGCGGTCAAGTATAAACGTATAAAAGGTAAAAAAAAAAAAACGCAAGCTGCTTCGCCGTCACTACATTGACATGTCGGGGACGGGAATCGATAAATATATTTCCCCACAAAAAAACTCAAAAACAACTAAAAACTGTTTTTAGGGTTCCGTAAAACGTAAAAACGGAACCCTTATAGATTCGTCATGTCTGTCTGTCTGTCTGTCTGTCTGTCTGTCTGTCTGTCTGTCCGTCCGTATGTCACAGCCACTTTTTGCCGAAACTATAAGAACTACAGTGTGGAAACTTGGTGAGTAGATGTATTCTGTGAACCGCATTAAGATTTTTACAAAAGAAATTAAAAAAAATAAAAATTAGGGTTGCCCCTCATACTGAGAACTGAAACTCAAAAATTTTTTTTTCATCTATCCTACTCGTGTGGGTTGTCTATCGATAGGTCTTCAAAAATGATGTTGAGGTATCTAATATAGTTTTTGTCTACACTGAATAGTTTGCGCGAGAGACACTTCCAAAGTGGTAAAATTTGTGTCCCCCCCCCTCTAACTTCTAAAGTAAGAAAATGAAAAATCTAAAAAAAATATATGATGTACATTACCATGAAAACTACCAACGAAAATTAGTTTGAACTCGATCTGATGAGTAGTTTTTTTTTAGTACGTCATAAATACACTATTATTAAAACTTCGATCAAAGTTACAACGAACTACAAGAACTATGTGTACTATGTATATTATGTTACTTGCTGCAACGGAACCCTTCATGGGCGAGTCCAACTCGCACTTGGCTACTTTATTTTTTATAGCATAGAGTGACGAGACGAGCAGGTCATGTGCCTGATGGTAAGCAACATGCCTGCCACATAACAGCACAGTAACACGCAGCTATTGGAACATGATAGTCCAAATCATAACCTAGCACTGCACTGCGCTCGTCACCCAGAGATCTAAGATATTGTCTCTAAGCCCTGTAATTTCTCTGGAAACATTGCCCTTCAAACCGGAACACAGTACTGTTTGCACATTACTGCTTGGCGGTAGAATATTTGGCAAAGGTGTGATACTTCCCCAGGCGGACTCTGCTAAGAGTCCAACCACTACAGAAAATCACTAAAAGAAAATTGATTTCACTTACCTTCTGAGCTTATTGGCTGCACACTCCGCTTTGCTTATATTCTGGTCTTTTTCTTCATATAAAAACTGTCGGTGGATGTTCGTCAGATCAACTGTATCGTAGTCTATGATGCCGATTTCACCTGGTTGAACAACATTATGTAAATATTTGTGTGTTTTTTATATAATAGTGAGGTTAAGAACTCGCGGAGCGATTTTCACCCGCGCCCGCGCCGCGGTTGCAGAACTACGGTTTCGTTTCAAAACTCACGAGACCGTTTATTTTTGCGGTGTCGCAGCCGCCGCGGTTCAGATTATCGCCCGCAAAATCATCGCAAGAAGGGCGGGCGGTTAACTATCAATTGAGGTCCAACCAACCGCAAACCGCGCAGACGCAACCCGCTAAGGCCTGCGCGGTAATACCGCGGGAGCCGCAAGAAACCGCGCGCACCGCGGGCGTAAAACGCGTCGTGAGTTGTGCTTTCATTTTTTGTGCCGATATAATATATGATATATATACGAGTATATATATCTGTAGTAGCGGCCCGTTGCGGTTTCGATCGGATACTTTAACCCAACACTTACACGTTGTTTATCCGCGATTTTTAAGGCCTGTTCACACTGGAGCGGTATTCGCTACCGCTGTGGGTAGCGGTAAATACAGCGCGGGATCCGCGCGGTATTTTGTACGTACCGCCTGGGTAGGCGGTATTTTTTTGGTGTGAACAGTAATATTACCGCTTACCCACGCGGTATTCGCTACCGCAGGTGGCAGCGAATACCGCTCCGGTGTGAACAGGCCTTAATAGCATTCAGCGCAAGTCAACGCGCGCAAAGAAAGATATCAAAAAGGAATTTAGTTTCTCGATTTTGTTACATTCTTCATTCATGCTCCGCTCCTATTGACAGTACCGAATGTTATAATATTAGTCTATAGCTTTCCTCGATAACTGGACTATTCAACAGAAAAATAATCTTTCAATTCGGACCAGTAGTACCTGAGATCCTAACGTTCAAACAAACTCTTTAGCTTTACAATAGAAGTATAGATTTTAGAGAAGCTGCGGGCACGCAACCGCGACGCTCGCGGGTGAAAATCGCTCCGTGAGTTCATAGCCTAACTGGTCCCAAACTTATAATAGTCTATTGCTGGACGTAACTGTGTTATTTTTATAGTATAGTGTGACGAGACGAGCAGGACATATTCCTTATGGTAAGCAACATGCCTGCCACATAACAGCACAGTGACACGCAGCTATTGAACCATGAAAAGTTCAATAGAATAGAATAGAATAATATTTATTGTAAAAACTGTGTACATAACATAGGTGATACAATTGAGGTAGTTTCAACAGTTCTGTCCATCACGAACATACAATACATTTTTTACAAGACACTTAGATACTAATCACTTATTAATCATATCATGTACCTAACGAAAAATAAAGTCTTTGAAAATAGCTAACAATTAAATAACATTACATAACACTAGACTTACATTAAAGTACAAACCTATAGAGTTATACAAAAAATTTAGAGAATGTATTAAATTATACTGTCTATACTAAAATATTCTTGGAGATCATAATATGAATTAGCTAATAACCAATTTTTGAGAGCTAACTTAAATTTTTGGCCACTTAAAGTTTTTAATTCTACTGGTAGATGATTATACACTTTGATGGCGCTTGCAAATCAAACCTAGCACCGCACCGAGCTCGTCATCATAGCCAGTAAGATCTGGCGGTTGTACCTGAAACACTCGCTTATAACTACCAGGGTAGCACGCACCTACTCCGGCGCCGGCTAGCAGCACCGCGGCGGGGCAGCCGAGCCCGCCGGCGCCCACTAGCAGCGCCCGCGCCGCGCAGAGCCTCTCTTGACCCTTCACACCTATGTTGGTCAGGAGAATCTGTCGGCTATACCTGAAATACGGACTTTTAACTTAGTACAGTGCAAACTCTATATTCGACGCTCAAGGGACTGTCCATATTTTTTTTTTTAACGAGTGACGAGACGAGCAGGACATGTGCCTGATGGTAAGCAATATGCCTGCCACATAACAGCACAGTGACACGCAGCTATTGGAACATGAAGAGTCCAAATCATTATCTAGCACTGCACTGCGCTCGTCGCCCAGATATGTAAGATGTTTTATCTCTATGCCCTGTAATTTCAGTGGAAACATTGCCCTTCAAACACAGAAACACAGCAAATAGTGATATTTTACACAGTGCTTGGCAGGAGAATAACTGGCAAAGGTGTGGTACTTCCCCAGGCGGACTCTGCTAAGAGCTAAGAACCCTACCACTACAAAATGATACACTGCGCTCGTCACCCAGAGATCTAAGTTGTTCTATCTCTAAGCCCTGTAATTTCTCTGAAAACATTGCCGTTCAAATCGGAACACAGTAATGTTTGCACATTACTGCTTGGCGGTAGAATAACTGGCAAAGGTGTGGTTCTACCCCAGGCGGATTCTGCTAAGAGTCCTACCACTAAAACTTAAAAAGTACTTCTTGTTGCTTATTTTCGAAATTTTTGTCGTTTTTGAGAAGGGGTGTGATGCTATATAGACTGAATAATTGTATGGAATAAACAACTAAACCAACCGAAGCCTAGTCATTTTCACGCTTTAGGGAGTATGTCGTTAAATCGTATCTTATACCTTTATACGAGCAATTCTTGTACCTATATAAATATGTATATATATATAGAATCTGAATCTCGGAAACGGCTCGACGGATTTGCATGAAATTATGTATGCAGGGGATTTCGGGGACGATAAATCGATCTAACTAGGTTTTATTTAAAAAAAACGCATATTCTGCGCGTTTTTAGACAATGAAAAACTGTCACATTAGACATTAGAATGTGAAGGTAAATTTCGCCGCGTGACGCGGCAGCATAATTAGCTCAGACGGAAAGTCGGGCGCTCATAGCGGTCACGAATTAGTAGATCCGGGTTCGAATCCAGGCGGGTTCTCTTTTTTTTTTCAATTCGTTTTTTTAAGAAAATCTATTTCTTGGAGTCTTTTATCTGTAGGTATCTAAGTATATTTAGTATTTAAACGGAGCTCGGTCACCCAGGTACTGACGTTAAAGAGTGCAAGCGCATGTTACGAAGCGTTCAATATTTTTGGACCAGTCAAATACACATTTTTTATTGTGTGAGAACATTTTAAAAATAAGATTGTTTTTAAATCGTAGAACAAAAAAATGTTGACATATTTAATGCACGTAGCATGCCCTTTAAACTGCATTTATAGGAACATGAAGAGTCCGAATCATTACCTAGGACTGTACTGCGCTTGTCACCAGATTTAACATAATTTATCTCTACACCCTGTAATTTCTCTGGAAACATAATAATCTATCTATCATATCTCTCTGGCCCTTCAAACTGGAATATAGTAATGTTTGCATATCACCGCTCATTGGAAGAATAACTGACAAAGATATCCTTCCCCAGGGGGACTCTACACAAAGAGTCCTCCTACTACAAAATTGTTGAAAATATACCGTTCTATAGCCCATTTGGGAAGCTTTTCACTAATCACAGCCTGTGTGTTTCCATTGCTGGTTTGATACTGAGGATTGGGGTAGCTACTTGGAGCTATGCTTATGGGCTGGCCCTGAAACAAATACATTTAAATATATTTACTAGCGGTCCGTTCAGACATTTCTCGGATATTGTGATAAAAAACTATTAATCAAAATAAAAGTTGGATCAAACTGCACACAGTGTGCAAATTTTGATTAAAATCGGTTAATTAGTTCAACCCAAAACGGACAAATAATAACAAATTTTTTTTGCTTGTATACCCTGCTACGCCACCTGTCAAAAATTGGTTGCACCAATTCAGATACCTTGTTTGGCTCATGCAAAACAACTTTGCTTAAGATCATCACATGATCACATGCATAGTTTATGATTCTATAAAGGGCATAATATAGACAGACATTCATTTTCATACACATAGAATTTTTTTGTGTATACAGCCCTGTATTAATGCAACACTTTCCTTTCGAGTAAACATTGATAGGTCATTGTGAAATGAACCACTAAGTAGTCTCACTAAACAACCCATTGTCTGATTTTCATAGAATATGGACTTTTATATCAACATGACCCCTGATATCAACTTTATATCAACATGACAAGTTACGGCTGGTTTAGTCGGGAGAACGGCGCCTGCCGATCCGGAGACCCCGGGTTCAAACCCCACACGCACCACTGTCTTTTCGTAGTCATGTGCGTAATGCCGCTAACTTAAAACGGTAAAGGAAAACATCGTGAGGAAACCGACATGTACGTAGAATCTTTCGAAGTCATGTGTCATCCGCCAACCCGCACTGGGCCAGCTTGGTGGATTATGGCCTAAACTCTCTCCTTGCGAGAGAAGACCCCGAGTCCCAGCAGTGGGAACGTTTAGTGGGCTGTTGATGATGATGATGATGATGATGACCTGATAACATGCCTGCTTATAACAGCACAGTGCATAGTATAGCATAAGCAGGCTACTAAATGTTCCCACTGCTGGGACTCGGGGCCGTCTCTTGCGAGGAGCGAGTCAAGGCTGTAACTTTACTAGACCACTAGCCAAGGGAGGATACAACTTTGGCACTGGGGTGGGTCACATGGCTTCAGGGAGGTCACATGGCTACAGGAGTGGTCACATGGCTCCAGGAGGGGTCACATGGCTCCAGGAGGGGTCACATGGCTCCAGAGGGGGTCACGTGGCTCTAGAGGGGGTCACGTGGCTCCAGAGGGGGTCACGTGGCTCCAGAGGAGGTCACATGGCTCCAGAGGAGGTCACATGGCTCCAGGAGGGGTCACATGGCTCCAGAGGAGGTCACACATCCCCTGGATCCACTCTTGCCCCCAGCTGACTAGACCAGCCGCAACATTACTATTTTGGTCAATATTATGGAACTAGTAATACTAGTGAAGACATTGAATTAAGTAGTTATAAATCTAAGTTGTCTCACACACCATCACTGACAAACACTGCTCATCATTTCCTCAGCAACAGAGTGGTTTACTGGAACAGGTTGTCTGAGGATGTTATTTCGGCATAATTGTTAACCTGTATCAAGGTTGATTTAATAGATAGAGTAATTCAACAAGAAGTACATGTATAATGCATGCATAATAGTAGCATAGAATAGATAATATAGATAGAACGGACACTCCCCACCCCCCGCCAATTTCAAGCTTCCTCCCCCTCGCGGACGCGAGGCGGACTCAAGGAAGGGTTATTATATCGGACGATAATTTTCTATGAGAATATGACCATGATGCTGTATTATTTAACAAAATGGTACCAAATTTTTCGTCTATTATACGAAACAAGAATAAGAGATTTTTAATTTCATAAGAATTTCTACAAAGATTGAATCATTTTTATAAACTGTGTTAAGCTATTCTGGTTAGAAGTACGCGCCAAAACTGAAGTCCTGTGACGAAATTATTAAACATGTTGTTTTTAAACTGCGGCTTTCGTTGTCAGAATTGAATTGTCAGAATATACTTACCCAAAGAGAAATCTTTGGGTAACTGTACTTACCTACAAATCAATTCGTACATGGTACCTTTATTATCTCCTATTTTGTTTTAAATCTTCTCCCTTCTGATTGTTGATGAAAGTTATATTTACCTACATTAAAGATCGAACACTAACTAGGTAAGATTGTAAGCCACTTAACATTAACACAGGCAGGTGAACTCACGGGTCACAGCTATTCCATAAAATAATTTAGTAACCCTAGATGACACGCACACATGCGTAAATGTGTTCGAACGACATATGCGTAGTTGTGTGAGTGTAGGTATGTCGACTTCACCGTTTGTTTGGAGTTTAGGCCGAGTGTGCGGGGTGTGATAGTAGAGAAACACTGATATTTTAAAGTTTTCTAATATATGATGTTGTAAACAAACATATTTTTGGTGCTACCATTGCAAATTGCTGGCTAGCTAAACCCCATGAGATAGACCTAAGTAAAAGTAAAAAACTCACAAAAAAAGTCCACAATGGTACTTATATGTCTATCTCTCACACTTTCCCATTTTTGTCACCAAATTTTTACAAGAAATAGGTAATGGCTTATTTACGAAGCGATTTTACACAAATTAACTTGAAACCCATGCGAAGCCGGCGCGGGTCGCTAATAAATTTTATGATAGAAATAATCCCCGATATTTCGTTGTTGTTTCGTGACCACATACTGGATAAACTCCACTACTAAATAATAGTAAATACTTATTATCCTCTCAACTGGCACGAGGCCAAATCCGGGCTTCGTAAAAAAAGCACCCCTCTGGCACGAGGCCCGAATCGGGCTTTCTACGTGTTGTCGTATTTCGCGGGAATTTCTACAGACGCGTCTGTTCCTATCCCTTTTGCACCTATCTGATTAAATAGAGGAAAAAACAGGCTAGCTAGCAAGCCACAGATCAAGGTCAAGTGCGATACAAAATATTTGAACAGTCTTCAGTGTAAGTTAGCAGTGCGTGTTGTCGTGTGTGCCGTGTTCGTATGAAAGTATGTCGTAATAGGTGTGGTGTAAAATTATAATATGAAGACAAGGTATTTTATGGTTTTAATTTGTAAATAATATCTTAAGGTATAATATTAATACAAAACTGTATAGAAAAATAATAAAGTTTGATATGTAATCTTTATTTCTAATATTTTTCTGATTTTTTTTTATTTTTTTTATTTTCTCTAAGTTTACATTGTGCTCGTTTAAAGATTCAACTAAAATAGCAAATTGTTTTGGCAGCACTTTATAGCAAATTTTATAGAGAATCTAAATATTTATGGGTTTATTATGGGTTTTCCTACAAAATTAACGAGAAATCGGCCAAATAGTGTAATATTGTCACCCCGCGGGGGGCGTGGTGGTGGGGGGCTGCCAGTCAACGGAGGTCGCGCGCGCCTGGGTCCCGCCAGTTGAGAAGATATACCTACTATTTAAAAGTACAAGTAACATTGAATAAAACAAGTTAGGCAGTAAATATTTTTTGAAAGTATTGGTTGCTATTTGATATATAAATAATTTAGCACCAAATTCAAGCAAAAGAAACCAGATAGCTGATATATTATCAATTTTTTGTGGGTACTTACCGACATCCACTCATTCTTTACTCTATCTAGTTCTGCTTCTTTTTCTTGCAGCATTCTGCGTAGATCTGCAATCTCTCTTTCTAGTATGTCTATTTGTTCCATTTTTATTTTGCAGTTGATATCGTGTTAAGAATTTATAATTTATGAATTAAATTGGGAAAATAACCCAAATTTTACCAACTCACACCAACCAAACCAAACACACCAACAACCAACACCAAAATCACGATTTATAATAACAAACTAGTGATGTGTATTACCAAACCCTGTTAACTCGAATAAGGTTGTACTCGTATTTTTAACTAATAATTTTCAATAAAATAGAATTGGATCTCTATTTAATCCATGAGACCAAAGCAGTTGACCTAAATGTTTCGATGCTAGTTACTGTACCACTTTTTACCCTTTATTATTATTAAACTTCCAATATCTATTTGTAATTTTTTGCTTTCAAATTTATTTATTCATATTCGAACAAGAAGCTACTTGTAAATGCACAGCACTAAAATTGTAGCATACGTCAATTTGACGTTTAGGTCGCGGATTTTTTTTACCAATAAATTTCATCTACCAGGAGTCAAAATGTTTTAGCCAAGTACTAGCTGACTTGAGAAATAGAAATAGAAATAAATTTTATTGCTCAAAACCGTGTACATTGATGGTGTTAAGTGAAAAGTTTGGTATCAACAGTTTGTCCTAGCGGACGTGCAACATAAATATGGTAGTTTTTACCTTATAATTAAGTAGACAATAGTTAAGTGAGTACATAGGTACTTTCCTTATTATCTGTTTAACACATAATTACACGAAACAAATTATTAAATTCAGGCTTGGTTACGTTTTACAAAATAGGTATGACAATCAATTACAGTGTTATATTAGTCTTCTAAATACTTCTTTTTAATATGATTAGCTGCAGTACAATACATCAAATTAAATCAAATCAAATTTATTTCAACCAAAATAACAAACAATTATAGGAAGTACAGAAACATCTTATATATCAGTTCAATACAAGATGCCCATAATTTCAAAAACACCCACACTAAGCTAGGCTTGTCCTGTGGGTAGTTTTAATTTTAGGATTCACATGAGGTTCGTCACTGACGGCACACGAGTGATTTAGCTTACAATCGAGATACAATTATAAACATAAAAATATAAATATAAAAATACATAGCCCGGGACTGACATCGATTACAATCATAAACGATATGAGAATGGGCGTATGAGTGAGTGTGTAAGTGTATAAGAGGGTGTGTGTGTGTGTGTGTGAGGGTGTATGTGTGGGTGTGAGTGGTGTCTAATCCCGTTGCTCACCAAATTCCCTTCAGGAAGCTTTCCGTATCCTCAAAAGACCATTGGAGAAGTTGCTTTGTAACTTTTGATTTCAGCTCATAATAAGTGAGACCATGGATACCACACAATTTATCCAGTTTATTATATAACCATGGCTTCATGTATAGACTAAACCGGCGTGCGAGTCGCGTTTTAAAAGCAGGTAAGGGCAATCTAAAAATTCTTTTACCTGATAATGACCTGTAGCTATCTGAATTTAAAATTTCTTTATGAGCGGATAGAGCTGTTTTAAGTGGGTCTATATGGGGTAGCATAACATTTTTTGTCCTATTTTAGGTAGGCATAACGTTTTTAGGACTAATGATAATTTACCATAACAACTAAACGCATAACTGTCTTCGCATAATGTTAACTAGCATAACCATATATAACATAACGATAACTTAGCATAATGTTTAAACGCATAGCCATATATAGCATACAGATAACTTAGTATAATGTTTCGACGCATAACTATAAATAGCATAATGGTTAAAGGCACACATTGAGAAAAGCATAACAATACTTAAACATACTAATCAACGGCATAAACTTTAAACACCGAACTAAAAAACAAGTGTAAAGAGCGGACATAAATAAAATACGTGGGTGTGTGAAATGCGGGTGGGTACTTCGACAACAATATTTATTATTCGTAATGTAGGTATCTACTAATTTAATGGAATATCTATGCAGGACTATGCAGTAGTATAACAATTTTTGTACCAATTTATGTAGACATAACGTTTTTAGGACTTAAAAACCTACATACACCTAAGACATATGGTGCACTTTTTGACTCCGGGTGGGCTCCCGCGAGAAGCTCTTCGATCAGCCCTGAGTGTTGCTTCTCCGTACTCGGCCTGCACTCCACTACGGAGGTCGCCGGCTCGCTTCGCTCGCCACCTCCCCCCTTCGCTACGCTTGGCCTCGCATGGATCGCTCCACTCAGGACCTACCTTGAGCTTCTGGCTCCCGCATTTTTTAAATACACTCTAGGGGTAGTAGCGACAAGACTAGGTGGAGTCGGGGTGCTCCGAGTCGGATCTGGACCCTATATAACCTGGTTATATATTACGTAGCACAACAAATAATTAAAAAATGCCTAAATGCGTCTGAGCAACAGTCGAATTGAATGTAGCACAATAGATTTTTATGATTAAAACACATAACGCCAAAAAACGATTATGCAAAAGTTACATTATGACACTATATGTTATGCTACATTCATTATGACAAAGTAAATTAGGAAAAAAAAATTATGCGATTTAAACGGCACCTTAAAAAAAATAGAACAAATAAAAAAATGCTTAAAAACTATTATGCGTCTCATCAATAGTCGAATAAAATGTAGTACAATAGATTGTTTGTAACACATGACGCCAAAAAATGATTATGCGAAAGTTGCATTATGACACTATACATTATGCTACATTCATTATGACAAAGTAAATTAGGAACAAAAAGTTATGCGTTCTAATAGGCTCCCGTTTTAAGTATATAAAGCCTCCGAACACTCAGAACCTGAGCTTCCGCCAGTAAAAGGCTTGTCGGGAATCTAAAATGTTTCCCAAGCATTGTTTTCAGAACAGCCCGTTGGGCTCGTTCAAGACGAATAATGTTCGAAGAAGCTGCACCCCCCCATACTGTAATACAGTAGGTTAGGACGGACTGACAAAGGGCCCAATATATAGTCTTGAGAAGTTGAGGATTTGCTACATCGCGAAGGAGTTTCATTATGTAAATGAGTTTTCTAGTCCTTTTAGCCGTCATTTCAAGGTGCTCCTTAAATGTCAGTTTCTCGTCTATTTCTATTCCCAAGTACCGAGTGCTTTTTACTTTTTTTACCCTGCTACAACGCCGAGACTCATTTGAAGCACACGAATCGTATGGGGGTTGACATAAATGAACAAGAATGTCGGGGACAGAACGGGGGGCTGAAGCCGCGGTGTTATGAAAACAAATCAAGTGAGTTTTCGAAACATTGAGTGTCAGTAGATTTTGTTTTAACCATGCCGCGACGCGAGTGATGCCCAGCTGTGCAGTAGCAAACAGAGAATCCCAGGATTTGTCATGAAACGAAATGACAGTATCATCGGCATAAAGTATGGTGTCCGCGCTGCTAGAGAGAATCGAGGCAATGTCATTTATGTACAACAAGAAAAGTGTTGGCCCAAGAATACTGCCCTGTGGCACTCCAAACGAAACTGGTTTGGCATCGCTCACACGGCTCCCCACGCGCGTGTGCTGGATTCTATCTGTCAAGTAGCTTCGAAACCAGCCATGGCAAATACCCCTAACTCCGAAGCACTCCAACTTCCTCAAAAGGATTGGGATTGATACGGTGTCGAAGGCCTTTGCCAAGTCCAAGAAGATACCCAGGCAAGGCAAGCCTTTGTCTAAATGAGAGGCCACTATCTCTGTCAAAAGTGACACTGCGTGTTCTGTAGATTTCCCATGTCTGAAGCCGAACTGCCGATATGTTAATAAATTATGAGAGTGTATGAATTTCACTAATTGTTTATTGACAATTTTCTCCAGCATCATAATATTCATAATATTATCATAATTCAATATATTCATAATATAATATATGCATAATATTCTTCCAAGGCGTAAAAAGATTTATCATTAAGCCAAGTTTTCAGTGTGTTTTTGAAAATATTGCTAGAGGTTATGGACTTAATATGTATTGGTAGGCTATTAAAGATTTTTATAGCTGTGTTAAAAGTGCTTCTGTGAAACATAGCATTATTGGATTGTGTTACACGAATGTTAAATCTATCTTTTGAGCGTAATATGTCTGAGTGAGAGGACTTTTTTCCAAAAAATATTCCGGATGTTTTTTTACGAACAGATACAGCTCTAAGATATAAATACTAGACAGTGTCAGTATTTTGTTGTTCTTAAATAACTGTCTGACTGAAGCTCGTTTATGTAAGTTGTAAATAGCCCTCACACTGAGAGCCAATAGGCTAAGAATAGAGTTGGTCTGAGGCTCTGAGACCATAGGGCAAGAAACAGAATAAGAAAATTAAATACAAATGTAAGAAGGTGAGGAAAATTATTTGATTTGTGTTGTGAACAACAAATCACTAAGTGATTTATGGTAAAACAATAACATTTTATTCGTCTTAGCCCCACGAGCACTTATTAAAACTTTATACTTTTACATCATAATCATTGATGACGAGCACAGTGCAGTGCAGTGCTAGGTAATGATTTGTACTTTTCATGTTCCAATAGCTGCATGACACTGTGCTGTGCTGAATGACACCGGCGTGTTGTATTTTTCAACTAGGCACATGTGTTGGTCGCCTCGTTAATGTACATATAGGTAGGTATTTAAGGTATTCCATACAAAACAAAAATTGGCAGTCATAGGAACTGCCGATATAAGTAAAAACTTATAACTCAGAATTTGATAGCTTATCTTGGAAACTACACGGGTGGAACCGATAAGGAAGCAATTTCGCTGCGATGTTCAAGACTTTGAAGTCATGTTCGCACAGTACCTATAGCAAACCAAACAACACACAAACCTTCAAAAAGTTATTATCTTCATTCTTCAGGCACTTAGGTACAACGCAAAACGGGGGTATTTAGGTACCTACAATGTTTCCAAAGACGTTGCCCTGGGTAGTGATTCTAAAATCCAATCGGAACGGTTCGAATTCGGAATGACAGTCCTTGTCATTCTATAAAGGCCGATTTAAACTGAACGAACATAGAGCTAGAGCTGAAACAAGTAGGTATATTCTTTCTCGATCTTTTAGTGAAAACGAAAGATCGTTCTTAGAGTTTTCCAAATTATATATTCCATAGAATCTTTGCGAACGCAAACAAAACAACGAAAGAATGCTCTACATTTGTTTACACCAAATGAATTTGATACAGTGGGGATAGAATGAGCATTCGCTCGTCTGATGTAAATCGGCCTTAAGACAAAGATCGAGAGATGAGATTCTGTTTTGGATCAATCCGACTCGTTTCAAAATCGCTACGCTGAATAAAAGCTAGTTAAAATGTTTATGTTTATAAAAACGTTCCCTAACTAAACTAGAGTTAGGATAAAAACTGCATCAACACATTAACAAAAATTTTTTAATCAAGTTTGACGTTCTTATAATGTTGTAAATGATCACAGCTCCTGAGTTTCTCCGCGGCTTGTTCTGGCGTGAGATCGCGCTGAGACTGGGCTAGCATCTCGTACCCCACCATGAACTTCTTGACGGATGCCGAGCGCAGCAGCGGGGGCAGGTAGAGAGCGTGGAGCAGCCAGTGGGGGGAGTCTCCGGGGGCTGATGACGGACCCGTGGGGGCACCTGCCGGTGATATAATAGGAGCTTAAGAAAACTGATAGATAGGGAGATACACTTTATTGAATACTCCAAATAAAACTGAAAAAAAACATTATTTACTTAAGTAAAAATGTAAGGCCCAGTATGGAACTACAGATAAACTGCTAATACGCATGTCGGTGATGCGAGCTCACGAGATCTCTCTCACCAAAAAATGCTTAAAGTGGCCAATGACGCGCAACTAACTTCAATCTGTCGAATTTGGGTGTTCCTATGTGTGCGTGCGTATCGTAAAAAATCACTGCAATGAGAAAATTGTTAGCAAACTTCATCATGTCGTTTTTTATCACGTTATAAAACCACTGTTATCGTATTTCCCAAGCACAAGTCATAGAAACTGCCGATAGAAGTGAAAACTTATAACTCAGAATTTGATAGCTTACCTTGGGAACTACATGGGTGTAACCGGAGGGCGTGGCCTCGCCATCTGGGCATGGCCATCTAGAAATGCGTCAGCATTTCCCATTGCCTCACGCATTTCTAGATGCCCAATCGCCAAGATCCCGAGTTTACCCGAAGATTTCTTATCATACCCGAGCGTGACGGTAGAATTCAATTTACACCCCACGAAAAATTTGTCTAGGCGCGCCTAAAGAAGTTTTCACTTCAAAAAAAACGCAGTCATAGGAACTGCCGATAGAAGTGAAAACTTATAACTCAGCTTACTTTGGAAACTACGCGGGTGAAACCGGAGGGCGTGGCCGTGAGCATGGCCTCCTAGAAATGCGTCAGCAATCAGCATCTATAGATGGCCAATGGGAAATGCTGACAATGCCAATGGCCGATGTCCACGGTCCCGAGTTCACCCGAAGATTTCTTATCATACGCGAGCGTGACGCTAGAATTCAATTCACAGCCCACGGAAAATCTGACTGTGGCGCGCCAAAATAAGTTTTCCCTTCAAAAGCCTCACCCACAATCCAAAATACTCACCATGCCAACCCATACTATAAGGAAAGCTACATTTGAAAAGGTTGTCATATATAGTCGTCAGCCCTTTCATGATCTCAGCCAACGCCCTCTGCTGGGCCGGACTCAGGTCCGTCATCCTCTGTGGTTGCCCGTGTAATGGTAGCAGCATGGTCTCGTAGGGCCAAGCGGCCCAGTAAGGAACTAAGGCCACCCACTCCGCATTTTGAAGGACTATACGTTCCTGAAAGTCAAGTAGGTAAGTAGTAACTTATCATAAACGAAACAATTGGCAGTCATAGGAACTGCCGGTAGAAGTGATAACTTATAACTCAGAATTTGATAGCTTACTTTGGAAACTACGCGGGTGAAACCGGATGGCGTGGCCGTGAGCATGGCCATCTAGATCACCCGAATTTACCCGACGATCTCTTTCGAACGTGACGCTTGAGTGCAATTCACAACCCACGGTAAATCTATATTCGGTGCGCCAAAAGTTTTCACTTAAAAAACTAAACTGCTAATAACTCTGTTTTTTGCCTGGAAGAGATTGCTTTCAGCAATAAGGCCGTTACTTGTGGCGCTAGTTCACAAGTGTTCCACTGTAGTAATTCATTTTTTTTGTGGCACAGTAAAAATTAAAGACTAGGTATACATTTATTTCAGAAATTATAAGGCGCAGAGACAAAACACTTTATGTCTCTGTATGACGATCGCAGTCATCGCAGTGCAGTGCTAGGTAATGATTTGGACTCTTTATGGCACTATAGGTTGCACTGTTAAGTGCATGCGTGCTGCTCACCACCAAGCAAATGTCGTGTTCTTCCCATCACTCTGTACTAGGTATATAAAATAAAAATAACATACCTTTTTCTCCAATTCATTTGCTACGTAGTCCACCAACATGGATCTTCCATATTTGGCAAAGTAGTCCTTTTGACACCTGAAAAAAGCATTAAAATAATAAATAAGTATAAAAGTATTGGCAGTCATAGGAACTGCCGATAGAAGTGAAAACTTATAACTCAGAATTTGATAGCTTACCTTGCAAACTACACGGGTGTAACCGGAGGGCGTGGCCTCGCCATCTTGGCATGGCCATCTAGAAATGCGTCAGCATTTCCCATTGGCTGATGCGTTTCTAGATGGCCATGCCATGACAGCCCTTTCAGCATTTCCCATTGGCTGACGTATTTCTAGATGGCCAATAGCCATGGTCTCGAGTTTACACGAAGCTTTCTTATCATATCCGAGCGTGACGAATGAATTAAATTCACAGCCCACGAAAATTCTGTCTAGGCGCGCCTAAAGAAGTTTTCACTTCAAAAAAGCAGACAGACATAGTCCGGTCAATTTAGACATTCAAAGTTACCTAAATTCTCACCAAGCTGAAGTCAAAGTCAAAGTCAAAGTATGTCAAATGAAAATCGGTAAGATTGTTTAAAATATCATTAAAATAAAAATTTGAAAGTTCCCCATCATTCCCCTGTAAGGAAAAAAAAATCAAGATCATAGGTAAAAAAAATGAGTTTATCGCGATTTTCAGCAAAACGGTAAGTTTATTCATTAAAATATTTCAGACAAAAATTGTAGATTATAAAATTTTCTACAAAAAAATTAATTATACCTACTTTTTTTTCTACGAGCCACCGTTTTTGAGATATAACGATTCAAAAAGTTGTAATCGTCGTAATATGCATGACAATGATATATAACAGCAGCAGCTGACTATCTTTCTTGCTGAACCCGAAGTTAGTTACAATGTTTACACAAATGTTGACTAGAGTGCTCGCAATATAACTCTGCGCGTAGCAAAATATGGAACTAATTGACAGGCCGTCAACTTTTTATTTACGTCAGTCAACGTCAGTTGACAAAAGTTTGTTTACGTTTGGTGTATTTATTAATTTCCAAAATAATTAATAGCTTTTATTATGCCGAAAGTGATTAAAAGTGCTGGCCGGGGCTGGTTCTTGAAAATCAATCGTGGTTGTGAAGAAGAACGATACAATAACGGGCCAAAAGTGCAGTTTTCCAAACGCAGAGCTATTTGACAACTAACATGTAGGGATACCATAGCAATCAAATCTCCACCTATTATCGGCATATTTTAAAGCTCAGGCTTTAGGTTGAGGTGCGGCTTTGGATTTGATTGTTTTATCGCCAATTTACCCGTGGGAAAAAATGTGTGTTCCGAATGTGAGAAACTAGTTATAAATGTTTTTTTTTCATAATATACAAATCAAAATAGAAAACACAGTGACACAGCAGTGAAGATCAGCTGATTGTATCTTTCTCGCTCGGGTACACTCGACGGTTCCATGTTCACCCGATCGACCCTTTCACCTAACAGCGGTGCGCCAAAAGAAATTTTACTTAATTTTTTTTTCAACGTTAGCTTGGATGCTCTTTGATCCTTAACTCTGTATTAATTACTGTATTTTTATTGTAGGCGTTTCAGAACGTACTGTCATGTGGTAATGGACAACGTATTATACCACTGCACTCAGATAAATAAAGCGGCTACAATGGGCAATGTAAAAGAAGAAAACCAAAAGTGGCTTAAGAAAAATGAAATAGATTTCGACGATTGTAGGACAAATCCGCAGTTACTCGAATAAAGAGGCACAAAGAAGACCCACAATACCAAGTAAAATAACTATTAAAGGAACATGGACAGGAACTTTTGCGGTTACCGCCGTGATTCATCGTGATTTTAACCCTATTGAAAAAAGAAGATGATTCTATGGAAGCCAATGACTCATTAAAAGAACGTTTATGCGCCAAATTTTCAAATAGTGTTATTTATGGTCTCAATAAAAGATTTATAAGTTTAAATTAAATTCTTGTTATTTCGATGTTGGTGTAGGTTGAAAATGACAGATTTTTTATAATGTAATAAACTATAATAAAGTTTTCCTGGTGGTAAGAGACTCAGACAGCCTGTACCAATTACCAATGATACTTCGTCATACTGAACCAAACCAGCACTTTGCAGTGCTGGTTTGGCGTTTATTACTTCGAGGCATTCGTTCTTGAGTCTCAGTTGTCGTGTAGTTACGTAATTAACTAAATAAATTACTTATTAAACTAAATTGCTTTCTTGAAAAATCCCTTCCCGTACCTGTTTTATGATGTTGTACGTTCCCAATGAACGGGAAGGGAACCTATTAGCTTGACCTGGCAACATTAAGTACGCCACCAGTCGCGCGCAGACTTATACTGCGAGCACTATAGTTATTTCAGGATGTCTGTTTTTCGTGACAGTAGGCAAGCGATTGTAAAAGTTTACTCTTGTCATTTTTAGATATTATAGAAAGTTAACTTCAATAAAGTGGCCAAGTGCGAGTTGGACTCGCCCATAAAGGGTTCCGTTGCAGCAAGTAACATTATATACATTCATAGTACACATAGTTCTTGTAGTTCGTTGTAACTTTCATCGAAGTTAAATCAATAACAGTGTATTTATGACGTACTAAAAAAAACTACTTATCAGATCGAGTTCAAACCAATTTTCGTTGGTAGTTTACGTGGTAATGTACATCATATATTTTTGAAGTGAAAACTTCTTTAGGCGCGCTATGGACAGAATTTTCGTGGGCTGTGAAATGGATTCATGATCACGTGATCATCACGCTCGGATATGATAAGAAATTTCGGGTTAACTCGGGATGCTAGAGCGAGAAAGATAATGTGGTCAACAAACGTGCCAGACCGAGAAAGAAAATTGTTAGAGGAGGACATGGGACAATAGATACTCTCTCTCTCTCTCGCTGCTCGCTACCGGCAACCAGTGTTGACACTTTAGCGACTTTGTCGCTGAAACTGGCGAATTTCTAAAAACCTTTTAGCGGATTTAGACGACGTGTTACCGACAAAGGGGAATATTCTAGTGTAGTGAAGAAGGTTGGAGAAGGAAAAACACAAGGTCATTGGGAGTCAGATCATATTAATTTATAAAGAAATTAACTCATTCTCTCAAACATAAACAACATGGAAGTCTACCTTCCAATGTCTATACATACAGATAAATATACGCACATTATAGCAGGAACTTTCCCAATTATATTATTAACATTTTATTCAATCATCTGTATTTTCGTTTGAATCTTACATGATAATAATGTTAATTATTGCCTTAAGTTATTCCTTTTCCCTTTTTTCCTTTTAATTTAAATTGCTTGACATTGTAGGTACTTAGACCAGTGCCATTTTATATTCTAGCTAGCATTTCTTATATTTCCGGGATAAAAATACTATTCTTCCAGACTGTTATTCCCTTAATAATTCAATCAAACCGGCGACTTTGTTTTATAACTATTTGGCGACAAGCTCAAAATCATAGTGGCAACACTGACGGCTACCAACTCCAAAAGACTTTTCTTTGGGCGGGAAAACACGACGGATGCTTTAAAATTTTCACAATCAAATTAATTAGTTTTGCTGTGTAAATATTTCGTTTCTTTCGTGTAAATATTTAGTTTTGTATATAGTCAATAGTATAAATAAATATGAGCGTCGCTAGCGACGGGGGTTACCCCGTCGAACAGACCATAAAAAGAAAACTATTGAAGCCAAATCCAAGTGAAAATGTTTCCTACAAACTATTTAGAAAACCCCTTTATAAAAGAAAGAGACTATTCCCAGAAAATCGTAGTGGAGACTGTGTAGTGTATGTGGAATCGACGGAACAGGAGAAAGTCGGTAACAAAAATCCTATTACACTCACCAACCTTTTAGCGGACAATGTTAGGGGCATCATAGGGGTGCACCGTGTGAATGCATACAAAGTTGGAGTAACTTTTAAAAAGCCGGCCCCGGCCAACAACTTTTTGAACATGGACACGTTTTTTACTAACCATAAATGTGTATACAATCCAGATTGTATACACATTGTTGATTGTCCAGATCTCAGGCAGTACTTATTTGTATACCTGGGTATACAGTATATATATAATAGTAACCATAGTATTTATTTCGCGCGGACTAAGTCGCGGGTAACAGCTACTTTGTATATAAATAAAATTTCAATAAATATTTACTTTAATTTCTGGCTTGTTTTACTCGTTTATTCAACTAATACGATCCATAATATTTTATTATAATACGACATACCTATCTAATACAAAAATCAGCTAATGAAGTTTTCACTTCTGCCGTGTGGTCTTAAGCACACACCTTTTTCAGATTCAAGTTACTAGTAGAAAGTTGTATGCTTCAGCAGGGGCACTTATGAAATTACGTAACTTTCTCCCTTCTTTAAATTACCTAACTTCCACCAAAATTGCGCTTGTTTTTTAGATTTTTCATTCTCTTACTTTAGAAGTTAGAGGGGGACACACACATTTTACCACTTTGGAAGTGTCTCTCGCGCAAATTATTCAGTGTAGACGAAAATGATTTTAGAAACCTCAACATCATTTTTAAAGACCTATCGATAGACACCCCACACGTGTAGGTTTGATGAAAAAAAATTTTTTGAGTTTCAGTTCTCAGTATGGGTTAAAAATTAGGGTAGCCCACCCTAATTTTTCTTTTTTTTTAATTTTTCTGTTCAAATCTTAATGCGGTTCACAGAATACATCTACTTACCAAGTTTCAACAGTGTAGTTCTCATAGTTTCGGCAAAAAGTGGCTGTGACATACGGACGGACAGACAGACAGACAGAGAGACAGACAGACAGACATGACGAACATATAAGAGTTCCGTTTTTACGTTTTACGGAAGCCTAAAAATGAAATTAACTAAAGGTTCTGCTACGTACCATTAAAAAAAAAAATTGCCTAATGCACTTTACGTTGTAGCGTAGCATACTACATTCAGAAGCGAGGATTGGTTGCTTCTAACTTGTTTCTAAATTCAGTCACTAAATATCATCATCATCAGTTTATCTTAGTCCACTGCTGGACATAGGGCTCTCCCATGGCTCGCCACTCAGCCCTATCCTCGGCTATACGTCTCCATCCACTGCCTGCTTTCATCCGTATATCGTCACTCCATCTAGTCTCAGGGTGTCCTACGAAGTGTAATAAGCATTTTACGTTAATGCTTTGAATTTTGACGTAGTTTTGTGTAAAAAAAAACCTAAATCCCTTTCCCGCCAAAAGAAGTATTGCTGCAAAGAGTTACCTGTCTTTGACCCTGGGTTCATTGGGCATAAAGCTGGATGCCCATATCTGGCAGTGTGGGTGAGGGTTGGAGCACCCCATCACGGCTCCTTTGTTCTCGAAGACCTGCACCCAGGTGTACTTGCGACCCAGCTCCGTTAGCTGGTTCATCCACCTGGATATAAAGAGTTGTTTGTAGAATACTTCACTACAACATATTATGGTATCATGTTCATTATCTTAGGTAATACTAGCCGGCCCGGAGAACCTCGTTCCGGCTAATGCCCGAGCTATACGATGCTAGTTTTTCAAGCCAGGATAGCAAGCTAGTGTTCGTAAGTTAGCAAGCTAGTATTTCAAGCTTCGTGAAGACAGATAACTAGCGTTCCGTAGCGTTGGCTACACAAAGCTACTACTAACATTACTAGCTTATTAACACTAGCTTGAAAAACTAGCCTCGTGTCCATTGATATTTAGTATGTCAATGCTCGTGTAGCTCGGGCATAAGAGGCAAAACATTGATGAATCCTACTTAATATTATTAAGGCCGATTTACATCATACGAGAGAATGCTCATTCTATCCTCATTGTATCAAATTCATTTATTGGTGTAAACAAACGAAGAGCATTTTTTCGTTGTTTTGTTTGCGTTCGCAAATATATAAAGGCAGATTTAAACTGAACGAACATAGAGCTAGAGCTGGAACAAGAGCATTCTTTCTCGATCTTTTAGTGTAAACGAAAGATCGTTCTTAGCATTTTCCGTATTATATCTATATATGTTTATTATAAAATCAATGCCACTTTTCGTTGTTATTGAACTCCTCTTAAACGTCTGGACCGATTTGAATGATTTTTTTGTATACGTTTGGGTAGGGCCCTGGAAGGTTTAGATTCACAAATCAGCCCGGCAGATGGCGCTGCAGTTGATATCTAGGCTATTATTCGAGCGAAGCCGGAGCGGGCCGCTAGTATTCCATAGAATCTTTGCGAACGCAAACAAAACAACGAAAGAATGCTCTACGTTTGTTTACGCCAAATGAATTTGATACAGTGGGGATAGAATGAGCATTCGCTCGTCTGATGTAAATAAATTGGCCTTTATATGGAAAACGCTAAGAACGTTCTTTCGTTTACACTAAAAGATCGAGAAAGAATGTTCTTGTTCCAGCTCTAGCTCTATGTTCGTTCAGTTTAAATCGGCCTTTATAAGCGCGAAACTTTGTAAGTATGGAGGGATAGATGGATGGATATTTGTTACTTTTTCACGTAAAAACTACTGAATGGATCGGGCTGAAATTTGGAAGATAAATGAAGATTGCAAGAACACATAGACTATTTTTCATCCCGATAAAAAAAGCGGAACGATGGGAATGAGTAAAACCGTCGGGCACTGTTTGTAGGCTATATTTTAATTGAACCACGGGCGGAGCCGGGGTGCATCGCTTGTATTATAATATGTTTGTGCTTATTATCCTATTCCGGATGAAAACAAACCCAAAAACACAATCATTTAAATTGATCAAGCCGTTCTCATGTTGATTGCACGATTTTATTTTATTTGTACAAAAGTAGCCTATGTGTTCATCTACATATCTGTATTTCAAATTTCAACCCGGTCCGGTCCGGTATACGTTACGACTTACGATATGACTGAGTAACAAACATCCATACATTGAAAATGTATAATTTCTAATTCCTACTAGGATTCAGTCCAACTTTAGAGCCAGGTAAGATAGTTTTTTCGATTACTAATGTTATGTTGATGATAGTTTTAATAGATAGTTTTATTCGGGTTCGCTCGGATATTGTCATATACCTATTAGGTAATCTATCCGAGAGAACACAGAACGGGCCGCTAGTATGTCTCCAATTATATTACTTAATCTGTGGTTACAAGTAACGAAAACTGTCATATTACTCACTCAGTTATAACAGCCATAATTTCTTCAACTGACATCAGTGGAATCGTCATCGCTGAATCAGGATGGAAACACATCACTCTGAAACAACCGACCGAGAATAAATAAATATTGGTGGACACTTCAGACACAACACCACCTCGCCCCAAACTAAGCAAAAATTGCATTATGGGGACCAGTATAATACTTATATGTACTTATAATTGTAAATACATATAAATAAATAAATATATTGGTGGACAATTCACACACAACACCATCTGACCCCAAACTAAGCAAAGCTTGCGTTCTTGTATATACTTACTAGCTGTTACCCGCGACTTCGTCCGCGCAGGTGACTACTAAATACTAAGGTGACTCAGGCAGTACCTATTTGTATATCCAGACATATTTACGTATTTACTTACTTTACTTTAACTTTACTAAAACGGCTTATAATAAAACAATTGTAAACAATATCATCAACATTGGTTCATTTGTTTAAATTTGAAAGCGTAAGAGACATTCCCCCATTTCTACTCCAATTTCATCCCCATACAGTTCGAAATTACAAAATTGCAAGAACAAACATTTGTTTGCTTCCTGTCTAGTGTCTACATACAGAATTTCATGGTTTTGTCTTCAACGATTGGGAATTGCCATATTGACAATGATACCCCATTTCATCCCCGTACAGTTCGAAATTACAAAATTGGTAGTACAAACATTCGTTTACGTCGTGTCAAGTGCCTACTTATACACAAAGTTTCATGGTTTTATCTTCAACGGTTGGAAACTTCCATATGTTGGAATTCGTCCCCCATTTCCACCCCAATTTCACCCCCGTACAGTTCGAAATTGATAGAACAAACATTAATTTGCTTCGTGTCAAGTGTCTATAAACCGAGTTTTATGGCTTTATCTTCAACCGTTGGGAACTTCCAAATTAACATTTATCCCCCATTTCAACCCCAATTTCACCCCCGTACAGTTTCAAATTACAAAATTGCTAGAACAAATACTCGTTTGCTTCGTATCAAGTGCCTATACACAGAGTTTCATGGTTTTATCTTCAACGGTTGGGAACTTTCATATTGACATTCATCCCCCATTTCAACCCCAATTTCACCCCCGTACAGTTCGAAATTACGAAATTGATAGAACAAACATTCGTTTGCTTTGTGTCAAGTGTCTATATACAGAGTTTCATGGTTTCATCTTCAACGGTTGGGAACTTCCATATTGACATTCATCCCCCATTTCAACCCCAATTTCACCCCCGTACAGTTTGAAATTACAAAATTTATAGAACAAACATTTCATTACCTCGTGTCAAGTGTCTAGATACAAAATTTGATCACTTCAAAAATGACGAATTTTCATACAACCGTTCATCCCTTGTTTCACCCTCTTAGGGGTTGAATTCTGCAAAACCCCGTCTTAGCAAGCGCCTACGTGCTAAAAGGGACCTCCATGCAAAATTTCAGATTCCTAGCATTCGTAGTTTCTGAGATTCCTTGATGAGTGACCTTTCGCTTTTATATATATAGATTATACATAGAAACACCCAGACACAGTACAAATATTTATATTCATCACACTATTATTTTTTTGCACTGAGTGGGAATCGACCCCACGACCCTCGACTTCACAGGCAGAGTTACTACCTAGTGAAAACTTTAGGCGCCCCTAGACAAAGTTTTCGTGGGGTGTAAATTGAATTCTACCGTCACGCTCGGGTATGATAAGAAAACTTCGGGTAAACTCGGGACCTTGGCGATTGGGCATCTGGAAATGCGTCAGCCAATGGGAAATGCTGAAAGGGCGTGGCCTCGCCATCATGGCATGGCCATCTAGAAATGCGTGAGCCAATGGGTAATGCTGACGCATTTCTAGATGGCCATGCCACGATGCCCAGGCCACGCCCTCCGGTTACACCCGTGTAGTTTCCAAGGTAAGCTATCAAATTCTGAGTTATAAGTTTTCACTTCTATCGGCAGTTTCTATGACTGTCAATTTTTTTGTAACTCAATATCTGTTCAATTAATTGTCTTTATATTTAGTTACCGGCAGGTTCCTTTCGCTTGCGAGGCCTGGAAGAGAGGGTGCTCTGCTGGTGGGGGCTCCGGAACCCTCTCGAGAAGCGCCGGGAAGTCATTCGGGAACACGTAAGTCGACGTGTAGTTCGGATTACGCTGGAATTATACAAATTTAAAAGTGAACATTTTGAAGTGAAATCTTCTTTAGGCGCGCCTAGACAGATTTTTCGTGGGGTGTGAATTGAATTCTAGCGTCACGCTCAGGTGTTATAAGAAATCTTCGGGTAAACTCTGGACCATGGCCATCTAGAAAAGCGTCAGCCAATGGGAAATGCTGTAAGGGCGTGTCAAGGCATCTAGAAATGCGTGAGCCAATGGGAAATGCTGACGCATTTCTAGATGGTCATGCCATTATAACCAGGCCACACCCTCCGGTTACACCCGTGTAGTTTCTAAAGTGAGCTATCAAATTCTGAGTTATAAGTTTTCACTCCTATCGGCAGTTGACTGCCATTTTTTTCAACCGCGTTGCTGAACAAACTACACGAAACTCGCGCCATCGTCAAACGGTTTCCATGAGCTGTGTATTTCACAGTTAGAATAATTGTAAAAAACTGTCGATTATAATCATAAGACTTCAGATTACAAACCAACCTAGCTTACCGTAGGATTACAATTTCACGCGATAGATTATAATCGGATGGAGTTTTTTTGAGGTGACAAATACACAACTAACGACGCCCCGCGGTATTACCTGCGCAGGACGTCTACTCTCTTTCTACGAAAACGTAATTTCGAAAAAAAACTCGCGACTTTCCTGCTCTCGTTCTACTTCGTTTCGTCCGATAGAACATTGTTTGAAGTTTAAATGTTATAAGGCTACTCTAATTAGAGTAGGCTTAGATAGATAGATAGATAGATACTCTTTATTGTACACACCAAAACAATACAATAAAAGAAACAGAGCAATAAAAACTAGTGTTACAATCGGCGGCCTTATCGCTAAAAGCGATCTCTTCCAGGCAACCTTAGGATGGAAATGTTTTAGAAGTAATAAAAAGCGGGGTGTGCTAAATAGAATTAAAACGAAAAAATATAGTTACATACATACAGTAGAATATATAAATATATATAATTATTAATAAATACATACTAATAGGGATTACATACTAATACGTACAATATTTGTAAAATATACTGATAAATATAGAATAAATAAATAGCTGTTCATAATATCAATATAATAAAACAGACCATGTGAGAAGAAAATCAAACCTTGACACACGAATTAAAAGCATATATAGCCATATAAGATATATATATGCCTATCAGTAGAAAAAATAATGATAATAATATGTGAGGTTGTGACTACAGCTTCGATAAATAATAATTTTTAACATGAGCTTTAAAAGAATCTAGCGATAGCTTAGAACATTTAAACGGACAAAACGACGGATCGAAGTAAAATCGGAGTTGGAAAGCCGCGAGTTTATTGCGAAATTACGTTTTTGTAGAAAGAGAGTAGACGTCCTGTTATTTTCACATGATAAAAAGTATAATATATTATTCCAAACTATAATCTAACTATGTTCCAAATTTCAACCAGCAGGTCTAGTACGAAAACAATCTCCGAATAATCGGATCCGACCGACAGCTGTCCAATTAATCGGTAAGGTAATTAAATGCTTTCCGAGTTAGGTTTACGACACAAAAACTGTCAAATCTATGTCGGTCGGAATTCGGAATGAACGACACGCCCTATCCGATCAACCGACTGATTGTGTTTCGTGGTACGAAATGTCCATAAGTTCGGCCGATATATCGTTAATCGGACTTCGTAGTAGACCTGCTGATCCATTAGACGTAAACATATCTAAATAATCAGACATCATAAGGTACAAGTTCGCGCTGAGACCGCGACACGAGACCACGACCGGAGACCGTGACCGGAAACCGCGACAGGCACTTGACACTATGGAATTGTATGGGCGCCAGTTCGCGCCGAGACCGCAACCGGGACCTGTCTCGGTCTCCTGTCGCGGTCTCGGCGCGAACTGACGCCCATACAATTCCATAGTGTCAAGTGCCTGTCGCGGTCTCCGGTCGCGGTCTCGTGTCGCGGTCTCAGCGCGAACTTGTACCTTTAACTTAAACAGTAGTAATAATAAGTAGGGTTATTATTTATGATTCCAGCAACATAATAGGTTTTTACATGTAGTATAGAGTGACGAGATGAACAGATCATCTGCCTGATGATAAGCAACATGACTGCCTATAACAGCACAGTGACACGCAGCTATTGGAAAATGAAGAGTCCAAAACATTACCTAGCACTGCACTGCGCTCGTCGCTTAGATATATAAGATGTTTTAACTCTATGCCCTGTAATTTCAGTGGAAACATTGCCCTTCAAACACAGAAACACAGCAAATAGTGATATTTTACACAGTGCTTGGCAGGAGAATAACTGGCAAAGGTGTGGTACTTCCCCAGGCGGACTCTGCTAAGAGCTAAGAACCCTACCACTACAAAATACACTACACTATCTGAAGGGACTTCTCATGACATGTCCCATGACACCGTTTCATGGTTGATGTTCCAAAACCACGAACGAAGAAATTTGACTCAATAGTAAACGATAGTTACAATCTTGGTTTCTTCTAGGTAAGTTCACGTTCCATCGTAGAGCGCATCCTCGCTTAACATCAGGCGAGATGGTGGTACACAATTGTAGTTTAAAAAAAAATGTCAGTCATAGCAACTGCCGATAGAAGTGAAAACTTATAACTCAGAATTTGATAGCTTACTTTGGAAACTACGCGAGTGTAACCGGAGGGCGTGGCCTCGCCATCATGGCATGGCCATCTAGAAATGCGTCAACATTTCCCATTGGCTCACGCATTTCTAGATGACCATGCTATGATGGGCAGGCCACGCCCTGTTAGCATTTTCCATTGGCTAACGCACTTCTAGATGACCAATGGCTATGGTCCCGAGTTTACCCCAAGATTTCTTATCATACCCGAGCGTGACGCTAGAATTCAATTTACACCTCACGAAAAATCTGTCTAGGCGCGCCAAAAGAAGTTTTCACTTCAAAAGTATGATGCAATAAATATGCCTATTTTATTTTCGATATGTAGCGTCATCGTTGCAGTAGCCAAGTGGTCACAGTATACCTGTCCATTAGACCTGACCGCCCCGGCTCTCAAAGGGTTGTTAGGGTCTGGAGGCTGGTCCTCTTCAGCTGCCTCCGTCTGCCCGCTCCAGGGTCGCTTGCAGCGGTGAGGAGACACCAGGATCCACTCGTCCTTCAATGGGTTATAGCGTACATGCTGGTGCTCTGGAAGTTATAAGAATAGAATTAAAAAATAACGCAGTCATAGGAACTGCCGATAGAAGTGAAAACTTATAACTCAGAATTTGATAGCTCACTTTGGAAACTACACGAGTGGAAACGGAGGGCGATACTAGTCAGGAATAAATCTTCAACCATTGTCGTCTAAATAAGTAAGTCTTCTAAGCATGGCAAGTGGCAGTGGGTCAACTATGCAAGAGCAGTCTTTGAGAAGGAAACAACCAAAGGATGCGTCCAAGGGTCCATCTGTGGACCAACCTTTTGGAATGTGATCCTAGACTCGTTACTGCGAATGCTAGAAGCCGAGAGAGTATACTGTCAAGCATTCGCGGACGACGTCGTTCTCGTATTTACAGGCATCCCGACCATCATCGAACAGCAAGCGAGCAGGGCGCTGAGCATGACAGTGGAATGGGGTAAAAGTAACAAACTCAACTTTGCAGCGCATAAAACCAACGCAATGCTTTTTACCAAAAAGTTGAAGTACGAACCTCCAAACATTGTCATGTCCGGCGTGCGGCTCGATCTGGTCGAGGAAGTCAAACTGCTAGGCCTACTGATCGACCGACGGCTCAACTTTAAAGCACATGTGACCGCCCAATGTAAAAAGGTGGCGAACATTTATAGACAGCTAGCATGTGCAGCGAAGGTGACCTGGGGATTAAATGGCGAAATCACGAGAACTATCTACGTCGCGGTGGTGGAACCTATCATCATGTATGCCTCAAGTGTATGGGCGCAAGCGGCAGACTTCGAGGAAAACAAGTCTCATTTGAACGCAATCCAAAGAGGTTTTGCCCAGAAAATCTGTAAGTCGTACCGTACTGTTTCTCTAAAATCAGCACTTGCCCTTTCCGGTCTGCTCCCCTTGGATCTGAGGATACAGGAAGCAGCAAATTTGTACAGAGTAAAAAAAAACCTCTCCCAAGACTACCTCCCACCAGAAGTGGAACTCGAACGGAACATTAACTACCTGGACCAACCCCATCCGTCCACACAGGTATCCGTAGAGTACGAGCTCATAGAAGACACCTCCAATCTTCCAGAAGGACCTCAAATTTATACTGATGGCAGTAAGGTTGAGGGTAAAGTTGGAGCTGCTCTAACATGGTGGGAGAATGGCAAAGAGGTCAAGAACTTGACCTTCAAGCTCCACTCCGAATGCACAGTCTTTCAATCGGAACTTTATGCTCTTTACCGGGCAACTCAAATGGCGTTAACGAGCAAGGACCCAGAAGTTAATGTCCTGAGTGACTCTCGATCTTCACTCGAACTGCTAAGTAACCCAAAAACGAGTCACCCCTTGGTAAAGTGTGTAAAGGAAAACATTGGACAGATAAATGCTGAAGGGCGATCTCTTCGTCTTTTCTGGGTGAGAGCGCATGTTGGCACCATTGGCAACGAAAGAGCTGACGAACTGGCCAAATTGGCGGCGCTCACCGAATCACCCAGGGACTACGAGGGGATCCCCTTGTCCTACGTCAAACGGAAAATCCGCGAAGAATCGGTCAAAACATGGCAGGATCGATATGAAACCTCGGACACTGGAAAAGTCACCCAGACGTTCCTCCCCGACATAGCAAACGCATATCGGGTGATTAGAACCACGAAACTGACTCCCTTCCAAGTACAAGCGTTGACGGGACACGGAGGAATAGCAGAATACCTGTACAGATTTAAGCTCAAGAGTAGTCCTGCATGCGAGTGTGACCCCGACCAACCCGAAACGGTCTGGCACGTGCTAGTCGATTGTCCCCGATTCATGGCCGCAAGACATGAGCTCGAATGTATGATCGACGGAAGGCTGGTTGTCTCGGATCTCCACAACATCTTAGCAGATCCAAATAACAGAACACGGCTTCTGTCCTTCATGGAGACCTCATTCCGCATAGCGGCCAAGAGAAACTCCACTATTTCAAATACGCACCCCCCTTCGCCACCACACCCTGCCCCGCTGTCCGTGGACGCCGCGAGGAATGCGGTTCCCGCCCAACATAACTCCTCGAAGAGCATCTCCATCCAACAACTACTGGAGAACGCAGATCGAGGAGAGGCTGGGATCCGTATCCGTGGAGTGGCTCTCTTCATGGACAGCAACAAAGAAAGATTCGGAATAAGCTTTTGCTTCGCCTGGGAACGGAAACGAGCCCGTTTGTCGCCTGGATTGTCTTGCCTGCTTAATGGGAGTACCGCAAAAGTCACTATGAAGCGGAAAACCTACGACGCTATGCCGGTGTGCGAGGTAGACGGCCACCGATTTCGGTTGGTGCGATCGAAAAACAAAACGATTGCACTAATAGAATACTCGGAAGGTCGGACGCCTTTCACACAGGCAAGTGCGCTGCTCGCACATCTGAGCAGAAATGCAGGTGAAGCACCCCGGGTGATAAGCGTGGATGCGATGGCAATCGAATACTCAAGAGCGAGAGTCGCAGACCGGCTGGGTTGCATTGAGGCCTCTAAGCATCATGAGGTTGTCGTATACGAAGACAGGGGAGAAAATCTGAGTTTCCTCAGAGCCCCTTCGCACGACCAAACAAATGCAACTGACAGCTGGGGACATCCTGTTCCTAGTTCGACCATCCAAACCGGCTCCGAAAGAGCACAGCAGAGGGCAGCCGCGGAAAAAGCTTCAGCCAATCAAAGTGGCAGCCGAGGCACCAAGACGGCCTTCATGACTGCCTTCAACGCAGCAGCAAGGAGCGTACTCCGAATTTCATCCCATTCATCACCCCCCTCGACGTCAAAGACCCCCAAAGCAGCTTCACAACAACAGATGAGCCGAACGAAAGCCGACATGGGACAGGTTGAACCGCCCCGCTATGTCACGGCTTCGGAGCCACGGAGCCATGCACGAAACGCCTTCATCGAATTCATAGCCACACTGAGCGCGACACGACTAGTCAACCTCAAGACCTGTGAAAACATCATGCAGTTCTATAGGCTAGGAAGTGAAAGCCTCTTAAAGGCGAAACTCGAGGAGGCCGAAGCAGCCATTTACAATAATGTCACTTCCCGGGTCATCAAGGGAACCATGACAGGACAGTATATGGCAGCTTACAGTGCTGAAAATGGCTTCGTGACACTGAACGAGAAAGAGACAGAGCGCGCGGGAAGGCCTGTTTATGCGACAACACCAAACGACCCAATTGTAGTTACCGCCCGATGCACCAAGATTATGCTGGACGATAAGATCCTAGAGATGGCCAAGACCATCGAAGGGAACTCGAACGTCAAAGCGAATTGGGAAAATTGGGAGATACCGAGAATACAGTGGGTCAACGGAGTTCCGGGATGTGGAAAGACAACATGGGTGATTAGACACTTCGACGTGGACAAGGACGCCATCATCACCACAACAACTGAGGCAGCAAAAGATCTCAGAGAAAAGCTATCGCACCGAATCGGAAATCTGGTCAAAACCAGAGTGCGAACCATGGCTTCTGCTCTGGTAAATGGTTTCGGAAGAGAAAGTTTCAGTCGCCTCATGGTGGACGAAGCTCTCATGAACCATTTTGGAGCCATTGTGATGGCTTCAAGGCTGTCTGGTGTTAGTGAAATTGTCCTCATCGGAGACGTCAATCAGTTGCCTTACATCGACAGGGAAAATCTCTTCGAAATGAGGTATCACCGCCCAAACCTGGTAACAAAGATCAGCCAGGAGTTGCTCTGCACACATCGCAACCCGATGGATGTCGCATATGCGCTGAGGGAAATATACTCCGGTATGTACTCCTCAGCGTCCCGTATAAAGTCCCTAGAGCAGAGAAGGTATAAGGGAGCGCAAATACCCAACACCCTACCAAACACCCTCTTTTTAGTTCACACTCAAGAAGAGAAGGAGACCCTGACAAACCAGGGTTATGGGTCAGGCACCGGGTCACGTATCCTTACCATCCATGAAGCTCAGGGACTAACATACGAGTCGGTGATCGCAATCAAAACCAAGGCAAACATGAAGCTGCACGAGAGCGTGCCCCATGCGGTTGTTGCAATCTCGCGGCACACAGGGACCTTCACATACTACGCTGACGACACCGACGACGCCATCGGCCGGTTCGTGCGGCGAGCGTCGGCTGCATCACCGAAGACCATCCGAGACTTCAACCTGCAGATGGCCATCAGGGACAGAAATGCGGCCGTTGTGGAGGCTCTGGGCCGGGAGAAGGCGGCTTGGGCAAATGACAGTTAGGCAAAGAATCGATGTTGAGTCGATTACTAGCGGAATCCCAACCGGTAGTGATCGGCTCAACAGACGAGCACTAGAATTAGGTGTAAAATGTTCCCAACTCCCCCCTATTTTCCTCTTCTTCTCCAAATCCAAGACACATGTAAAAAAAAAAAAAGAATTGTAATGACAAAGATCACGGACCCCGGCGTCTGTGGAGTGGTTAATTTAAATAAAAAAAAAAAAAAAAAAAAAGCATGGCAAGTTAGATTAGAAAGGTCATCATCATCAACAGCCCACTAAATATTCCCACTACTGGGACTCGGGGCCTTCTCTCGCAAGGAGAGAGTTAAGAGTTATCCACCACGCTGGCCCAGTGCTGGTTGATGGATGACACATGACTTCGAAAGATTCTAGGTACATGTCGGTTTTCTCACGATGTTTTCCTTCACCGTTTTAAATAAGCGGCATTACGCACATAACTTCGAATAGACAGTGGTGCGTGTGGGGTTTGAACCCGGGGTCTCCGGATCGGCAGACGCCGTTCTCCCGACTAGACCAGCCGTAACTATTTATTGGAACGAAGTTCCTTATCGCGCGTTGCGATGGGGGCTAGACGGAAAAAAATCTCACGAAAAGTTGTAACGGAATTTCGATTACCTCCACACCTTCAGGTACCAGGGCAACAGAAACAGTAAGGAGTTTTGATTACCTACCTCTAACACACCCAGCGTGTATCTCCAGATACCAGGACAACAGAAATATGAAAGGGTTGCGTTTGCCCCTAGGTACCAGTACCAGGGCAACAGAAATATGAAAGGGTTGCGTTTGCATCCAGGTACAAGGACAACAGATACAGTAAATAGTTTCGTAAATACTTCCACGACCCCCGCATTTATCTTCCAAGTACTAGGACGGCAGAAATATGAAAGCCAGTTGCCAGGGGAACTGAAACAGGAAAGAGTTGCAATATTTTGTACAACTTCGTTCCATCCGCGTGTTCCTTGACACCTCGTACTCAAAACGTACGTAGGTAAAGTGTCCGGTTGAATCTATGCTAATATTATTAAGCTAAAGTGGTTTTTTGTTTGAACGCGCTAATTTCATGACCTACTGGACCAATCAATTTTTTTTCCAACTTTTGAGACGTGCCTACGTAAATTAAATAGGTACGTGATCCCTGAGTGCTATAGGCCATATACTAGGTCCACGGCCGAAGCCAGAGCGGACTGTTAGTGACGAATATTAACTCACCGATTGGATCAAACTTCTTCATGACGACCGTACGTCCTCTCAGCTCGGCACACAGTTAGCTACTGACGGAGTGTTCGCTGTTGTTAAGTTGTTATCGTATCTTGGTGTCTATTAATGAGATAGAGATAACGGAGTACAAAGACTGGGAGTACAGAAGCGAAACAGCGGGGAACGAGCATAATGTTTGTAGTAAGTAGGATTCTTTGTAAAGTCCGCTTGGGGAAGTACCACACCTTTGCTACTAATTCCACCGTCAAGCAGTAATGTAAAATCACTGTGGTAGTCTGTGTTTCGATTTGAAGGATAATGTTTCCAGAAAACAAAAAACAGAGAGATATACCCTTTGTGAATATACCTATCATCTTAAATACTTGGGTGACGAGTGTGCAGTCATGATTTGGACTCCTCAGTCTTCATGTTTCAACATATGCGTGACACTGTTGATATGGGCATGCTTACCATCAGCCAAATATCCTGCTCGTCCCGTCACCTACACTATAAATAAAAAAAATACTTGTCTGTAAAGCCGGTTTACGGACGATAGTTCAACGAGACAACGACATAATAAAATATTAATAAATTGATTATTGAATCATTGATCATTGCAAAAACTCGGACTACAAATAATGGTTTTTAAGGTTCCCGAAGTGTCTGTTGTGGAGGCCCTCCGTTTGTGGAAGCCCCAGGGCGTATGTCCCGCTTGCCCTCCTCTAAATCCTGCATACAATGCTATCGAGTGGAAGAGAGATAAATGCGGTGCTATCGTGCAATGAGCGTAACGTGACACTTTTTCGTGCATGCAGCCGGTGTTCATCGATTTATTGTTTTTTGACGTGATAACGTCTTATAATTCGATGAAGCCGGCTGCACGCCCACAAAACATGACGTCATGTAACGTTACCGCCGGTCGTTACCGTCGGTCGTTACCTCGCCACATGTTTGTTACAGTTGTATTACCTAATTATTTCGACCAGTAGTTCAAGCGGGGATGTAGCTCATTGGTAGAGCATTCGCTTTGCATGTGAAATGCCCCGGGTTCGAACCCCGGCATCTAAAAGCTTTTTGCATTGTTTTTAGGGTTCCGTAAAACGTAAAAACGGAACCCTTATAGATTCGTCATGTCTGTCTGTCTGTCTGTCTGTCTGTCTGTCTGTCCGTCCGTATGTCACAGCCACTTTTTGCCGAAACTATGAGAACTACACTGTTGAAACTTGGTAAGTAGATGTATTCTGTGAACCGCATTAAGATTTTTACAAACGTTTTTTAAAAAAACAAAAATTAGGGGTGCCCCCCATACTGAGAATTGAAGCTCAAAAAATTTTTTTTCATCAAACCTACACGTGTGGTGTGTCTATCGATAGGTCTTAAAAAATGATGTTGAGGTTTCTAATATAATTTTTGTCTACACTGAATAACTTGCGCGAGAGACGCTTCCAAAGTGGTAAAATGTGTGTCCCCCCCCCTCTAACTTCTAAAGTAAGAGAATGAAAAAACTAAAAAAAATATATGATGTACATTACCATGAAAACTACCAACGAAAATTAGTTTGAACTCGATCTGATGAGTAGTTTTTTTTTAGTACGTCATAAATACACTATTATTAAAACTTCGATCGAAGTTACAACGAACTACAAGAACTATGTGTACTATGTATATTATGTTACTTGCTGGAACGGAACCCTTCATGGGCGAGTCCAACTCGCACTTGGCTACTTTATTTTTTGCATTGTTTTGATTGAAAATGACTAAATTCTACTGATTACTTTTACATACAAATCTATTAAACAAATGAAATTAAAATTTTCTTTTGAAAAATGCTACCATTCCATCAGTATTTTCTTAAGACGTTGTCACGTTCTATCGTCAGTAAACCGACTTTACAGAAAAACATTTTTTTTTAAGATGTGGTGTCATGGGACAACAAGTAGGAATGAAGTAAAATACCTATTGGTTAATTTCATTATTTGGTATGATCGTCTGAAAAATAAAGTTGGCAACACTGGTCAGCGGGCAGATCTAATGCGTCACTTCCGTTGTACATATATATTTATTTTGTTACGGTTTTACTCTTACATTTTATTAAGTAGACACGGTCGCGTAGTAAAATTTATATCGCATCCACGCCTTGTTCCGTAAGGAACCTTGCTCCAAAACAGTTATCTTGGAAGTGAACATTTCTTTTGGCGCGCCACACACAGATTTTTCGTGGGCTGTAAACTAGATTCTAGCGTCACGCTCGGGGGTCTACCGCCTAACGAAAAAATGGTGGTCTGTAAAGTCGG
Source organism: Ectropis crepuscularia (assembly GCA_963693475.1). Classification (NCBI taxonomy): domain Eukaryota; kingdom Metazoa; phylum Arthropoda; class Insecta; order Lepidoptera; family Geometridae; genus Ectropis; species Ectropis crepuscularia. The sequence continues at coordinate 16,383,322 of OY856364.1, forward strand.
TTTACTAACGATAGTTGAACGTGACAACTTCAACTACGCCTTAGAGCGAGGTAACGCCGCATGACGTCATGCGGCGAGGTAACGGCGGTAACGGCGCATGACGTCATGTTTTTTCGTGCGTGCAGACGGCTTCATCGAATTATAAGACGTTGTCACGTCAAAATGCTTTGACGCTTTGATGCTTTGACATTGCTGTCTCTTTTCTTCTCGCTTGAAATGAAAGAGACGGCAATGTCAAAGCGTCAAAGCGTTTTTCGTTAGGCGATAGACCCCCGGGAATGATAACAAATATACAGATAAACTCAGGACTATAGCCACTGGCCATCTAGAAATAGGCCAGCATTTCTATATGTCCATGCTCATGGCTACGCTCTCCGGTGTCACCGCGTAGTTGCCAGAGTGAGCTATCAAATTCTGAGTTATAAGTAAGTTTTCACATCTATCGGCAGTTCCTATGACTGCCAATTTTTAGTACTTACCCTGGTTGTCTATTACGGGACAAATTCAATATTCACAATTAAATTTGTGATTGGAATGTCGCTTCTATTCGATTATAAATTCTTTGTACTTCCACTACAAGAGGTCACGCACACAGGGCTTTGTGTGAGCGTCGTATAAATTACATGAAGGAGCTACTTTCGTATCTCTTAACAACTTCTAGTTGTTTTTTTTAGTTTGATATATTTAGTGTATCTTGTGATAAATTGGGCTTAGAAGTTGTAAATACAGATTAACAATCAAAACAATAAAATGTTTAATACAAGAAGTTAGTGTTATCTGTAAATGACAAGTATTATATCGAAATAAATTACTAGGTTTACGTACACTTTCATGTCAAGAGGTGATTCGAACAGTATTGGATTTCAATACGAGGCGCAAGCGGTGTGCTGTCATCGCTTCGGCAGAGTCCGGATTATTACGTCGTGCGAGGCTGCTTGAAGACATTTCGGAAGGGACCACACTCCTCCGATAGCCGTCGTGTGACCACGTAGTTCGGGAACTGTCTCACGTCTCGTTGATAAGAAATTTCCAATAAGAAAAATTGTACCACATGTTTGTCTCATCGAGTAGTACCTTGTATTACACTCACTTGTAAAGTTACTACGCATTTGTTCTTGTTCGTGAACCACATCGAAGCCCACATATTATCATGTTTACTGAAGACGACCAACACCAGTACCATGAACATGAACCATCCTGACTCTCAACCACTTCTTCTGACGATACGACATAGGTACTTATTGTATGAAAACATGAACTGTGTTCATAGTTCATGTTTTCATTTCAGTGACACACTGACGCACAACTACTCGCTATACTTCTGATACTCTTGATTCTTTAGTCTTTCCTGAGCCAGTCTGTTGTCAACATACCAATCGACTGGCTCACAATTTTTTAACTTTGAATATTGAAATTGAAAGTTTACATGTTTATTTATCACTCAGCACTTCGTGCAAGTGAAATTAGAAAAAAACCTAATGGTAAGCATAACGCCTGTTATGCCCATAACAGCAACGATAGATGATTTGCTAGAATATACCCTTCGGAACGGCAAATGAAACGCAACCGCCAGCTAACTCGACGCTAGCGCCATCTAGTTTGAAAACTGGCTGTTACCTAATATTTATTCTGTGTTGTTACTATGAACGCGCAAATCTCATAAAACTACAAAAATACCAAACAGATCAGAAAAAATCTATACTGATATTGTACAACTGAAGTTTGTTTGAACGTGCTAATTTAGCAGAGAGGGGCCATAACTCAGCTCCGATATAGTTTGCAGCAAATCTGATTGCACAGGTACCTTTTAAGTAAAAATAATGTTTCATAAAAGTGCTCGCGGATGTTTGGCCTCTATAGGAAATGGCGCCACTGGTCCATTTAAGAAAAACCCAAAAAAAACTTTAAAAGGCCATAACTCAGCTCCGATATGACTTACAGCGAATCTGATTGCACAGATAGCATCAGGGTATTTTATTGTTACAAGAAAGTTATAACGGATCGATGGCCGCTAAAATGAAAAAACGACGCCACTTGTCCATACAAAAAATCCAAAAAGTAAATAACTTTGACAGGCCATAACTCAGCTCCGATATGACTTAGAGCAAATCCGATTGCACAGATAGCATCAAGGTATTTTATTGTTACAAGAAAGTGATAACGGATCTCTGGCCGCTAAAAAAAAACGACGCCACGGGCCCATACAAAAGTACCCAAACCCCTTTTCGTAGTAAATTAACCACTACTTACTTGGTTTTTGCTTCACGTGTTTATCATAAATATAGTGGTGTGTGAAAAAGGGCAACCAATATAATTATACATAAATATACACCCAGCCATCCATACAAATCTTGTCATTAAAATAAATATTAAAATGTATTATTTCTAATTTCAGCGCCATCTACAATTTTACACTTACATTATTAAACCTACAAGTGGTGTTACAATCACAATGAGAAAAACACCCCAACCAAATAATTTAGAAAAGCGTTATCTAGCGGAAATTTTCCAAACCACAAACCTAATTTTCTGAGACACCGCCATCTATGACCATTTTTCCGAAACGCAAGTTTCAGGCTTACAGCTGGGGTGTAGTAACGATTTATTAGTTTGCCTGTGTGTGTCACTGACACAGTAACACAGTTTCAATGCATAATATTTATGTATTACGTTTTTATGTACGGGGTTGGTGGTGTGGGTGATTCTACGCCAGAGTGACGCCATTTTGTATAGGTGGATTGAAACTCGATTTGATCTTCAAGGATAAAAAACTTATATTAATATTGCGTGGGACTTTATGAGAAAGATAAAGAAGAGGTGTAGTAGGTATAGTGTTCATGCTATTTTTTTATTAAGGCTCTACCTTTAGTAAATATTACTGTGTTCCGGTTTGAAGGGCAATGTTTCCAGAGAAATTACAGGGCTTAGAGATGTAATATCATATCTTAAATCTCTGGGTGATTGCGCAGTGCAGTGCTAGGTAATGATTTGGAGTATTCATGTTCCAATAGCTGCGTGTCACTGTGCTGTTATGTGGCAGGCATGTTGCTTACCATCATCAGGCACATGTCCTGCTCGTCTCGCCATTCGACACTTAAAAAAAAAAAAAAACTCCGAAAAAATGAAAACTGACTTCAATTTTAAATTAACTTCCGTCACTCGACCAAATTTCATAAAAAACCATCACGAAGTCCACATAAACCAAAAAGTAAATTTTTAGTTTTTTTGTTCATATCTCAAAATCCGCCACAGTGATTTCGATAAAATTAAAAGGGACTACATCTGAACTATGATCTACCAAACAAAAAAAATTGGCAGTCATAGGAACTGCCAATAGAAGTGAAAACTTATAACTCAGAATTTGAAATACCTTGGAAACTACACGGGTGTAACCGGAGGGCGTGGCCTGGCCATCATAGCATAGCCATCTAGAAATACGTCAGCATTTCCCATCGGTTGATGCATTTCTAGATGGCCATGCCATGATAGGCAGACCACGCCCTTTCAGCATTTCCCATTGGCTGACGTATTTCTAGATGCCCAATCGCCAAGGTCCCGAGTTTACCCGAAGTTTTCTTATCATACCCGAGCGTGACAGTAGAATTCAATTTACACCCCACGAAAAATCTGTCTAGGCGCGCCTAAAGAAGTTTTCACTTCAAAATATGTTAAAAATCTAACATTTTTATGCATAATGGAAATTCATCGCCTTTTATAAAATTAGACTTAAGTTCAACTTTGTCTTTGATTAAGTAAAGTAATTAAAGTAAGGTAATTATTTATTTGCGTAGCATGGGTCCATTTATAGATGGAATGGTTACAGAAAGTAGTTCGCCACACACTGCCTTTCGGGATGCAAAAAACAAACAACAAATAGTATTGGTAGGACTTTAGCAGAGTCCGCCTGGGGAAGTACCACACCATTGCCAGTTATTCTACCGCGAAGCAGTAATGTGCAAACATTACTGTGTTCCGGTTTGAAGGGCAATGTTTCCAGATAAATTACAGGGCTTATATAACAACTTAGATCTCTGTGTGACGAGCGCAGTGCAGTGCTATGTAATGATTTGGACTCTTCATGTTCCAATAGCTACGTGTTACTGTGCTGTTATGTGGCAGGCATATTGCTTACCATCAGGCACATGTCCAGCTCGTCTCGTCACGATTTATTAAAAAAAACACAAAAAAATATGGAAAAAAACTACTGAATTACAATATAAAACACAAAATAATAGTTAAAAAAAATTAAGAATTGAAAATAATGTCAATATTTCACCAGTCACAATCATGTCACGATTTCGTATATCATCGTAATAGAAATGATTTAGCTTTGCGGTTTTATCCAATACAATTCATATTCACGTAATTTATATATTATACACACTGTATCTTCGTAGTTTTTTGTTTCTGAAACAAAAGAAAAAGTACGTGTACAATATTTTTTAGCAATCTAACTGACGGACTAGTTAGTTTTTTTGAGGATTGTAGATACCCTATTGTCCACCAATATTTATTTATTTATAATCTAACTGTATTCTAAATTTCAACCCGATTCGTTCAGCCATGATTGAGGAAACGTCCAAACATCCGAACCTTCGCATTTAAATTACCTAGTAGGATTTAAGTTCAGCTGCTTTTGTCCCAACGCTGGGCAACTCATCTTCCTCCCTCCGGTGCTTCTACCGCCTAACCAAATCGGCTATCGCTTTGCTAATGCTGTCTCTATCTTTTCAAGCGAAAAGAAAAGAGAGAGAAACATCAAAGCTATGACATTTTTCGTTCGGCGGTAGACCCCCAGGTGTCCCGATAGGCAGATTTTTTTAAAGTGAAAACTTCTTTTCACATACAGATTTTCTGTGGGCTGTGAATTAAATTCAAGTGTCACGTTTGTCAATGAAAGAAATCCTCGGGTAATCACGGATGATCTAGATCAGCGTTTCTCATTCGCCGGGTCGCGACCCGGTACCGGGTCATGAAAACAAAATACCGGGTTGCAAAATTCCAATCAATTTATTTTAGTCAAAATTCCAATCAATTTATCAATTTATAGTGACAAATATATATGTGACGAGACGAGCAGGACATGTGCCTGATGGTAATCAACAAGCTTGGCACATAGCACATAATACCTACGTACTATTGATTGTAAGTCAGTTAGCATTATCGAATAGCATGGTAAAGCGTATGATTCTGGATATAGCAAAAGACATTCAAAAAAAATACGTGGGGAAAAGAAATTGGCAGTCATAGGAACTGCTGATAGAAGTGAAAACTTATAACTCAGAATTTGATAGCTTACTTTGGAAACTACACGGGTGTAACCGGAGGGCGTGGCCTGCCCATCAGGGCATGGCCATCTAGAAATGCGTCATCATCAGCCGTAAGACGTCCACTGCTGGACATAGGCCTCCCCCCTAGATTTCCACAACGAACGGTCCTGCGCAACCTGCAACCAGCGGTTTCCAGCGACCTTCGTGAGGTCATCTGTCCATCTAGTGGGAGGCCGTCCAACACTGCGTCTTCCGGTTCGTGGTCGCCACTCGAGAACCTTTCTTCCCCATCGGTTGTCAGTTCTGCGAGCGATGTGGCCTGCCCATTGCCACTTCAGCTTAGCTACTCTTCGAGCTACGTCGGCTACTTTCGTTCTTTTGCGAATATCCTCATTACGGATTCTGTCGCGCAAAGAGACTCCGAGCATAGCTCGCTCCATAGCTCGCTGTGTGACTTTGAGCTTTGTTATGAGGCCCACAGTTAAGGACCACGTCTCAGTTCCATAAGTCATCACTGGCAACACGCACTGATTGAAGACTTTCGTCTTCAAGCATTGGGGTATTTTGGACTCCAAGATGTGCCGTAGTTTCCCGAACGCTGCCCATCCGAGTTGGATCCTTCGCTGGACCTCTTTGTCGAAGTTGGATCTACCCAATCGGATCTTTTGACCCAGGTAGACGTATTCGTCAACAACTTCGAGTGTGGTATTCCCAACAATAACCGGTACAGGTGAGACATGAACATTTGACATGACCTTCGTCTTGTCCATATTCATCCTCAAACCTACCTGTTGGGATACTCTACTGAGGTCCCTGAGCATAGCACCGAGGTCCTCCATCGACTCCGCCACAATGACTATATCGTCGGCAAACCGAAGGTGAGTGATGCATTCGCCGTTGATATTGATGCCATGTCCGTTCCAGTCCAGTAGCTTGAAAACATCTTCCAGCGCGGCAGTGAACAGTTTCGGAGATATGACATCTCCCTGTCTCACGCCTTTCTGTAGCCGGATATGTTTTGTGCACTGGTCCTGTAATCGGACAGACATTGTGGCTTTGCTGTAAATGCACCTCAACACTTCGATATAGCGATAGTCCATGCGGCATCGCTGGAGAGACTGAAGCACTGCCCAGGTCTCGATGGAATCGAAGGCTTTCTCATAGTCCACATACGCTATACATAGTGGCCGATTATACTCCTCGGTTTTCTGTATAATCTGCCGAAGCGTATGTATGTGGTCTACGGTACTATAGCCTTTTCGGAAACCGGCTTGTTCGGGTGGCTGGAAGTCGTCAAACCTGCGTGCGAGACGATTCGTGATTACCCTCGAAAACAACTTATAAACGTGGCTCAGAAGTGAGATGGGTCTGTAGTTCTTCAACAAGGTGTTGTCACCTTTTTTGAAGAAGAGCACCACCACACTTCTGCTCCACGCTTCTGGCGTATTACCGTCAAGTATGACGGAGTCGAACAGCTTCTGGAGGACTTTAAGTACCGGTTTTCCACCCGCTCTCAGAAGCTCAGTCGTAATTCCGTCGTCGCCAGGTGCCTTGTTGTTCTTAAGTTGTTTGAGGGCCATCCTAATCTCATACAGGCTGACTTCCGGGATGTCTTCGGTAAAGTGTCGGGTCAGCTTGGCTCTTGGGTCTTTTGCCATGCTAACGACAGGTCGTGTTTGCGTACAGGTATATAACTGTTCATAGAACCTCTCAATCTCCTCCAAAATCTCGGCCCTCGACGAGACGACGTTACCACTGTCGGTCTTCAATTTGGTCAATTGACTTTGCCCAAGAGACAGATTTCTTGCGAACACTTTCGAGCCTTTATTCCGCTTGATCGCTTCTTCAATACACGAAGTATTGAAGCAGCGTATGTCGCGTCGCACACAAGTAGAAATCTGTCTATTGAGCCGTCTGTATACCGTCATGTCGACCGAAGACTGCAATCGCATATCTCGCCTAACCGCCATGAGATTCAGAGTATGATCGGAGAGCTTTTGGGTTCTATTCTGGCGTCGGCTCTTATAAAATTCCCTGCCAACTGCTTGAACAGTTTCCACCAGCCTGTCGTTTATTTCATCCGCCGTTACGCATTCATCTAAGGCTTCGAAGCGATTTTGAAGTTCGAGTTGAAAGTTGTCGGGATCTTCGATTTGAGCATAATTTGGTCGGAGCGTGGACTTCATTAGACGTGATCTTTCGAACTTAATGTTTAGATTCAGCGTGCCTCTTACAATACGGTGATCGCTGCCGGTTTTAACCCTACTGATCACAGAGACATCGCTGAATATTTGCCGTTTAGTCGTCATAATGAAGTCGATCTCATTTTTTGTGGAACCATCTGGGCTAATCCAGGTCCATTTTCGTTGTGGCTGTTTCTTGAAAAAGGAGTTCATCATAAAGAGGCTCTCCCTTTCCAAGAAATCAGCTAGACGTTGCCCTCTTGGGTTCCGCTGCCCATATCCGAATTGTCCCACTCTCAACTCATCACCGCTACGTTTGCCTAGTTTCGCGTTGAAGTCTCCCATCACAACTGTGAAATGTGTTGGCGAGACATGTATGGCTTTGGAGATGTCCTCATACATGGTCTCAACCTCTTCGTCGGGATGTGTCGAGGTCGGTGCGTATACCTGTATGACCTTCAATGAATACCGGTCGGTTATTTTAAGTACAAGGTATACAACCCTGCTCGACACACTCTCGATCATTAACACGTTGTTGACGAGAGACTTGCGGATGATAAACCCGACACCCCCTTGGGATTGTTGATCTCCCTCCCGGTAGTAGAACAAGTTGCCGGATTCGAGGGTTATTCTGTCCTCGCCCTGTCTACGGACTTCGGATAACCCTATGATATCCCAGCGCAACTTGTCCACTTCTTCTTCCAGCTCCACAATCTTTTCGTCAGCCCTCAGCGTCCGTGCGTTGTACGTTGCCAGGTCGAGTCGTTGGGTTTGGTGGCGGGGCGTCTGCCGGGGATTCTTAGCACCCCATGCTCCGCCGGAACCAAGGCTGCCACCAGCGCCTGGAATAACGGAGCCGCCGGGGACTAGGGGCCGTTTCTTTGTTGTGACCATCATATGGGGGGGTATTTGCCATAGTCACCACGCTTGGCAGGCGGGTTGGTGACCGCGGAGCCAGTCCTTTGCACCGATGACGCCGCTGCCCGTCACCGGCCAGGTCAATTTAGGACTGGCTTTTAAATGGATATACCGCCATTGGTTCGGTCGTCAGAGCCTCGTTAGTCGGCAGCAGGGTGTACCGCGCGCAGGAGAGGTTGACATTTGGGGAAACTAGATGTTAAGCGCTTCCCCCTTACACCCCAAGAAATGCGTCAGCCAATGGAAATTGCTGACGCATTTATACATAGATGGCCATGCCATGATGACCACGCCACGCCCTCCGGTTACACCCGTGTAGTTTCCAAAGTCTGCTATCAAATTCTGAGTTATAAGTTTTCACTTCTATCAGCAGTTCCTATGACTGCCAATTTCTTTTCCCCACGTATCTTCCATCCAGCTGATATCGTTAAAATACAATTAAGATATCGTTACATTTGTCTCAATCATCGAAGTGTCCTTAGATACTCGTAGTATAGCTATATTGTACTACATAATGTTTCTTTCTATCAGCATGGACGTATAAAAAAAGGCGGACGTAGTCTCGCTAAAACAAAAACTGTGTCCATCGAGTCGGCCACATAATATGCAGGTGTGCGCTGTCACATACAGGGTGACACGCACACATCAGTTAGTCATTACACGAGCTACTTGTGTACATGTGTGCGTGTCAGCCTATCAGTGACAACCTGACAACGCACACGTGCAAATGTGGCCGACTCTAGTGACACAGTTTTTGTTTTAGCGAGACTCCGTCCGACTTTTTTATACGTCCATGTTCTATCAGTGTATTTTTTGCAGTCGGGGCTTATGTTAAAGTTATTATTATTGATTTGTAGCGATTACTAAACTACAAAGAGGGTAATTTGATATTAGTAACATAGTTATCCCGTTATCGGAGCAGATACACCCAGCCGTGGGCGTATCATGCCCACTATACGAACTACACGCTCTGCATCGATATAAACCGCTAGATGTGCCCTGCCAAACTTCAAGCGCACGGAATCATGTCATCGTTGGAAAGAGTAAGCTCACTCTTTCTATTCTAGTCGGTTGCAGGAAGCGGTGAACGCCGGTTTTTATCGATCCCTATTCGTTGTCAACAACCAAAATAAGTAGAACCACAGCATACCTCGCCGCTAGCGATTCTAGAGGTCAAGTAGATTGGTTGTGTGTAAACCACGTATGCTACACACAGAAACGCAGTTTTTTTTTGTGAAGTGAAAACTTCTTTAGGCGCGCCTAGACAGATTTTTTGGGTGTGCTGAATTGAATTCTAGCGTCACGCTCGGGTATGATAAGAAATCTTCGGGTAAACTCAGTACCATGGCCATTGGTCATATAGAAATGCGTCAGCCAATGAGAAACGCTGAAACGGCGTGGCCTGCCCATCATGGCATGGCCATCTAGAAATGCATCAGCCAATGGGAAATGCTGACGCATTTATACATAGATGGCCATGCCATGATGACCACGCCACGCCCTCCGGTTACACCCGTGTAGTTTCCAAAGTCTGCTATCAAATTCTGAGTTATAAGTTTTCACTTCTATCAGCAGTTCCTATGACTGCCAATTTTTTTAATAAAGAGTGACGAGACGATCAGGACATGTGCCTGATGGTAAGCAACACGCCTGCCACATAACAGCACAGTGACACACAGCTATTGGAACATGAATAATCCAAATCATTAACTAGCCCCGCACTGCGCTCGTCACCCAGAGATCCAAGTTGTTGTATCTCTAAGCCCTGCAATTTCTCTGGAAACATTGCCCTTCAAACCGGAACACAATAATGTTTGCACATTACTGCTTGACGGTAGAATAACTTATAAACAATTTCAAGATGCTCAGGCCACATCCATTGGTTTATATCGATGGTGCTCTGACGTCGTTCTATCGTAATATTGCATTTGTAAGAGAATACGATCGTATGTGTGTGACCCGGTTCTGTTATCTTCTACTAATTAGCCGACTTCAAATAATTTATTTTCTTCGTAAAAAACTGACTTCAAATTAAATTCAACTAAAACTTAGAAAAAAACCCAGTTCAAATTCCCTTCCTCAAATTCAAATGCCTTGTTCCCTTAGAGATACAATCTATACAACTTTTCAAGGTCGGAGTGAATAGGTACTTTCTAGGTCAACGTGCGTCATCTTCGACCACACCGTCGCTTACCATCAGACGAGTTGGTGGTCAAAAGCGGACCATTAGCGATAAAAGAAAAAAAAATCGACTAAAATTTACAAAAACCCAGTTGAAATTAAATTCAACTAGAATTTACAAAAGCCCAGTTCAAATTAAATTCGACTAAAATTAAATTCAGTTATTCGACCAAATTTCATAAGAATCTATCACTACGTCGTCTAAATACATACAATACAATACAACTACTCTGTATTAAAATACTAAACAAAAAGACTTAATGTAAAAAACATACAATTAACTTAGCATTCAAATTGGCGGCCTTATCGCTTAGCGCGATCTCTACCAGACAACCGTGCACGGACAGGAAACAGCATACAAAGTTAGGCCTTGATTTTGGACAAAATAAAAATAACATTTACATGTAAACATACAACATCAATTTTGATGGTTATTTTTGAAGTGATCACTTCTTTTGGCGCGCCACAGACAGATTTTTCGTGGGCTGTGAATTGAATTCTAGCGTCACGCTCGGGTATGATAAGAAATCTTCGGGTAAACTCGGGACCATGACCATTGGCTATCTAGAAATGCGTCAGCCAATGAAAAATGCTGAATGGGCGTGGCCTCGACATCACGGGATGGCCATCTAGAAATGCGTGAGCCAATGGGAAATGCTGACGCATTTCTAGATGACCATGCCATGATGGCCAGGCCACGCCCTCCGGTTACACCAGTGTAGTTTCCAAAGTAAGCTATCATATTCTGAGTTATAAGTTTTCACTTTTATCGGCAGTACCTATGACTGACAATTTTTAATTTTGTATGTACCTATGCTACGCGATAGCTCCGCCAAATGTGAATCAATTTTGAAGGATTTTTTTGTGTAGTAGAAGTCAAAGCCAAAGCACCTACTTTGTCTGTTTGTTGACCCATGTCATTCATAGATCATAGTTCAGTGGTGGTCTTAAATACATTTTATCGAAATCAGTGTAGGTACCTACTTAGTGGTTTTTTACCTTCCCTCATCGAGCAACTCGATCTTCCGCGCAAGCACGGAAGGGAGTAGCCTTAGCTAAAAAATATTGTTCAAATCTTGCTGTCATTTCTTGCGGGGAAGTTGCACACTAGCGCAAAGCCGCACTATTACATACAAAACATACCTGTACCGATCCATTGCCGATCATACTCACACAGCCAAATCACTAACACATATAAAACAAAGCACCATTCACAAATCTAGCCCCGCCCTCACGCCACAGTATATTATCAAACTCCATGGTCCACGCGGACTTGTACTTGGACAGAGGGGAAACGCTGTGTATGCCTACTCCCTTCCGTGTTGCTCGCTGCCTTCCCTGAACGACGTATCCGTACTACCTTCCTGTTTCATAGCAACGACCAACGGTGTGTTTAGTTGATTTAACAAAATATGTGCAATTTATTCGAGTTTGTGAATTTAATTTTAAATTGTTGTCGGTTTTTTTTGAGTTTTTTTTTTTAAATAGTGACGAGACGAGCAGGACATGAGCCTGATGATAAGCAACATCCCTGCCACATAACAGCACAGCGACACGCAGCTTGATGAAGAGTCCAAATCATTACCTAGCACTGCACTGCGCTCGTCACCCAGGAATCTAAGATATTACATCTCTAGGCCCTGTAATTTCTCTTGAAACATTGCCCTTCAAACCGGAAAACAGTAATGTTTGTACATTACTGCTTGGCGGTAGAATGTCTGGCAAAGGTGTGGTACTTCCCGAGGCGGACTCTGCTAAGAGTCCTACCACTACAATATCACCATCTGAACGACGCGACGTATCCGTACTATCTTCCTGTTTCTTAGCAACGGTGTGTTTAGTTGATTTAACAAAAGTACCTGGGTGACCGAGCTTTGCTCGGTTTAAATACTAAATATACTTAGATACCTACAGATTAAAGACTCAAATTTTCTCAAGCAAAAAAAGGAACTTGAAAAAAAATTGGCAGTCATAGGAACTGCCGATAGAAGTGAAAACTTAACTCAGAATTTAATTTACTTACTTTGGAAACGACACGGGTGTAACCGGAGGGTGTGGCCTGGTCATCATGGCATGACCATCTAGAAATGCGTCAGCAATTTATTGGCTGACGCATTTCTAGATGGCCATGCCATGATGACTAGGCCACGCCCTTTCAGCATTTCCCATTGGCTGACGTATTTCTAGATGGCCAATGGCTATGGTCCCGAGTTTACCCAAAGGTTTCTTATCATACCCGAGCGTGACGCTAGAATTCAATTCACAGCCCACGAAAAATCTGTCTAGGCGCGCCTACAGAAGTTTTCACTTCAAAAAAGATAAATCGTCTGGATTCGAACCCGGATCTACTAATTCGTGACCGCCCGACTTTCCATCTGACCTATTGTACTGTCGCGCCACGCGGCGAAATTTACCTTTGCATTCTAAGTTACAATTAACGTGATAGTTTTTCGTTGTCTATAAACGCGAATAAAATGTCAAATGTCAAATGAAAACCCCACTCAGGCAACGTATTCCACAGCCTAGACGTTCTTATCACAAAAGTAGAGTCAAATCTCTTCGTTTGTGTCTTTTGAACAGCACCATGAAACGATGTTGGTATCAACTCAGTTGTATATTTTTGTATATACCAGTGTGGTATCAGTATATATATTTTAAGATAGCTCCGCTAATGGCGAGTCGGTTTACATATTAATTCTTATTTGTTTTCTAGATTGAAATTCAGATTTGATTCGAATCCCGGTGGAACCTTTCAGTGTTATTAAACAACTTTTTGAAAATTTATCTTCGCCACTGACTTTAATAGTGAAGGAAAACATCATAAGGAAATTGACGTAGTTATAAAATCTTTCGAGGTCATTGTGTCATCCACCAACCCGCTCTAGGCCAGCGTGGTGGATTATGACCTTGATTCTCTCCTTGCGAGAGAAGGCCCCGAGTCCCAGCAGTGGGAACGTTTGGTAGGCTGCTTATAATTTAACATTTGCTAGTTGTCTTAGTAGTGGTAGGACTCTTCTTGGCAGAGTCCGTCGGGGGAAGTACCACACCTTTGCCGGTTATTCTACCACGAAGCAGTAAAGTGCAAACATTACTGTGTTCCGGTTTGAAGGGCAATGTTTCCAGAGAAATTACAGGGCTTAGAGATAAGAGATATAACATCTTAGGTCTCTGGATGACAAGCGCAGTACAGTGCTACGTAATGATTTGGACTCTTAATGTTCCCAAGGTCCTTGTCACTGTGCTGTTATGTGGCAGGCATATTGCATACCATTAGGCACATTTTCTGCTCGTCTAGTCTACCTATATGTAGTACTAGCTGAACGCGCGCGCGTTGCTACGCCATCTATCGAAAATCGATCGTACCAATTCAAATTTTGAACAAATTTGGTTACTTTAGGTTCTAATGACGCAACCTTTAAAATATGACATATGCTGTCACGCAACGAAAGCTCTCAAAAAGCAATATTTTCCCCCGTTTTTGTTACATTGTTCATTCCTGCTCGGCTCCTGTTAATAGTAGCGTAATAGCCTATAGCCTTCCTCGATAAATGAACTATCCTACAAAGAAAGAATCGTTCAATTCGGACCAGTAGTTCCAGAGATCCTTGCGTTCAAACAAACAAACAAACTCTTCAGCTTTATAATATTAGTATAGATTTATTTATTTACACTAATGGAAAAGGCAGAGCCGCACAATATTTTGTAACTCAATATCTGTCCAATAAAATTATCTTTAGCATTATCTTACCTTAATTAACATAAGTACTTCAAAAAAGAAGGAGGTTCGTATTTTGTTCGTGTTTGTATTTTGAATTTATAATTTAATTAAATAAATTGAGGTGGTCCCACTGAAATTGAATCAAAGTCAGAGTAGCGGTTTTTAAAACATGAACAAAAAAACAACTAAAATTTACTTTCATTTATTTACCACGATTTTTAATAGAATAAAAAATAAAAATTATTTAATTAATTTAATTAAAACTTCCTGTTAAATTTGGTGTTGTGTCTTCAGAATTTAATTTGAAATTGAAGTCGGTTTTTGTTTTTTAAAGACAAAATACAATTATTTCAAAGGAAGTAAATTTTAAAAATTATTGCAATAAAATAAATTTTTTACTTGTGTTGTAAGAAAAATTTTTTTTTTTTATATGTTCAAGTTTTTCAGACCAATAAATATTACAAAATTGATTAGTCAGTGAAAATAAATTTAAATTAGCAGTAGAAACTCCTAGATGAAATTAATAAATTTTTGTTGTATGTAGATGTTTTTTTATCTGATAAATAAATTGTAATATTATTAAACAGTTATTTATTTATTTACAAATCTAGGTTTTAAGAAAACAAATTATTAAAAAAATATAAATAGCTGCATGTCACTGGGCAGGCAAGTTTCTTAGCATCAGGCACATGTCCTGCTCGTCTCTATTCTATACAAAAAAAACTAAAGTAATATGACTAATTGTTTTTTTTTTAAATGTGTATTTTTTGCTATCTTGTTTTCACAGCCCTATTGCGAATGTACCAAAAATGACCTACACGCTAATGTTACCTTCTTTTCGTACATTTTCTCGATTCAAAAGTTCAAATTTGAATGAACAGCACCTCATTTTACGGTCCAGGGTTGGCCCCTAAATGTTATAGGTACTTTAGACTAGAACACGACTCTTTCGACTTAGGATAGGCGTTCTGGATAAGGCGCTAGGTCGTTCTATAAGTACTCGGAAATGATGAATTTGAAATTAACACTTTAAAATAAATATTAATTTACTTTGTGTACTTACAGTACTTATTACATTGCTATTTTTTTAATTATTTATTTATTTTCTGACATTGCGTTTACTTAATTATATTCAATGAATTAATTATTGAAGTTGTTATTTTGGATGATTGTCTGACATTTTTTTTGTAGATACTATCTACGTTATTTGTTTTTATTAAATTACATTTCGTGTAATTTTATCTATTCAATCTTGTGACGTGTAATATTTTTTATTAAAAAAAAATGATTATGATTAATCATATATAGTTAGAGATATGTTTTTGTTTGTTTGGATGTATTCATTTCAGGAACAACAACGATTTTGATTAAATTGTTTTTGCGTCTGATATCTTAATCTAAAAGGAAGGGACTTATCCCTTCCTTATTCCTTAGAATAGGGCAATTTTAAAGTAATCTAAAACAGCTGCAAATAGCTATAAATTCTTTTTTTTATAGTATATGTAGAGTGACGAGACGAACAGGACATGTGCCTGATGGTAAGCAAATTGCCTGCCACATAACAGCACAGTGACACGCAGCTATTAGACCACGAAGGGCCCAAATGATTACCTGTATCTGCACTGCGCTCATCACCCAGAGAAATAAGATACTTTATCATATGTAATTTCACTGGTAACATTGCCATTCGAAGTCTTTCTAAAAGAGCAAGACTCTAAAAGAGGTCTATCAGCAATCCGTCGCGTTTTGAGGGCAAACCTGACAAGGCCCTAATGCGCCAAAACCTATAAAGTTAGAAAAACGTCATGTAGCCAATGCGTGTTGCGCGCGCACGCCATCGACCCGATATCTGTTATCGGAGTGTTCAGTAGCCGTCCGTCCCTCGAGCGGAGTGGACGTGTGATGGGCGAGCTTCAGTATCCGGGCGCACCGAGCGTCGCAGACGATGAGCGCCAGTACAGGGCTCCCTTCCGTCGCGCTCCGCAGTACAGGTGGCCGGCGCCCCAGCCCCCGCAGCCCTCGGCCTTCGCCCCGTGGCGCCGGGCCCCCGCGCCGCCGCGACCGCCCGACTACCGACGGAGTGCCTCTTACCCTGGAAAGCCTGATGAGACCTACCAAGTACGTATACTACAACTGTTTAAGCATAAATCAGGCAATTTTGTACGTATACTGCAACATATTAACTGGAAAAGTCATCTGTTAAAGGATATATCAGGCAATTTTGCACGTACAGTTAAAACAAGTTTCAGTATCAGAAATTTTTCAGTGAAAATTCAATTTCATTCCGATAAAACGTCGTATTCGGGTTTTCAGGCGACAACAGTATGATCCTAACTTTATGTATATATATGTCAACTTAAAATTGCAGTCACCGGCAGTTTACTGTATAACGGGTGAGATAATCTGATGGTAGGTTAGTTTGTAATTTCAGTCGTAATATTATAATATTACGGTTTTACAATTTTACAAATATAAGCCTAGCTGTAGCAAAGAGTTCTACGTGTAACTCGATAAAAAAAATTGTCATCTATTTTAACATCTCTACCGCAATTATTTTCGTAAAAAAATACCAACATTTCTAAATTTTTTTATATATATATAGTTATATATATTATATACATAGTTTCATAGATGAAAAATGACAGATTTTTTATTTATTGTTTTTAAAATCATCAACTATTATACAAACTCTATCTGAATTCATTTCGGAAAAATTACCAAATTTCCAGTTTTTTCAGTTTTACAGATAAAATATTGTTGATTTTAACTTAATTTATTTTTTACTACACTGTTTATATTTAGTTAGATATTAACGTGGTACACCTTTGCATCGAAATATAAAACTCCCGTAATCAATAACACTACCAATAGTTAAAATTATTAATTTTGATATATACGGAACAGCAGGACGTCTACTCTATTTCTACGAAAACGTAATTTCAAAAAAAAAAAACTCGCGACTTTCCTGCTCTCGTTCTACTTCGTTTCGTCCGATACCACATTGTTTGACGTTTAAATGTTCTAAGCATACTCTAATTAGCGTAGGCTTAGAACATTTAAACGGACAAAATGACGGCTCGAAGTAGAATCGGAGTTGGAAAGTCGCGAGTTTATTGCGAAATTACGTTTTCGTAGAAAGACGTCCAGATCACATCAATACAGTATTTTATTTAAGTCTGACATTTACAAATTGACAGTTTCACTTTAAAACTTATTCATGCTCTACATCTCTACATCACTTTTTGAGTAATTTCGCTGTGATCTTGAGTTGTTTAAATCATCAGATTGGTTTGTATTGTAGTTGGTTATCCACAAGATTTAAAAGAAAATAATCAGCAATATAATTTATTAATGACTAGCGGTCCGTTCCGGCTTTTCTCGGATATTGTCATATACATAGTCTGTGGTGGTAGGATTATTAGCACAGTCCACCTGGGGAAGTACCACATCTTTGTTAGTTAATCTACCGCCAAGCAGTAACGTTCAAACATTACTGTGTTCCGGTTTGAAGAGCAAAGTTTCCAGTGAAATTACAGGGCTTAGAGATATAACATTTTAGATCTCTGGACGACGAGCGCAGTGCAGTGCTAGGTAATGATTTGGACTCTTAATGATCCAATAGCTGCGTGTCACTGTGATGTTATGTGGCAGGCATGTTGCTTACCATCAGGCACATGTCCTGCTCGTCTCGTCACTCTATTTAAAAAATAAAACATAAATACCTCAGAAACCTTGTTTGGCTGATGCACAACAACTTTGTTAAAGATAATCACATGATCAAATGTATAGTTTACGCCCATGAAGCACATACAGACAAACATTGTATTCTAGATAGATCACTATTTATATTATAAAATTATGGTACAACGTCAATTTCATAGACAAAACTCACAAGATTGATATCTTACAAAATACGTTTTTTTTTCATAAATAAAGAGTGACGAGACGAGCAGGACATGTGCCTGATGGTAAGCAACATGCCTGCCACATAACAGCACAGTCACACGCAGCTATTGGATCATGAAGTGTTCAAATCATTACCTAGCACCGCACTGCGCTCGTCAGCCAGAGATCTAAGTTGTTATATCTCTAAGCCCTGTAATTTCTCTGGAAACATTGCCTTTCAAACCGGAACACAGTAATGTTTGCACATTACTGCTTGGCGGTAGAATAATTGGCAAAGGTGTGGTACTTCCCCAGGCGGACTCTGCTAAGAGTCCTACCACTACAAAAATATCACATTATTGCTAAACCCATGCTCTGAAATTGCCCAAAACTGCATAAAAAGAAAATAATTTTAACTGTATTTCATGACTTCAAAATTAACTATCCAATTGAAAACGTATAAGTTTATCCAAAGCTGTACATTTTCATTAAATAGCACTCTGTTTCATTTTTTCATGCCACTTCATTTAAATTTGTAGAATTCAAATCACTTACTAACACTGTACGAAGTATCTAATATTTCAGTTCAAAATCTTTATATCTAGTAATTGATCTGAAAACATTGCCCTTCAAACGAGTACACAGCAATATTTGCTCATTACTTGGCAGTATAATTACTGGTTAAAGCGTGGTACTTCCTCAGTAGGGCTCTGCAAATAGTCCTACGTCTAAAATTCAAACTCTTTTAAACCAAGTCAAAAATATTAAAAAATGCAAAAATATTGTAAAAAAAATTGGCAGTCATAGGAACATGTTCCGGTTTGAAGGCAATGTTTCCAGAGAAATTACAGGGCTTAGAGATATATCTTAGATCTCTGGGTGACGAGCGCAGTACAGTGCTAGGTAATGATTTCGACTCTTCACGTTCCAATAGCTGCGTGGTGGCTTACCATCAGGTACATGCCCTGCTTGTCTCACCACTCTTTACTATACAAAAAAATTGGCAGTTATATGAACTGGCGATAGAAGTGAAAACTTATAACTCAGAATTTGATAGCTCACTTTGGAAAACACGCGGGTGAAACCGGAAGGCGTGGCCATGAGCATGGCCATCTAGAAATGCTGACGCATTTTTCTAGATAGCCAATGGAAAATGCTGACGCATTTCTAGATGGCCAATGGCCATGGTCCCGAGTTCACCCGAATTTTTTTGTATCATTTCCGAGCGTATCTAGAGTTAAATTCACATCATCATCATCATCAGCCGCAAGACGTCCACTGCTGAACATAGGCCTTCCCTCTAGATTTCCACAACGAACGGTCCTGCGCAACCTGCAACTAGCGGTTTCCAGCGACCTTTGTGAGGTCATCTGTCCATCTAGTGGGAGGCCGTCCAACACTGCGTCTTCCGGTTCGTGGTCGCCACTCGAGAACCTTTCTTCCCCATCGGTTGTCAGTTCTGCGAGCGATGTGGCCTGCCCATTGCCACTTCAGCTTGCTTACTCTTTGAGCTATGTCGGCCACTTTCGTTCTTTTGCGAATATCCTCATTACGGATTCTGTCGCGCAAAGAGACTCCGAGCATAGCTCTCTCCATAGCTCGCTGTGTGACTTTGAACTTTGTTATGAGGCCCACAGTTAAGGACCACGTCTCAGTTCCATAAACCATCACTGGCAACACGCACACAAAATTCATTATTTAAATTCACAGCCCACGAAAAATTTGTCTGAGACGCGCCAAAAGAACATTTCACTTAAAAAAATATGCACTCTATAATATGCTTAACGTACCGTTCCTAACTTACCGCACCCACTCAAGCAACGTATTCCATAGTTTAGATTATGAAAGTAGACTCAAATGCCATCGTTCTTGTCTTTGGAACATCAAATATGAAACGATTTGTTTTTTTTTCACTACTATATAGGTTTACACTTGACCGCCATCTCGCCTGATGTTAAGTGACGTTGCGGTCTATGACGGAGCGTGTTTACGTAGAAGAAACTGACTCACTCAACTTGACGACACCAAGATTTTATCTTTCTATCCATCGTGATAAACCCAGAGCAGGCAGCGCATTCCACAGCCTACAGCCTAGACTTTTTTACTATGAAGATGGAGTCAAATCCCTTAGTCTTTAGAACATCAACCATGAAATGATGTCGCTTTCTGGAATAGCGAGCATTCCGAATTGAGAAACCTACTTTTTTTGAAGTCGGTTAAAAAAGAGCAAAATAGTGTTCGATCATGCAGATCAGTTGTGCACTCTTCAAAGGTGTGTACCGTAGTGTAGTTCTCATTGTATTTCAGTTTTGTTAATAAAGGCTGTCTGTTTAAAAAAAATGATGGTGTTCAAGACTTTGAAGTATTTTTCTCTCAAGGGTATCGTTGCTAATGAGCCTTTTGTCACGTCTCTCGATCGATTCCAGAGCCTCCAGCTGATACTTGGCCGATCCATCCCAAAGGTGCGAACAGTACTCCATACCGGAACGAATCTGTGCTTGATATAACGTGAGCAACTGTTCAGATTTGAAGTACCTTCGCACCATTGAAAGGACACTTAGTTTTTTGGTAGCTATTTCGTCTTGGACTTAATATACTAACTAAAGTTGAGCGCAGATGACAAAGTGACACCTAATTTTGTAACGTTATTTAAAAAACAATAAACCACAACACAGCAAGTAACAAAACAATTTCAATCCAATTATAAAGTTAAAGAAAATACTATTTCAAATGAGTCAGATTCCCACATCACTGGCTGTCAAATAGTTACATTAGTTACATATTTTCTATAGACCCACACATTTTCAAGGCTTTAGAATTTGCTTATTACTATAAATTTGACAAAGAACAACCCATGGTTTTACCCCCGCCATTATAATATCATAATCAGCCCACATTCATCCACTGATAGCCATAAGCCTCTTCAATAATATGCTACTCAGCTATGACAGGCGCGGTCCCAGCCTCAAATTTCGGAGGGGGTCACCACAGTACACAGCCTCAGATTTTTGAGGGGGTCACGAGTAGAAATACAATAAATCTAGTAAAAAAGACTTTACTAGTAGCGCCCCACGATTTTACCCGCGTAGTTGACGTTCCAGTTGTTTTCCCGCGTTAAAAAATAGTCTTTATACTATTAGACATTTCGAATTTTTGTAGGTTTTTAATTTAACTTATACGATTTTGAGCGGAGGGGTCATGTGACCCCCCTCTTCGGACCGCGCATGAACTATGTCGGTGACTTTAGCTCTCTGACGGATAACCTCATGACGAATACAATCCCTCAGAGAAACTCTAAGCTCTTTCCATAGCTCGCTGAGCGACTTTGAATTTTTGGACTGCTTTTACTGTTAGGCCAATTGTCCACGTAGCTGCACGACATCCGCACGATTTCGACAATTGTCGGATGCAAGCTGAATGCTTGCATCTTGCGTACAAATAATGAAGTCTGTGTCCACGAAACGACAACGAAACGACAGCCGCACGTCTTGCGTTTGTTCGTAGGATGCATGCATTCGACAAAAGACGCGTGCGTGGACAGTAGGCCTTCGTGTCCACGTTTCAGCACCGTAGGTCATGGCTGGTAGGACATACTGATTATACATTTTTGTCTTCAGACATTTAGAGACGAAGAGAAGACTCGATGAAGTTTTCCAAATGCTGCCCAACCCAGCTGAATTGGGTGCCTATAGAACGCATAATTTTTTGTTCCTAATTTACTTTGTTATAATGAATGTAGCATAATGTATAGTGTCATAATGCAACTTTCGCATAATCATTTTTTGGCGTCATGTGTTTTAAGCATAACAATCTATTGTACTACATTTCATTCGACTATTGATGAGAAGCATAATAGTTTATAGGCATTTTTTTTTTTGCAAATTTTTTTAAGGTTCTAGTTAAACTTATGCGAAAACAGTTATGCGTTTAGTTGTTAGGGCAAATTATGATTAGTCCAAAAAACGTTATGCCTACTTCAATTAGCACAAAAATTGTTATGCTACCACATATGGACCCGCTGATTATAGATTCCTAGATTATTATTCCATCCAAATATTCTACCGCCAAGCAGTAATGTGCAAACATTACTGTGTTCCGGTTTGAAGGGTAATGATTCCAGAGAAATTACAGGGCTGTGTGCTGTATTATGTGTCTACACATAATATCTTAGATCTCTGGGTGACGAGCGCAGTGCAGTGCTAGGTAATGATTTGGATTATAATGTTCGCTGCGTGTTACTGTGCTGTTATGTGGCAGGCATGTTACTTGCCATCAGGCACATGACCTGTGTTCGTCTCGTCACTCTACGATATAAAAAAAAAAAATGGCAGTCATAGGAACTGCCGATAGAAGCGAAAACTTGCTGTAGCCCTGGTACTGGTACCTAGGGGCAAACGCAACTCTTTTATATTTCTGTTGTCCTGGTATCTGGAGATAAACGCTGGGCTGTTGGAGGTAGGTAATCGAAACTCTTTACTGTTTCTGTTGCCCTGGTACCTACCTGGCCGTTTTTACCGAGTTTACCCGAAGATTTCATATCCGATCCGATCCATTATCATATCCAAGCGTGACGATTGATGAACCCATTTCACAGCCCACGAAAATTCTGTCTATAGCGCGCCTAAAGAAGTTTTCACTTCAAAAAGTGCGCAGTCATAGGAACTGCCTGTAGAAGTGAAAACTTATAACTCAGAATTTGATAGCTTACTTTGGAAACTACACGGGTGTAACCGGAGGGCGTTGCCTGGCCATCATAGCATGGCCATCTAGAAATGCGTCAGCATTTCCCATTGGCTGACGCATTTCTAGATAGTCAACGGCTATGGTCCCGAGCTTACCCGAATATTTCTTATCACACCCGAGCGTGACGCTAGAATTCAATTCACGGCCCACGAAAAATCTGTCTAGGCGCGCCTAAAGAAGTTTTCACTTCAAAAATAGAGACAAATAAGTTGTTCAATTTCGTTGGACCCTCAGAACGGATCGAGTTGAAATTTGGAACACAGATTATAGTCTGGAATAGCATATAGACGTTTGACATCACGGAAAAATAACCGAGTGGTGTTGCTAGTACTAAAATATATGGGAAAAATTTAATAATACTAATGAAACTAATAGTGTATCGGTATGGGTTAAAAATAAACCATTCTAATTAGACCGTCATCTAGATCATGGAAAAGTATGGAACACATAATTTTTGTTTTATCGAATTATTAAAAATCGACAAAGATATAGATAATTAAACTTTCAGAGGTCGTGACGTCACTTGTGGGTAAAAATCGTACCCACGAGTGACGTCACGCGAAACTTCTAAGCACTGTATCTTCGTCATTATTTGTTTGTGAAACAAAAGAAAAAATAAATAAATAAATATTGGTGGACAATTCACACACAGCACCATCTGACCCCAAACTAAGCAAAGCTTGTGTGATGGCGGCCAGATAGCTGATATAATACTTAAATTATTTTAAATGCATACTTATATTATACATAGAAACACCCAGACACAGTGCAAACATTTGAATTCATCACACAAATATTTGCACTGGGTGGGAATCGAACCCACGACCCTCGGCTTTGCAGGCAGAGCTACTACCAACTAAGCCACGAGGCCAGTCTAATAATAATATAATGAATACGTGTAGGTACAATATATTTTAGCAACTTAGCTGACGGACTTATTAGTTTCTTTTAGTATTATAGCCTATTTAAACAAATACAAAGGTGTGGAAGGCAATGAGCAAAAAGTATGTACATATTCAGGAAGAATATATACAAAGATGAAAATAACAACGGAAGATGTTTGTGTATATCTATACTTTATCCCATCAATGTACCTGACCGAGCAGATTTTCTTTCAAGGCTCAGAGACAGCGAGGGAACATCACGTGATTGATGTTACGTACGGTTATACATCAATGTAACAAAATAAATACGAAAGAATATGAAAGAGAAACATGGTGACGACGCCATCGGTCGGTTTGTGCGGCGAGCGTGGACTGCGTCACCAGATACCATCCGAGAGTTCAACCTACAGACGGTCATCAGGGACAGTAATGCGGCCGTAGTGAAGAGTCTCTGAGCCGATTTGTATAATATAGTAGCAAATTTAGAATAATAATAATAATATTTGCTATTATTCGACGATCATAGTCCCAATAGTCGTGTTGGCAAACGACCTTATAGCGAAAAGTGTCGACCAACATCTCAAGAGACTATCGCGAGACGGTTGAATTATAGGACAGATGCACGCGGCGGTCATCCTCGACACAGCGCGCATAGTCAGAAGGTTCCTCTCTCTGCAGCCCTAACCACCGGTAGTGGGCTCTGCCCCGCTGCTGGCAGCATCCTATTAGTTTTTAAGTTTTTTATAATGTTTATAATTTTATAGTTATTGTAAAAAACTTAAAAATTAATATTAGAAAAATATGAAGTGAATAATAATAATATTTGCTATTTTAATATATAAAAGCTAAAGAGCACTATACTTTTTAACGAACGAGCCAAAATAACTATAACTTTGTAAAGACCAAGGCATACATAATCTTTACCTAAAAATATTTTTTTCAGGCCCTAAAATTTGGTAGTATGTCTCTTAATCTTCGCTACATAAGCAGCTTCCCTTTGCTTTGCTTATTTTGAAAAACATGTAACAATCTTACAACACGGTCCTATTGTTTGTTCGTTTGTTATCGCTTACACCCGGACGCCGGTAATGGCAACATTTAAAATTATGCATTCTTTGTGGGAGTTTTCAGCTGTGCGGCAACATTACCGCTAAAATCAAATATGGCGTTTCCTTTTGGCGCGGTTTTATTATTTTTTTATAGGGCGTACGATGCGCAGGGTTATGTCACTTGCGGAGTATATTTTTATTGCCCTTAAATAAACGGCATGTTTTATACATTTGAAAAAAACTCCTAATATATTTTATTATCCTACTAAAATTGTAAACGCGAAATTAAGTAATAATGTGTGGATGTTTGTTTGTTACTTCATTCTTTATGTGTACTACTTCATTATATGTACATTCAAGCCAAAGTTACTGAAGAGATTCGGATAAAATTTAGTACATAGACAGATAATGGTCTGAAATAACAAATAGGCTATTTTTATCCCGGGAAATTAACAGGATTGGGAACTACACGGCTTAAACCGCTGGGCACTGCTACATATTATTATTTCGTGCCAAAAAGATATTTGTGGATTTTTAAACACGGGTAGTTAATTTTTATTTTAAACCAAGTTCAAAAAATATATAATTTAAAAACTCAAAAACCCGACTGCGTAAAAAGTGAACCAAACTACGTACTTGCATACTAAAAAAACTGAAAAGAATAAAACAAGCATTTAGATTTCTGGTGGTCTAGAATTCTATAATATGTTATTGTATTAATACTATTGAAATATATACAATATTTTGTAATAAAAGAACATTACAACTGAAGAGTCGGGATCCATTATTATTCGACATACAATCTAATTGTTCAATGGATTCGATATTATTAGTGGACATACAATGTAATTGTTCAATGGATCCCGACTGTTCAGTTGTAATGTTCTTTTATTACAAAATATTGTATATATTTCAATAGTATTAATACAATAACATATTATAGAATTCTAGACCACCAGAAATCTAAATGCTTGTTTTATTCTTTTCAGTTTTTTTAGTATGCAAGTACGTAGTTTGGTTCACTTTTTACGCAGTCGGGTTTTTGAGTTTTTAAATTATATATTTTTTTTAATACTTTTTAGTTATGAACAATGTTGTGAATGTTAACTCTCTCTCTCTCGCTCAACATAATAATATGCATCTTTTGGTTGTTGACCAAATGTTAATGTGTAGGATTTTCTACTGCATGTAATTCATAATTATAGTTTTGTGTTAGTATAGGTTTTCGATTGACGTTGAGTACCTACTAAATCGTTTGAAGTTGGAGATGGGCGACCGAGGCGGAGCAATCCGAGAGCGGTTCCATGTTCCCACTATCAGCGGCAGAGTTGAAACCCCATGGAGGTTTATTAGTAGATAGGGGCACCATTTTCCATACATGATATAGAGTGCAACATAACCCGGCTGTCTCCCGGGCGGGGTAGTAGGGTACCTATGCGTAAATACATTTCCTGCACGTACGAAAAAAAGGTAGTCCAATATACCTACTAGCATAGATCGTAGAACCCAAGATGGGCCCCATCCCAAACTTCACGGCGCACGCAACCATGTCAACGTTGGGAAGAGTGAGCTCACTCTTTCCGTTCTAGTCGTTTGCAGGACGCGGTGGACGCCGGACGTTTTTACCTATCATTATTCGGTATCAACAACCAAAATAAGTAGAACCACAGCAAATCTCGCCGCTAGCGATTATAGAGGTCAAGTAGATTGGTTGATTGTAACCCACTTACGATACATACAGAGACGCAGTGTATTACCAATTTCAAGGTGCTCAGGGCACATCTATTGATTTATATCGATGCCTACTAGATACATTAGTATATAATGTCCATCCACATTCACACGTACACTTAGTTATACGAAGTTTTCTGCTACCT
Organism: Ectropis crepuscularia; assembly: GCA_963693475.1. Classification (NCBI taxonomy): domain Eukaryota; kingdom Metazoa; phylum Arthropoda; class Insecta; order Lepidoptera; family Geometridae; genus Ectropis; species Ectropis crepuscularia. Next base: position 16,410,030 of record OY856364.1, read on the forward strand.
AAAAACCTATAAATGTGAGAATGGTTGTTACTCAACTTTAAATCGATATACATCCTAAACGATCAGTCAAATCGAAAAACATTGAGAGAAAGCTAAACATTATTTTGAAATACCTATTCAATGATACCCCTCTTGACATATTTTGGTGATTTTCATTTTTTTTATTTGGACAATATGGCGTCCTGAATCCGCCATATTGGACTTACACTAATGACATGTCTTTAGTGTCACTCGCTAGATTAAGAGGAATCGATTGACGTGTGAATCATAAAAATCGGCCCAGGCGTTTGGTCTGTATAGTGCCTCAAAGGAACATACAAACATACATACATACATACATACATACATACATACATAGACTGTTAAACACATTACCACTCCTTTGCGTCGCGCAGTCGGGTAAAAAAGGCCTTTCTCTATTATTAGATTCGCAAAAACTAAGCTTAAATAAACCCAAATACATTTAAAGTGCCCATAAATTAATCAGCTGCTACTGATCTACATGATCTAATACCACCGTGCCCTTTTTTCTATCATACTGCTTGTAGCTCGAGAAAGTGACATCGTTTCATGGTTGATGTTCCAAAGACACGAACGAAGAAGCTTGACTTTATTTTTGTGATAAGAACATCTAGGCTATGGAATGAGCTGCCTCAGTGGGATTTTCCCGGTAGTTATAATCTTGGTGTCTTCAAATCGACAGTGAATTGGTTTCTTCTAGGTAAGCACGCTTCATCGTAGACCGCACCGTCGCTTAACATCAAGCGATATGGCGGCCAAGTGTTAACCTGTTATAGTTTAAAATAAAGTGGCCAAGTGCGAGTTGGACACGCCCATGAAGGGTTCCTTTGCAGCAAGTAACATTATATACATAGTACACGTAGTTCTTGTAGTTCGTTGTAACTTTGATCGAAGTTTCAATAATAGTGTATTTATGACGTACTAAAAAAAAACTACGATCATCAGATCGAGTTCAAACTAATTTTCGTTGGTAGTTTACATGGTAATGTACATCATATATTTTTTTTAGATTTTTCATTCTTTTACTTTAGAAGTTAGAGGGGGGGGGACACACATTTTACCACTTTGGAAGTGTCTCTCGCGCAGATTATTCAGTGTAGACAAAAATTATATTAGAAACCTTAATATCATTTTTGAAGACCTATCGATAGACACCCCACACGTGTAGGTTAGATGAAAAAATTTTTTTTGAGTTTCAGTTCTCAGTATGGGGGGTAACCCTAATTTTTCTTTTTTTTTAATTTTTCTGTTCAAATCTTAATGCGGTTCACAGAATACATGTACTTACCAAGTTTCAAAAGTGTAGTTTTCATAGTTTCGGCAAAAAGTGGCTGTGACATACGGACGGACAGACAGACAGACAGACAGACAGACATGACGAAACTATAAGGGTTCCGTTTTTACGTTTTACGGAACCCTAAAAAATGCAATCGAATTGCGTTCAGTTGAATCTTTTTTAAGTACTTGAGCCCAAATCGATTGAAAATCGTGGAGTGTGTCATAGAACGCTTCCGAGATGACGATCCCGGCAAAAGTGTGTTTGGTTAATCTTTTTTTTTATTTATTCATGGCCTACTAGTCTGGCATAGTACTGGCATACTAGTCCTTCAGCCGCTCAAATCTACCTATTTTTTTATTTATTCTTGGCCATGGATACTAGTCCTTCAGCCGCTCAAACCTACCAGTAGAATAGTGCTACCAGCACAGGTCATCCCGCTTCCCATAACATTGGTATGAGCTCCCAGAATGAGGTCACCGGCTATCTATCGAAGGAACGCCCTGCACCCGCCCGGCTGACCTCAACGACCTACTTTACAAACTAGCAAACATCGGCTACATCTCTCCAGTTCCCATTGAAAATTATACGTGGAAAATAATAAATACATCAAACTGCCTGCGAAGCCGAGGGCCGTGCGTTCGATTCCCACCCAGTGAAAAAAATATTTGTGTGATGAATTCAAATGATTGCACTGTGTCTGAGTGTTTCTATGTATATATTATATGTGAAAGTTTGGATGATTGGATGTTTCGATGCCTGGATGATTGTTGGTCTATGCCGGCGGAACGCTTGAACGAATTGGTTTGAAAGGAACATAGATAATAAAAATACCTTTTATTTTTTAAATAAAGAGTGACGAGACGAGCAGGCCATGTGCCATGTGGGCATGTGTGATGGTAAGCAACATGCCTGCCACATAACAGCACAGTGACACGCAGCTATTGGAACATGAAGAGTCCAAATCATTGCCTAGCACTGCATTGCGCTCGTCACCCAGAGATCTAAGATGTTATACCTCTAAGCCCTGTAATTTCTATGGAAACATTGCCCTTCAAACCGGAACACAGTAATGTTTGCACATTACTGCTTGGCGGTAGAATAACTGGCAAAGGTGTGGTACTTCCCCAGGCGGACTCCGACAAGAGTCCTACCACTACAAAACCTATAGTGTGGAATTACATATCTGGGTGACAAGCGCAATGCAGTGCTAGGTAATGATTAGGAGTCTTCATGTTACAGAAGATGCGTGACACTTTAATGTTATGGACTGGCGTGTTGCTTACCATCAATCATATATCCTGCTCCGTCACTCTTTACTGTAAAAAAAAACTTAAAAGAAAATAAAACTAAGGCAACTGCCGTGAAAAGTATTTTTTTTTTAAATAAAGAGTGACGAGACGAGCAGGACATGTGCCTGATGATAAGCAACATGCCTGCCACATAACAACACAGTGACACGCAGCTAACATAACATTTAGTAAACATTGTAACTAACTATATAAGTATTATATCAGCTATCTGGCCGCCATCACACAAGCTTGAGATGGGGTCAGATGGTGTTGTGTGTGAATTGTCCACCGATATTTATTTATTTATTTAACTTCAGGTTAACACTTCTTTCCTTGAAGATATTATCTATTCTATGGTTGAAGTTAGACTTGTCAGCACGAAGAATAAAGAGCATAAGTATTAACTTCTTCTCTTTGTGGGTTTTGTATGTTATGTATAGATGTGTGTATGTTTTGAATGTCAAAGTATGGCGTCTAACACGCACATCGCAAAATTGCAACGCCCCCAATACAGTGCTAATGCATTATTGTAACCTAAAACCTAGTTTTTAGTAATTTAATGTACCTATTAATAGCAAAAAAAAAAAAAAAAACGAACACTTTTTGAAGTGAAAACTTATTTTTTGCGCGCCATAGACAGATTTTTCGTGGGCTGTGAATTGAATTCTAGCGTCACGCTCGGAAATGATAAGAAATCATTGGGTAAACTCGGGACCATGGCCATACACGCTCATGGCCACGCCCTCCGGTTTCACACGCGTAGTTGCCAAAGTGAGCTATCAAATTCTGAGTTATAAGTTTTCACTTCTATCGGCAGTTCCTATGACTGCCATTTTTTTATTTTTTTGGAGTTTTGCAGGTAGCGTTCAAATAATACATCACATTATGCAGTAAACTGATTTTCCAAATTGTTTGTTTGCGGCTAACCTCGAGGCTTACGCCAAAAAATGAATAAAAAAGTTGACCCGGGCCGTCCCACGTGACCTAGTTCCCGTGCGCACTGCGACGCCCTGATTGGCTGGCTGGAGCGGTGTTGCCACTGGTAAAAAGTAATTACACCTCAGAATTCGGGACTTCTAATTCCGAGTGGTAAATAAATTATTGAAGGAAGCCATGTTGTTTGATGCCGTAAAGTTCATTAGGAGTTAATATATCTGTTGTTCTGTACCGGATTTTAAATGGTTTTGAGATTGAGCTATATTACTAAATATTGTTCCAGCTTTATAATAGTTTTGAAATTAAATCACATTAATATTTTGCAGACGAAAGTTTATTATATGCTCGAGTGTTTGTATGTACCTATATACCCACGTGTACAATTATAACGGATTTGAAAAAAAACATGTAGTTAGGTATATATATCTAAAGTATGGACTACTTTTTATCCTGATAAAGCTACTGGTTATACACTTATCATCATCATCATCAACAGCCCAATAAACGTTCCCACTGCTGGGACTCGGGGCCTTCTCTCGCAAGGAGATAGTTAAGGCCATAATCCACCACGCTGGCCCAGTGCGGGTTGGTGGATGACACATGACTTCGAAAGATTCTAGGTACATGTCGGTTTCCTCACGATGTTTTCCTTCACCGTTTTAAGTTAGCGGCATTACGCACATGACTTCGAAAAGACAGTGGTGCGTGTGGGGTTTGAACCCGGGGTCTCCGGATCGGCAGCCGCCGTTCTCCCGACTAGACCAGCCGTAACTTACTAGACCAGCCGTAACTTACTAGACCAGCCGTAACTTACTAGACCAGCCGTAACTTACTAGACCAGCCGTAACTTACTAGACCAGCCGTAACTTACTAGACCAGCCGTAACTTGCAGATAGTTATAAATAAAATAAAATGTCTATTTATTTATTTAAATCTAGATTTTAAGTTGATTCGTTCAACCGTCCCGACATGATTGAGCTACAAACACCAAAACATTGGCATTTATAATAGTAGTAGGATTATTTATACATAGTATATTAATTTTTAATATGGAAGCCAAATACATTGTTCCCTTTTTTACGAAACTTGGCCGTAGGAGTATGAGATCACAAACGAACGAACAAAAAAACGTCAAAATTTTCCCATTTATAACATTGCTAGCTCTACCTTGCGCGCGTTGCTACGCCAGTTGACGAAAATTGGTGGTACCAACTATCTGTTCACACGTTACTACGTGATTGAGCAACAAACATCCAAACATTGACATTTTTTAACATTATTGGAAGACGAGGATGTGTCTACTCCATTGGGGGGATACCTATTCAAGCAACGCATTCCACAGTTCAATTATTTACTGATAAAAAAATATCAAACATATTGCAGGAAATCGCTTTTGATTTTTTGCTGTAAAAGTATTAATCATAGGGCAATGTATACACTGTTATCAAATCGTTAAAAGCCAGATTTTTTCGATAACATCAATTATACCTAACACACGATTAGGGCCGTATATTGTTGTGTGGAAACTAGGACAAAACGCTGGTGATTATTTGAATCAGTGTATAAACATACAGATCGACATGATATAGGTCATATTAGTAAACATTAAAAAGTGAAAATCTGATTTGGGTAGCGATTCTAAATCCATTCGGTTGCATCCGACACGGAGTCTCATCTCTCGGTCTTTGTCTTATCTATTTAGCATGACAGAGACGGGGTTTGTCATTCCGATTCCGAACCATTCGGAATTGCATTAAGAATCGCTATCCAGTTGCTGAACAACTGCAGTAGACACTGAAAGTTACGGCTGGTCTAGTCGGGAGAACGGCGACTGCCGATCCAGAGACCCAGGTTCAAATCCCACGCGCACCAATTGTTTTTAAAACTTTTATAGGTTTTCACTTGACCGCCATCTCTCCTGATATTAAGCGGCGTTCTACAATGGAGCGTGCTTACTTAGAAAAAAAAATTGGCAGTCATAGGAACTGCCGATAGAAGTGAAAACTTGCTGTTGCCCTGGTACCAGATTATCGAAACTCTTTACTGTTTCTGTTGCCCTGGTACCTACCTGGCCGTTTTTACCGAGTTTACCCGAAGATTTCATATCCGATCCGATCCATTATCATATCCAAGCGTGATGATTTTTTTTTTTTTATTTTTTTTTTATTTAAATTTTACAGCTCCACAGACTCCGGGGTCCGTGACCTTTGTCAATCGTTATCTTTTTTTGTTACATGAATCTTGGATTGGAGAAGAAAAGGAAATAGGGGAGAGTAGGGAACATTTTCTTGCTAATTCTAGGACTATTTTATTTTCTAAGTCACCTCCTCCCGGCTCAGCGCCTCCACCACGACTGCATTTCTATCCTTGATGGCCATCTGCAAATTGAACTCTCGGATGGTCTTCGGTGTTGCAGACAACGCTCGCCGCACGAACCGACTGATGGCGTCGTCGGTGTCGTTAGCGTAATATGTGAAGGTCCCCGTGTGCCGTGAGATTGCGACGACCGCATGAGGCACGCTCTCGTGCAGCTTCGTGTTTGCCTTAGTTTTTATTGCGATTACCGACTCGTATGTTAGTCCCTGAGCTTCATGGATGGTAAGGATGCGTGACCCGGTGCCTGAACCATAACCCTGGTTTGTCAGGGTCTCCTTCTCCTCTTGAGTGTGAACTAAAAAGAGGGTGTTTGGTTGGGTGTTGGGTATTTGCGCTCCCTTATACCTTCTCTGCTCTAGGGACTTTATGCGAGGCGCCGAGGAATACATACCCGAGTATATTTCCCTCAGCGCATATGCGACGTCCATTGGGTTTCGATGTGTGCAGAGCAACTCCTGGCTGATCTTTGTTACCAGGTTCGGGCGGTGATACCTCATTTCGAAGAGATTTTCCCTATCGATATAAGGCAGTTGATTGACATCTCCGATGAGGACAATTTCGCCAGCACCAGACAGGCGTGAGACCATTACAATGGCTCCGAAATGGTTCATGAGGGCTTCATCCACCATGAGGCGACTGAAACTCTCTTTTCCGAATCCATTTACGAGAGTAGAAGCCATAGTTCGCACCCTGGTTTTGACCAGGTTTCCAATGCGGCGCGATAGCTTTTCTCTTAGATCTTTTGCTGCCTCAGTTGTTGTGGTGATGATAGCGTCCTTGTCCACGTCGAAGTGTCTAATAACCCATGTTGTCTTTCCACATCCCGGAACACCATTGACCCATTGTATTCTTGGTACCTCCCAATTTGCCCAAGCCGCTGTGACACTTGAGTTCCCTTCGATAATTTTGGCCATCTCTAGGATCTTGTCGTCCAACATAATTTTGGTGCATCGGGCGGTAACTACAATAGCGTCGTTTGGTGGTGTCGCATATACAGGCATTCCCGCGCGCTCTGTCTCTTTCTCGTTCAGTGTCACGAAGCCATTTTCTGCACTGTAGGCTGCCATATACTGTCCTGTCATAGTTCCCTTGATGACCCGGGAAGTAACATTGTTGTAAATGGCTGCTTCGGCCTCCTCGAGTTTCGCCTTTAATAGGCTTTCACTTCCCAGCCTATAGAACTGCATGATGTTTTCGCAGGTCTTGAGGTTGACTTGTCTTGTCGCTCTCAGTGTGGCTGTGAATTCGATAAAGGCGTTACGTGCATGACTCCGCGGCTCCGAGGCTGTGACATAACGGGGCGGTTCCACCAGTCCCATGTCGGCTCTGGTTCGGCTAATTAGTTGCTGTGAAGCTGCTTTGAGGGTCTTTGACGTCAAGGGGTTTGATGATGATGAAGGGGATAAGATTCGGAGTACGCTCCTTGCTGCTGCGTTAAAGGCCGCCACGAAAGTCGTGTTGGTTCCTCGGCTGCTGCTTTGATTGGCTGCGGCTTTTTCCGCCGCCGCCCTCTGCTGTGCTCTTTCGGAGCCGGTTTGGGCGGTCGAACTTGGAACAGGATGTCCCCAGCTGTCAGTTGCATTAGTTAGGTCGTGCGAAGGGACTCTGAGGAAGCTCAGATTTTCTCCTCTATCTTCGTATACGACAACCTCGTGATGTTTAGAGGCCTCAATGCAACCCAGCCGGTCTGCGACCCTCGCTCTTGAGTATTCAATCGCCATCGCATCCACGCTTATCACCCGGGGTGTGTCACCCGCATTTCTGCTCAGATGTGCGAGCAGCGCACTTGCCTGTGTGAAAGGCGTCCGACCTTCCGAGTACTCTATTAGTGCAATCGTTTTGTTTTTCGATCGCACCAACCGAAATTGGTGGCCGTCTACCTCGCACACTGGCATAGCATCGTAGGTTTTCCGCTTCATTGTGACTTTAGCGGTACTCCCATTGAGCAGGCACGACAATCCAGGTGACAAACGGGCGCGTTTCCGTTCCCAGGCGAAGCAAAAGCTTACTCCGAATCTTTCTTTGTTGCTGTCCATGAAGAGAGCCACTCCGCGGATACGAATCCCTGCCTCTCCTCGGTCTGCATTCTCCAGTAGCTGTTGGACGGAGATGCTTTTTGAGGGGTTATCTTGGGCGGGGACTGCATTCCGCGCGGCTTCCACGGACAGCGCGGTAGAATGTGGTGGCGAAGGGGGGCGTGTAGAATGTGGTGGCGAAGGGGGGCGTGTAGAATGTGGTGGTGAAGGGGGGCGTGTATTTGAGAGTGTGGAATTCCTATTGGTCGCTATGCGGAATGAGCTTTCCATGAAGGACAGGAGCCGTGGTCTGTTATCTGGATCTGCTAAGATATTTTGGAGATCCGAAACAACCAGCCTCCCGTCGATTATAGATTCGAGCTCATGTCTTGCGGCCATGAATCTGGGACAATCGACCAGCACATGCCAGACCGTTTCGGGTTGGTCAGGGTCACACTCGCATGCAGGACTGCTCTTGAGCTTAAATCTGTACAGATATTCAGCTATTCCTCCATGTCCCGTCAACGCTTGTACCTGGAAAGGAGTCAGTTTCGTGGTTCTCGTCAACCGATATGCGTTTACTACATCGGGCAAGAACATCTGAGTGACTTTTCCGGTTTCCGAGGTCTCATATCGGTCCTGCCATTTCTTGACCGATTCTTCGCGTATTTTTCGTTTGACGTAGGACAAGGGGATCCCCTCGTATTGATGGGTGATTTCATGACCGCCGCCGACTTGATGAATCCATTTCACAGCCCACGAAAATTCTGTCTATAGCGCGCCTAAAGAAGTTTTCACTTCAAAAACCGATTCGATGTAGTTTTGAAGATACCAAGACTGTAACCATCGGGAAAAACCATTTCAGGCAACGTATTCCACAGCCTAGACGTTTTATCGCAAAAGTAGAGTCGAAAGTTAGAAATTTGTAAGGTATGTGTAATTTTGACCAATTTGAAAGACATTTTAGTCTATTCGATTAATGGTCCCAATATTATTTTTGTTGCAAACTACTTATTATTTGTTTTTAATTATATTCATATTTATTTGCTATTTGTAAACGAACTAAATCTAGAAGACCGGTGCCAGCGAGAATCGTGCCCAAAATTCTGCTTTTTTGTTTTTTTTTTAAATAGGTAACTTGTTTTTCGAAGTGAAAACTTCTTTTGACGCGCCTAGACAAATTTTTCGTGGGCTTTAAATTAAATTTATTCGTCACGCTCGGGTATGATAAGAAATCTTCGGGTAAATTCGGGACCATAGTCATTGGCTATCTAGAAATGCGTCAGCCAATGGGAAATGCTAAAAGGGCGTGGCATGGCCATCTAGAAATGCGTCAGCCAATGGGAAATGCTGGTGCATTTCTACATGGCAATGCCATGATGGCGAGGCCACGCCCTCCGGTTACACCCGTGTAGTTTCCGAAGTAAGCTATCAAATTCTGAGTTATAAGTTTTTACTTCTATCGGCAGTTCCTATGACTGCCAATTTTTTTTTGTCATACGGCGCTGCGGTAAATTCTGATACCCATTTACCGCGCAATAAGAAAAAATAATTAACGTTGCACAGATTTTTAATTTGCTATTAAATTCGCCAATTACGACTTTAATTTGCAGTTGTTTTTATTGCTGTTTGATTGTTTTTTGACGATTTAAAATCAAATTTAAATCGACTACTATTTTACAAGACATGAACCAAATTGCACATTTGCTTATTTTTTTAAAAATATTAAAGAGCAACAAGACGAACAAGACATGTGCCTGATGGTAAACAACATGCCTGCCACATAATAGCACATGCAGTGACACACAGCTATTGGAACATGAAGATTCCAAATCGATACCTAGCACTGCACTGCGCTCGTCACCCAGAGAAATAAGATGTTTTATCTCTAAGCCCAGTAATTTCTCTGGAAACATTGCCCTTCAAACCGGAACACAATAACGCTTACACATTACTGCTTGGCGGTAGAATAACTGGCAAAGGTGTACTACTTCCCCAGGCAGACTCTGCCAAGAGTCCTACCACTACTATATACATTAAATGGTAGGCAGTAATTGGAACAAGAATTATCCATGCCACTGCCTTAAACTGCGCTCGTTACCTAAATTGCCCTTCAAACCAGAGCACAGTAATATTTGTACAAGGAGAAACTGCTTAACACTACTTATTTTTTCATACAATATTTATTAATTATTTATATTTACAATACATTCTTGATTGATGTTACCATTACGTACATACCTACTAAATGTACAGAGTATAAGATATCACAACTTTAAATAGGTACTTAGTTGCAACAGGTTTGTCCTTTGACATTGGCTGAGTGTCGGGAGCCGATGGCTTCTACCAATTATTAGACTAATATTTTAATTTTTACCGAAAAAACAAGCACCGTATTTAACTTACAATTAAACTTAAACGCTTGTCTAAATTTCCCATTTTTTTCACAATTTTAATCCCATGAAAAAGTAAGGTTTCGAAAAAAAGCGAGTTATCATCGTGTGAGATGAGTAAATTTTAGATTGTTGTTGATATTTCAAGAACTACTGCACCGATTTCGATTAACTACTATAAACCTACATAGGTACATGAAATCTCTATGATCTATATCAAACAATAAAATAATTATTAAAATCGATTCACAATTGGTGGAGCTATCGCGTTATTCGCGTTACATAGGTAGGTACCTACCTACATACAATAAAAAACCTACACGCTAATTAATAAAAATAAAGAAATAATATATAAATATTGGTGGACAATTCACACACAACATCATCTGACCCCAAACTAAGCAAAGCTTGTGTGATGGCGGCCAGATAGCTGATATAATACTTATACCATAATTGAGAACCTTCTTCTTTTTTTAATTCGATTTAAAAATAATATATTTTTTTTTAAATAAAGAGTGACGAGACGAACAGGACATGTGCCTGATGGTAAGCAACATGCCTGCCACATAACAGCACCGTGACACACAGCTATTGGAAAATGAAGAGTCCAAATCATTACCTAGCACTCGCCACCTATAGAGATCTAAGTTGTTATATCGCTAAGACCTGTAATTTCTCTGGAAACATTGCCCTTCAAACCGGAACACAGTAATGTTTGCACATTACTGCTTGGCGGTAGAATAACTGGCAAAGGTGTGGTACTTCCAAAGGCGGACTCCGCCAAGAGTCCTACCACTACAAAATTTATTGTCATAAACAGATCCATACTAATATTATAAAGCTGAAGAAGCTTTCTGCTTGAACACGCTAATCTCAGGAACTACTGAACCGATTTTAAAAATTCTTTCACGATTGGATAAGCATGTGATCCCTGAGTGCTACAGGTTATATATTATGTACAACGGACGAAGACGGGGTAGTTAGTAACAAAATTGAATCTAAAGATTCCTGTACTATTATTATACAAATGGGTTTCGGGAGACGATGGCGTTTCCCAATTTTCCCAACAAATTAAAAAGACTAACATTAATCATTATGCTTACACTTGTATTTATGCTTACTGAAAATTTCCAGCTAAGCCAACTACAATAAATAAACACATAACCATAACTCTCAACGTGAGCAATTTTCTCTTATCAACACTATTTTCAAGGTTTTCAATCGGCCATTTTCTTTAGACTCCGTTTGCGTCTCGCTCTTTCAGTAAGTGCGAGCGGGACAGAAGATAAGGCTGCTGTGTTATGGCTATTTCAGTGGTTATAATGAAACGTAAACCCCGTGCCACGATACGTGATAGCTGATGACTGGTGCCACTTTTGGATTAACGATGCTAAAGGAGAGAAATTATCTTTGAATTGTGTAGTTCAATATCTTGGCCACTGGATTAAATACCGTGGTAGGGTGTGTGTTTCAATTATTATGGGATATTTGTTTAGCACGAGCAGATATATCTGTTTTAACTACGCTTTAATCCTAGTTTTTAACAATTATAGGTTTACACTTGACCGCTATATCGCCGTGCTCGCCTAGAATAAACCAATTCACTCGTGAAAATTCGAGTAAAACTTCGTAATGAGGAAAAGCGGTATAATATTCAGAATGACTCGAAATAAGTGACGTCGAGTGACATTCGACAAACCGAGAGTGAATCGGTTTCTTCTAAGTAAGCACTCTCCATCGTGGACCGCATCATCGCTTAATATCAGGCGAGATGGCGGTCAAGTGCTAACCTATCATCAACAAATTTAATGTCAGCCATAGGAACTACCAAAGCGTGTTAATAAAAATTTATTATTATAAAAAAAATATAAAAAAACCCCGATTGCACACTAAAAAGAAGAAAACAAGACCCACAAGAATATTGTTCAATCAAATACTAAAACCAAGGTATGAAATACCGTTTAAACAATATAAAGTACACTACGAAATGTGTTCGTACCTAATCGATACGTAAATAAATAAAAACTTATTCTAAATACTAACTGAATTTATAATCTTGTATATAAAATTCTCGTTTTATATTTAAAATTCTCGTGTCACAGTGTTTGTTTCCTTACTCCTCCGAAACGGCTTTACTGATTTTAACCAAATTTTATATGCATATTCTGTAGGTATGAGAATCGGCTACTAGCTATTTTTCATACCCCTAAGTGACACTAAGGCAAAACAACGTTTGCGGGGTCAGCTAGTTTAGTTTATAAATTTAATGTTGTTGGAAAGTATCGCAGGCGGGGACCAACGGGGTCCGGCGCTTCTACCGCCAAACGAAAAACGCTTTGACGCTTTGATGCTTTGACATTGCTGTCTCTTTTCTTCTCGCTTGAAATGAAAGAGACGGCAATGCCAAAGCATCAAAGCGTTTTTCGTTAGGCGGTAGACCCCCCGGGCCTACGATACTTTCCGGGTAAAAATAGAGATATAACAACTTAGGTCTCTGGGTGACGAGCGCAGTGCAGTGCTAGGTAATGATTTTGACTCTTAATGTTCCAATAGCTGTGTGTCACTGTGCTGTTATGTGGCAGGCATGTTGCTTACCATCAGGCACATTTCCTGCTAAACGTCACTCTTTATATATAAAAAAAAGCTCATACGGCTAAAACTTCACTCCAACAAACTGATCCTGTCTGTCTTGTATGACGAAATGTTCGGAAAAGGAAGTTACTTTGTACCAAGCCGGTGGATAAGCCATGTTTGAGCATCCTGGGGTAATTAGGGAGACGCAGAAAGGATTTAGGCGTAAAGGGATTATTTGAAGTGAAAATTTATCGCGGCGCGTCACAGACAGATTTTTCGTGGGCTGTGAATTGAATTCTAGCGTCAGAGAATGATAAGAAATCTTCGGGTAAGCTTGGGACTATGGCCAGTCTCATGGCCACGCCCTCCGGATTCATCCGTGTATTTTCCAAAGTGAGCTATCAAATTCTGAGTTATAAGTTTTCACTTCTATCGGCAGTTCCTATGACTGCCAATTGTTAATCGATTTTAATGGTTCTTTTTTTGTTTGGTAAATACATTTTATCGAAATCGGTGAAGCTGTTTTGGAGGTATCGACAAAAAAACTAAAATCTGCTTTCATTTATGTTACTGGACGACGCGACGTAGCTTCTTATAATCTATCTTATTGGTTGAGTGTCTGAATTTAACTTAACAAAATGTTTGTCTGTAAAGTCGGTTTACTGACGATATAACGTGACAACGTCTTAAGAAAATACTGATGGAATGGTAGCATTTTTCAAAAGAAAATTTTAATTTCATTTGTTTAATAGATTTGTATGTAAAAAGTAATCGGTAGAATTTAGTCATTTTCAATCAAAACACTGCAAAAAAGCTTTTAGATGCCGAGGATCGAACCCGGGGCATTTCACATGCAAAGCGAACGCTCTACCACTGAGCTACATCCCCGCTTGAACTACTGGTCGAAATAATTAATACAACTGTAACAAACATGCGGCGAGGTAACGACCGACGGTAACGGTACATGACGTCATGTTTTGTGGGCGTGCAGCCGGCTTCATCGAATTATAAGACGTTATCACGTCAATAAGAATAAGAGTAGTTTATTTCCAAACAGAAGTTAATGAAGCCAGTTTTTGTTTTTCGCTGAAAATAAATCATAATTTACTTACTGATAATACTAATAACTACTATCACGAGTAAGTATCATATAGAATCATATTTATTGCACCGAAATCACTCCTACAAAAATATTCACCTACCGAGAGGAAATATAAATTAAATATTGTTAAACGTTTCAAGATATCAACAACAAATATGAAAGGAATGCGTAAAACACTTCCATCTGAAACACAGGGTATGTTTTTTCACTCGCTATACTAAACAAGTATGGTGTTACTAGCTGCTCCCCGCGGTTTTACCCGCGTAGTTCCCGGTCCTGTTATTTGCGCGGGATAAAAAGTAGCCTATGTGTTTCTCTAGACTACAATCTAACTGTGTTACTTTCAGCCCGATCCGTTCATATGTTACGACGTCATTAGAAGACTCGGGATTATGGCCATTTAGAAATGCTAACACATTTATACTCCATTACTGTTTTACAATAGCCATCTAGAAATGCGTAAGAATTTCTATGCCATGCATTTCTATGACTGGCCTCGTGCCTTAGCGGGTAGTAACTCGCCGAGGGTCGTGGGTTCGATTCCCACCCAGTGCAAACATTTGTACTGTGTCTGGGTGTTTCTAAGTATGTATTTACAACTATATTCATATTCATATATTCATATTCATTTATTTAGTAAAGCCAATTTACACGTCACATATAATTAATAATAATTCATAATAATTCTATTAAATTAAATTAAATCCGAAAAAGAATAATAATAATTCAATTACAATTGTAAAAATTCATTAATGTCATAAAACGAGTGCTCGACAAGCCAGCGCTGAAGCCGGTGTTTGAAACTGTTATGGCTGGGAGCCATCCATATATAAGTATTATATCAGCTATCTGGCTGTCATATTACAAACTTTGCTTAGTTTGGGGTCAGATGGGGTTGTGTGTCAGTTGTCCACCAATATTTATGTGCCGGGTTCATCCGAAGATTTCTTTCATTTAGGTACGCGCGTAGCGCTGAGCTTAATTCACAGTTCACAATTCACGAAAAATAATTACAAGATCACGAAAAATAATTATGTGTAGGTAAGGTGCACCAAAAGAAGATTTCACTTCAAAAAGTATAGTCTATCTGTGTCTACCTGTATCGGTAAGTTGTTACAAGCAGATAACCCAGATGCAACTTGTTTAACTTACACGCAATTTCACGTGCTAGTCGGCCCTAGTGTCAGAAGTTACAAGAAAACCTATTTTTGAAGTGAAAACATCTTAAGTTCATAAGTCGCATCACTAGGTAATATGTTTTTTTTTAAACGGAGCTATAGAGTAGCAAATAATACAAACTTTGATTATTTACTTGTAAAACTTCTTTAGACAAGTAAATAATCAAAGAATACAAACATATTTATTGCTGTTTGCAGTTTTGATACAAAACATTTTAAAAGTTGACATGGCCATACAAACTGGCCGCTTCGAGAGGCATGCAATATGTCTGACAAAACAGTTTCTATTGGTCTGAATTTATACAATGATAAACATAATAGTCAGCTGATAAAAGTCTTCTTGTTCTTCTTTTCATTTCTAGCTTTTAATCGGTTCTATCGTATTATATATCATCTGATTCTTCTTGAGCTTCGAGCTGGTCGTGGGTGTCCACAGTGTCCAGACTAGAAAGTGTTCTGCGTGGCTAAAGATTTTAGTACTTTCGATAACTATTACTATATTTTTATTATTTCTTAATGACTACAAAAAAAAAAAAAACGACAGATTATTTTGGTGGGACTTTCTACCTGCCAGGTGATCTAAATTGAAGGATTTTTGAGGGATTTTGTCACGCTACTCACCAGCCAGGACGTCTACTCTCTTTCTACGAAAAAGGTAATTTCGAAATAAACTAGCGACTTCCCTACTCCGGTTCTACTTCAATCCGTCGTTTCGTCCGTTTAAAAGTTCTCAGCTTACTCTAAGTAGAATAGGCTTCTAGGCTAGAACATTTAAACGTCAAACAATGTTCGATCGGACGAAACGAAGTAGAAGTAGGAAAGAGGACGTCTACGCTAATTCAACGAAAAACGTAATTTCGAAATAAACTCGCGACTTTCCTACTCCGGTTCTACTTCGTTTCGTCTGATCGAACATTGTTTAACATGTACATGTTCTAAGCCTACTCTAATAAAATTAGAGTAGGCTTAGAACATCTAAAGGGACGAAACGACGGATCGAAGTAGAATCGGAGTAGGAAAGTCGCGAGTTTTTTTTCGAAATTACGTTTTTTATAGAAAGAGAGTAGACGTTCATAAAGAGCTCTACACAGCTAAAGATACTTCAATAACTATATTATTATTATTTATTTATGACTAAAAATAGGATTTTTCAAAAAGACAGATCATTTTGTGGGGACTTTTTACCTACCAGGTGATCTAAATTAAAGGCACCGTCGCGTCTTCATTAGAGTATAATAATGTATAGGAGACATATGTGACAAGTTTTCAGTTTGCCTCAAACTCATACCCAAAAAATTGGTGCTAGCTTTCGGAATAGAGTACCTATACCCTATTCCCAGTAGATTAAGCTATCGCCGTCTCATCTGTCTTCCATCAATATGACAGGGACGGCGATATGAAACCGAGCATTATCGGTTTCGCGGAGTCAGTGACCCGATAAGGTTGCAAATTTTATGTAACGTTACTGAACCGTCTGTTTTGGGTATTTGTTAGCTTTAGCCCACTATATGTTCCCACTGCTGGGGCTCTCTCACAAGGTAGAAACAATATTTTTTTCATCCCACCAGCTCGGAAAGAGTACTTTTGCTCCTCGATATCAGGGCGCAAAAGTCGTTTTTACCCTCTAGAGGTTAAAGTAAATTTGAATTTAGAACATCGTGTGTACTGAGGTTTTGAATTCAAAACATAATTTAACCTATTTATTTCTACCTCCTTGGTGTCGAATTCATCATACATTTATTTTTAATTTGTTAAAAACTCATACTCGGAACCTCTTTGGTGTACTTTTTTTTAAATGCTTTGCGCGCAATTTTCTTTTCACGTATGGAGGATAGAGGTAAAGAATGTTATTTCAAATGGCAAAACATTTTGAAATGCTATGAATGAATAAATTGTAATCGAATTGAAGTATGCCGAGTTGCCGAGTTAAATAATTAAATATTATTGTACTACTAAAATAGTAACTACTAGATAATTTCAACTACTTGTGTACAGTACAAAATAATGTGGTAAATTTAACATCAAATAAATAATTACTATTTTGAGAAAACATGAAGGTACAATATATTTTGAAGTCAAAACTTATTTTGGCGAGCCAAAGACAGATTTTTCGTGGGCTGTCAATTTAGCGTCACGCTCGGGAATGATAAGAAATCTTCGGGTAAACTCGTGACCATAGCCAATGGCCATCTAGAAATGCCTCAGCCTTTCCCATTGGCCATTTAAAAATGTGTCAGCATTTCTAGATGGCCATGCTCATAGCCACGCCCTCTGGTTTCACACGCGTAGTTTCCAAAGTAAAATCAAATTCTGAGTTATAAGTTACCACTTCTATCGGTAGTGCCTATGACTGCCAATATTTTTCTTTCATGAATTCTGAATAGTACGTTTATTAATTTCCTTTAAAATGTACCTTGATGCAAATTTAGCGCTACTATAATTCAATGCATTTGGGCGGACACTTTTTCATGTACACATGAAACTCTTTACCTCAATCGGTCAACTCTCCATATTTTCACGTCATATTGTTATTGTTAAACCATGGCTTAATAAACTTAAGTTTAAAACTTATAAAATTGAATTCAAGTGAAAAACTGAAATACCATAATAATAAGTAATTCTAGCGTAGTAATCGCCGCAAAATTGCTAGCTTATCGGGTTTTTATCGGATACACTTCGGAGAGTGTGCACCTGATCTGCATGATCTAATACCACCTTGCCCTTTCTTCTATCGGAATTCTCGTATCTAAAAAAAGCCACATCGTTTCATGGTTGATGTTCCAAAAACACAAACTAAGAGATTTGACTCCACGTTTGTGATAAGAACGTCTACGTTGTGGAATGCGTTGGGTTGAGTGGGGTTTTCCCAATAGTTACAATCTTGGTGTCTTCAAATCGAGAGTGAATCGGTTTCTTCTAGGTAAGCACGTTCCATCATAGATCGCATCATCGCTTAACATCAGGCGTTATGGTGGTCAAGTGCTAACCTATTATAGTTAAAATAAAATAAAAATACATCTACCTACATCAATCCTTACGTATTGTATTTTCGTCCAAAATATTTGAAAAACACCTGTAGTACATTCATACCTAACCCAGTGATAAGAGATAAGGGAGATCATCTGACTCAGCGGCAGTGATACGAGCTGATAACGGCACTGAGAGGACGACTATACGTTTTTGGAACACGATTATTGAAAAATGTTAAGTTAACTATTTTTGAAGTTTTTTCTTATCAGGCAGAGTCTCTCTTGGCAGAGTCCGCCTGGGAAAGTATCACACCTTTGCCAGTTATTCTACCGCCAAGCAGTAATGTGCAAATATTACTGTGTTCCGGTTTGAAGGGTAATGTTTCCAGAGAAATTACCGGGCTTAGAGATATAATATCTTGGATCTCTGGGTGGTGAGCGCAGTGCAGTGATTTGGACTTTCATGTTCCTGAGTGTCACTGTTAAGTGGCTGTGTCGCTTACCATCAGGCACATGTCCTGCTCGTCTCGTCACTCTATGCTATATATCCATGCTATATATTCTACCGCCAAGAAGTAGGTAATTTGTAAACTACTCATCGTTCAGCCAAACTAAACATTTCCTTCAAATCGGAACACTTTTGTAAAATATCATAGAAATGCGCTTAAAAAAACAAATGAGAGTGAATTACACATACCGACAGGCAAAAAACGAAATGATGAAGTTGGCTGACAACTGTCTCTTTAGAGTGAATTTGTCCGATGCGCTTGCGCACCGACACCATAGAATAGATAATCCGACACTCAAATTCGAAACAATTTCGTTAGTTCCGCGTTTTAACGTATTTTGCACATCTAGGTACTGCCTAGCGTTGGCTAGGCAATAGAGGTGCAAAACCGCATGCACACCACTTGATGTCAACTGCCGTAGGTCCCGTAAAAAAAGCGCAACTTCACTGTATCGAATTTCAGTGTCGATGTACATGCGCGTCGTACAAATTCGCTCTAAAGAGACAGTCGTCAGCCAACTTCGACATGTAGTTTTTTGGCTGTCGGTATGTACGCGTAGTAAGAATTCACTCTCAAGTTTTGTTGAAGGGCGATTCGATGGCATTTCATAAAAGTCTTCTGATTTCAAGGTAATGTTTCGTTTGACCTAACTAAGAGGAGACTTTTAATGTTTGCAAATTATTTCTTAGCGGTAGAATAACCTGCAGGTCTACTATGAAAACAAACTCCGAATGATCGGGTCCGACCGACAGCTGAATCGGATTGTAGCCTACCACGAAAAACAGTCAGAGCGATTGATACATCTCGGTCGGAAGTTATAGACTTAGGTCGGATGAGGGTCGAATCGAACGAAACGGCCGATTCTATCAACCGACAGATTATCTTTCGAGGTAGGAAAAGTCCATAAGTTCGGCCGATATATCGTTTATCGGACTTCGTAGTAGGCCTGCTGGCAAAGATGTGGCACTTTTTTTATTTTTTTTATTTAAATTATCCACTCCACAGACTCCGGGGTCCGTGATCTTTGTCAATACATTTATTTTTTTACACATTTCTTACATTAGGATGAAGAAAAGGAAAATAGGAGGGAGTTGGGCACATTTCAAACCTAATTCTAGTGCTCGTCTGTAGAGCCGATCACTACTGATTGGGATTCTACCGCTAGTAATCGACTCGACATCGGGTCTTTGCCTAATTGCCATTTCCCTAAGCCGCCTCCTTCCGGCCCTGAGCCTCCACTACGGCTGCATTTCTGTCCCTGATGGCCATCTGTGTGTGGTACTTACCCAGGCGGCCTCTGCAAAGAGTCCACTGAAGTTTGTGCCATATTCCCGCATCACGTGACCCCGGAGATTTTCGGGAAGTGTAATGGAAGTAGGCAATCAGTCATCACCTGTCCGGCGCTTGACAAGCCTTATCAGGCGTGATAAGATATTACAACTACGTAGAGAAATAGATGTACCTACAGTGAGCGTAGTACAAAAAACAGCGTCTTTGTAAACGCTACTTTAACAATAGAGCTGGACGTCTACTCTCTTTCTACGAAAACGTAAAATCAAAATAAAATCGTGACTTTCCTTCTCCGATTTTACTTCGATCCGTCGTTTCGTCCGTTTAAATGTAAGCCGTAGAGTAGGCTTAGACAATTTAAAAGTCCAACAATGTTCGATCGGACGAAATGAACTAGAACCGGAGTAGGAAAATCAGGAGTTGATTCCGAAATTACGTTTTTCGTAGAAAAAGAGTGAAAATTATGCAGACATAAAGGGCTGAAATACCAGTAGTGGTAGGGCTCTTGGCAGAGTCCGCCTGGGGAAGTACCACACCTTTGCCAGTTATTCTACAGCCAAGCAGTAATGTGCAAACATTACTGAGTTCTGGTTTGCGGGGTGATGTATCCAGTGAAATTACAGGGCGTAATGATAAAACATGTTATTTGGTTCGGTGATTTTGATTGGGACTCTTAATGTTCCAATAGCTGCGTGTCACTGTGCTGTTATGTGGTTGGCATGTTGCTAACCGTCAGGCACATGTCCTGCTCGTCTCACTTTACTATTCTCAGAACGAATGAAACAACTGCATTGCTGAACTGAAATGCTTTGAACTGCTGGCATGTCCCGGCTTCGCACAGGTGGAATGCTGATACCAAGTTTACTAATGAAAATAGTTATTGTGGGTTATCCCTAAGAGATAAACATATGTCATCGCGGATTTTTTTGTAGACCTTTTTAAGGTGTACAATACTGCAGTACATTATTCTGATCTATCTCGTAGGGTTCAGCCAGCGTTTCCAATGTAAGCGCAAACAATATATTTGTGACATCACACGAGAAACCTTTAAAATTATCAGTCATTGTCTACTATTTCATGCACTTATCTCTTATTAGCTTTTCTCTTGAATTACTCTATCTATTAAGTAATAACTATTTCCTATTAAAAAAAAAATTGGTACCTAGTCTTAGTAACTGCCGATAGATGTGAAAACTTATAACTCAGAATTTGATAGCTTACCTTGGAAACTACACGGGTGTAACCAGAGGGCGTGGCCTCGCCATCTTGGCATAGCCATCTAGAAATGCGTTAGCATTTCCCATTGGCTGATGCGTTTCTAGATAGCCATGCCATGATTACCTGTCCACGCCCTTTCAGCATTTCCCATTGGCTGACGTATTTCTAGATGGCAAATAGACATGGCCCTGAGTTTACCCGAAGCTTTCTTATCATACCCGAGCGTGACGCATGAATTCAATTCACAGCCCACTTCAAAAAACCGCATCAAAATCCATCAGGTAGTTTTACAGATTTATACATAGGGACAGACAGACAGCGGTAAGTGACTTGTTTCACAAAACAAAGTCACTTGTAGTAGTAGTGATAGTGATACGATGACTATATTTATAGTGATAACACATTCATCTGGTTATTTTTCCAAAAGCAGATTTACCTAGTAGTTTGTCAACATTGCTAGCTTTAGAAGCGAAGAAAAATGTTGTTGATATATATTGATTAGTTTATACTACCTAGCGGTCGCCAAGTATGGTGGAGAGGTAGACAATTATCAGCATGCATCCCAGTAAATGTTCCCACTGCTGCCACTCGGGCCTTCTTCTTACCTTCTCTCGCAAGGACAGAGTCAAGGTTATAATCTACTACGCTGGCCCAGTGGGGGTAGGTAGATTACACATGACCTCGAAAGATTCTGGGAACATGTCGGTTTCCTCGCGATGTTTTCCTTCGCCGTTTTTTGAAATGAAAACTTCTTTAGGCGCGCCTAGATAAATCTTTCGTGGGGTGTAAATTGAATTCTGGCATCACGCTCGGGTATGATAAGAAATCTTCGGGTAAACTCGGGACCTTGGCGATTGGGCATCTAGAAATGCGTCAGCCAATGGGAAATGCTGAAAGGGCGTGGCTTCGCCATCATGGCATGGCCATCTAGAAATGCGTGAGCCAATGGGAAATGCTGACGCATTTCTAGATGGACATGCCATGATGGTTACACCCGTGTAGTTTCCAAGGTAAGCTATCAAATTCTGAGTTATAAGTTTTCACTTCTATCGGCAGTTCCTATGACTGCCAATTTTTTTTAAATTATAGAAACGAGAAGTGGAAAGTAAAAAAAAGATTCGAATAAAATTAGTGAACTTTGAGAGGTTTAAGTTTGTAGGCGTTTGTTTTGTTTCCCAGAGTAAAACAAAACATACCTAGGCCTTTGGCTTTTGGCCTAGAAAAGCGCGCCTGTTGGAATTTTAAGCCCTGTAATGCAATTGCTGTTATGATTTCTATAGGCGATTTGATTTTCCAAAGAAATATTATACTAACATTTAAAGGTGAATGTTTAAGTGTTTGGAAGAGTGTGTGTTTGTTTCCTTAAACACCTGTATAGTGACTGAATACATTTAAATTAAATTAAATTAGTTGTGGTATATTACTTGTTTAACTCAGACAACTCTGTACCTACACAGTTTCAATAGGTATATAAACGAACAAGTTATTAATAGGTGCATGGGGCTTTTTATAGTGAATAGTGAATTATCTACATAATAATATAAATATGCTTTGACAATTATCAATTTGTTGCAATTTACATATACTTGTTAGAAATTAAATCACTATAAATTATGTGAAGTTAATGTTATCTATACTAATATTATAAAGAGGAAAGATTTATTTGTTTGTTTGTTTGTTTGTAATGAATAGGCTCCGAAACTACTGGACCGATTTAAAAAATTCTTTCACTTTTGGAAAGCTACATTATTCCCGAGTATCATAGGCTATATTACATTTTTAAAAAATAGAGATCCTTACTAAAACTCCAATAATGTAACATAAGGTGTAAAAAAATGACCTGAAAAATTCCTTACGTCGCGTGCGCTGCGAAAACTATTGATGATAGAACAAAATCATGTACTACGACTTTGCAGAACTCATTATTATCTACAAAAAGTGTCGCGACAGCATATGTCTTAATATTATAGTTATGTCACAGTAAGCAGTTTTTTATTCTAAAATATTAATTTATATATGCCGCCTCTTGAAAAGGCTCTTCATTTCTACCTTGGTATTAATCCTCATCAAAATAAATCTTAATATATAGAAATCTCCTGTCACGATGTTTGTCCGCGATGGATTCCTAAACTACTTAATCGATTTTAAATAAAATTGGCACACCGCGAGCAGTCTGGTCCAACTTGAGAGATAGGATAGTTTTATTTCGTTTAGTCTTTAAATGACAATATCCGAGCGCAGCCGGAATGGGCCGCTAGTGGTGAATAAAATTCTTCTTGGCCAGCGAGCTCTATAATGAACCGCAACGGTCGATACAACAATATAAAATATTAAAAAAATGGCAGCCATAGGAATTACCGATAGAAGTGAAAACTTATAACTCAGAATTTGATAGCTTACCTTGGAAACTACACGGGTGTAACCATCATGGCATGGCCATCTAGAAATGCGTCAGCATTTCCCATTGGCTCACGCATTTCTAGATGGACATGCCACGCCCTTTCAGCATTTCCCATTGGCTGACGCATTTCTAGATGGCCAATGGCCATGGTCCCGAGTTACCCGAAGATTTCTTATCATACCCGAACGTGACGCTAGAATTCAATTCACAGCCCATGAAAAGTCTGTCTAGGCGCGCCAAAATAAATTTTCACTTCAAAAATCAATGTTTGTCTGTATGTCCTTTATAGAATCGTAAACTATGCTTTTGATCATGTGATGATCTTTAGCAAAGTTGTTGTGGTGAGCCCAGGTGGCAGGTGGCTTAGCAACCTGCGCAGGGTATAGTTAATTCTGCACAAAAAAAAATGACAGTCATAGGAACTGCCAATAGAAGTGAAAACTTATAACTCAGAATTTGATAGCTTACCTACTTTGGAAACTACGCGGGTGAAACCGGAGGGCGTGGCCATGAGCATGCCCATCTATAAATGCTGACGCATTGCTAGATGGCCAACGGACATTGTCCCGAGTTTACCTAAAGATTTATTATCATTCCCGAGCGTGACGCCAGAATTCAATTTACATCCCACGAAAAATCTTCGATGATCGAAAAATCATATATGTGGCGTGCCAAAAGAAGTTTTCACTTCAAAAACTATAACTACTAACAATAACTTTATAAATAATATATAAATTCAAAAAAAATGTTTTTTAATTCATATAACACCGCTATCACATGCCTGCTTGTCAGTAGAATAACTAGTAACAGTGGCGCTTCCCCAAGAGGACTATGTACAAAGTACAAAGCCCTACCACTACAAATATAAAGATGAATTTCTTTTACTGTTTTCAATTTGGCTAATTCACAGACGTGCTTTGACCAAACACGAAAGTAAAAACTTGATTTCCATAAATCTACAAGCGTTTTCATTAATTTAATAAAAACACTAACAATCCCACTAAGTTTACAAATAAAAATCGCAACAGATAAAAAATGTATGACTTCTAGAATTTAGAGTTTGCCAATGCAGAGCGTCGCTTGACCAAATACGAAAAAAATATCTATGTTCGATACATTTGCTAGCATTTACGTGACTTTAAAAATAATACAAAAATTCTCACTTGTCCTAAATCTACAAATTAAAATAGCAAGTACCTATACAAAATGACTTTCTTCTGACATTTCGGGTTTGGCAAATACACAGTCATGACTTGACCAAGAAAAAAGAAACATTTTAAATTGACCTGCAATTTTGAAATTGGAATCGGTGCATTGCGGCCGACCCCATGACCTAAGTGCAGGCTAATAAATAAAAATATAACACCAAAATTCTTCCCTAACAACATTTAAGCTTTACAACATCCGCGCCAATTTCACACTTATGCCTAACACTTTACGGTCTATTTTGAAATTCCCCTTCCTTATGGCTTTGACGATGCTCTTTTGACACAATACTCGACCTTGTTGTCTTTGTTGTAGGAACGGCTTTGGCTTGAAGATGCTTCAGCGTTATGGCGCATTGCCGTTGTGACGTCATACTGCGTAAGGCGGGAAAATGGGTCAGTAGGTTTACAGTACGGTATCCAGTTTAAATTGAGCTCCGGTTTGTGGGGTAGTTGATTACGGCGGGTGTCTTTGTAATTGGGTCGCTTTATACGCAGGTTTTTGGGGGAATTGATTTGTCAAA
The DNA here is from genome assembly GCA_963693475.1 of Ectropis crepuscularia. Taxonomy (NCBI): domain Eukaryota; kingdom Metazoa; phylum Arthropoda; class Insecta; order Lepidoptera; family Geometridae; genus Ectropis; species Ectropis crepuscularia. The sequence goes on from OY856364.1 coordinate 16,435,309, forward strand.
TGATGGATGTCCTTGGGAAGCACAAGATTATTACTTAGGTAGAGCTAAAGGTCTACTACGTCCGCATTTTATAATGTGGTGGAGTTAATCGAAGAAATTTTATGCGAATAAATATGTCTACAAGCAGTCTATAATACGCTTTTACCTGCAATGTTACATACCTACCTACCTGCCTTCTTCGTAAACTATGCTATCAGATGCATTTTTTAAATATTTTTTTGCCTATGCATTTAAACATAATATTATTAGAAGCTATTATGCTTAGTGGAGAGTTAGGTGATGTATGAAAAATAAATGTAAGTACATTTATGTAGTTACTTCATTTCATTTCAAAACAATCAGTTTTTAATCCTAACTTTTTTGTAGTGGTAGACTGGGGAAGGACCACACCTTTGCCAGTTATTCTACCGCCAAGCAGTAATGTGCAAACATTACTGTGTTCCGGTTTGAAGGGCAACGTTTCCAGATAAATTACAGGGCTTAGAGAAATAACAACTTAGATCTCTGGGTGACGAGAGCAGTGCAGTGCTTGGTAATGATTTGGAGTCTTCATGTTCCAATAGCTGCGTGTCACTGTGCTGTTATGTGGCAGGCATGTTGCTTACCATCAGGCACATGTCATGCTCGTCCCGTCATACCTTATTTTAAAAAAAACTTGCCATTTTCTACAACTTTGTAGTGCTAACATGTAGTCATAACTTTATCTAATATAGTTGTATATTTGTTTTAACTTTACCGACTTAGCATGGGTGTTATGTCCCCTGAAACCCTCCCCATTGCCGTAAATAGCTAAATAGTAAATATCCCTTTCAGGTCACTTCTATAACTTTACTGTGCTCTTGATTGTTAGATATTAGATAGATAGATAGATAGAACACTCTTTATTGTGACACAAAAACAGAAATATTACAGTAAAACACTTACGAAGTCGGGAGAACGGCGACTGCCGATCCGGAGCCCCTAGTCCTGTAGTCCTAGTAGTAGCTGGGCCCTGAATCCCAGCAGTGGGAACATTTCATGGGCTATTTATGCTGTGTACAGCTTGATTTCGTGTTTTAATGTGTATTTCCTTATTTTCAGGAACGCAGTGGATTGGACAACATGCGGTCATTGGAACACTATCTAACAGACATCATGCGGGCAGACACTTCAGAACACATGAAAGGTAACTTTATTACAGAGTTTTCAAGTTATTCTTTTGCCAAGTTGTGGAAGTAATTAACATTTATTCGTGTAACTACAATAATACATGGACCTATATACAGTATTTAAAAATATATAAAAAGCAAATGAATACAAAATATATAGGTATATGCGCGGACATCGTCGCGAAAATCACTAGTGGTAGGACTCTTGGCAGAGTCCGCCTGGGGAAGGACCACACCTTTGCCAGTTATTCTACCGCCAAGCAGTAATGTGCAAACATTACTGTGTTCCGGTTTGAAGGGCAATGATTCCAGAGAAGTTACAGGGCTTAGAGACATAATATCTTAGATCTCTGGGTGACGAGCGCAGTGCAGTGCTAGGTAATGATTTGGACTATCATGTTCCAATAGCTGCGTGTTACTGTGCTGTTATGTGGCAGGCATGTTGCTTACCATCAGGCACATGACCAGCTCGTCTCGTCATTCTATGCTATAAAAAAAATGTAGGTATTTGAATAGATGAGCAAACCAGTGAGAGCATATAAATATCTGAACATCTGAAGCACAGAATATTATAATACTAAAATGATTAAACATCTATTATAAATAGGTAAATACTAATAATATTACTAAAGCGGAAGAGTTTGTTATTTTGAACGCGCGTATCTCAGGAACTACTAGACCGATTTCAAAAGTTCTTACACCGTTAGAAATGTAGGTATGTGATCCCTGTGTGATATAGACCATATACGTACCTCGAGCAAAGCCAGGTGGACTAGTCTATAATATTAATAAGAATGTAATAAAAATAACGACAGCTATACGTATAACGCAATCACAACCAAATAAATAACCTCTTCCGTTCAGTGAAAAAAAAATGTCAGTCATATGAACTACCTATAAGTGAAAACTTATAACTCAGAATTTGATAGCTCACTTTGGAAACTACACGGGAGAAACCGGAGAGCGTGGCCATGACCATGGCCATCTAGACATGCGTCAGCGTTGCAATGGCCATGGTCCCGAGTTTACCCGAACATTTATTATCATTCTCGAGCGTGACGCTAGAATTCAATTCACAGCCCACGAAAAATCCGTCTGTAGAGCGACAAAAGTAGTTTTCACTCCAAAAAAACAAGCCATCATCTGCCTTCATAACAACCAACCCATGACTTCCCACTTAGCGTCCGTCCGCACAATACCAGCTCTTCTGTCGCCTAACTAAATCGGCTATGGCTATAACTAATTGCTATTGCTGTCTCTATCATTTCAAGCGAGAAGAAAAGAGAGAGCGACATCAAAGCTAGATTAGATAGATAAAGACAGTTCTAAAGCGGTAGACTCTCAGGTAGCGTCAGAAGAACGTAACAGCCGAAATAGTCAAACGTAATTGGTTTAAACTTGACACACTTTGTTTGTTGACCGTACTCGTCAGCATTGGAAAAATGTCGCGGAGTTAGAGATTCTAGATGTGACCGTCTTTGTTCTATTTTCAAATATCGATTATTTGCGAATTAACTGGAAACATTATACAGGATTTAATCGATCTAAATTTAAGTTTTTTTTTTAACTTGAATAGGTTTACACTTGACCGCCATCTCGCCTGATGTTAAGCGACGATGCGGCCTACGATGAGTCGTGCTTACCTAGAAGAAACCGATTCACTCACGACTTGAATACACCAAGATTATAACTATCGGGGAAAATCCACTCTGGTAGCTCATTCCACAGCCTAGACGTTCTTATCACAAATGTAGAGTCAAACCTCTTTGTTCGTGTCTTAGGAACATCAACCATGAAACGATGTCGCTTTCTCGAGCTACGAGCAGTCCGATAGAAAAAGGGCCATGGTGGTATTAGGTTATGCAGATCAGTCGCGCACTCTCCGAAATATATCCGATAATAATTAATTAGCAGCGTCTCGCTGATTTACACGCTTGATCCCCGAGTAATACAACGGGAACATCATTACTTTTCTGCGATCAAAAGTAATACTTATATCTGTTCCAGGCTATACATACATACAGGACAGGTATAGTATAATGGGCAATACATAGTAACTAAAAAACGAATTTGTCCGTTAGATTAGATTATTAAAACAAATGTTCACATATTTTTTCTTTTGTTTTAGTGTTGAGAAGTTTCGTATAGTTTTTATGAAAACGTATCCTCAAAACCCCCATTCCGGAAGTTTGATGATCTTAATCTTTTACGATATTTAATAATTCGATGAAACAAAATTTCTAAGGTAAGCTATCAAATTCTGAGTTATAAGTTTTCACTTCTATCGGTAGTTCCTATGACTGCCAATTTTTTTTTCATAAGAATTTAGGCAACAAATAAGTATTTATTTGTTTTTATTTATATTTGTTGCCAAAATTAACAAAATTGTATGTTTAGATGTGTGTTACTCAATCACTTCGCAACGTTTGAACAGATCGGGTTCAAACTTGGAGGACAGTTAGACTATAGTCTGGAAGAACACATAGTTTAACTTTTTATCCCGGGAAAATAACGGGAATATGAAATACGCGAGTAAAACCACGGGACGCTGCTAGCGTTAAATATAAATAATTAGAATAATTACTTGTTAAATAATCTACTTAATATTCTGCGAAAATTTGCATATAATATTTCTAATTATCGGGATGAAACATTACATCTTCGATAACTTTATGAATATTCAAGTATTTACATACTTTGCCGTGTTATGGGCACGGAACTCTGGTAGGTATTGTTCCAAAACTCCAGCCAATATTATACATGAGAAAGTTTGGATGTCTGTTGCTCATGTCCGAATCTATTGATAATTCAGAGGAGCATAGTGTAAGTAGTTATTTATTGTGTAGTGTAGGTAGTATGGCGTTAGTATTAAAAATAATTTAGTTTAGAATCCGTATATATGTACACATTACGTAATATTACAAGTATTTAGTATTAAGGCGATATGTACAGCAAGGCACATATTGGTGGGATGCAAGGTGCTCTTTAATAGGGGTCGTCACTCACAGCACAGCAGAGTACTTGAAATCATACGTGAAGCCATAAGCCTTTCGGTAGCTAGTGCCCAAAAGGGATTGACGACAAACAAAAGACAAATTAACTTTGTAAAAGAGGGCTCAACTTCAAACTCCAAGAACAAGCCTTACTCAATACTGGGTTCAGCACCTGATTGATTATAACGACATTTTTAATGGACACGTATGAAAAGCACTATAATATACCAAAGGATGTTTTTCGTCATCCAGACCGGACATTTTCCTTTTTTCTAGGGCTACGAAACGCATAGTCCTGGTAGAACTTACCGTACCGTGGGAAACTAATATACCTAAAGACCACGCGATGAAACAAAATAAGTATTACGACCTTCAAAACGAATTCACAAAAAATGGCTATGTAGTTAATTTATACGCTGTAGAAGTAGGAACGAGAGGTATACCAGCAAAATCTCTCTATAGTCTCGGGGTCTACTCGAGATTTCTCTCTCTGTCACACGATGGACCCGGCACCTGCACGGTGAATCCATGGAATGCTAAGAAGTTCGTCTCTCTGTCTCTTCCAGACTATAATTTATATGTGTTCCTAATTTCAGCCCGATCCGTTCATACGTTAGGACGTAATTGAGCAACAAACATCCATACATTGACATTTATAATATTATAGTAGCATTTTAAAAACTGTAGAACGAAAGTTATCGTATTTAATGTACTTAACATCCAAGCATGCAGGCTTATTACCAATAGCCGTGTAATATGTCCTAAACACTCTAATTGCGCGTAAATTTACATTGTCGCTTCCATGGTCTTTATATCTGCGCTCGTTACGCAACAAGCATTGTGCCATGGCCTTGGCTCGCCGCTGATTGTCCGCGCCGATTTCTGCATCATGTAGCTAAGTAGCTCAGGTGAGCTGTGGTCAAACGCCATTGTTTACTTTATTCACGGATACCGGCGACTTTATACAAAGGAACCTGTAAGAATCATCTCTTTAGTATTCTTCTTCTTTCATTAATCCTTTTTCGTGGGCAGTAAATTGAGTTCAAGCCTCACGTTTGTAAATGAAAGAAATCTTCGGATGAACTCGGGACCATGGCGTGTTACCATGTTATTTTTTTAAATAAAGATTGACAAGACGAGCATGACATGTGCCTGATGGTAATCAACATGCCTGCGTCATGACAGCACAGTGACACGCAGCTATTGGAACACGAAGAGTCCAAATCATTACCTAGTACCTACTGCACTGCGCTCGTCACCCAGTGATCTAAGATGTCATATCTCTAAGCCCTGTAATTTCTCTGGAAACATTGCCCTTCAAATCGTAACACAGTAATGTTTGTACATTACTGCTTGGCGGTAGAATAACTGGCAAAGGTGTGGCCCTTCCCCAGGCAGACTCTGCCAAGAGTCCTACCACTACAGAGGTTACCATTAAACATCTAATCTAACTATGGCCGTCTAGTCTAGATGGCCATGCTTAGAAGACTTATTGAGACAACGATGCTTTGAAGATTTATTCCAGACTAGTACCGCCCTCCGGTTTCACCCGCATAGTTTCCAAAGTGAGCTATTAAATTCTGAGTTATAAGTTTTCACTTCTATCGGCAGTTTCTATGACTGCCATTTTTTTTATAATGTAGTGTGACGAGTAGGATATAATATATATGCCTGATCAGATTAGTAAGAGGTTTTAATGTGTTTTTTATTTTTAAACTTTTATTGGCTTACGTACAACTGACCGCCATCTCGCCTGATGTTAAGCGACGATCTACAATGGATCGTGGTTACCTAGAAGAAACGGATTCACTCTCGATTTGAAGACACAAATATTGTTACCATCAGGAAAACCCACTCAGGCAACGTATTCCACAGCCAAGACGTTTCTTATCACAAATGTAGAGTCAAACTTTAAAATCTGTTGTTCGCGTCTTTGGTCCAACCATGAAATGTTGTCGCTTTTTCAAGCTACGAGAAGTTCGATAGAAAAATGGACAAGGTGTAACCAGAGCATGTTGATCAGTTACACACTGTCAGAAGTGTATCTGATAAAAAACCGATAAGCAAACAGTTTGCATCAATGTTCAAATCTTTGAAATCTTTTGGGTGTTTCAATGTTTCTGTAGTAATAACTGAACATACCAGTCAGAAATTTGAAACTCTGATAGATTAATAAATAAATATTGGTGGACAATTCACACACAGCACCATATGACCCCAAACTAAGCATAGCTTGTATGATGGCGACCAGATGGCTGATATAATACTTATATAGTTTTAAATACATACTTATTATACATAGAAACACCCAGACACAGTGCAAACATTTGAATTCATCACACAAAAAAATATTTGCACTGGGTGGGAATCGAACCCACGACCCTCGGCTTCGCAGGCAGAGCCACTACCCACTAAGCCACGAGGCCAGATTATACCGTGGAATTTCAGATAGGCTACATTTTATTCCGAAAAATTGAACATGTGGATGTATCTATGTATGTTGATCAATGACGTAGTAAGAACTGATCGTAACTATCTGAAATGTTTAACTTATATAGTCTGTAATATGAAACATGTTTATTATGAAAATGTAGAGTTCCTTAGAGAAATAGCCTTTTCTTATTACTAGGTACACGGACAATGACGTAAGTACATGCTAATGATAGATATGAGTAATAGATTTGTGATAAATTGTGAGAAATAATTGCAAAATCATCACTAAATTTTCCCACTTTTGGCACTCGGAGCCTTTTCTCGAAAGGAGAAGGAAAGAGAATCCACCACGCTGGCCCAGTGCACGTTGGTGAATGACGTATGTCTATGAAATAAATTTATTTATAAAAAAGATAAATTTCACATAAAAAAATGATTAAGTGAAATTGTGGGGTGTGTGAACCCCACGTATGCACCTGCGGCTCCCTGGTAGAAGCCAATGGCCATCACGCTTTGAGTTGCCGACGGTGTGCAGGAAGGTTCTCGCGACACCATGCACTCAATGACATAGTTCGGAGAGCCTTAGTGTCGGCGGGAGTTCCATGCGTACTTGAGCCCCCGGGCCTATGCAGATCGGACGGCAAGAGACCGGATGGGTTGACTCTGGTGCCCTGGAAGAACGGGAAGTGCTTAATTTGGGACGCCACTTGCGTCAGCACTGTCGCCGCCAGCCACCTAGGTCGCACTATCCACTCACCATCGGCCGCGGCAGAGGATGCCGCTGATAAGAAGAAGCGAAAGTATGGTATGTTGGTGTCGCAGTACGAATTTGTACCTGTTGCCGTGGAGACCTTGGGTTGTTGGGGCGCAGAGGCTAAAGGGTTCCTCTCAGAATTGGGGCGCAGGCTCAGGGAGAATACGGGTGACTCCCGCTCTGGTGCTTTCCTGGAGCAAAGGTTGGCCATTGCCATTCAGCGTGGGAACGCGGCGAGCATAATGGGCACTTTTGCGCCGGGTGCAGTTAGAGGTGGGTTATTCGGAGATTAGTTTTTTAATTATTATTTTAGTTAATATGTAATTTTACGGTTTTTACAAAATGATAGTTTAACAAAACAGATATTGTAAAGAACTCGACTAAAATTATTCCACCATTTTTAAGTCAAAATGTTCCTAATGTAAATTATAAGGAGTGAAAATTTGCAAATCGAGGATTGCAATTAAAAGCACTGCTAAGCACTGCACTGCGTTTGTTATTCGAAAATATTAAATGATTTATCTGTCTGTTCTATAATTTTTCTAGAAAAAATATCCCTCAAACAGTAAAAGGTAATGAAATTTATCTTTTCACACCGTTTTTAAGTTAGCGGCATTACGCACATGACTTTGAGGAGACAGTGGTGCGCGTGGGATTCGAACCCTGGGCTCCCGGGGGGGGAAAACTGAGAACAAGTTTTTGACCTTGCCCATTGAAATAAGACAGGCTTCATCTCTTTCTGTGTTTAAAATGTACATAATAATAATTATAAACAATTATTTTTTTTACTTTTATAGGTTTACACTTGACCGCCATCTCGCCTGATGTTAAGCGACGATGCGGTCTAAGATGGAGCATGTTTACCTAGAAAATATTAAATTTGTAGTCGTAGATTCGGTTCCCTCCTGCACAGCTGATAGTTTTTCCAACTGCAGATGTACAAGTGTATTATCGCCACTGGCTTTAACGGTGATGGAAAACAGCACGAGGAAATTAGAACATTCCAAAAAATATTTTTTAAGTGTCATTCACCAAGCGTGGTAGATTGTGACCTTAACTCTACTAGTGAGAGAAGTTCCGAACATAGTATGATAACTGCTTATCGAATTAGTTGTTATTTCGTAATCGCTAAGGTTCATATTAGCTCATCAAATAAATGTATCTATTTCGTCTTCGCTACCTTTAACGCCAATGTGTTTATTTTCCTGACATTTCAGCATTTGGCCCCACTAGACGAACTGCAGTCGAAAATAACTACAGAGCATAGACAAATTCAAACCAAGCGTCTCGTGACATCTACCTACACCTAACTATACAAAACAAACACGCCGACCAACCTTACCTGACCTCTGGCTGTTTTACACCCAAACTAAATCACATTTCTATGCTAATTGGCTAGTAAAGGACATAAGGTGTTTTTACACACAATTACGCAACCAAATCTTGTTAATAGTCGACTGAAACGTAACAAAACAAAGACTGTGCATTTTAAAATTACCCGTATTATACCTAGATAATTAACCAGCTAAATTTAGGAGTCGCAACACGTTTATGTTTTAGGAAGTTAGACCGTATCGTCAAAATGAGTCGGTTAAATTTGGTAGAGGTAGCACATCTCTACGGTAGCTCGTCAGTAGAGAAAAGCGCGCGAACGAAACGCATGCGACGCGATATCTTTTTAAAAATTTAAATTTAGAATCGTGGGCGTATCGCATTCGGTCTATTTTTGTAAAAAAAAAGTATATTATCGTGCGTGCGTACTGGAGTGCAGTGACCTCTGTTTTAAAAAAAATACTTAGTGTATCAAGGTAATGAAAAGTGGAAAATTCGTTATTACGTTTCGAATCTGTTTTATATTTTTATTTACACAAGGCTGAAATCTATTTGTTCGTGAATACTGAAAAGGCTACTACAATTGATTGTTACGGTTTATTTAGCATTTATTTCATTTGCGTTTCAAATATTTTAACTTATTGTTTTGGTATCTCTGCGCGGTTGAAATTTAGAATAAGTGTTTGATAAATAAAGATTTAATAACAATTTTAAAGATAAATATCTAGTAAAATATGTAAACTGTGTGTTTAAAAACTCAAACCTAAAAACCACCTGTTGGACAAAATGATAATTTGCCTCTATGTCTTCATAAAAAAAGAAAACTATTAAATTTTTTTTAACAATAAAAGCCCAAATAATTTGACACTGACAACGACGCCAAAGGTTTAGCAAAAATAAATATAAAAAAAAACTAAACAAATTTAAAATAAAATGAAATCGATTTAAACATTATAAAAATGTTATTATTTTTATGACTATAATATAATAATATAATTAAAAACAAAATGAAATCGATTTAAACATTATTAAAATGTTATTATTAAATTTATGACTCTAATATAATAAAACAACAATAACATAATATAGTAACGGTTCGTAGTTTTGTTTTACAATGAAATATAACCATATACCTACATATTGAAAAAAAGCTGAAATGGTCTAATCACATTAGTCAGGTAGCAGGTTCGACTCCCACTTGTACAGTGGGTACACTCGACACCCCTCTTTGGGTATTTTGCCAAATGTAGCTGTGGAAGTTTGGTATCCGAAGGAAAACATCGTGAGGAAAGAGGATGTCATATTGCAGCACCGCTGTGTAGGTATATTGTGTATTTACGCAATAATTGTTTACCAACTTAGCGGAACGTGTAAGCATTGGCATTCAGCGTGGTAATGCCGCCAGCATGTTGCGCACAATTCCAACTGGTAGTGGGTTTGATAATCTTGATTATTTTAGACATTCATTCGTCTATGTATATTTCGAATGCTCCTACTGCTTAGTGTAAGTAATTAGGATTAATTAGGTATAGGTATGTAAGTACCTGTGCTGTTTGGTGTAGTTGTTCATTGCAATTTAATTTTTATCCGACTTCTAAAAAAGAAAAATGGTTAAAAAAATGCGGCATTTGCAACGCGATAGCTCCGCTAATAGTGAGTAATAAGTTTTAATGTTTATAATTGTTTAGTCGATCATAATTCATATGATATCAGTGGTGATTCTAAATTTTATCGAAATTATTTATTCGTTTTGGAGAAATTAATGTAAATAAAATATATGTGCAGCAAAATATTTTGTGAGATTCAATTCAAAATAGAGGTCAGTAGCACAGAATAAATAATATTAGTACAGAAGCCTCACTTACCGAAAACAATTACTCTCTTTAACTCTCTTTCTAACTCGTAACTCTGTCCCTGTCTAGCGCGGAGGGTTTACGACATATCTAATAACAATATGCGCGGGAAACGTTTTGCGCGAGCGCTCAGCCGTGCGTCCGACAACCGACTGTCACTTGTTTCCTGGAAGGAACGGTCTAGCGGTAGGCTAAAACCGCCACCTTGAGCGAGTGAGGATGCACTGTCAGTAGTTTGTTTTTGCAGGTAAATATAATTACCTATGTTAATAAAGACTCTACCTAGAGTTAAAATCTAAGTTGGGTTCAAAATTAATATCAGCCCGATTTATTTAGTTCTTCTAATTAAGCGACAAATATCTTTCATATTTCATTCTACTGCTACTAATATATATGATAAATGCTAAAGTTTGAATATTTAGAAGTTTGTTGCTTAATTACGTCATACTTTTGAACGGATGGGATTGAAATTTGTAACACAGTATATAGCCCGAAAGACCACGTATGCTCCTTTTTATTTCATGAAAATAAAGTGAACAACAGTGCCGGTAAAACTCAGAGCACCGTTAGTATCTTTCATGTGTAATGTTAGGATTTATCTCTACATTTTTTTGTCTGTACTAAAGTGTTTTGTTGAGTAAATCCATATTTATCTCCAAATGGTATTGCGCTGTCCGTCAATCATTGGAGATAATCATTTTGAGGACATCCGTTCCCCTTCGTCAGAACGTGATACATACACTCGGTAAGCGCACCAAAAAGGAACCGCTATTTTGACATTGTTTTAATAGGCAGAGCCTTTATTAACAAAACTAAATCATAATGAGAACTGCACTACTACAATACATACTGAACTACTTACTCTAAGCACATCTGAATTACACCAATACACCTTTACCAGTTATTCTACCGCCAAGCAGTAATGTGAAAACATCAATGTGGCTTGAATGTTTCCAGTAAAATTACAGGACATAGAACATTGAGATAGGACATCTTATATGTGACGAGCGCAGACCAGTGGTATGTAATGATTTGGACTCTTCGTGTTTCAATAGCTGCGTGTCACTGTGCTGTTATGGGCAGGCATGTTGTTTACCAAGGACATATCCTGTTCGTCTCGTCACTACACTATTAAAACAAAAAATTGACAGCAAAAAAATAGGAATTCCCGATAGAAGTGAAAACTTATAACAGGATTTGATAGCTTACTTTGGAAACTACACCGTAACCGGAGGGCGTGGCCAGGTCATCATGGCATGGCTATCTAGAAATGTGTCAGCATTTCCCATTGGCTCACGCATTTCTAGATGGCCATGCCATGATGGCCAGGCCACGCCCTTTCAGCATTTCCCATTGGCTGACGCATTTTTAGATGGCCAATAGTCATGGTCCCGAGAATACCCGAAGATTTCTTATCATACCCGAGCGTGACGGTAGAATTCAATTCACAGCCCACGAAAAATCTGTCTAGGCGCGCCAAAAGAAGTTTTCACTTAAAAAAAAACGTATCTAGGCGAGACCTCCAACTTCACATATTTTTGACAATTTAAAAAAAAATGCCAGTACCTACATATTTTTGTTGTAATTTCAAAATCAGCTGAAAATGAAAACATACGTATCTCTGTTGCGTCTCAAACATGTCTAATTACCGCACAAACTCGACAACAAAAACCGTACAAGGTCAGAAAAAAATAATTGATGGGAAAAAATCTTCGAGTGACATTGAATTCTTTATAATCAGGTGTCTTTGTGTCTTTAGAAATGACTTTAGTCTAAAAAAACAGGTTAGTTTTAACATTTTTAAGAAATACAAGTAATATATTGTACTACTGTATTGTATGTTTGCACTGTGTCTGGATGTTTCTATGTATAATAAGTACGTATTTAAAACTATATAAGTACTAGCTGAATCGTGCGCGCGTTGCTACGGCATCTATTGAAAATTGGTCGTACCAATTCAAATTCAGAACAAATTTGGTTACCTTATATTCTAATGACGCAACCTTCTAGAAGATAGACACACGCTGTCACGCAACGAAAGCTCTCAAAAAGCAATATTTATTCCCGTTTTTGTTACATTTTTCATTCATACTCCGCTCCTGTTGATATTAGCGTAATGCTAAATAGCCTATAGCCTTCCGCGATAAATGGACTATCCAACAGAGAAGAAATCTTTTAATTCGGACTAGTAGTTCCCGAGATCCCAGCGTTCAAACAATCAAACAAACAAACTCTTCAGCTTTATAATATTAGTAAGTATAGATTATATCAGCTATCTGGCCGCCATCATACAAGCTTTGCTTAGTTTGGGGTCAGATGGTGTTGTGTGTGAGTTGTCCACCAATATTTATTTATTTATATTTATTACTTAGCAGCACTCCACGGTTTACCTGTGCCGTTCCCGTTTATATTCCAGTGATAAAAAGTAGTATACCTAATGTGCTATTCCAGTCAATGATCTAACTGCGTTCAACCAGATCCGTTGTTTTAACTATATTAGGTTCGCACTTGACCACCATCCCGCCTGATGTTAAGCGACGATGCGATCTACGATGGAGCGTGCTTACCTAGAAGAAACCGATTCACTCTCGATTTGAAGACACCAAGATTGTAACTATCGGGGAAAATCTACTCAGGCAACGAATTCCACAGCCTAGACGTTTTTATCACATAGGTACGTAGAGTCAAATCTCTCCGTTCTGACGTGCTGACGAGATTGAGTAACAAACATTGACATTTGTTATACATATTAGGTAGTAAACATATACACATATCCATAGCTGGGCATTAACTCGTTAATCCGTTAATCGTTAATTAACGAAGTTAACATTTTGATTAACGGATTAACTTTTAAGTTAACTTTTAAAAATGTTAACGGACATGTTAACTTCCGTTAATTATGCAGAAGTCCGTTAATCGTTAATCCAATGCTTACTATTTACCGCACGGCACCTCGGCGCGGCGCAAAAAACAGGTTCAGACAAGTATGAAACGAAAGTGCTGGGCGCAGTTGTGAACATATGTGGCGGGTTCCTGCAATTTAGGCAGGATTGAAGCGTCATTTTAGCCTGTGGCATGATCGGTTGACGTTATTATGAAAACAAATATAATTTTGTTATCATCCTACTATCTTACTAATATTATAAATGTCAATGTATGGATGTTTGGATGTTTGGATATTTGGATGTTTGGATGTTTGTTGATCAATCACGTCCTAACGTATGAACGGATCGGGCTGAAATTTGGAACATATATATATTATAGTCTGGAAGAACACATAGGCTACTTTTCCCTTTTTACTTTATCCCGGAAGAACAACGGGAACGGGAACTTCGCGGGTAACACCGCGGGGCGATGCTAGTAATATAATATTATAAATGTCAATGTCTGGATGTTTGGATGTTTGGATATTTGGATGTTTGGATGTTTGTTGCTCAATCACGTCCTAACGTATGAACGAATCGGGCTGAAATTTGGAACACAGATAAATTTATAGTCTGGAAGAACACATAGGCTACTTTTTATCCCGGAAAAACAACGGGAACGGAAACTACGCCGGTAACACCGCGGGGCGCTGCTAGTAAGTCATATTTCCGATAATCTCGAGTTCTTTTTGGCTGAAAATTTGAGCATAGATATACTCGAATTTGACTGACGTTTACAATTTAGTTGAATATTTCACACATCCCTAGTAAACCAAGTAGATTATAGTAATCCATAGCTAGTGGGGAACTCCCCGATAAATTCAATTATACTTTTTCGATCGTTTATCTGTATTGTAACTTTCTTTTAATAAAATCGGTGGTAGTTCATTTCAACTAACCAAAGAAAAGTTAAATAAAATGAACAAATCAATGTATAAGAATGAAGAAATGAAGGTATACAATGAAAATTCCATTCTTTAACATCTTACTAATATTATAAATGGCAAATTTTGGATGTTGTAATGTTTGTTGTTTCATCACGTCAGAACGTCTGGGAACGGGAAAGGATTGGGTTGAAATTTGAAAAACAACTCTCAAACGCTGCAGTTGAACGTCTGCTATCCACGGGTAAAGACATTTTAACACCAAAGCGAGCCTCGCTTTCAGACGAGAACTTCGACATGTTAATGTTCATGAGGGGAAATAAATACCTATGCACATTATGCCCGACGATTAAATTACACATTAAATTAAATTAAATAAGAAAAAATTAGCAGTCATAGAAACTGGCGATAGAAGTGAAAACTTATAACTTAGAATTTGATAGCTTACCTTGGAAACTACACGGGTGTAACCGGAGGGCGTGGCCTGGTCATCATGGCATGGCCATCTAGAAAAGCAGCAGCATTTCCCATTGGCTGACGCATTTCTAGATGGCCAATTAGAAGTTTTCACTTCAATAATAAAATTAAACTCCTAAACCTAAACCAACCGGTTTTATAAGTTCACTAACGCAACGATACAAAAATCCAATACGCATATTAACGGATTAACGATTAACGTTAACTTCCGTTAATTCTTACGAAATGTAACGCTTTAACGTTTAACGAAGTTAACTTTTTTTGTAACGGATTAACGATTAACGAAGTTAACTATTTGATTAACGGTGCCCAGCTATGCACATATCCTACTAATATTATAAATGTTAATTAATGTATGGATGTAAGGATGTTTGTTGCTCAATGACGCCGTAACTTCTGAACGGATCTGACTTAAATTTGAAACATAGTTAGATTATAGTCTGAATGAACACGTAGGCTACTTTTTGTTCAGAGAAAATAACTACGCGGGTAAAATCGCGGGTCGGTGCTAGCAAATTAATAATTTTTAATACGTATAATTTGGGTCTTTATTTAGTACCTAAACTCATTGTAGCTATTGGAACATGATAGGTCAAATCATTAGCTAGCACTGCACTGTGCTCGTCACCCAGAGATCTAAGTTGTTCTATCTCTAAGCCCTGTAATTTCTCTGGAAACATTGCCCTTCAAACCGGAACACAGTAATGTTTGCACGTTACTGCTTGGCGGTAGAATAACTGGCAAAGGTTAACTTCTCCAGGGGGACTCTGCTAAGAGTCCTACCACTACTAAAATAAAATGCAAAAAATGTACCAGGTATTCTGGACTATTAGTATAAACCTAACGATAGGAAGTTAGGAATTTTCTTTTTAGGAAATTTCAGTTATAAAAAGATTTTAACAGAAAAGTCCGTAGTTTGCGCAGGCCTTAAATGTGAATCAGTATTGATCAGCCTCAATCAATTAGCCTTGACCTGCCAAGCTAACTCAATCATCCACGAACGGCGCTACAATCGCGTATTCTTAAACTACTCGATCACGTAATATAGTTCAAACGTTTCGGCACTTGATTTGATAAATTGGCGTGGTAACAACTTACTCAAGGCCGTTGACGCGCGGCGCTACAATCGATTTGTACGCAATGTTTGAATCGTTATGTGGAGTGTAGTTTAGTGTCAATTGTTTGTCGTATGCCACGGTAAGTTTGGCGCATCGTTAGGCAAGAGATGGCGTAAGAGAAACCGTAGCGAGGTCAACTTTTCGTGCATTCAGCATCAACGTCAGCGCAGGCCTTTAATTTAAATAAAACTAATTTAAAAATACCAGTTTTTTATAGTATTGAGTGACGAGACGAGCAGGACATGTGCCTGATGGTAAGTAACATGCCTGCCACATAACAGCACAGTGACACGCAGCTATGGGAACACGAAGAGTCCAAATCATTACCTAGCACTGCACTGAGCTCATCACCCAGAGATATAACATGATTTATCTCTATGCCCCTGTAATTTTTCTGGAAACATTGCCCTTCGAACCGGAACACATCAATGTTTGCATGTTACTACTTCTTCCTACCACTACAAAACGGCTGAATAGATTTGAGTGAAATTAAACACATTACCGCCAAGAAGTAATGTGTATAAGCATTACTGTGTTCCGATTTGAAGGGCAATGATGAAGGGCAATGAATCTCTAAGCCCAGTAATTTCCAGAGAAATTACTGGGCTTAGAGATATATGTATAATATCTTAGATCTCTGGGTGACGAGCGCTAGGTAATGCTAGGTAATGATTTGGACTCTTCATGTTCCAATGCTGGGTGTCACTGTGCTGTTATGTGGCAGGCATGTTGCTTACCACCAGGCACATGTCCTGCTCGTCTCGTCACACTTTAGTTTAAAAAAAAATACTAAGTACATTACGAAGTTTATTTCACTAATAGGTTAGTAGTGCCCCGTGGTTTTAGCCGCGTGGTTCTCATTATTTTCCCTTATTCAAAAGTAGACTACCTACGTGCTAATCCAGACTATAACCTGTGTTGCAAATGTCATGCTGATTTGTTCATACGTTTCAATGTGATTGAGTAACAAACATCCAAATAGTGACAGTCATAGGATTAGTAAGATTATTTATTTACTGTCTATAATAAATTTGTGTTTGATCGCCACAATCAATATTTTAATTTATTTATCAATAAATATTTTGTAATGTTTAGGAAAAGGTTAGACGTTTAATTAATCTATGCGTATCTGTGAGGCAACATCTAAATACTAATGGTTTGCCTTGAAGATGAGGAAAATACAGGCGCTAGTGGCGTAACTAAATCTGACGACCCTGGGAAATTCTCTGGATAGGGCTCTCTTAGGCCAATTGTCCACGTAGCTGCACGACATCCGCACGATTTCGACAATTGTCGGATGCAAGACGAATGCTTGCATCTTGCGTACAAATAATGAAGTCAGAGTCCACGAAACGACAACGACACGACAGCCGCACGTCTTGCGTTTGTTCGTAGGATGCATGCATTCGACAAAAGACGCGTGCGTGGACAGTAGGCCTTAGTGAAAATTAATTTGGTAGCCCTGCAAAAGGCCTATTACTGTAAATAACACCTACTCAGTCAAAATGCATTAAATTTCGCCTTTGACAGTTCTTTGGATGGGTTCTCTTAGTGAACATTCTCTGGATGGGTTCTCTTAGTGAACATTCTCTGGATGGGTTCTCTTAGTGAACATTCTCTGGATGGGTTCTCTTAGTGAACATTCTCTGGATGGGTTCTCTTAGTGAAAATTCTCTGGATGGGTTCTCTTAGTGAACATTATCTGGATGGGGCTCTCTTAGTGAAAATTCTCTGGATGGGTTCTCTTAGTGAACATTCTCTGGATGGGTTCTCTTAGTGAACATTCTCTGGATGAGGCTTTCATAGTGAAAATTCTCTGGATGGGTTCTCTTAGTGAAAATTCTCTGGATGGGGCTCTCTTAGTGAACATTCTCTGGATGCCTTCTCTTAGTGAAAATTCTCTGGAAGGGGCTCTCTTAGTGAAAATTCTCTGGATGGGTTCTCTTAGTGAAAATTCTCTGGATGGAGCTCTCTTAGTGAAAATTCTCTGGATGCCTTCTCTTAGTGAAAATTCTCTGGATGGGTTCTCTTAGTGAAAATTCTCTGGATGGGTTCACTTAGTAAAAATTCTCTGGATGCCTTCTCTTAGTGAAAATTCTCTGGATGGGTTCTCTTAGTGAAAATTCTCTGGATGCCTTCTCTTAGTGAAAATTCTCTGGATGGGTTCTCTTGGTGAAAATTCTCTGGATGCCTTCTCTTGGTGAAAATTCTCTGGATGAGGCTTTCATAGTGAAAATTCTCTGGATGCCTTCTCTTAGTGAAAATTCTCTGGATGGGTTCTCTTGGTGAAAATTCTCTGGATAAGGCATTTATAGTGAAAATTCTTTGGATGTTGAATGGGGAAAATTCGCTTGATAGCACAGAGTTCCTTTTTCTGCAAATTCTGTGAATAGCACCTACTTAGTTAAAATGCATTAAATTTCGCCTTCAGGATAAAAATGTGTTCGCTGTTAGTGATAATTCTTTGGGTGGTGCTTACTTTTAGTGAAAGTTCTCTGGATGGGTTCTCTTAGTGAAAATATTCTGGATGAGGCCTTCAGAGTGAAAATTCTTTTGGATAGTGCCCTCTTTGAAATACTATCTGATTGGGGCTCTCTTAGTGAAAATACTTTGTTCTGGTCACTCAGTGACAATTCCTTTTAGTGAAAACCGAATTCGATGGTCCTTGTTATAGAATGAATTAGAAGAGGTTTGACTCTACTTTTGTGATAAGAACGTCTAGACTGTGGAATGAGTTGCCTGAGTGGGGTTTTCCCGATGGTTATATAATCTTGGTGTCTTCAAATCGAGAGTGAATCGGTTTCTTCTAGGTAAGCACGCTCCATCGTAGACCGCATCGTCGCTTAACATCAGGCGAGATGGCGGTCAAGTGTAAACCTATAAAAGATTTAAAAAAAACATTTGATAGAGATAGATGCCTTGAGAGATGAGTTAATCTTGCTCTATGCCTTGTAATTGCTCTGGAAACATCGAAAAATCCTACTAATATACTACTCGCGCCCCGCGGTATTACCCGCGTAGTTCCCGAACCCGTTACTTTTTCCGGGATAAAAATTTAAAAAGCCTATGTGTTTTTCACATGTTACAACGTGATTGAGCAACAAACATCCGAACATTCAAATTTCCAAATTTTTATATTTATAATAGTAGTAGGAAGTAAGATTAGTAGAATGTCAATGTTTAGATGTTTTTTGCTCAGTCACGTCTGAACTGATCGGGTATAAATTTGGAAAATAGATAAATTAGTGTCACGTAGGCTACTTTTTATCCAGGGAAAATAACGGGAGCAGGAACTGCGCAGGGCGCTGATAGTGTAGGTATATTACATACACAGAAATCTAAATAATAAGGTAATATTTAGATTTCTGTGATTACATATTATTATGAAAATGCATGTGTTCAGGGTAGCGATTCTAAATCCATTCGGTGGCATCCGACACGGAATCTCATCTCTCGGTCTCTGTCATGCTAAACAGATAAGACAAAGACCGAGAGATGAGATTCCGTGTCGGATGCAACCGAATTTAGAATCGCTATAGATAGTGCAATCCACGAAGACGCGACCCACCAATTTTTTTTCCACCAATTGCGTTTGCTCCGAGCGTCAGTCGCGAACCATTCACCAGTCATTGTAGTGTGCGTGTGCATTCATAGGTAATTAGTGTGTACCGATAACACTCAAACATTGACGGAAGCTTGCACACATATACTATAAACGGTTAGGAGGAATAGTGGGGCGCGTCTTCGTGGATGAGATTCCGTATCGGATGCAACCGAATGGATTTAGAATCGCTACCCAGATGTTTGTCTTTCAATGACGTCATTAGAGCTGAACAGATCAGGCTAAAATTTAATTAAAACTCAGGTTAAAATCTTAAATATCACATAGGTTACTTTTTATACCGAAATATAAAGCACAGAGTTCCTTATTTATGAAATCGTCATTTACTTGTGTTAAATAAACGACGATACATAAGCAGTTACTCATACATAGATAATAATAAATAATTAAAATTGTTAGGTCCGATCTGATTTGATGATAAAATTTTGTTGTTATCAAATATTATGTACACAATCTGATTAAAATATCTTTACAATATTAGTTATTTATAACTATTATCTATGCACGAATATTTTCTTTTAGATCTAACTTTTTCACGATAATTTCGAGTAAACAGTAAAATATTTGGCTAAACAGTTTTTTTTTAATTACCTATGTGTAAGCATTAGAATGGCCTTACTCCAGGTAAACAATAAAATGCACCCGATTAATGCATCACGCAACTACTAGATTGAATATATCAGTTCGAGGCAACAGCAGAACGCCTAACTTTGGGTAAACAGTAGAATATCTTAGTTCGAGGAAATAGCAAAACGCGTAACTTTGTGTAAACAGTAAAACAGCTAATTTCTAGGAAACACCAGAACGCCTAACTTCGGACAAACAGTAGAATGTCTTAGTTCGAGGAAATATCTGAACACCTAACTTCGGGCAAACAGTAGAATATTTCAGTTCGAGGAAACAGCCGAGCGCATAACTTCGGGTATGCAGTATAATGTCTGTTTTTTTTTAAAATACCAGAATACGTTACTTCGGGTAAACAGATTCTAATTTTCGGTCAACAGTAAAAGCCTTACAGCGTGTAATCGGTTGACTATATTACCTTACCTCGGGTAATCAGTAGAATGTCTTAGAAGTAATCAGTTGAATGCTTTTTTACTTCATGTTAACGGTCAGCCTTAGTCTGGGTAAAGTTTAGGATTGCCCACTTTTGGGTAAACAGTAGAATTATCTTTAAGTAAATATTAGAATAATAGCAATTTTCCAGTTTTCTATACCACTTTTATTATATTACCAGTGACGAGTGATGTGTTTTTAAAATAGTGTACCGAAAAGTGTCCCAATGCAGTGTACAATGATCAACGAACACTTGGTGGGAAACATGGCTTATTATGGTGAGTGTTTTTTTTATAATGTAGAGTGATGAGACCGTGAGACGAGCAAGACATGTGCCTGATGGTAAGCAACACGTCTGCCCATAATATTACAGTTCCACGCAGCTACTCCTAATGAATCATGAAAAGTTTAATTAATTATCTAAAACTGCCCACGCTCGTCGCCAAGAGATATTTTAAGATGATGTATCTCTATCCTTAATAACTTCTATGGTAGCATTGCCCTTCTTAAAAACTATCTATCTACGTATTACCTAACCTTGTATGTAGGGAATTTCTTTTAACCTGGTTGTCTTGAAAATATTGGTCTCAGCAATAAGGCCGCCATTTGTAATGCTAGTACATAAAAGTTTTATTATAGTATTTCTTTTTTTTTGTGTCACAATAGTTTTCTATTTATCTCTAAACCGATTTATTCATAAATGTCGCAGGGAAATGAAGATACCAGGGATTTCACGAAATCCCTAGTGATATCACAAAATTATGATAAATGTCGAATATTTTTGTTTATGAAGTCTTCTAACTGAGCACCTAATCGTCTAGTTTGGTTAGATTCTGTAGTGATGTGTTAGTGGTAGTTTATGAAAGTACTTAGTAAGTACATTTTGTCAGATTACCAAATATTTCCAGTAAAAAAACGCTATTTACAAGAAAATCTTCAAAACGAATTAACAAAAAATGGCTATGTAGTTAATTTATACGCTGTAGAAGTAGGAGCGAGAGGTATACCAGCAAAATCTCTCTATAACCTGCTTAAAGACCTTGGCTTGTCCAGAAGTGCAGTAAGTTCTATACTAGAACGAGTATCTAAAGCTGCACTAGTAGGATCATATCGGATTTGGCTGGGCAGGGAGAGAAATACGAGTAGTGAAGGTGAGTGTTGACGTACGTCAATATAAGGGGCCCCTTTTAAACCTACGCCCGAGTCACAAGTCTTGGGGTCTACTCGGGATTTCTCTCTCTGCCACACGATGGACCCGGCACCCGCACGGTGCATCCATGGAATGCTAAGAAGTACGTCTCTCTCTAATAACCAACTAATCTACCGTGAGATTGTAATCGCATGCGTGACATTGTTAACTGACGGTGATTGCAATTGTACGGCGACATTTTATATTTTTAAAGAAACATTTTCCGGCCTTACTTCTCTTTTCTGGCCATCTGGAAGTTGTAGTATCTGATGACACTCGGTGGCGCGGTCGAAGTTCGAAGTACACAAGATAACATTTAATAGGCAATAAGCAATAACACTCTTGTGCGAAAAAGACTGCAAAGTCTTGAACATCGCCGGAAAATTGCTAGCTTATCGGTTTTTCTATCGGATACACTTCGGAGAGTGTGAAACTGATCTGCATGATCTTATACCACCTTGCCCTTTCTTCTATCGGACTTCTCGTAGCTCGAAGGAGCGACATCGTTTCATGGTTGATGTTCCAAAGAGACGAACGAACGTCTAGACTGTGGAATGTGTTGCCTGAGTGGGTTTTTCCCGATGGCTATAATCTTGGTGTCTTCAAATCGAGAGTGAATTGGTTTCTTCTAGGTAAGCACACTCCATCTTAGACCGCATCGTCGCTTAACATCAGGCGAGATGGCGGTCAAGTGTAAACCTATTAATGTTAATTTAAAAAAAAAAACATATTGCGTCGTCTTCGATATCGTCGGCGTAATAGATTAAGGTCCTAGTAAACAAAGCCACGACTGCGTGCTGGGATACTCTTGTGTAGCTTCAGCTTAGCCTTGGTCCTAATGGCGGCTACTGACTCATACGTTAGCCCCTGAGCCTCGCGCATTGTTAGCGTGCAGGACGTCTACTCTCTATCTTCGCAAAACGGAATTTCGGAATAAACTCGCGACTTTCCTACTCCGGTTCCACCAGGACGTCTACTCTATTTCTACGAAAACATAATTTCGAAATAAACTCGTGACTTTCCAACTCCGATTCTACTTCGATCCGTCGTTTTGTCCGTTTAGAATTAGATCTTCTATGCCTACTCTAATTAGATTATGCTTAGAACATTTAAACGTCAAACAATCTTGTATCGGACGAAACGAAGTAGAACGAGAGCAGGAAATTCGCGAGTATTTTTTTCGCAATTATGTTTTTGTAGAATTAGAGTAGACGTCCTGGACACTGGTAGTGCGTAAATACATTTCCTCTGCGTAAAAAAATATAAATATGACACTTACATTGTTTTACTACTTATGATTTATAGAAAAACCCAGGTACAAAACAAACATACGTATTATCACTCTAATGTTACATTTTGGTATGGCTTTGTCGCGTCACTTTGATTTCATTCACTTGATAATATACGTGACTGACTAAGTTTGCGAGGTCATCTTGTA
The DNA here is from genome assembly GCA_963693475.1 of Ectropis crepuscularia. NCBI lineage: Eukaryota > Metazoa > Arthropoda > Insecta > Lepidoptera > Geometridae > Ectropis > Ectropis crepuscularia. Next base: position 16,458,530 of record OY856364.1, read on the forward strand.
AATGTAAATTAATTTGGTAGATATCATCGCTCAAATCACTTTAAAATTAAATAAATATTGGTGGACAATTCACACACATACGTCTTAATTGTTTTAGTCAGTAAGCACCTCACTGTATTAAAAATATAAAAAAATTAATATAAATGTAGTCCAGTTGGTCATTATTTAATCCTATGTAGAAGGAAAGGCACTGTATCCCACGACACAGGACCAACCTAGTGTGGGACACAGGGCACGCTTTAACTGTGCAATTGATTTTTGCTGAGATAATCCTAAGTAATCCTAATCCTACACAACACCATCAGACCGGCGCATACTAACAACACCATCAGACCCCAAACAAAGCAAAGCTACTATGGCGGCAAGATTGCTGATGATTATAATACTTGTATAGTTCTAAATACTTCGTATACATAAACCTATCTTACTAAATAAACATAAAATCTGCCAATGTACTATCATAGGGGCTACCGGTAGAAGTGAGGCGAGTGAATGAACAGGCTAGGCACTTAATCAAATGTCATCGATGAAAGTTAACTGCTTAGCTTTCCAATCAAATGACTGAATATCATTTAGGCTGCTACATAAACGATACTGTTTAGTGAACAAGCTAGGCTGTTCATTGAACGGCTGATTAGACTATTTGGCTGCGACACATACAAGGTGTAAGGTAACAGGTTAGGCTGACGATGTAGCAAAACAAGACGCCGATAATGGGATTTACTAAGAATAGCAGCGAGTTATAAATGGATTATAACAATGTCTACAAGTCACCCTGTGTGACATACTTACCGACTTACAGAGTTACACTGAAAAGTCCGCCTTTTTGTCGAGGCGGCCATCTTGAATCGATATTAGCCAAACATAGCTAAGAATCACCTCAAGGAAACTAACTTTCAAATGAAAAACCCGCATTGAAGTTGGCCCATCCGTTTGAGAGCTACGCTGTCACAGACGGATAAACATACATGGATGTCAAACTTATCATCATCATCAGCCTATGGCTTGCCACTCAGCCCTAACACTTGTAACGTTCCTCTTTTTGGTCGGCCTAAAAGATGGAACCCCTATAGGATCACTTTGTTGTCCGCCTGTCTGTACCTTCAGCCATTTCTCAGCAACGCATAGCGGTACAAAGCTGAAATTGATATCAAATATTCAGGTCTATTTTCCCTTGGAGCTGTGAAAAAATCAAGCTTCTAAGCCAACGCAATCAAGTGATACAACCGTTTGTCCTGAAAATTTTCGACAATCGCAAGGGAATCAAAAGCTACAGGGTATTTCCCGTGAACTCAGAATCTTGAAATTTGGTACGAAGCAACGTCTTATAGCACAGATAAATTATAAATTGCAAAATACATGTACTCTTTAGCTAATATACTTAACTCATATACCTAATAAAATATTTTTAAAATTATAAACTTCATTTTTGATTAAGCAATATAATTATGTACATGCAAACCTTCACATTCTATCTACTAACACTATGAAAGTAAAACTTTGGATGTTCGAACGTTCGAAAATTCCGATGTCTGTGGCTCAGTCACATCGGACCGACTGAACAGATCGGGTCGGAATGTGGAACATAGTTAGATTATAGTCTGATATAGTACATTTTGAGAGAAAATGAATGGAACGGAAATTACGCAACGGAAATCTTAAGCGCTACCATTTTTAGGGTTCCGTAAAACGTAAAAACGGAACCCTTATAGATTCGTCATGTCTGTCTGTCTGTCTGTCTGTCTGTCCGTCCGTATGTCACAGCCACTTTTTGCCGAAACTATGAGACCTACACTGTTGAAACTTGGTAAGTAGATGTATTCTGTAAACCGCATTAAGATTTTTATAAAAGTTAAAAAAAAAAAAAATTAGGGGTGCCCCCCATACTGAGAACTGAAACTCAAAAATTTTTTTTTCATCAAACCTACACGTGTGGGGTGTCTATCGATAGGTCTTCAAAAATGATGTTGAGGTTTCTAATATAATTTTTGTCTACACTGAATAATTTGCGCGAGAGACGCTTCCAAAGTGGTAAAATGTGTGTCCCCCCCCCCCTCTAACTTCTAAAGTAAGAGAATGAAAAAACTAAAAAAAATATATGATGTACATTACCATGAAAACTACCAACGAAAATTAGTTTGAACTCGATCTGATGATGAGTAGTTTTTTTTTTAGTACGTCATAAATACACTATTATTAAAACTTCGATCAAAGTTACAACGAACTACAAGAACTATGTGTACTATATATATTATGTTACTTGCTGCAACGGAACCTTTCATGGGCGAGTCCAACTCGCACTTGGCTACTTTATTGTATAAATTCCTTTAATCCACTGACTTAAAAAGGGTAAACCTATATCTATGAGAAAAGTCAAAGTCAATGTACTTTCTTCATGATTGTATCTACAATTTACATATCGATTAATAAAAAAAAAAACAAAAGAAGGAGCATACATAGTACATACATATTGTAAAGGTACATTTCCAAAGTTTGACATGAACACTACACTGTATTACAACAATTTATTATTGTACAGAAAACTGTCAAGCATTATAAGACTCAAGGCAGGCAAAAATGGAAGGAGGGTAGGGAGGCCTTTGCTCAACACTGGGACACAATGGGCTCTTAATAATAAATAATAATTATAAGAGTAAACTAATTTATTACAATTGTACTGGCCCAAGTCAATTTTATTTTTTTACGTTTCATAGGAACTTTGCCATCACATTCTAAAAATTCACTGTAACTACGAGTATAAAAGGTTTGATCGCTATATTAAATGATGTTCAATATCAACATCGTAATCTTATTTGTAGTTGCTTAAGCTTGGTTTTTCAAATTTCTACAAATAGCTCGGCGACCGCCATTTCTTTTCAGTCCTTGTCTACGGGAGGTGGAGTTCATTGACCCTTCGGCCACGTGGCATTCGGAACACGTGTTTTTTACTCGACAGCACAAGAAGGAATGTTATTAGACTTGTGTATCGAGTATTGTGTAGTGTAGTTGTCTGTAGTGGTATCTTTGAACCGTGCACATTTTCACATAGTTTTTTTTATTATTTATTGGCTGGGCAGGGAGAGAAATACGAGTAGTGAAGGTGAGTGTTGATGTACGTCACAAAGGGGCCCCTTTTAAACCTACGCCCGAGTCACAAGTCTTGGGGTCTATTGTTCGAGATTTCTCTCTCTGCCACACGATGGACCCGGCACCCGCACGGTGAATCCATGGAATGCTAAGAAGTACGTCTCTCTTGGCACTCCACAGACTCCGAGGTTCGTGACTTTTGTCATTTCAAATCTTATATATTTTTTACATATTTCTAGGATTAGCAGAAGAAGAGGAAAATAAGGGGGGAGTTGGGAACATTTTAAACCTAATACTAGTGCTCGTCTGTTGCGCCGATCACTACCGGTTGGGATTCCTTTTCTGCTCCACTTTTACATAGTTATCACTATTAGATAGATAGATAGATAGAAAAACTCTTTATTGCACTTAAATTACAAAGAAAATTAACAAAAATACAGAAAGAAAATCTTAGAATAAAGTAGCAATTGCTATTAGCAGCGCTCCATGATTATATCTGCATAGTTCCCGTTCGCATTTTTTTTGGGATAAAAGGTAGCCTGTGTTGCTATTCCAGACAATATTATAACTGTACAAAATTTTAACCCGATCCGTACTGATGTTTCGACGTGATTGAGCAACAAACATAAAAAACTTTGATATTTATAGCACTAACAGCGCCCCGCGATTTTATGCGCGTAGTTCCCGTTCCCTTTATTCTTCTCGGATAAAAAGTAGCCTAGATGTATTCTTACACATTATCTCTATAATCTAACAGTGTTTGAAATTTCAGCCCGATTCGTTCATACGTGATTGAGCAACTAACATGGGATCGAGCTGAAGCTTAAAACACAGTTTTATAGTGGAAGAATACAAAAGCTACTTTATGTCCCAGAAACATAACGAGAACGGGAATTACGCGGGTGAAACCGCGGGGCGCATCTAGCAACTAGTAAAGGTGTACGGTCCTTCAGCGGTCAAGTGGAATCTTACAATACTTAGTCAAAAAAGTGGCCAAGTGCGAGTTGGACTCGCCCATGAAGGGTTCCGTTGCAGCAAGTAACATAATATACATAGTGCACATACCTAGTTCTTGTAGTTCGTTGTAACTTTGATCGAAGTTTCAATAATAGTGTATTTATTATGACGTACTAAAAAAAACTACTCATCAAATCGAGTTCAAACCAATTTTCGTTGGTAGTTTACATGGTAATGTACATCATATATTTTTTTTAGATTTTTCATTCTCTTACTTTAGAAGTTAGAGGGGAGGGGGACACACATTTTACCACTTTGGAAGTGTCTCTCGCGCAAATTATTCAGTGTAGGCGAAAATGATTTTAGAAACCTCAACATCATTTTTGAAGACCTATCGATAGACACCCCACACGTGTAGGTTTGATGAAAAAAAAAATTGTGAGTTTCAGTTCTCAGTATGGGGGGCAACCCTAATTTATCTTTTTTGTTCAAATCTTAAAGCGGTTCACAGAATACATCTACTTACCAAGTTTCAACAGTGTAGTTCTCATAGTTTCGGCAAAAAGTGGCTGTGACATACGGACGGACAGACAGACAGACAGACATGACGAATCTATAAGGGTTCCGTTTTTACGTTTTACGGAACCCTAAAAATGAGAACTCTACAAAAAGTCGCACCACCACAACCACCAAGTCATACAGTTGAATCACCGTGTTCCACCTTGAAAGGCAATGTTTCCAGTGAAAATACAGGACATAGAGACATAGAGAAGGGATATTTTCTCTATGCATAGAGATAACACTTCTTATATCTCTGAGTAACGTGCGCAGTGCAGTGCTAGGTAATGATTTGGACTCTTCATGCTCCAATAGCTGCGCATCCCTGTGTACAGACATGTTGTATACCATCAGGCACGTGTACTGCTCGTCTCGTATATACTAAATAAAAATGGAGACCTTCCTCTTTTTTCATCATCAACATCAGCCTGTATCCGTCCACTGCCGGACATAGGCCTCTCCTAATTCTCCAACCACCACCAGCTGCCTTTCGAATATCGTCACTCCATCCAGTCTCTTTTTTTGAGGTTGGTTAAACAGAGTGATACACCAGTCATGTCTGTGCTCGGTCCCATAATAGCCGGCCTGATTGCTAACTGACCCCGTTGCCGCATCTAACTGCATTCACTAATCTGTGCTCTATGCTCCCGATGTTCATAGCCCTAATAATTGAGAGAAGATCAATAATTAAAATTAGGAATTTTATAATAATTGAGAGAAGATCAATACTTAAATGTTGTTGGAAATTACCCATACAACACCATCCATCAATCACCATCAACTAAGCAAAGCTTGTAATATGGAAGCCAGATAGCTGATATAATACTTATATAGTTGTAAAAACATACTTAGAAACACCCAGACACAGCACAAGTACTTCTAGTATTTGTTCTGTTTGTATCGAACCCACGACCTACGGATTCACAGCCAGACTTAGGTACTACCAACTAAGCCTAATGATACTGTCCACGATGGAGCGTGATGAATGGATAGCTGGACGCGATTGTACATCTTCTTCTTATATATAAAATTCTCGTGTCACAGTGTTTGTTTCCTTACTCCTCCGAAACGGTTCTACTGATTTTTACCAAATTTTATATGCATATTCTGTAGGTCTGAGAATCGGCTACTAGCTATTTTTCATACCCCTAAGTATTAAGGGTTTTTTTTTAATTTTCGGTAAAAAAAAAAAAAAATTTTTTTATAATGTGGCGTTAACAAATACATACAACCCTAAATTTTTACCCTTTTATCACGAACCCCTATTTTTTAATAGCCATTTTAGTAATTTAATCATTTGACAGTGAACGCCTCCTAAACGGCGGGACTAATTTGAATGATTTTTTTTGTGTGTGTACATTGATTGTTGGTGTGTGGATTCGAGGATGGTTTAGATTCACAAATAAGCCCGGCAGATGGCGCTGCAGACAGTGTCTAGATTATGATCCGAGCGAAGCCGGAACGGGCCGCTAGTAATATATATTTATTTTTGAAGTGAAAACTTCTTTAGGCGCGCTATAGACAGAATTTTCGTGGGCTGTGAAATGGATTCATCAATCGTCACGCTTGGATATGATAATGTATCGGATCGGATCGGATCGGATATTAAATCTTCGGGTAAACTCGGTAAAAACGGCCAGGTAGGTACCAGGGTAACAGAAACAGTAAAGAGTTTCGATTACCTACCTCCAACAGCCCAGCGTTTATCTCAAGATACCAGGACAACAGAAATATATAAGAGTTGCGTTTGCCCCTAGGTACCAGTACCAGGGCAACAGCAAGTTTTCACTTCTATCGGCAGTTCCTATGACTGCCAATTTTTTTTTAATTGTCAGGGCAGATACAGGGACAGTAGATAGAAGCGAAAACTTAATTCAGAATCAGAATTTCTTTATTGCGTAAACTGTGTACAAAGATGTTAAACAGTAGAGATATTATAGACACAACAGTTTTACCCTTTGCGGGCATGCAAAAATAAGCCTCTTTGGTATGAGGTTACAAAACAATCAGATGAAATTAGGGATTAATTAAACTAATTAATATATCCAACATTACTTTAAAGTTATTTAACTCTATTTATACTTTAAACAAAAATAAACAACAGAGACAATTATAACGTATACAGTAAGATACCAGGACGTCTACTCTAAATCAACGAAAACGTAATTTCGAAATAAACTCGCGATTTTCAAACTCCGATTCTACTTCGATCCGTCGTTTTGTCCGTTTAAATGTTTTAAGTCTACTCTAATTAGAGTAAGCTTAGAACATTTAAACGTCAAACAATGTTGTATCGGACGAAACGAAGTAGAACGAGAGCAGGAAAGTCGCGAGTTTTTTTTCGAAATTTCGTTTTTAGAAACAGAGTAGAGATCCATCAGAAAATAGGTGACGTCTGGGAAGACGTCACCTATTTTCTGATGAATGAAATGTGGACAATTGAGTAGAGTTAGTAAGTACTAAGAACACATGCTTACTCGTTAACTTGCTTAGACGGCCAATTTTGAGATATGGAGTAATGAAGGTACATACAAACATTACTTCACGTATTTTCTAATAAGTGATTTTCACGTATGTTGTTGGCAATATCCTTAAAAACAAGGTCCCAATATTATACTCCCAGACACTTTCCGTCGGCCATATTGCTTAACAACTCCAAAATAATATTTTAACTTCACTTAAATTCTCATGCTCCATTTGTAAATATGTCGTAATGCATTTCAAGATGGCCCGAGTCCACGCGAAAATTTCTTTCATTCGCGAGCGTGACGCTTGTGCTCAATTCATAGCCACCGAAAAATCTGTGCGTGGTGCGACAAAAGAAGATTTTACTTCAAAAAAGTCAAAGCGGTTAAAAAAGTTTTCTCTATAAAACACATTTTCATGTGCTACAAAAATAACCCCCTTTATATTTGAAGTCGGTTATTGGAGCGTCATAACTGCAGTTCATATCAGCGGCTTTTAGTTGCGCCATCTGATTCAGGTCATGGGGCAATCGGGACACTAATGTATAGGGCGCCTAGATCGGAACTCAGCTGAGCGGATGGTTCACTGCATCGAAACGGATAGAAGTTTCAGTTACTGTATTTTGTACGACCTACCCTATAGCGAAACAGGTTAAGTGTTCCGTGTACTTTTTAAAGTCACTAATGCATACAATAGCCTACAGTCCTAAAAAAAACTAATGCGTCCATCAGTTAGATTGCTAAATAATATTGTACACGTATTTTTTCTTTTGTTTCACAAACAAAAATGGCGAAGATACAGCGCTTATAGTGCGTTCCAGTAAGGTGTGTAGAAAACCAAAACAAACCAAAAAAAAGGTGATACCATAACATAAACATTGTTTAATCTTAGTATTTTTATGAAATTGCCTTAACATATTTTTCACAAATAGGATTCGACTTTATTGCGATCTTAATACCATATACTTAGATTTGTATTGATCAAATAATTCTATACTATCTTATTTTAAAAGTTATAGAAAGCAATGGTAGGATGATAGAAATATGATTTTAAGTACTAGCAATTTGATCTGTGGTTCTCAAACTCTCAATGTTGCATTCAAGACATTTAATACTTCTTTTCATCAAATTATTCTTATTAAGGACGCGCCTATTTTTCTAACATACCCCTCTCATGCCCATATAGTGAAAATGCCCATTTCCACATTCAAGTATGGATTAATTTTACTCTATTTATTTTTGTCATTGATTTGGAATTTTTAATTGTAATGTAATTTGATTTTAATGTAATGTATTATTTGATTTTTATTGTAATGGGATTTTAAATTGACGTCTGTTTTTTTTTAATTATCGACTTGTATTGGTAATTTTGAATATCTTGAATATTATGACATGTAACTACTCCTTATCAATAAAAGAGTATGAGTATGACTAAATAACTCCGAGAAAAAGGTTTCTTGTGTCGTAACGAGTGGAGAGAAAATCGCATACCTCTAAATACGTGTTCCAAATTACGCTGTTTACTATCAAAACCTTGTATAATTTTCACTCTAAAATGCCATACATTTTGTGTTATTTTGATCGAAACTTTTGTATGTGTTTCCAGAATATTACATCATAGTGTTATGATCAGTTTTGGGTAGTACGAGGACAATTCGAACGATATTTAATTATTGTTAAAAATAAAAGGAACGTTTTCATATAAGGAAACATCTAAATTACTTTTCCAAGTCACTGGTTCTAGTGTTACATTCTTCTCCGAACTCAAATGCTTTGCCTTTCCTTTTTTTTACGTGAGGGAAATAAATGTAGATACATATGCCCGCTATACTCTCATTATGAAATGAGAGGAGATCTCCATCTACCCTCACTTGGGCTTCAAAAATCGCAGGGTAACTAAAACATTACACACAACACTAACCATATCAGGTTTCTCCAAACTCAGTGCGCTATGCACACATTTATTTATTAGAGGATTCCGCGACGCCGATAACCGTTAACCGGGTAGTTTTCGGTTATTGGCATCGTGGTCATCGCGTCGTAGTTGAAATACATATATACCTATGTTTTTTATTTTCCAATGCTTCCCGGACCATTCTTGCGTAGTGATGACATTCGGTAGATAGAACCTTCGGGTCGTGGATCTCGATCCACTGACCAGTTTTAGCATCAATCAAATGTTCAGCAATTGCAGATTCTTGTGTCTGACGATTTTTTACAGCGGCAATGTGTTGATTGTTCCAAGTCCCAGCAGTGGAAACGTTTATTTGGGTGTTAATTATATGCATACATATATATTTAGCCTTGTTATGCGACGAAAATTTAAAAGGGCAAGCAATGAAAGGTACTACAAACTATCTTGTAAAACAATGGTTGAGAAATGCTGGTCTGTCATATTGAGAGTGACATTGGTTTGTTTACCTTTTATTCACATAGAATTGGAATGAGGTATAGACATTTCGCGTGACGTCACTTGTGACTACAATTTTTACCCACAAGTGACGTCACGACCCCCCACCATGGAAGTTCGATGATCTATATATCTGTCGGTTTTTAATAATTTGATAAAATAAAAAATACATACGTATCTCATATAAATTTTTCCATGATCTAGCTGTCGGACTTATTAGGATGGTATATTTTTGACCCAGTCCGATGCCCTAATGATTTTTGTTTTATATAAGATCAGATAAGGACACCCAGCGATTATATTTAAAGCATTTTTTTTGTAGTGAAAATTTCTTTTGCCATTTCACTTTTTTTTTTTGTGGGCTCAGTGGTGTGAATCTCAGCGTCACGCTCGGAAATGAAAGATATCTTCAGCTGAACTTTTTTTGTTCTGTGTCTCGCTGTTTCATTGCAACAGTGTTTAGTTCATTACACAAAAAAAAAAAAAAAAGTCGGGTGTCACAATATAATTAAAAAAAAAAAACTGTTTTTGTTTTTTTCCGTAGATTTTTTAAATATTTTAAAGTGTACTTGTTATATAGCTGTTAAAACATGACGTGTGCAACATTTCCCACCTGCGGTAGCCGCGTCGTCCGACCCGCCATCGCCGGCCAAGCTTTCTAGGTCACTGGTAAAATCAATAACGCTATTGAGGTTCTTATGTTCGCGTTTTAACTTCACCCCATACGCAGAAGGAAGTAAAACGCATTCGGGAAACATCCCTCGATTATCCGAACCGATTGGGAATGAGGCTACAAATGGTAGTTTGGATAATCAAAAGTTAGGCGAAACGTAGGTCTTTCTTGGAAAGTGTATTTATTTATTTACCCCAGCATGGCAGATTAATTTAGGTACAGCCCTTGGGTACAGCTGGATATCTTGTATGGTTAAATACCCTAAATATGAGCCCCATAATTAAGGCGGATAAAGGATAAAAAAATTGGCAGTCTTAGGAACTGCCGATAGAAGTAAAACTTGTAACTAGTGGTAGTGGTAGGACTCTTAGCAGAGTCCGCCTGGGGAAGTACCACACCTTTGCCAGTTATTCTACCGCCAAGCAGTAATGTGCAAACATTACTGTTTTCCGGTTTGAAGGGCAATGTTTCCAGAGAAATTACAGGGCTTAGAGATATAATAACATCTTAGATCTCTGGTTGACGAGGGTAGTGCAGTGCTAGGTGATGATTTGGACTCTTCATGTTCCTATAGCTCCGTGTCACTGTGCTGTCATGTGGGAGGCATGTTGTTTACCATCAGGCACATGTCCTGCTCGTCTCGTCACTCTTTATTTAAAAAATAAAAAAAACTCAGAATTTGATAGCTCACTTTGGAAACTACGCGGGTGAAACTGTGAAACATGAGCATGACCATCTTGAAATAATGCTGACTCATTTCTAGATGGTCAATAAGAAATGCTGACGCATTTCTAGATGACCATGGTCCCGAGTTTACCGAAGATTTTTTATCATACCCGAGCGTGACGCTAGAATTCAATTCACATCCCACGAAAAATCTGTCTGCGGTGCACCAAAAGAAGTGTTCACTTCAAAAAATTGCTTATTCAGATTCAGAAATTCTCGACCGCGTCAGATTAAGGTAGGGTGAGTTAATTGTATGCTAAACAGTGTATATATTCCACTAATCTGACAATTTGAGAGTGACGTAAAGAAAAGGGAGAGCTGGAAAATTTTATAAAAGTCATCTTGACTTTATCGATCGTTGCTAATTTTTTTTTTATTTGAAAGGAAATTATTCAAGGATGATGAAAAATATATAAGTAATGGGTTGATTTCCAAAAGCTGAAGTAACAAAAATTCATTAATAAAGCTGATTTTACATATTTTAAACTCTACAAAAAGCCTTTCTACCCACCGATGAAAAGGTAACATTTTTGAAGTGAAAACTTCTTTAGGCGCGCCTAGACAGATTTTTCGTGGGGTGTGAATTGAATTCTAGCGTCACGCTCGGGTATGATAAGAGATCTTCGGGTAAACTCGGGACCACGGCCATTGGCCATCTAGAAATGCGTTAGCTAATGGGAAATCCTGGCCATCATGGCATGGCCATCTAGAAATGCGTAAGCCAATGGAAAATCCTGACCCATTTCTAGACGGCCATGCCATGAAGGTCAGGCCACGCCCTCCGGTTACACCCGTGTAGTTTCCAAAGTGAGCTATCAAATTCTGAGTTTTAAGTTTTCACTTTTGTAGGCATTCCTATGACTGACAATTTGTTTTCTTTTTATCATCTAAGCTTTGCAACACAATAAGTTTCTATGATGCTCGAATAATAAATACAAATAAATAAACATACATAATAACATGTTGCAGCCAACTAGCTTAAACGGCCGTTCAATTAACATCCCAGCCTATTTAACTAAACAGCGCCATTTAACCAGCTTCCTGAATGATTTTTCGTGGGGTGTGAATCGAATTCTAGCGTCACGCTCGGGTATGATAAGAGATCTTCGGGTAAACTCGGGACCACGGCCATTGTCCATCTGAAATGCGTCAGCCAATGGGAAATGCTGAAAGGGCGTGGCCTGGCCATCATTGCATGGCCATCTAGAAATGCGTGAGCCAATGGGAAATGCTGACGCATTTCTACCTGGCCATGCTATGATGGCTAAGCCACGCCCTCCGGCTACACCCGCGTAGTTTCCAAAGTAAGTTATCAAATTCTGAGTTAAGTATACCTACATTTTCACTTCTATCGGCAGTTCCTATGACTGCCAATTTTTTATTGGTCGTGCGAATTCAAAAACGACACCGACTTTACCCAAGCCCCTTTTTAAGCGTGTGATAGGAGAGCTGACTTTGCAATGCATGGCATGCATGCAAACCTTCTATTGAAGAATACCATTTCGTTTGAACTCCCAAAATATTCCAGATAGAAAAATACGATTCCACCGGAAACTTCTATTTCCCTACTGGTAAGATCTATTTTCGTCCGGCAGATCTGGAGTTGATCATGTAAATAGTTTACAATATCTATTGTCAGACGAAAATAGACCTTATGAATGTTGCAGCGTTTTTCAATATTTTATCGAAGACTAGCGGCCCGCTCCGGCTTCGCTCGGATAATAACCTAGATACCAACTGCAGCGCCATCTGCCGGGCTGGTTTGTGAATCTAAACCATCCATGGCAACCCTGAACTTTAGTAATCAAAATAAATGTTTATTTTATGTAACAATTTTAGATTTGCCATAAGCTCCGGGAAATTTTAATCGAAATAGAGTGAAAAACATTTACAAATAAGACGATAATTTATCAGTTATCGAGCGGGATGAAAAATGATTAAAATTACTAAAATGGCTATGAAATAAAGTAGCCAAGTGCGAGTTGGACTCGCCCATGAAGGGTTCCGTTCCAGCAAGTAACATAATATACATAGTACACATAGTTCTTGTAGTTCGTTGTACAGACAGACAGACAGACATGACGAATCTATAAGGGTTCCGTTTTTACGTTTTACGGAACCCTAAAAATAGAGGTTGGTGATAAAAGGGTAAAAATTTAGGGTTGTATGTATTTTTTAATGCCACATTGTAAAAAAATAAAAACAAAAAACGTTTTACAAAAATTAAAAAAAAAAATAGGGGTGAACAACCCTTATCACTTAGGGGTACGAAAAATAGATAGTAGTTGATTCTCAGACGTACTGAATATGAGTACAATATTTGTGTGACTATATTAACTCTCTCCTCGCGAGAGAAGGCCCCGAGTCCCAGCAGTGGGAACATTTAGTGGGCTGGTTATGCTAAGTAATATAATAATTTGGACTCTTCATGTTCCAATAGCTGTGTGTCACTGGGCTGTTATGTGGCAGGTGTGTTGTTTACCATCAGGCACATGTCCTCCTCTTCTTGTCACTCTTACTATATCTATATATATAATAAAGTGGCCATATATATATATAATGAAATTGTGTGAAATTGTTTCATTATAAGCCGTTTTTTGTAACCGTAAATGTGTCTGGGTATAAAAATAGGTGCCTGATTTACCTCAGTATTTATTTCGCGCGCACGAAGTCGCGGGTAACAGCTAGTACTCTATATAACAATACCCGAGCGAAACCGGAACGAGCCGCTAGTTTAAACAATTATGTCGTATGAAAACTAACGTGGTTATTACACATTTTAAAACAAATGTGTCGATTTAAAAAATGCGAAATATGTCGCAGCTCGATTGGCACCAGGTGCTAATCGAGCTGCGACCATGCGCGCGCACTCGCCTTGAAGAAGATCGCCGGACGCGATCGAAACTCGAGTCGGACTGTTCTGACTATTTTATACGTGAGTTACCCGTGTATTTGTTTTACAGCCAAACCACACTAGCTACTTTTAGCAGCGGCGACAGGCGACAGACGCTTCAAAAAGTAGCTGCGCTTGACGTCTACTCGCTGCATCCCGCTTCAAAAATGCATGTGTGGTCAGGGCCTTAAAACAATTATGTCGTGTAATAATTCCGCAGTAGTTGTGTCCGTGGACACAGAATACAGAGAGTCATGTAACTAGAGTACTGGTGCACCCGAGGCCGCATTAATAGGCCGTTTCCTGCGGTTGCGTGCGACGCCGGTGCGGCACACTTCCTATCGGGGGGCAGGGTTTGGGACAGCGTTTAAACGACTTCCATAAAGAAGATTAACAATTTGACTGACATTTTTTGAAGTGAAAACTTCTTTAGGCGCGCTATAGACAGAATTTTCGTGGGCTGTGAAATGGATTCATCAATCGTCACGCTCGGATATGATAATGGATCGGATCGGATATGAAATCTTCGGGTAAACTCGGTAAAAACGGTAGGTAGGTACCAGGGCAACAGAAACAGTAAAGAGTTTCGATTACCTACCTCCAACAGCCCAGCGTTTATCTCCAGATACCAGGGCAACAGAAATCAAATCAAATTCTGATTTATAAGTTTTCACTTCTATCGGCAGTTCCTATGACTGCCAATTTTTTTTTTTGAAGTGAAATCTTCTTTCACGTGCTACACCCAGATTTTTCTTTTACTGCCTTACTTAAGATGAAGCGTTTGTTTGAAAGTTATCGATCTAGGCGTTGTTAATCTATGGCAGGAACACAAAATTGGTATTTAAAAAAAAAAAAATTGTGTGAAGACACGAGCAGGACGTATGCCTGATGGTACGCAACATGCCTGCCACATGACAGCACAGTGACACGCAGCTATTGGAACATGAAGAGTCCAAATCATTTCCTACCACTGCACTGCGCTCGTCACCTAGAGATCTATGATGTTATATCTCTAAGCCCTGTAATTGCTCTGGAAACATTGCCCTTAAGTAGTTGTTTTAAATTCCACTCATTAAAATTTACTCTATACCTTATCCCTTCCTTTTATTATACCTACAGGGCATAGATATTAATTTGTTTATAAATTTTTTAATTTGTTTTAAATTAATCAAACAAAACCTCTTCAGCTACCTGCTACGCCTCCTGTCGAAAATTGGTCGTACCAACTCAGATTTAAAAAAAAATTGACAGTCATAGGAACTCCCGATAGAAGTGAAAACTTATAACTCAGAATTTGATAGCTTACTTTGGAAACTACACGGGTGTAACCGGAGCGCGTGGCCTCGCCATCTTGGCATGGCCATCTAGAAATGCGTCAGCATTTCCCATTGGCTCACGCATTTCTAGATGTCCATGCCATGATGTCGAGGCCACGCTCCTTCAGCATTTTCCATTGGCTGACGCATTCCTAGATGCCCAATCGCCAAGGTCCCGAATTTACCCGAAGATTTCTTATCATACCCGAGCGTGACGCTAGAAATCAATTTACACCCCACGAAAAATCTGTCTAGGCGCGCCTAAAGAAGTTTTCAATTCAAAAAATTGATTAGCAAAAATGTACATTTAATGACACAATCTTAGACACATGCTGTCACGTCAACGCACGGTACGAAAGCTCTCAAAAACGAATATTTTTCCCCCGATTTTGTTACATTCTTCATTCATGTTCCGATTCTATTTGATAGTAACGTTATGTTAAACGCCTTGGTCGATAAATGGACTATCCAATAGAAAAATAATCTTTCAATTCCGACCAGTACCTACTTAGGTCACGGATATCTTACGGAGGTCTTAGTAGGTCAGAATCACGGATGATTCTAGCGTTCAAACAATCAAACAAACTCTTCAGCTTTATAATATTAGTATAGATAACCTATGTATAGTACTCACCCCGATCACGGGTAAGTTGTACGGGATCATGTACCTACTTATCCAAGGGTGAAATATTTTTTGAAATCGGTCCAGTAGTTCCTGAGATTAGCGCGTTCAAACGAATAAATACTTCAGCTTTAAAATATTAGTATGTATAAATATGTTGGTATAGATATCCCAGTTTACGGAATAGGCTAAAATAACGACAGGCAAAACCTCAGGCCGCAGTTAGTTGTATGACCGACCTTCGTGCGGGAAAGAGACGGCGAATGCTCCAGTTCCCACGTGAACTGACGTCACAGCTATCTCGGTCAATCAATAATGGAGGTAAGGACTCATTTATTTAACGGTGAAATTAGCTTGCAGGTATAATGCAGTGTTTTTAATGTTTTGTTTCAAGTACTAGCTATGTCCCGCGGTTTTAGCCACATAGTTCCCGTTATATTTCCGGGATAATAAGTCGCCTATGTGATATTCTACGCTATATTCTAACTGTGTTCCAAATTTCAACCCAATCCGTACAGTCATTCGGACGTAATTGAGCAACAAACTTACAAACATCATATTTATTTTAACATTAATATTAGTAGGATAGCCATAATATTTTTTTTTATTGTTTATTTTCAGACCTTTAAATTAAATTTAGTTTGGTCGTCTTTTTAATAAGTATTTTGCGAATCGGTTCGTCGGTTCATACAATCGTGGCAGGACAGTTTGACAGCGCGTGTGACGCGGGCAACCAAAGGCTTACATTTTTGAAGTGAAAAGTTCTTTTGGCGCGCCACAGACAAGTTTTTCGTGGGCTGTTAATTGAATTTTAGCGTCACGCTCGGGAATGATAAGAAATCTTCGGCTAAACTTGGGACAAAGGCCATTCGCCATCTAGAAATGTATCAGCATGTCCCATTGGCTATCTAGAAATGCATTAGCATTTCTAGATGACCGTGGTCATGGCCACGCCCTCCGGTTTCACCCGCGTAGTTTCCAAAGTAAGCTATAAACTTCTGAGTTGTAAACTTTTACTTCTATGTGCAGTTCCTATGACTGCCAATTTTTTTTTACCCGGTCTACAACTGATACTCGTACCCCGGACGCCCTCTAAACTAGTACAAATCCGGGAAAACCCGGACGTTTGACAATCCTGGGTACGCCCCTGGCGTTCTCAAAATCACGCCTGGGGGTCTAATGCCAAAGGTCGCCGAACGAAAAATGTCATCGCTTTGATGTTTCTCTCTCTTTTCTTTTCGCTTGAAATTATAGAGACAGCATTAGAAAAGCGATAGCCGATTTAGTTAGGCGGTAGAAGCGCGGATCGTTAAACAGAATCGGGGTGTAATTAAAAAATAGTTAGGTACTTACATAATAGCACAGGCTATTAAATTTCTTTATACTATAGTCTATATAAATATATTAGTGCACAAAGTATTGTTTACCCGGGAAAATAACGAGAACTGGAAGTGCGCGGGTAAAATTGCGGGTGCTGCTAGTTAAAAATAAATTAGTAATTTTTTACAAGTCATAGACAATAAAATTGATTTTTCCCGCCTAAAAAAATCGACGCCATATTTGAAGTACAATCTAGACTTTTAAACCAACTATAAGTACTAATAATAATATTATACCTCAGACCAACTATTCTTAGTACTCAATATTATACAGATAAAGGGGTTTTTGTTTGAACGCGTAAATCTCAGTAACTACAAGATCGAATTTTAATTTGGAAAATTTAAAGTCGATTAAAACCGATTTGAAAAATTCTTTTACCGTTGGATGTCTTTGTGATTCCTGAGTACTATTCAATGAATCAATCATTTATTGCATAATAATTCAAAGCTGACAAAATAAGCTGAGCATTTACCCTGTTAAGGCATAACAATATTAAAATTGTACAGTTACAATCTTAGCATAACTAGATACCTATTGTAATATTACGTAATATGTATAAATATTATACGGATTCTAAGCTAACTTATTTTTAATACTAATGCCGTGAGAGTGGGATATATTTATAGTCATCTAGGTATTCATTAATGCTATAGTAACATTTTTGTATTAGCAGCATTTTTAACTTTTTTCTCAATCTATTTTGGTCGAGTTCATTTTTAATCTCATTAGGCAAGGTGTTATATATTTTTGTTATCATGTATTCAGGGCCTTTTTCAACAATTTCTAGCTTTGGCTCTGGTGCCACAAGTTGAGTTTGGCGACGGGTACTTTTATTGAAAGAGAACAAGTTTGTCATAGGCTAGATACAATCTAAGATATATTATGTACCTACCACGGACGAAGCCAAAAGGGGCCGGTAGTATACTATAAACTGACAGTATTTAAACGTTTTTGGTGACATAATGTTTTTAAATCTGGTCCTGAACCGACGCGCACCTTGACAGAAGTATTTCAACGTTAGACGCTGGGTCGCTGCATTGCGCCACTGTTTGGCGCAAATGCGCCTATTCTGCAATATGACATTGGCAGGTATGCCAATTACGTATGCCGTATCAACTACACTTCAACAAACGAATTTCGACTTTAATACCCTTGGAATAATGCTTGCTGTTTCAAACTTTTTTTAAACATACGTATTGGACAATGAGGTATTTGGTGACATAGTATTGTAATGCTGAAGAATACAAGGACTTTTTTTTTTAACTTGACTGTTCTAGAAACGTTTTAAATGACAGTTTGGATGTTCGAATTTTGGCTTTCGGATGTTAAGTATTAAATTTCGAAAGAATATAAATTTCTGTTTTTTTTTAGTAAAGAGTGACGAGACGAGCAGGCTATGTGCCTGATGGTAAGCAACATGCCTGCTACATAACAGCACAGTGACACGCAGCTATTGGAACATGAAGAGTACAAATCATTACCTAGCACTGCACTGCGCTTGTCACCCAGAGATCTAAATTGTTATATCTCTAAGACCTGTAATTTCCTGGAAAGACCTGGAAACATTCAAACCGGAACACAGTAATGCTTGAACGTTACTGCTTGGCGGTAGAATAACTGGCAAAGGTGTGGTACTTCCCCAGGCGGACTCTGCTAAGAGTCCCACCACTACAAAGTAAATTAACAATTTTAACAAACAGTGTATCCTAAATTAAAAAGAAAGTAACAATAGGTGACTTTTTCGCTTACTAGCGATCTCTTCCAGGCAAACGTCAGGTGGAGAAAGAGATACGAACATAAGAAGACGGGATGTACAAATAAGAAAAGATGAACATTTCTGTAAATTTGATAATAAACTACAGTTAAATAAATTTGATTCTTATAATAACAAAACGGATCGAATTGAAATATGAAACGTACTTAAATAGATTTTTGCCAATTTTAGTTTTTTTTTGTATTGAAAATAGGTTTATTACTTCACCACCATCTCAGTTGATGACGATACGGTCTACAATGGCGCTTGCTTACCTAGGAGTAATCTACTATCCACTTGAAGACACTAGTTGAAAAAAAGTCATGCTTTGTAGTACCTATATCATTATTTCAGCAATTATTATCATTAAATTTACTTAGGTACTTGCGTCATAGAATAGTTAAGGCCGATTTACATCAGACGAGCGAATGCTTATTCTATCCCCACTGTATCAAATTCATTTGGTGTAAACAAACGTAGAACATTATTTCGTTGTTTTGTTTGCGTTCCCAAATATTCTATGGAATATGTAATATGGAAAACGCTAAAAACGATCTTTCGTTTACACTAAAAGATCGAGAAATAATGCTTGTTCCAGCTCTAGCTCTATGTTCGTTCAGTTTAAATCGGCCTTTAGTAGAATCTATGTGTAAAAGTCACATAAAACACAATTTAAATTTATTTATGCTACTGATTTACATTTAGCGATTAAAATAGGTTACAATATACGAACTACTGTTACATAAGTACAAACAAATTTCAACTAGGTATCTCGCTTGCAAGCTTTGCTTAAATATCAAATACTACCTACTTATATAATTTTAATTAAATTCACACAAATGTCACAAATTATGTAATTTAATATTACTATTTTATTACTCGTTGTCTAATTAAATAATGATATCAACAGACATATGGATAGTTAAACTATTTTTAGCACTTATCATTAGGTAATAATATGCAAAATTGATTGCTAAATAATTGAAAATCTTTTTTTTGAAGTGAAAACTTCTTTAGGCGCGCCTAGAGATACTTTTCGTGGGCTGTGAATTGAATTCATTCCTCACGCTCGGGTATGATAAGAAAGCTTCGGGTAAACTCGGGACCATGGCTCTTGGCCATCTAGAAATACGTCAGCCAATGGGAAATGCTGAAAGGGCGTGGACAGGCCATCATGGCATGGCCATCTAGAAACGCATCAGCCAATGGGAAATTTTTCTAGATGCTAGATGGCCATGCCAAGGCGATGACGTCTTAAACGCAAACATTTGGTAATCAAAACCATTATGGAATACACTTGAATACACACAAATAATTTCACCAAAATTGGTCCAGTCGTTTAGGAGAATCACAAACACGCACAGAAAAATACAAATATATTATTTATAACCAGCAACTAATGAGAGTTTGGGAAATAATCAAATATTGTCTAAAGGCTCATAGGCAATGATACTCTTGTGCGGAAACGACTTCAAAGTCTTGAACATCGCCGCAAAATTGCTAGCTTATCAGTTTTTTATCTATACTAACACTAGCTGACCCCGCAAACGTTGTTTTGCCTTAGTGAACAACCCTTGTCACTTAGGGGTATGAAAAATAGCTAGTAGCCGATTCTCATACCTACAGAATATGCATATAAAATTTGGTTAAAATCAGTAAAGCCGTTTCGGAGGAGTAAGGAAACAAACACTGTGACACGAGAATTTTATATATAAGATTATAAAGAGGAAAGATTTGTACATATTTTTGTATGTTTGTATGTTTGTGATGAATAGGCTCAAAAAGTACTGGGCTGATTTAAAAATTTTTTTTACCAATGGAATGCTACATTCTTCCAATTTGACATAGGCTACATTTCATTTTGAAAAAAATTAGGGATCCTTGGGAAAATTTGAACAATGTAACCGAAGGTGTAGAATAATTGTCTACCCCGTGCGAAGCCGGGACGGGCTGCTAGTCGGATACATTTCGGAGAGTGCGCGACTGATCTGCATAACTTAATACCACCTTGCCCTTTTTTTATCGGACTGCTCGTAGCTCGAGAAAACGTCATCGTTTCATGGTTGATGTTCCAAAGACACGAACAAAGAGGTTTGACTCTACTTTTGTGATAAGAACATCTAGGCTGTGGAATGAGCTACCTGAGTGGGTTTTCCCCGATAGTTATAATCTTGTTGTCTTCAAGTCGAGAGTGAATCGGTTTCTTCTAGGTAAGCACGCTTCATCGTAGGCCGCATCGTCGCTTTACATCAGGCGAGATGGCGGTCAAGTGTAAACCTATTATAGTATAAAAAAAAAGGCGGCGCTTACTGAATCATACATAAAAAAAATTGTTTGTAAAAAAAAAAAAAAAAATTGGTTGCCTGTAAAGTCGGTATACGGGCGAAAGTTTTACGTGACAACGACTTTGAGTGGTAAAATAATTTTAATGTGAATATTCATTCGTATAGTAGGAAGAAGGATGAAATAATAGTAACAATTTAAAACATTTATTTATACAAAGAATTATATTTAACGAACGCAACGAAACGTGTAAACTTGTATGCAGGCGCCTAAGCGAATCGGCGACTCGGGCATGGTTAGCCCGCCTAAGAGCGAGAGAGACAGACATAAAAAGTGAAAGGCACGCGTCCCTCTCACTCGCTCTCATTGTGAGCGCATAACGTGAGCGGAGCGTAACGCAGTTTCTTGAAGTGTCACCCGGCAAACCAATTTATAAGACGTTGTCACATCAAAAATTGGCTGTCATAGGAACTGCCGCTAGAAGTGAAAACTTAAAACTCGGAATTTGATAGCTTACCTTGGAAACTACACGGGTGTAACCGTAGGGCGTGGCCTCGCCATCTTGGCATGGCCATCTGATCCATCAAATGCGTCAGCATTTCCCATTAGCTGACGTATTTCTAGATGGCCAATAGCCATGGTCCCGAGTTTACCCGAAGCTTTCTTATCATACCCGAGCGTGACGAATGAATTCAATTCACAGCCCACGAAAAATCTGTCTAGGCGCGCCTAAAGAAGTTTTCACTTCAAAAATTGTTGATTGATCGAAAAAACTCAAGTGATTAATTTATATAAAGTACGTAATTTATTGAATACTAATATAATAAAGGTTATTTTTCTTTTGTAATAAAAATACTTTTTCCCTTAAACTAGATGTTGTTATTATAATCTTTGATTTAAAAAAAACTTAAACTCTTAATTGGTTTCCTATTTATTACGCAATGCAAAATACCTACTTACATAATTAAAATAACTCAGACTTAATCAGCCTTATATCATAATATAGTAGATTTGCTTTTTTTTTGTACTTGACCGCCATCCCGCCTGATGTTCAGCGATGAAACAGTGGTATGGTGGCGCAACCTTGCATCTAAAAGAAATTGAGACACTCCCAACCTGAAGACACCGATATTGTATCCTCGATCGGGAAAAAACCTCCCAACCCACACATTCTACAGCCTAAACATTCTTATTACGAAACTAGCGGCCCGTTCCGGCTTTGCTCGGAGCCTATGACACTCAGCAATAATGTGGCTTTCTATTGGTGAAAGAATTTTTAAAATCGGTTCAGTAGATCCCGGGATTACCCCTTACAATTTAACAAACACACAAACTTTACTTCTTTATAATATTAGTATTACGAAAAAAGCTAACTGAGCAAAATTTCACACAAAAATAATTATGTCTACACAAATTAAAATAACAAAGAAGGTGCTACTCTATTACATTCAACCTCACTTGTCATAGCAGTCTAGATTAAAAAAAGTAATCGAAATCAAATATCGAAATCGATCGTCGATTTTTTTCATTCGCTTTTTCCGTCGCGGCGGAGGTCACTCGTGTCAAAAGAAAATACATTTTTCAGAGGAAAAAAAATATTAATTTTCTCCGCGAGTTATATTATGTCGGTGCACACAATTCCGTTGGTTACGCCATTCATCAGAGGCCCGAGGTTCCCGTACAGAAAGAGTGAGTAACTAAAACATGTTAATTTTTTTTAGGATACCTTACGAAATATATTTGTAAAAAATAATTACCTTAAATAAAATAACGTTGTACTTACATTCAAGCTAGGCGTTTGACCACAGCTGATGTCAATCAACTGATTCCTCAAAAAACAATATAAGTACTTCTCGCGGTGGCGTTTCGAAAACTCTTGGCTTACAATAATGTCTGCAAAAATTTCGCATTTGGCAGTTTGAAATATTTTCACAGGTTTTATTATTTTTTCTCATCAATAATAATAGGTTTACGTTAACCGCCGTTTCGTCTGATGTTAAGCGAAGACGCAGTTTACGTTAAAGCGGTCTCACATCGAGGAACTTTATTGGTCTCTGTCTAGATTTGAAGAGTTCTTCTCATCCATATCCGTATGAAATTTCAGTTAATCTCTCTAAAATAACCTGCCTAGAGCCAATAATAACATTGAAGCACATATTACTCAAATGCAATAAGAGGAGAAATATAATTGTGATGTCTGTAGCATCTACTTGTATTGTTGCTAACCTAATCGACCTATTTGAGTGCGGATTTTATTTGGTTTTAAAATGAAAATTATTTGCTGTTATCATGTTTCTTCATTAAAATAACAAACATAGACGTATTTGGTTCACGTATAAGCATTGCCATTCAGCGCAGTAATGCCACCAGCGTGTTGGGCACGCTTTCGACTATTAGTGTGTCTAATTCAGATGTGTTTAGTGAAACTATGTACATAGTGTACTTTACATTGTTATATAGTTTTATTAATAAAGGTTCTATCTAATTTATATGGTATTTATAACCGCGGTTATAAAGTGGTTCGTGCTCCCGGTATTTTGATGCACGTTCAGTCACAATATTTACGAGTAAAAACTGTAAATATTCTCATAACTAATGATAACTTTATAATGTTTAATATTCAGTTTTAATATTATGTATCTCGCATAGGTGTTTGTTCAATCAATATCTTTTATATGTAATTTAACTTCACAGCGAAACTCGTCAGCTTAATTTTATATCGATCAATATTTTTTGTAATCTAATTTAGAATTTTCGTGGTAAGCTTATAAAAAAGCTGACCCTCTTATTACCCCAAAAACTTGACAGCGTGAAGTCCTTGTGCCTCTTTCAACGCATGACCAACTGGAATCGATAGGTAAATGACCTCGTTTTTCTTTTTTTTTTTTCGGGCTCTACCATAGACTTGTCAATGTTACTGAAGTGTATTTAGTTGTAGGATATAATGGTTCCGTATTAAATTCAAAATTATTTTTAGATTAAAAAGTTTTTTTTTAATTTCACTGATCACTGAACTAATTACGCACGAGCTGTTTCCAAAATGAAAATAGAGTTGTCAAAGATTGTTGTCAAATTCTGTTTCATAATAAGTAGCGCCAATTTTCAAGTTTTTTTTTGTTAGAGAAATGTCACATATTCATTGGCGAAATTGAGAGTTCTTGGACTTGTCCATTTGCATATTGATAACTCCTCATTTAGATACAAATTTATTGGTATTATTATACTTCGGAGAGTGTGCAATTAATCTACATAATCGAATACCACCTTGCTCTTTATTTTACCAAATTGCTCGTAGCTCGTAAACGTGACATCGTTTCATGGTAGATGTTCCAAAGACTCTAAGAGGTTTGACTCTATATGTGATTGACTACTTTTGTTAGAACTTCCAAAGCTTTGGAATGCGTTGTATTCGGGCCCCAGAAACACAACAAGCTGTAGTAAAATTGTTTTGATATATTATATTATATGCTGCAGACTTCTCTCTATTAGCCGGGATTGCCACAGACACAGTCCGTGTAGACGCGCCATGTAAGGGCTGTAATATAGACGACGCTGTAGCTCGGAAAATGTAGAAAAGTTGAAATTCCCCGCGTCCAATATCTAAGTAGTCATTTGCGTCAAGTCTGAGATGCACAAGGAATTTTTCCATCACACTAAAGTTAACAGAAATGTGTGTATAACTCATATTCAAGGTTTTTGGATGTAAAATGTTCTGCTTTAGGTACTAAGCTAGTGGAGATTGGTTTAAACTTAACTCAATTCAAATGTGTGAGTTTTTGTTTATATGTTACACGATAGCTCCGCTTATTGTGAATTGATTTGTAATAACTATTTTATTTGATAACTATTTTTTTCGTTTAGTGGATCATAGTTCAGAAGTAGTCCTTTAAACTTTTTTTCAAAATCACAGGCATAAATATGTGCTACTGTGCCAGACCGTAATCTAAATTCTATTCTTGTAGGCACTGTTGTGGATTACTCTTTTCAGCAAAAACTTCTTAAGGTATCTGGATAAAATCTTCTAAAATAATAAAGACGAAAAGTTTGTGAGTGTAGTGTATGTTTGTTACTTCTTCCCGTCGAAACGGCTGAAGCGATTTTAGTAAAATTTGGTACGGAGTTAAGTAACACCCTGGATTAACACATAGGCTACTTTTTATCCCGAAAAAAGTAACGGAAACGGGAACTACGCTGGTAAATCCGCGGCGCGCTGCTAGTTTTGTAAATAAATAGAAAATAGTCTGGAAAAACACGGACTACTTCGAAAATCCCGGAAAAATACCAAGATCGGAAACAACGCGAGTAAAACCAATCGTGTTAGTAGTTATAAAAACTAAGTAGTAAAATGTAAACTTTGGCTTCATTGTCTCAGTCCGCCTCAACCCTAACACTGGTTCATCGCAGTGTCATAGCAGCCATAAAACCGAGGCAGCCCGGAGAGTCCAAGGGGTGTTGAACCGGCCATCCTGACCCCAGGGTCACAGGTCAATACCCATCTGCGTTTCGACAGTTCCTGTCAAATGTGAATTGCATTACATTAATTTGCCTTCCGTCCGCAAAGTTTGCTTATTTTTGGGTTGCGCTGGTAGCCTGTTCTAAGACCATATTTGTTTAGGTTTTACTGAAAACTTTGCTAAAAATATAGTCGCGATCTTAAAATAAAATTAATACTTAACTGGCAGCGTCCCGCGGTTTCACTTGTTTAGATCCGAATCCTTTCCTTGTAAGTATAGTAAATAAATAATTTTTACGTTTTTTATACTTCCAGCACAAAAAGTAGCTTGTGTCACTAGCGGTGCCTCATGGTTTTACCGGCTTAGTTCCCGTTCCCGCCATTTTCCCGCCATTTTCCCGCGCTAAAAAGTAGCTTCCAGACTAAAATCTTAAGGCCGGGTCACACAGAGGCGATCCGGTAGCGATAGCGATCCGGTAGCGATAGCGATCCGGTAGCGATAGCGATCCGATAGCGATCCGATACCGAGTATGGGATAGTGTCCGAAATTTCTACCTGATCAGTATTCGCTCCGACGTGTTTAAGCAACGAACAAGCAACCTTCGCATTTATAACATTAGTAGAATTCCAATCTATAATTATTATCTATGATGTTTCATGTTTAAGATCCATGTTTCATGTTAAAGATCAGTGGTTTTTCCCTCAAAGATAAATAAACACCCATACATACAAACTCTCGTGTTCATAGAAGAACTGCTACCCGACGTTTTGGCCACGTTTCTCGTCCACAGTCACGCGAATACTGAAGAAAATGCTGCTCATCTTATTAGGAATCAATATTTCCATCTTGTGAAGTTTTCATTACATGCGCCAAAAGAAGTATTATGTTAACTTTATAAATGTACATCAACTGTACACTCTGTTGTTTAAATTAATAACATGCCTCTTTCGGCTAAGTTCGGGTGATCTGCGCAATCCCGCAAATACAGCTACATTATAGGTAGCTATATGTATGTAGACTAGCTAAGCCCTGCGGTTTCACCTACGTAGTCCCCGATTCCGGATTTTTTCCGGGATAAAAAATGGCGTGTCCAGATCATTATCTGCGTACCAAATTTTACTCAAATCTCCTCCGTAATTTTTGCCTGAAATAGTAACAAACACATTCTTACAAACATTTGCATTTATAATGTTAGTATTTTTTTGAAGATTTGTGCTTTTTGTCACATCATCTTTTTGTCATCATTTGTCACGTTTTGAACACCAACTCGCCTGATAGTGAGCAAAGTGCGATTCAAGTGTACAGGTGTTTTGCTCGGAATAGTTGAGCGTCTTTGCTCAAGTACGGCCGTACACAAATAATTCAGCATCACGCGCCGCCATGAATTACACGAACTATAGGTAAGTGCTTCGTCGTGCGTATGGTGTAACATATCATTCACACTGCGACTAGGTGTACTATTGTTGAAGTCACTCGTTTGAAACCGCACGTGTCGATGTTTCGAGAGTGAAACGGGTTTTTTTCTAAGTAAACGCGC
This sequence comes from Ectropis crepuscularia, assembly GCA_963693475.1. NCBI lineage: Eukaryota > Metazoa > Arthropoda > Insecta > Lepidoptera > Geometridae > Ectropis > Ectropis crepuscularia. The sequence continues at coordinate 16,485,644 of OY856364.1, forward strand.
TCCATCGTAGACCGCAACTTTGCTTAACATCAGGCGAGATAGCGGTCAAGTGTGAACTTAAACAGAAAAAGAGAGTCCGCCTGGGAAAATAGCACACTTTTGGCCAGTTACTCTACCACCAATCAGTAATGTGTAAACATCGTTGTGTTCCGGTTTGAAGGGCAATGTTTCCAGTGACATCACTGGACTGATTTTCATTAAACAAACCTAAAAACACTCCCAATTATACAAATTTTCAAACAAAAAAGAAATAATAATCGGTTCAACATATTGGGAGCTACGATACCACTAACAGAGACAAACTCACACACACAGAGAGAGACAGAGAGATAGAAATATGTTAAACTTTTAACACCGACGCAAATACCATTTATTCCGTGACACATTTAGAGTTGTTTTGCTCCATCATATTCCGCGCGTACCCAACAGAATCGACCACAGACGAGCGAGTTGAAGAATGAGGTACCTACTCTCGAATATTTGTGCCCGTTTGGCCCCCTGCCAAATAGTTGACTAATATTTCATTTAAATGTCGTTGACATGAAGCTGGGCAACAAACAAGTTGTTGTTATTTTTGAACTGGTGGCATCTTCCGGGCCTAATGCGGGGTTTGGGTGTTATTAAGTTGGCCCTTTGGTTGACGACTCTGTCGGGAAGTTGAACGAGTTTTGCTATACATTTCTCTTGATTGGTAATACTAATACTTTTACCCCTTTGCTCTACAATGGGACAATTTGTTGACTGAAATTAAGGATTAAGTCACAGGACCGGACTGCCAATACAATTGATAACTTTTTAACTTTGAGTTTTTGTATTAAATAGCAGTAATGTTCCACAATACGTTGTACAATAACGTTGCATTATACAATACGGTACTGTAAAATTCTAAACGCCGTCAAATTATAACTAAACGACGTCAGAATGTAAACTAACCTACATATTTACCGACTGACTGTATTTTAAATTCTATGGTGACGTATGTATTATACAAGACCTGCTTTAATTAGATTTACTTTTATGATCAACTGCGGTCGGTGGTAGATTCACTATAGCCTGCCTATTAATTAGCACTCGGGGATCACGTACCTATATTGAAAGAATTTGTGAAACCGTTCAATGGTTCAACATAAAATTAGTATAGACTTATTGTTACTCTGTGGTCAAATTGAGTACAGATTAATATTGCTTTATCGCCGAGTTCCTCCCACAAACTTGGCGACCACTACTTTTATGATGATACTTTCATGATTAAGTGTTTTTATCCCCAACACTGATATCACAGTCTTTAGTATTTCTTCACACTTGTGCTTCTATGCTCTAGTTAACAGTCTTTAGTACGAGTATTTCTTTTACTGTGCTGTTGTGGATATTTTTGTGATGTAGTATTAAGTGTGTGTGTGTGTTGTCCGCAGGCAAGTCGCCGTTCTTCCCCGGCGTGGAGGAAGCAAGCGTGGCGGGCGGCGCCGCCGGGGCCGGCTCGCCCCCCGGCCCGGAGCAGGCGCAGGACGTGGTCTCTCGCCTCAGCGCCGCCGGTGAGGACCCCGCTCCTCTTCTTAACTGTCAACATCGACCCATAAAGGCACTCACACTTGGGGTACCAGGTCTCTTCATAAAGGTGGCGGTTTGCGGCGGCCGCGACCGCGACAGGAGACCGCGACCGCGACAGGAGACCGAGACCGGAGACCGCGCCAGGCACTTGACCTTATAGAATTGTATGGGTGCCAGTTCGCGTCGTGCTCGTGTCGCGGTCTCAGTGCGAACCTGCACCCTGCGCGGCGCAACCCACCGCCTGTGGTGGGTTGCGCCGTGACCGCGACAGGACACCGAGACACTTGCGTCTCCGTCTCCGATCGCGGTCTCCAGTCTCTATCGTGATAGTGTGTTAATCGCCTAAAAGGGCACTTGCGCTTGCGGCGTGGTGCTCATTCCTCCTACACGTTAATGAGGAAAGAGTACGCTATAGTAATCTCGTTCAGGGAGCTGGGAGTACCAAAATGGGCACTGGTGGAGCAAATACATTTGCGCATGACCGCTATACAGGGATATAGCGAAGTAAGGAAGGAAATGGTGCTCCTGCTGATCTAACAGTTTCCTCCAGCTATGGGTTGGCGTCTAGAGTAGCGGGACCGCTGCCATTGCAACTGCCTTTACGGGCCCAGTGATGCGCCGGTAACCAGCGCTTCACCTCCTAGGTAGGGTACCGGACAGCATTTAGCCCATGGTCCACCACGCTGGTCAAGTTCCGGGTTTGTAGGCTTCACTTGTATTTGAAATCTCCGACAAGCAGGTTGCCTCACAGTACAATGACATAATATGTATTGTGAGGAAACCTGCTGATTGTATTTTGATCGGCATCAAATGCCTATAAGTCCACAACTCGAATGTATGATCAGCCGTTCTATATTTTATGTCCAAATCTTTTATAATAAAATAGGCAATCTTAAAATATAAAATCTAGTGTCATGTTTGTTTCCAGTGAACTCTTCACCAAGTCAATCGATATTCACGAAATTAGAATTTGTATTTATGTACTATTTAGTCCAACTTGAGAAATAGGATTACCTAGCTCAAATCAATATATAATTGCAGTATTTTTTAATACAATTCGTTTATTATATTTAATGACATTACCCGCACTCGTATTTTCATATTTGTTAGGGGATTTTTTTAAATTGGTGTACATTTCACACACATTCGTCACACAACACTAACTAGCTCTGCACTAAGCAAGCTCCCGTACTATGGGGGCAGGCAGTAATGACCCTACGTTAGACGTTGATCTACGGTCCAGGATGTAGCACATTTTCCCATAAGAATATATGTATACCAATAAGCCTAAAAAGCCCACTAAATATTCCCACTGCTGAAACTCGGGGCCTTGTAAAGAAAAAGTCAAGTTCGTAATACACCACGCTGGCCCAGTGCGGGGTGATGGATACACTTTCCCAGAAGTTATGCATGGTATGGGATTCGGTCCCGTGATAATAATTAAATGAAGTGTACTTTGAAATAGATACACACTTGATAAACACTTTATTGTTCACAACACAAAAACAAAAATAAATAAACAAAAAGATACATTCTTAAAACTAGTGAAACAAATGGCGACCTTATCGCTAAGAGCGATCTCTTGCAGGCAACCGTAGGATGGAGAGAAAATTTTACATAGCAAAAGACGGGGGTAAGGGACTATGTGCCGTAAAGTATAAAATACATATTAACAGTCATAATATATCCTAATACTTAAAATACTTACATATATTATATTTTGTAGGTAATTATAATATACCTACTAATACATACATTATATTCATAAGCAAGACAATTTGAAAAAGAGTAGAATCAGTGAGATATAAATAAACAATTATTTTATTTCATTTATTTTCGCATATTTGACCATCGTTCCCACATAGCGTCCTATCTAGATGGCCACGCCAAGAAACGTCACTCGGTCACGTGACCACAATACGTGCTCTATGATTGATCATTGCTTCAGATAAACAAATCAAAACTGAATTATCTATAGAGCTATTGCAAAGTTGGTCAGAGTTGGTGGCAACTTATTTACTTTAATACTAGTGGTCCGCCCCGACTTCGCCCGTTATAAGGACAAATTATTATGTAGCACTAAAAAATCACGTACATACATTACTTATCCATCGGTGAAATAATATTTGTAATCGGTCCAGTGATTACTGAGATTAGCTTATTCAAGCAAACAAACTCTTCGGGTTTATTAATATTAGGATAGATAGCAACTTATACTTTTCGACTTCAAAAAAGGAAAAGGTTCTCAAATCCGTTGCATTTTTGAAGTGAAAACTTCTTTAGGCGCGCCTTGACAGATTTTTCGTGGGCTGTGAATTAAATTCATTCGTCACGCTCGGGTATGATAAGAAAGCTTCGGGTAATCTCGGGACCATGGCTATTGGCCATCTAGAAATACGTCAGCCAATGCGAAATGCTGAATAGCGTCGACAGGCCATCATGGCATGGCCATCTAGAAACGCATCAGCCAATGGGAATTGCTGACGCATTTCTAGATGGCCATGCCATGATGGCGAGGCCGCGCCCTCCGGTTACACCCGTGTAGTTTCCAAGGTAATTATCAAATTCTGAGTTATAAGTTTTCACTTCTATCGGCAGTTCCTATGACTGCCAATTTTTTTTGTACGCGATGTTACGCGAGGGCGCTGCCAATTGTGAATCGATTTTGATAGATTTTTTTTCGGTAGAAAATGCACCGAGATGCATATTATTACATCACATACTAGCTACCCGTTCCGGCTTCGCTCGGATCATAACCTAGACACTGTCTGCAGCGCCATCTGACGGGCTTATTTGTGAATCTAAACCATCCTCGTACATCCACTTCATCCACTCCACTTGTACACACACAAAAAAAAATCATTCAAATCGGTCCCGCCGTTTAGGAGGAGTTCACTGTCAAATGATTAGATTACTAAAATGGGTATAAAAAATAAGGGTTGGTGATAAAAGGGTAAAAATTTAGGGTTGTATGTATTTTTTAATGCCACATTATAAAAAAAAAAATCTTATATTTTTGCCAAAAATTGAAAATAGAATTTTGGGGTGAACAACCCTCAATCACTTAGGGGTATGAAAAATAGATAGTAGGCGATTCTCGGACCTACTGAATGTGCATATAAAATTTGGTATAAATCAGTAAAGCCGTTTCGGAGGAGTAACGTAACTAACACTGTGACACGAGAATTTTATATACTCGTATAAGATTAATTGTATCGAAATCGTGTGTCAGTTTTTGAAATATGAACAAATAACTAAAATTGGGTTTCATTTAAATTTAGACGACGCGACGCGTGAAAGATTCTTATGGAATTTGGTCGAGTGTCTGAATTTTAAATTATAGTTAGTTTTTTCAGCGAGTATTTATTATAATTATTACATTAAGATGTGTGTTGTTGTCGTGGCAGGTCTGTCGATGTGCGTGAGCGCGCTGGGGTCGCCGGCGCGCTCGTCGCCCGTGTCTGCGGGCTCGGAGCACGGCGAGCGGTTCAGCCGCAAGGTGTTCGTCGGGGGCCTGCCGCCCGACATCGACGAAGGTACGTACATCATGCCCTCATACTCTTACCACTAGCTACTTTTAGCAGCGGCGACAGGCATCTAGAAGCTGCGTCACGCTTCAAAAAGTAGCTGCACTTGGCCACAGAATAAATATTAGTACAGACGCCTCACTTACCAAAAACAATTACATAAATAGCGACTCTTGCTGGGACACAACAAAGTTCAATTCAGCTCGCATTAGCGCTCAATACCTGTCGCGATTTTCAAATAAACATTTGCGCTCTTTCTAACGCGTAACTCTATCCCTGTCTAGCGCGGAGGGTTTACGACATATCTAATAACAATATGCGCGGGAAACGTTTTGCGCGAGCGCTCAGCCGTGCGTCTGACAACCGACTGTCACTTGTTTCCTGGAAGGAACGGTCTAGCGGTAGGCTAAAACCGCGCGACCTTGAGCGAGTGAGGGTGCACTGGCTTGGCGTCTGGTCGCTGCATCCCGCTTCAAGAAGAAGCGTGTGTGGTCAGGGCGTCCTACGTCTTATTCCCAGAGTGTTAGCGCCAGTTTTTGGGTTGGTAACTGTGGCAAACTGAAAACTTTGTAGCCGAAAGCTGAAACATACCTCACCTATTACACTTCAACACGGAGGCGCAGACCTGGCTGGTGAATAGCGGGCCAAAATGTTGCCAAACAAATCTAAACATTATATTTCAGCCAATTTTAAATTTTAATTGATGATAGTTTTTTATGGTTCAAAAATAGGGATTCACGAAAAGACTAAATTATATTGATGGTACTTTCTAACCTGATAGGTGATCTAAATTGAGGTGTTCACTTTTCCCTGGTACTGGTGTACTAGCAGAGTTTTTTGAATTTACCCAAAGACAGTATGAATATAGTGGTGTAAAGTCTGACAGGCCTTCCGACTCTCTTGCGAGAGAAGGCCCCGAGTCCCAGTTGTGGAAACATTTAGTGGGCTATTTATGTTGTTCAAATATGTAACCTCTCTTTGCATAGTCGGCTTGGGAAAATACCCGTACTTTTTTTTTGAGAACTTTACCCGTAGGTACCTACTTTTTTTTTTGAGAACTTTGGAACCTCTTTGTTAAGGCGCCAGTCTGTCTGGTCCCTTTCTCTTGCGTACCTATACGGCGGCGGTAGATAGTCTATAAACTGAATAATTAGGATAATTATAAAACTAGAACTACACTAGAACTAAATAGGACTTGAACGGTTCGGTCCTATAACAGCAAAACCGAAAACTGTGGGCAGGTATATCATAGTCAAGACCGCGTATCGGTAGAAATATCATATTTTCCAGAATAGTAGGTATCTACATACTATTGTGAACAACCGTGATAATTCAAAACAGTGTAGTAAATTTTTTATTATTATTATAGGTTTACTCTTGACCGCCGTCTCGTCTGATTTTATGTGACGATATGTCCTATGATGAAGCCTTACCTATATATTATATGCTTACCGTATATGAAACCGATTCACTCTGGATTTGAAGACACTACGATCGTAACCATCGGGATAGACCCACTGGGGCAACGCATTCCACAGCCTAGATAACTTCTCACACGTTTATTGAACGTAGACCTCGAAACGATGAAACAATTTTCACAGTGTATTCATTAAGATGAGTTTACTAATGCAGGCTCTTTGTCGCTCTTTCGCTGTAATGCAGGGGTTCTGTGTTACCCTATACATCTCTGTCCCGCCCTATCTCTGCATTGTAGCCGCCCATGGCTGTCACGACCCACGTCGAGTTGCCATTGTAGCGAACTGGGTCATTCCGTGGGGTGGCCATTCGTCACGTTTCGAAATCTGCTGATTTAAACGAATATATTGGACGTCGCTGTTCCGACGGTGACAAAACTACAAGCTGAGTTAGACAGGACATGTTAGCGGTGTGACGACAGGTGGACCGAGGTTGCGGCTGAATGGTGGCCGAGGTCAGGTTAATGAATGAATGACTGTTCACATCTAAACGAAAACGTACTTAGCAAAACAGTAAGATTAGTGAAACAATCGACGACCTTATCGCTTAAAGCGATCTCTACCAGGCAACCTTGGGATGAATAAAAATCTAGGAAATACTCTTAACGGTTAATGGAGTGTCTAACAAGTAGGTATATTTACTTCGTCACCCATGCAAATGGAAATGAAATATTTCTAATCCAAAATGGCCGTCGTCACAAAATGCTATTTTTTATTGAAATTTAATCCTAATACCAGTATTATAAATGCGAAAGTTTGGATGTTTGATAAGTTGATTTTTGTCTGAACAGATCGGACTGAAATTTGGAAGCCATATTATAGTCATACATACATACACATACAAATACATGGCCAGATTATAACGCATACCTAGGCTACTTTTTATCACTGTAAAATAACTGGACCGAGAACTGCGCAGGCGAACTGCGAGGGAACTGCGAGAAACCAAAGGGTACTGCTAGTTAATTAGATTTGTTGTAGATATTTAGGTTAGTTAAATGTGCTATTGATTACATGGTATCCCTACCCGCGATTAGCTATCGCCGCGCCGTCTCGTTTTGTTAGCGCGCTGCCTGTGCGGATTTCAATGGTTGTTTGTGTGCCAAGGTTGTTTGGAGGCGAACGCTTGATAAACCTCTCGGAAGAATGAATTGTCTCTTGTCTATTGTCCCATCTTAATAGTGAGACCGTGATTTGTGACGAGGATGCAAACCGTGGGTATTACGGTGTGGTATCTCGAATTGTTACGTCTTTGTAGGGGGAATGAATTCTCTTCTCCCCCTAATGTTAAGGTTCTCAACAGAGGGTCCATAGGACAGTTTTTTTCTAAGTGAAAGTCCTTTTTGCTGTAGTTTCGTTGAATACTTTTGGTAAAGGAAAAACTTGTTTAAAATGTTGTGAATGAGCAACATCGACATGCGTAATAGCAGTAGGTAGATACATTTTTATTTCAGCTGTAGGTACAGCTAACGTATTGTGCAATATTTAGTGATGTATTATTTGTTTTTATTTGTTTGTTATTTGTTAAAATTCCAATGTAAAACTTCCATAAGAAGTCACAGGACTGCCTGCCCATACAAATATTGAAAGTTATAAGTATGTAAGTTCTTTTGGCGCGGTATCAAGAGGCAAGAATCACACCGTCACGAAAATCCGACAGGCTGAAGTTATCTGGCCTACATTTTAGTAAAGATTGGCAACTAACTTCAGGGGTTAATGCTTCTTACGTTGAATGTATTAGTTATTCTATCGTTGAAGTGAGACTTAGCACGAGGAATAATGGAAAGAAGTATGAACTGGATTTTAAGGAGCTCGGCTGGTTTGGGTAGGCTGGCAGGGGGGAAGTGCACAATACACCCTTAGCGGGACGTCAGTGCAGGCCAATCACCCCCATCCTGAATTAGATTAGAATTAGAAGTATGAACTGCTTGCGTGCGTAGGTACACCTACATAAGAACACACACACTAGAGTTTGTCTTGGAATACATAAGGCTTAATTACGAGCGTTTTCATTTTCAGAAGTCGATAAAGAAGAATATAATCATATTAATGTGTCGGTAATCGTCGGCATCCCGGGTCCTGGGCGGCTTATCGCGGCGGCCATCGGTCGCCCAGCGACGGCGATACAACAAATAACGTAGCACTCTCATTAGGCGCTGGAGCCTTCGCTGCTGTCTCTTGGTCGATACGACAATGAAGGCTGTGCAGCTCACAGTAATCTATATTGATCGACATTTGACACAGCTCTGTTTAACCTCGAACCAAGCAAAGCTTGGAAGCTTGAAACAAAATTTAAGCTGTGACTGCTCGCTAACTGGAGTTAAATTTTGTGGGGGTCACAAAATTATAGGTACAGTGTGTCGAGTAAAAAAGACTTAGTTGGTAGCACCCCGCGATTTTACCCATGTAGTTGCAATACCAGTTGTTTATCCGCGGTAAAAATAGCCTATGTTGTAGTATGGGAGCCAGATGGCCTATAAAATACGTAAAAAATAAAACGAAAATAAGGCATTGTGGGACCTTCCTCAAATATTAGTCAAAATAAGCAAAATTGGTATTATGGGAGCTAGATATCTGATATAATCCTACTAATGTTATAAATTAACAGTGCCCCGTGGAGCCTTCGTGACATTCCAGACCATTATCTTATGTTCCAAATTTCAACCCGGTTACTTAGTACCGATATTTTAAAGAACATGATATTAATGATACACAAAATCAGAAACTCTTCAAGTATACTGAGGCATCGACTGAAATATGAGTGTTTGTTAAATGCTAAGTAGGTGTATAGGTATATCATGCATACAGTGGCGACTAGATTTTGATGAATTTCGATACAGAGATAGTCTAGAATATCTTTACAACGTGAAAAAGCTCGTAAAGATTTTTTTATAAACGATGGAAAAAAGTCTATTGCAATTATAATGTACCTACGTTTATTAGTAGAATAAGTAGTAAACCATATTTTTCTTCATTTTACTAGCGTTAAGGGGGATTTTGCCTCGCCTATTTTGTTATGCAGCATCTGATTGACCATATAGTCGAGGTGGCATAAGGTCTCGAGCTGGGATAAGGTCCCGAGCCCACGCATGTCTACCGCCTAAAGCCCGCCATACACGCTACGGTCTGCCGGAGAGGTCTACCTGTGCAGTTGTAGTGTATGCCATCCCTAGCTCTCTGCTTTCTGCTTTCGGCTTTCGTCGACGAAAGCAGACAGCGTACATCTGCTTTCAGTTCCGCTGCATGCGGAAAGCATATGTAGTTGTCTGCTTTCATCGGCGTTATCAAAATTGCAGTTGATGTCACAAATCAAAGCATAACAGAACCTGCAGAAAGCAGGAGAGTTAGGCTGTAGACTTGCCGGTTTGTGATCGCTATGGAGCCATCCGGGCCCTTTCGTTCCAGTCCAACCCTTTTTTTTATGTGGGGGAAATACATTTACGTATCCTCACCATGCAGGGACATGGTGAGGTATGTCGGGCTCGATACCATGGCGACGACAGACATGGTGCCCCTACCGACTAAAACCCCCACAGATTTCTCCTGCATGGCCAGGGGTCTGGGTCGCGGGGCCACTTTTCGCATTCCCGTCAATGACCCTGACCCTTGCCACCGCCTTTGCGGACCCGCGGCGCGTCACCTCTTCGAAGGCCTATCCCTGGGTGGGGTGCCGGACGGCCCTAAACGTCCGACGCCCCAGGCCTTCCGGTGGAGACGGGGTGCGAGCCCAGAGGGTCGACTATCCGGGCTCGCCCCCGTGTCTACTTCCGCCTCAGTTAAGGAGCGAGAGGCTTCCAACTCTCGCTCCTCCAACTCATACATCTCACTGTCGAGCACCACGGTGAAAATGGTCGGCAGCGAGAGGTCCACCCTCACCACCGCGGCTAGGGATAGCCGCGGTTCCTCTTCTATGGCCGCAGGCGGCCCTTGTCCTTCCACTGAGTACTCTGCTAATCAGAATGCTCATGGAGGACCCTCATCTGGAAGACTTAGAAATTTTACTTGGCCAATATGTCAGCCGAGTGACCTTCCCAAGTCTTCCAGTCCCTCTCCCCAACCTCTACACGCATTGCTCAAGGGGGAGTGAGGAGCGCGTGTAGAAGTTCCCAGCGCCGGCCGGGATTCGCCATCACACAACAAGATGCCACCGAGGCAAGTTGTTGTGTGATGCCCAGGGTGCACCACGTAGAGGTTCCCGAGCCACGTACCCCAACGCACCCACCCACCCACGCAGTCCAACCCTGGTATTGTTTTAAAGGTTCTGTCAACCTTAGACAACCCATCTTAAGGCGGACTATGCAAGTCCTATCACTAATAATTATTACTATTTTTTTTGTTGTTTAAATAATAAACCTTCTGGAATCGCTATGTTTAATGGCTGTGTTGCACGTTTCAGATGAGATAACGTCTTCGTTCCGCCGGTTCGGGCCGCTCGTGGTGGACTGGCCGCACAAGGCTGAGAGCAAAAGCTATTTTCCGCCCAAAGGATACGCGTTTCTATTGTTCCAAGTAAGTAGACTTTTGATAATAATTAGTATATTCAATTTTTGATTTTAAAAAATGCAATTGCAGAAGATAAAATCGTAGTTTTAACTGTAGCTAAGGGAGATAGGGCCTACCCCTCTCTCCCTTAGCTATATCGCGCGAGTGTCGCGTGACCGCGTTTTGTGTCAACGTTTAGTGGTCGCTTCCGGCTACAAGCGAGCAGCACCAAACACAAAGCTTGTGTGCTTGAGCTCGAGTGCCTGAGACGGCATCGAAATATCGGGAACTCTGTCCATATTTTTTTTAATGATACAAAGCTCCGCCACCACGTAATTCAAAAATCAATTCCTCCGTAAGAGGCATGACGACTAAAAATATTAGTCAGTCCGTCAGTTACATCATTAAAAACAATATTGTACACTTTTTTTTTCACAAACAAAAAATGAAGATGTGCTCAGATATTTCGAGAGATGTCACGTCATTGTAGGTACCATTTTCACGAAGAAGTGACGGCACAACTCTCCCTACGGAAGTTTGTTGATACAAAATTATCAATGCCCGTTTCTTATTTTTTCATAATCTGGCTGATGGACTGATTAGAATGGTATATTTTTGACCTAGTTATCATCCCAGCTAGTGTAGTTGAGAATGTGTTTGTGTCAGGACGAGAGCTCCGTGGCGGCGCTGATGGAGGCGTGCATCACGGACGAGGACAAGCTGTACCTGTGCGTGTCGTCGCCCACCATCCGCGACAAGCCCGTGCAGATCCGGCCGTGGCGGCTCGCGGACGCGGACTTCGTGCTCGACGCCAGCATGCCGCTCGACCCGCGCAAGACGGTCTTCGTGGGAGGCGTGCCGCGCCCGCTCAAGGCTGGTCAGTGTCTGGGCAAAACCTCTGATACTCACCCTACCTATACTGCAGACACTCTCCCGATGTACTCTCCCAATACTGCAGACACTCCCCCGATGTACCCTCCCAATACTGCAAACAGGCTCCCGACAAAACTTCACATCAATACCACAAACACACTCCCTGCAAAACCTCAAATACTATTCCAATACCACAAACACATTACCTACAAAACGTCAGATACTCTCCCAATGTCACAAACACATTACCTACAAAACGTCAGATACTCTCCCAATGTCACAAACACATTACCTACAAAACGTCAGATACTCTCCCAATGTCACAAACACATTACCTACAAAACGTCAGATACTCTCCCAATGTCACAAACACATTACCTACAAAACGTCAGATACTCTCCCAATGTCACAAACACATTACCTACAAAACGTCAGATACTCTCCCAATGTCACAAACACATTACCTACAAAACGTCAGATACTCTCCCAATGTCACAAACACATTACCTACAAAACGTCAGATACTCTCCCAATGTCACAAACACATTACCTACAAAACGTCAGATACTCTCCCAATGTCACAAACACATTACCTACAAAATGTCAGATACTCTCCCAATGTCACAAACACATTACCAACAAAACATCAGATACTCTCCCAATACCACACACACACTACCTACAAAGCCTGATCCACAAACACACTCCCTACAAAGCATAGGCGTGCCGCGCCCGCTCAAGGCTGGTCGGTGTCTAGACTAAACCTCTCCCTATAACATAGCCCGATACACCCTCCCAATACCGCACTCTCCACAAAACCTGGTATATATCCTTCTTATACCGCAACAATCTACTCTTAACAAACGGTCTTCATAGGCGGCGTATCGCACCCGCACAAGGCTGGTTAGTGTCTAGGCAAAATCTCTTACCCTATACCGTCCCTATACCGTATACTATGTACCTCCTTATACCGAAGACACACTCGTGATGTACCGTGCCTATACTGCAAACGTGCAAACACACTATCGGCTTCAAATACCGCAAATACTACCGACAAAACCTCAAATGGGTATAATATGAGGTTGTGTCGGGAGTGTGTGTTATTGGGAGGATACATTATGATAGTGAGGATCCCTATATTCAATCACACGCGACAAAAATTTACGCTACCCCTTACATTAATATACTTCCGACAATAGGTACCATATATACCGCATACCATTTCAACACTATCTCTTCCACACTTCCAACTTCCAATACTATCTCTTCTACGCTTCCGATAGCCGATAGCATAATACATAAATACTTCTACAGCCGATAGCAGATGTTATAAAAAGTAACCTAGATTACTTTTATTCCCGAGGGTCTACCGCCTGCCTAAAAACTTGTCTTATCGTTTATTTTGCTCGCTCTTTTCTTTTCGATTGAAATTATACGATTTATAGAGGCAGCAAACCAGAGCCGATTTAGTTACAAGGTACAAGAGCCGAAAGGCAAATTAAAATATTATGGCACGGGTTAGTAACTGTAAAAATGGCGATACGAAATTCACCAGGTCAACAAGTTAAAAATAATAAATAAAAATACCCATAAATGAGGGTCAGAACGACTCTTTCGACCTGGTGCGGGCTTTTTGCGTAATCAATTTAATGTTCTACACATCCTCCTAATGTTACAAATGCGAAAGCTTGCGAGCATGTATGGATGTTTGTAACTCTTTCACGCAAAAACTATTAAACTACTGGTACCACAGTGTACCCTGAATCACAACGCAATCGGATTGATCGAGACACGGAATCGACTCTTGTCTTTGTGTTTTCTGTTTAGAATGACTGAGACTAGGTTCGCTATTCCGGGCCGGAATCGTTCCGGAATCGTTCTGACTGTTGTGAATCAGCCAGGATGAAATTTTACGGTAGGTGCGCTTGGAATAACACACATAGGCAATTTTTTATCCCGGGAAAAGAAAGGCATCTTAAGGACGAAAGAAAGGGAACTTTGAACTTTGAAAATTTGTACAATGAGGATGCTATTTTTGTTTTAATTTTCAATTAATTGACATGTAAATTGTACAATTTATCAATAAAGAACTTTGACTTTGAACTACTCGGGTGAAACACACGTGGTGCTGCAAATATTTACATAAAACATCGTTGCTGTTTCAGTTGAGCTGGCGATGATAATGGACCGGCTGTACGGCGGTGTGTGCTACGCCGGGATCGACACGGACCCCGAACTCAAATACCCCAAGGTAAGGAAACTGACATACACATACATGCACATTGTACACAATAATATAACGATACTAAATAAAGCGCGTGGAGCACTTTATGAGTGAACAAAAATTAAGAAACTAGCTTCCGTATACCTTTGTGTGACATAAAGGAGTAATGTTAAAATTGGATATACAAAATGCAGTGACATAGATAACTTGATCGTGTCTTACCTGTAATTATGTAGTCAAGTCTATTTATTATTCTATTAACCATACTCATCTTTTAACTTCTCATTTCTCTACAACGCAATTTTATTAACGTTACATTTAACATTCCTATACAAACAAACACTTGTAGTAGGTATAGGACTCGCAGAGTATTCTACCACCAAGCAGTGATGTAAAACATCACTGTGTTCTGTTTTGAAGGGCAACAATTCCAGTGAAATTACAGGGCATATCTCACATTATCTCTGGGCGACGAGCGCAGCGCAGTGCAGTGCTGAGTAATGATTTGGCTTCATGTTGTAATAGCTTCGTGTGACTGTGCGGCCATGGGCAGGCAGGCATGTTGCTTATAAGACACATGGCCTGGTAGTATCATCGCTCAATACTACAAAAAGTTAGCTAGCTTACTTTGGAAACTACGCGGGTGAAACCGGAAGTTGTGGCCCTGAGCATGCCTATCTAAATGATGACGCATTTCTAGATGGCCAATGTCCATGGTCCCGAGATTATCCGAAGATTTCTTATCATTTCCGAACGTGACTCTAGATTTCAATTCACAGCCCACGATGTCTGTGGCTTCGCCAACAGAAGTTTTCACTTCAAAAAAATCTAACAGCTCTCAGAGATAAAATTTTATTTAGTTTTCACTTCTATCAGCAGTCCCCAAAGACTCCCCTGTATATTTTTGAATATGTATGAATGTATTTGTGTCGTGTTTCAGGGCGCCGGGCGCGTGGCGTTCTCGAACCAGCAGTCGTACATCGCGGCCATCTCGGCGCGGTTCGTGCAGCTACAGCACGGAGACATCGACAAGCGCGTCGAGGTGAGTCGCGGGGGCGGGGTATACCGAGCTATGTGCGAGACTGGGTGTAGTGGGTAGTAGTGGTTGTGAGGGAGGTAGTCTGGGGTTATATATATGTGAGTGGTCTAGGCGGGGTAGTGGGTGCTATGAGCGAGGTAGTCTGGGGTTATATTATGTGAGTGGTCTAGGCGGGGTAGTGGGTGCTATGAGCGAGGTAGTCTGGGGTTATATATATGTGAGTGGTCTAGGCGGGGTAGTGGGTGCTATGAGCGAGGTAGTCTGGGGTTATATATATGTGAGTGGTCTAGGCGGGGTAGTGGGTGCTATGAGCGAGGTAGTCTGGGGTTATATATATGTGAGTGGTCTAGGCGGGGTAGTGGGTGCTATGAGCGAGGTAGTCTGGGGTTATATATATGTGAGTGGTCTAGGCGGGGTAGTGGGTGCTATGAGCGAGGTAGTCTGGGGTTATATATATGTGAGTGGTCTAGGCGGGGTAGTGGGTGCTATGAGCGAGGTAGTCTGGGGTTATATATATGTGAGTGGTCTAGGCGGGGTAGTGGGTGCTATGAGCGAGGTAGTCTGGGGTTATATATATGTGAGTGGTCTAGGCGGGGTAGTGGGTGCTATGAGCGAGGTAGTCTGGGGTTATATATATGTGAGTGGTCTAGGCGGGGTAGTGGGTGCTATGAGCGAGGTAGTCTGGGGTTATATATATGTGAGTGGTCTAGGCGGGGTAGTGGGTGCTATGAGCGAGGTAGTCTGGGGTTATATATATGTGAGTGGTCTAGGCGGGGTAGTGGGTGCTATGAGCGAGGTAGTCTGGAGTTATATTATGTGAGTGGTCTAGGCGGGGTAGTGGGTGCTATGAGCGAGGTAGTCTGGGGTTATATATATGTGAGTGGTCTAGGCGGGGTAGTGGGTGCTATGAGCGAGGTAGTCTGGGGTTTGATATATGTGAGTGGTCTAGGCGGGGTAGTGGGTGCTATGAGCGAGGTAGTCTGGGGTTATATATATGTGAGTGGTCTAGGCGGGGTAGTGGGTGCTATGAGCGAGGTAGTCTGGGGTTATATTATGTGAGTGGTCTAGGCGGGGTAGTGGGTGCTATGAGCGAGGTAGTCTGGGGTTATATATATGTGAGTGGTCTAGGCGGGGTAGTGGGTGCTATGAGCGAGGTAGTCTGGGGTTATATATATGTGAGTGGTCTAGGCGGGGTAGTGGGTGCTATGAGCGAGGTAGTCTGGGGTTATATTATGTGAGTGGTCTAGGCGGGGTAGTGGGTGCTATGAGCGAGGTAGTCTGGGGTTATATATATGTGAGTGGTCTAGGCGGGGTAGTGGGTGCTATGAGCGAGGTAGTCTGGGGTTATATATATGTGAGTGGTCTAGGCGGGGTAGTGGGTGCTATGAGCGAGGTAGTCTGGGGTTATATATATGTGAGTGGTCTAGGCGGGGTAGTGGGTGCTATGAGCGAGGTAGTCTGGGGTTATATTATGTGAGTGGTCTAGGCGGGGTAGTGGGTGCTATGAGCGAGGTAGTCTGGGGTTATATATATGTGAGTGGTCTAGGCGGGGTAGTGGGTGCTATGAGCGAGGTAGTCTGGGGTTATATATATGTGAGTGGTCTAGGCGGGGTAGTGGGTGCTATGAGCGAGGTAGTCTGGGGTTATATATATGTGAGTGGTCTAGGCGGGGTAGTGGGTGCTATGAGCGAGGTAGTCTGGGGTTATATATATGTGAGTGGTCTAGGCGGGGTAGTGGGTGCTATGAGCGAGGTAGTCTGGGGTTATATTATGTGAGTGGTCTAGGCGGGGTAGTGGGTGCTATGAGCGAGGTAGTCTGGGGTTATATATATGTGAGTGGTCTAGGCGGGGTAGTGGGTGCTATGAGCGAGGTAGTCTGGGGTTATATATATGTGAGTGGTCTAGGCGGGGTAGTGGGTGCTATGAGCGAGGTAGTCTGGGGTTATATATATGTGAGTGGTCTAGGCGGGGTAGTGGGTGCTATGAGCGAGGTAGTCTGGGGTTTGATATATGTGAGTGGTCTAGGCGGGGTAGTGGGTGCTATGAGCGAGGTAGTCTGGGGTTATATATATGTGAGTGGTCTAGGCGGGGTAGTGGGTGCTATGAGCGAGGTAGTCTGGGGTTATATATATGTGAGTGGTCTAGGCGGGGTAGTGGGTGCTATGAGCGAGGTAGTCTGGGGTTATATATATGTGAGTGGTCCAGGCGGGGTAGTGGGTGCTATGAGCGAGGTAGTCTGGGGTTTGATATATGTGAGTGGTCTAGGCGGGGTAGTGGGTGCTATGAGCGAGGTAGTCTGGGGTTATATATATGTGAGTGGTCTAGGCGGGGTAGTGGGTGCTATGAGCGAGGTAGTCTGGGGTTATATATATGTGAGTGGTCTAGGCGGGGTAGTGGGTGCTATGAGCGAGGTAGTCTGGGGTTATATATATGTGAGTGGTCTAGGCGGGGTAGTGGGTGCTATGAGCGAGGTAGTCTGGGGTTATATATATGTGAGTGGTCTAGGCGGGGTAGTGGGTGCTATGAGCGAGGTAGTCTGGGGTTATATATATGTGAGTGGTCTAGGCGGGGTAGTGGGTGCTATGAGCGAGGTAGTCTGGGGTTATATATATGTGAGTGGTCTAGGCGGGGTAGTGGGTGCTATGAGCGAGGTAGTCTGGGGTTATATTATGTGAGTGGTCTAGGCGGGGTAGTGGGTGCTATGAGCGAGGTAGTCTGGGGTTATATATATGTGAGTGGTCTAGGCGGGGTAGTGGGTGCTATGAGCGAGGTAGTCTGGGGTTATATATATGTGAGTGGTCTAGGCGGGGTAGTGGGTGCTATGAGCGAGGTAGTCTGGGGTTATATATATGTGAGTGGTCTAGGCGGGGTAGTGGGTGCTATGAGCGAGGTAGTCTGGGGTTTGATATATGTGAGTGGTCTAGGCGGGGTAGTGGGTGCTATGAGCGAGGTAGTCTGGGGTTATATATATGTGAGTGGTCTAGGCGGGGTAGTGGGTGCTATGAGCGAGGTAGTCTGGGGTTATATATATGTGAGTGGTCTAGGCGGGGTAGTGGGTGCTATGAGCGAGGTAGTCTGGGGTTATATATATGTGAGTGGTCTAGGCGGGGTAGTGGGTGCTATGAGCGAGGTAGTCTGGGGTTTGATATATGTGAGTGGTCTAGGCGGGGTAGTGGGTGCTATGAGCGAGGTAGTCTGGGGTTATATATATGTGAGTGGTCTAGGCGGGGTAGTGGGTGCTATGAGCGAGGTAGTCTGGGGTTATATATATGTGAGTGGTCTAGGCGGGGTAGTGGGTGCTATGAGCGAGGTAGTCTGGGGTTTGATATATGTGAGTGGTCTAGGCGGGGTAGTGGGTGCTATGAGCGAGGTAGTCTGGGGTTATATATATGTGAGTGGTCTAGGCGGGGTAGTGGGTGCTATGAGCGAGGTAGTCTGGGGTTATATTATGTGAGTGGTCTAGGCGGGGTAGTGGGTGCTATGAGCGAGGTAGTCTGGGGTTATATATATGTGAGTGGTCTAGGCGGGGTAGTGGGTGCTATGAGCGAGGTAGTCTGGGGTTATATATATGTGAGTGGTCTAGGCGGGGTAGTGGGTGCTATGAGCGAGGTAGTCTGGGGTTATATTATGTGAGTGGTCTAGGCGGGGTAGTGGGTGCTATGAGCGAGGTAGTCTGGGGTTATATATATGTGAGTGGTCTAGGCGGGGTAGTGGGTGCTATGAGCGAGGTAGTCTGGGGTTATATATATGTGAGTGGTCTAGGCGGGGTAGTGGGTGCTATGAGCGAGGTAGTCTGGGGTTATATATATGTGAGTGGTCTAGGCGGGGTAGTGGGTGCTATGAGCGAGGTAGTCTGGGGTTATATTATGTGAGTGGTCTAGGCGGGGTAGTGGGTGCTATGAGCGAGGTAGTCTGGGGTTATATATATGTGAGTGGTCTAGGCGGGGTAGTGGGTGCTATGAGCGAGGTAGTCTGGGGTTATATATATGTGAGTGGTCTAGGCGGGGTAGTGGGTGCTATGAGCGAGGTAGTCTGGGGTTATATATATGTGAGTGGTCTAGGCGGGGTAGTGGGTGCTATGAGCGAGGTAGTCTGGGGTTATATATATGTGAGTGGTCTAGGCGGGGTAGTGGGTGCTATGAGCGAGGTAGTCTGGGGTTATATTATGTGAGTGGTCTAGGCGGGGTAGTGGGTGCTATGAGCGAGGTAGTCTGGGGTTATATATATGTGAGTGGTCTAGGCGGGGTAGTGGGTGCTATGAGCGAGGTAGTCTGGGGTTATATATATGTGAGTGGTCTAGGCGGGGTAGTGGGTGCTATGAGCGAGGTAGTCTGGGGTTATATATATGTGAGTGGTCTAGGCGGGGTAGTGGGTGCTATGAGCGAGGTAGTCTGGGGTTTGATATATGTGAGTGGTCTAGGCGGGGTAGTGGGTGCTATGAGCGAGGTAGTCTGGGGTTATATATATGTGAGTGGTCTAGGCGGGGTAGTGGGTGCTATGAGCGAGGTAGTCTGGGGTTATATATATGTGAGTGGTCTAGGCGGGGTAGTGGGTGCTATGAGCGAGGTAGTCTGGGGTTATATATATGTGAGTGGTCTAGGCGGGGTAGTGGGTGCTATGAGCGAGGTAGTCTGGGGTTATATATATGTGAGTGGTCCAGGCGGGGTAGTGGGTGCTATGAGCGAGGTAGTCTGGGGTTTGATATATGTGAGTGGTCTAGGCGGGGTAGTGGGTGCTATGAGCGAGGTAGTCTGGGGTTATATATATGTGAGTGGTCTAGGCGGGGTAGTGGGTGCTATGAGCGAGGTAGTCTGGGGTTATATATATGTGAGTGGTCTAGGCGGGGTAGTGGGTGCTATGAGCGAGGTAGTCTGGGGTTATATATATGTGAGTGGTCTAGGCGGGGTAGTGGGTGCTATGAGCGAGGTAGTCTGGGGTTTGATATATGTGAGTGGTCTAGGCGGGGTAGTGGGTGCTATGAGCGAGGTAGTCTGGGGTTATATATATGTGAGTGGTCTAGGCGGGGTAGTGGGTGCTATGAGCGAGGTAGTCTGGGGTTTGATATATGTGAGTGGTCTAGGCGGGGTAGTGGGTGCTATGAGCGAGGTAGTCTGGGTTATACGCGAGAAAGAATGGTCTACGCGGGGTAGTGAATACTTGTTAATACAGGCATGGAGCTCGGATTCGCGAATAAATGCACCGCTCGCATCTCACTACTTCACTAAATGTGCAATTATTTCATAAACCATTTTTTTTATAAATTGAACATTTCCCAAAATGTAATTTTGCAACAAATACTTTGAAAGAACTCTATAAATTGTCTATGTAAACTAATTATTCTGATTAGTTTCTGTCACTTACTTGACAACTAGCCCGATGAGGGTCTATCACTTGACATTTGACTCCGGGTGGGCTCCCACCAGAAACTCTGCGGCCAGCCCTGAGTGTCGCTTCTTCATACTCTGCCAGCGCTTCACTACGGAGGTCACACCTTCCCCCTTCGCTGCGCTTGGCCTCGCATAGCTCGCTCCACTCAAGACCTCCCTTGAGCTTCTGGCTCCCAGCATTTTTATATATACACTAGGGGTAGTAGACAAGACTAGGTGGAGTCTGAATGCTCAGTCTGATCTGGGTCCTGCCTGAGATGCGAACGGTACATTTGTGTACAAACTCGAGCTCCACGTCTCGTATTCAACACGTATTTAGAAAAAACAGTTTGCGCTACAAACCCGTGTTCGATAGGAGGACGCTTTCCTCGTGTTGAACACTGGTTTAGAAAGAGAATGATCTTATCAAACCCGTGCGCGTTTCTAGGCAGAGCTACCTCTTACTGTACACGGCAAAGGAATCTCGCGTCCGGGTTATACGCCAGAAAGAATGGTCTACGCGGAGTATTGCATGTGATAATCTAGATAAAATCTGGGTTATTACTTCAGTGTCACGTATTTGTTTCGTACAGTTAAATGAATTTAAATAAAACACATTAATAAAATGTAATAAAAATACTCGCTTGAATGTTAGCGACTCTGTGGTCCGTAGATGATGGTCGACCTCGCAGATAATTGTATCCGTGTGTGTGTCGTGTGCAGGTGAAGCCGTACGTGCTGGACGACCAGATGTGCGACGAGTGCGCCGGCGCGCGCTGCGGGTCCAAGTTCGCGCCCTTCTTCTGCGCCAACGTCACCTGTCTGCAGGTAACCACCTAACCACCCGGCGACCGAGCGACCGAGTACGGGCACAGAATACATATTAGTACAGAAGCCTCACTTACCAAAAACAATTATATAAATAGCGACTCTTGCTGGGACACAACAAAGTTCAATTCAGCTTGCAATACCTGTCGCGATTTTCCAATAAACATTTGCGCTCTTTCTAACGCGTAACTCTGTCCCTGTCTAGCGCGGAGGGTTGTCGACATATCTAATAACAATATGCGCGGGAAACATGTTGCGCGAGCGCTCAGCCGTGCGTCCGACAACTGACTGTCACTTGTTTCCTGGAAGGAACGGTCTAGCGGTAGGCTAAAACCGCGCGACCTTGAGCGAGTGAGGGTGCACTGGTACGGGGACGCCTTCACACTAGGTCGCAAGCAGTACGGCGGCAGCGCGGTAGTAGCGGCGTGACAGTCGCGCTGTTCACAGCTGGCAAACTTCCATACCGTGAGAGCTGCGTGCATTCAGTCGGCATCGAGCCAGTGTTGTAAACTCTGTACACTGTACAACGGCTGTATTTGTAATGAGAAGGCATACTATACCTACTTGCGACCTAATTTGAAGGCGTTCTAAAACAGTCACTTCTCGCTGTCGTGTCTGTCCGTTCCCTGTGAATATCCTTAGATCTTTAAAACTACCAAACAAAGAGTGGGGCTCTCGGCAGAGTCTGCCTGGGGAAGTATCATACCTAACATACCTTTGCCTGTTATTCTAGAAAAGGAAGAATGGGAAAATTTCACTGTGTTCTGGTTTGTTTCCTGTAAAATTAAGTGTATAGAGATAAGCATGGAGTGACGAGCGCAGTGTAGTGCTAGGTAATGATTTCAATTCTTCATTTTCCAATAGCTGCGTGCCACTGTGCTGTCATGGCTAGGCGTGTTGCTTACCATCAGGCACATGTCTGCTCGTCTCCTATCACTTTATTTTGAGTGAACATTTCTTTACCCTATGTTGAGCATTTTTTGGTATGAATTCGTGGAAATTACATTATTTTAATCTGAGTAATATTATCGATGCGAAAGTTTGACTGTTTATTGGTCAGTTACGTTGGGACGTCGCTACGAATCTGGTTGAAATTTGAAATGAAATTCTGTATGCGGTGCTCCACGAGAAGTGTTCCCTTCAAATGTATGTAGAGTATAGTAATGAAATGATTTGTTTTCCCTCGTTTCCAGTACTACTGCGAGCACTGCTGGGCGACCATCCACTCGCGGCCGGGGCGCGAGTTCCACAAGCCGCTGGTGAAGGAGGGCGCCGACCGGCCGCGCGCCGTGCCCTTCCGCTGGTGCTAGGCGGGGAGAGTGGGGCGTGGGCTGGGCTGAGCGAGGTAGTTGCGGTTGGGGGTAGTGGCGTGTTCTGAGCGGGGTAGTGGCGTGTTCTGAGCGGGGTAGTCGCGTGTTCTGAGCGGAGTAGTTGCGGCATTGAGAGATAATTGGCTGTTCTGCGCGGGATAGTCGTAGTACTAATGCGGTAGTGCGTCTTCGGAGTGGGGTAGTAGCGGTAATGACGGTAGCGCGTGTTTTGAGATGATAGTTGCGGTATTAATGCGGTAAATGCGTCTTCTGAGTGGGGTTGTCACGGTATTGGAGGTAGTCGCGTGTTCTGAGCGGGTTACTCACGATACTAATAAGTTACACGTTCTCCGGCAAGAGAATCTACTGCATTAATGTGGTAGTAGCGTGTTCTGAGCGGGGTAGTCGCGATAATTAATACGGTAATTGCTTATTTTGAGCGTGGTAGTCGCCGTACTAACACGGTAGTAATATTGTGAGCCGGGTCGTTGCCGTAATGATATGATAGTTGCGTGTTCTGGAAAGGGAGTCATACTAATAATTTAGTTGGGTGCTCTTACTCAGAACGGACCGTGACCGTCTCAGAGACGGTATGCCGACTGCGAGATTTGTCAAAAACAATTTCGATCGTGAGCGCGTAATCATAACATTTGTGTGAAGAAATTTACAGCCAGAGACGCTGTGCGGTTCATACAAATTTTACGTTAACGCGTTAACAGTAGAACTCGTATTGTTTTCGACAAAACTCGCACTTTGCAAACGGATGACACCGGAAAGTAGTAGTTGCGTTTTCTCATGTGGATGGGTGACATCAAAATTGTAACTTGTTCTAAGCGGGGTAGTAAGGTGTTAAAACGCGTTTTAGCGTGTTCTGGACGGGGTAGTGGCGCGAGAGAGTATAGATCCGTGATGTGGGCAGGGTAATAATTTATTTAAAGAGTAAATAATTAATATGTAATGCCTGTTTAGTACCAGTTGTCAATCGGAAAGAGCCGGTGTTCATTATTGCTTCTCAAAATAAGCGGGCAATAATAAAATTGGCTATTTTACATTATTTATTGAATCGGCTAACACCGTTTTTCATTTCAGAGCATCGCGTGTTCTGACCGGGTATCATTGAGTTTCTATACTTTAGAGCGTATTAAGAGTAAAGTAATCTTAGTCAGGAATCTTCGTGATTTCCACCTAAGTACTTGTTCTTCGGTAAAACTAGATCTTCGGAACTAGCTGAAGTTGTTCAGCGTAACTTTTCTTTTGTTTCGTATTTATTCATGGGATTGATCAGATTTGATATTAATGTCATTCGTTTCAATGGCTTTGTTTATTGTTAGAAATTATACTAAAATGACTATGTACTTATCCGTTCAGCTACTCAGCCCCAACTTACCCGTATTCACTGTGAAATACCAAAACTGAGTAAGAACTACCCCACTCAGAACATAAAACTACCCGATAACTACCCAGCGGATACTACCCTCCCGCGCCGGAGTCCCAACAAAGCTGAAATATGAGCTAACACGACGTCACTTAGTTCAATTCTTTCAAGTCTGCTTTGAACATATTTCAGCTTTGTTTTTGGTCGGATTTGATAGAAACAAAAAACAAATCTTGTCAATGCAATGGTTTAGCAAAATATTTTTAATGCGGTTTCTTAGAACATATTTTAAACTATTATTTTAAGATAAGTAATCTCTACCCTTTAACATTATACTAGAACGGGTAGCCCATTGTATTGACAAGATTTTCTGAAAAGAAAACATGTGACCGTTTTGGTAGTTTATTTCTACCAAAATGGGAGGTTTGTTTTTTTAACGGCAATACTAACGGATATGACTCGCGAACGACAACTTCTGATTGGTCGGAATCGGACGCCAAATTGTAGCGGCGTCTGTAATTTAGTAAAAAAATTAAATGCAACATTATCCAATGTTATTAATAAGCAAAATATTATAGAACTCAAGTACAAGAAGTCTACGGTCGGTTTCTTCTGCGGTTGCTTCTGAAACCGTTGAAGAAATTGCGAGCGATTAAATAGATTCGATTTAAGCAAAATATGTACGCGAAATTACTTAGCTAGTTGTCAGTTGGTTTGAGGTAAGTTATATTCTATGGGACTCACCGTATTTATCGAGCGTAGAAACTACAACGATCGATTTTGGTTTAAAAATCGATTTCATCGATATTTTTTGGATTTTCGGGTAGTACTATTTTTAAATTATCGATTCTTGTCGATTCTGCGCGATGCAAATATGGCCCAGATTTACGCGTCGCACTATTTCGATTAGATGAGTGTGTACGCTCTCGTAAGATATTATAAGACATAAGTGAATTGTCTGATTTCATGAATTACAACACAATAATTGTACCTGTGTAGCTAGAATGAATTTCATACATAAGACTTTGTATTTTTTCTGACTTGGATAATTGTTGCGTAATATCTCTGTTGTCGGTTCATTTTTTTACAACCTAGTTTGTGCCTTTTCGATACTGGCAATATTATCGTGGTAGAATTTTTCGGTATCTAGCAATACCGGTGTGGCCAACGTTTTAGCGGAAGGAGGCGACTTGGTTTCTACACCGAACCACCTTTGTTTGTTTTGGGTTCCTTCGCCAATGTAAACTATTTTGGAGCGATTTTGCTAGAAGGTTGATGAAAAATTTTGCTCGTGAATTAATTCAGGTTTGGATAACTGAAATAATTTCTTTGCTTGTTTCAATCGACCAAGATCTGACCAAGATTTTGATCAGACATTTGTTTTATTATTGATGTCGGGAGGCGGTAGGGACCGGTTTTGAGTACAAAATGAGAGTTACCAATTGGACTGTTGATTTTGTGTCCGTGGTGTCTCTATGTGCGAAACTGAAACAATTACTATTGAGATCACTGACATAACTTGTAATACAACTACTTTTGACTTTACACAGTGGCAAGTGGCAAGGGAACAATTGCAAAATAATTTTGATGCCAGGGATTTTTTGTTTGGATATATTAAGTTCGAAGAGTGTTGTCAGTTGTCAAACTACTCTTTTCTACCAAAACTTAATTTGACCTTCTCGGGTTGCTTGGTAGCTTGAAGAAACATTCTAAGTGACAAACAACTTGTTTTTTGGATCTGCAAATATACCTACTTAAAATTTCCTGGGGTTACTTTGCGATATTTAAATTCGGGCATCACTGTACCGCTATAAGAGCCGGTTACCGTTTAACATTGGCTGGTCGTCTGAATGTTTGTCGATGTTAATACTTTCGCTAATATAAAGTTAAAAATGGACACGGTGTCATTGTCATGTCATTCTCGGATTTGTTTCAGTTTCACGCATATAACATTCACCTCTGCGAACTTTAATTTTTAGTTATTAATATGATAATATATATAGAAGAATATTTTTTTGGA
The DNA here is from genome assembly GCA_963693475.1 of Ectropis crepuscularia. Taxonomy (NCBI): domain Eukaryota; kingdom Metazoa; phylum Arthropoda; class Insecta; order Lepidoptera; family Geometridae; genus Ectropis; species Ectropis crepuscularia. The sequence continues at coordinate 16,511,711 of OY856364.1, forward strand.
ATCGCCGGGATAGTGCAATAGAGAAGTAGATTAGAAACGTTTATAAGTATTATATAAAATTTTAATAACCATTAAATACTTAGACTAGAAGTATGAATCTATCACCAAAGGCTTCAGCGATCACTCTTTAGTTCGTCGTACATTTGTTAGAGGCTTTGATCTATCAAAGGGTGTAAATAATTCGAAAATTATTAAAATATATCGAAACTACAGTATTTTTAAATATTACTAACATTAACGCTCACTTGACGAACTTTTATATCTGCAGTACCGTTGATATAAATTGTTTGACGGGTCATTCCTAAAATTCTCAAACGAACGCTCAAGTTTCTCAATCGATGAGCGATGTTTGTTGTCGTAACATATTTGGTCTTCAATGGCTTTGAATTTGTCGTCCGTAAACAAAATTGATCAAACGCGACCTAGAGTTTGATCAATCTTTTCTATTCCATCTCTAACCAATTTGTCAGTAACATATATGTTAGGGTTTTATGCGTCTTTGATCACTATGGCATCTTTCTCGTAGATATCGACTGCATACGGACCAATTTGCGTGAATCGATTTAAATGCGGATACTTTTTTTTTATAGTAAACAATAAATTTGTGTATGTACTTAAATTGTATCTAACGATACAGTACGTGAAAGTAGACAATTGGGGCGGAATCTAGAGAGGAACAGGAGGGTTGGATGGGTGACCGTTTATTGTATTTCTCTGGTTTAGTACATAATCAATGTTTTAATGTTGCGTGATTTCAGCAGACCTAACACCTTTTAACTTGATGATATATTGCGTAAAAAAAAAACGAATAACACCAACCCTTTAGAAGCACTTAGCATTAATGTCTTATGAAAAGTCTAGGGATTGATTTTTATTAGCGCCTTATATGCATTGGAATAATCATTTCTCATGATGTGCTCCGTTTTTTTGTAACATTGTGCAACAAATATGGACATTTACTGATGATGTATTTAACCTGTAAAAATTGTGCAACATTACGTTCACGAGAATATTTCGATTTGGGTACCCTATTCCATCATTGTTCACCTCCACCCCTCACACTAGATCCGTCCCCATTAGACATCGTATCCCGAAAAGACCACGGACTTTATAATAGACTGTAGTAAAAAGACTTGCGCGAATTTTTTGATATAATTTTATTTTGATTGTTTCGAAGCGGTTTTTACGTGTCGTCTCGAACCTTTTTTGGAAAATTTAAATACGGTGAATGTAGGCTTGATAGTGCCTTGTTGTGGCGTATGAGTCTGGTGTAGCCCCTCCCAACAATCGAACTCTGGGTAGTTCGGCTGGATCGTATTCGTCTGTAGTTCCTTTTGACGCCAAAAACTAGATTTGGCGCGGTCATTCCAATCTCTTCTTGGCACGCGTTTCGGTCCGATTATTAATTTGGGTAGTCCATTTTGGTCGTTGGTTCTCCGTGATTCGTGATCAGGGTTACAATCAAATAATTTTAGTCTTGCGTGTAAGCATTAAATGGCATAATTTACTAATCTGTCTCTAACTTGAAATATATAAATAACATTAAAAATCTAAAAGTCGGAATGATGTAGGTACAATTTTGAATAATAGAGCATATTAGAAAAAAAAGGTTTGCCACAATTGTATTAAAACTCACTGTGAAATTGTCTGTCATTTGATAGAGGACACAAATGTTCAAGTATTATGCAATTATTAGTAGATGAAATTTTGGAAAATGATTAATATCGTATTTTAGATATGTATTTATAGTAAAATAAAAATAAAAATCTGCAGACGATTTCACGGCGACGTTCCTAAAGCACATTGAACGTGTTTCTAAATCTTTAAGTTTCAGTATAGTAGCAAAATAATACGAAGTTGGGAGTTTGCGATTTTCTCTAATGATAGTTTTTCCTTAGATATTTTCGACACGCCTTGAATAACGCTCCGTACATACACACCTATACTATTACCACCATCGTTTTCTCCTCAACACATTCACTTTTCTAAAGTCCATTTATTTCTCTTTAATAAGAATTTTATTTAAAAAAACCCACCATTTTTGTTTTCAGTTTTTTTGTTCTTTTGACTGCATTTTCTTTGGTAGATTTTTCTTTTATGTGGCAACACTTTGTAAATTTAAATCTCTCGTTTGTAATGTTTTTTTTATAAATTTGAATGTACGTGTATTGTTTTGTACTTCTTTTGACCGGTGTGTGTGTGTCTTGTTTTCTCGATTCTTTTGTATGAAATTGCTCAATGATTTTTCGAATAGTAAAAAAAATGTTTGCCCCCTACCCTCCTAGTTGAAAACATGTTGTGAAGGGCGGGACGCGTGAGTGTATCAGTATGTTGTATGGTCGCACTGTCCCATTTTGTATTTTTGTATTTTTATAAAAAAGAATTAATAATTGTATAATTCGGATCGTGATGTTTTACTTTACGCGCAATGTAGCTGTGAGACGCTTGGGCGGGTTTTGTATTTACGATTACCGGCAGATCTTCAAGAGTTACCCTCAGGGAGCCCTCGTTCGTAGTGAGAACAGGCGATTGGTAAATAAAACTGCTCTAAATACTTATCGTAATGTCAATTTTGGAACGGATTTAAATACAATCGCTATTGTGCAGGGGATTAGTTAATTTTGTTTGACCCCTCGTAATTATTTTATGATTATTTTGAAAACAATAATGAAAATAAAATATTCAAAATTAGACATTTTGACACAGTCGCGCATGTTGCAACTGTTGCTCACTACAAAAGAGTTCGGCGCAATTAGTAATGATAGAACATGCCTTGAAGGTCTGCATCGACCCAGCGAATAAAACTAATAATAATAATAATTGGTGTTAGATTTTTATAAACCGCGGTATGTTTGGGATATGTGGTCTGCGAGAGGTGGGTCTGCTTTTGCACTGTGGCTAGTAGCTTGTGGTCGTCGCCGAAACAGCATCAGCCTTCCTGAGAATAGCCCGTTTTGGTAGATTTTAACTAATTTTGGTAGTTTTCTGTAGCTATGAGAGGGCAAGCTTGACGGTAACGGTATCGGTCCAATTTCATACTCTTTATGTTACGGTGTTAAATTGTGTGCAGATCTCTCTAAGCTTTTAAATAGTGAGAAAGGAATGCCAATAGTTTTCGTCCTGTCAAGATAATGTGCAGCAAAATGGATACCATTATCGTTCGGTCGCTGCTTCGCTCGTGCAGATGATTGGCGAGGCGGGCGTCGTTCCAGGAAGGCTGTGTCGGACTTGGCTTGTCGAGACGCGTAGATGTGGAGGAGTCTAGTACCAAATTTACCTTCTTTAGTTAATCTGCGGGAGCCTAGGACTCCCGGTTTGCTTTTTATCTCGTTTCTCTTGTTATCGTTTATCTCTCGAGGTCGCCCCGCGGGTTTTGGTTTTGGACAGTTTCCTTCCCGTTTCGAAGCATTGTAGAGTTTGAGAGTATTTAAGTTTGTTTAGAAGCTATCTATATAAGTTTGGCGAGGCTGCGGGGCGATCGTTTAAGTTGAATCGTTGCTTTAGTTGGTTAGTTTGTAGGATTGTTTTTGCTCTATATTCTTGTTTGGACGCCTCTAGGCGTGCGCTGGTTGTTGTCTGTTTTCTATTGATAGGTGTGCGATGCGAAGCGAATATATATTTTTCATTTTAGATAGTAATTTTGTCGTTTGGCATATCACTGCGTGGTAACACAAACGGGGGCATTGTGGTCGGTCGCTAGAGAACATTTTTGAACGTGAATTTGTACTTTTTTGAGGTATAGTAGCTAAAGTAATACTAAACGAATTGTTGATGTTATTTAAATAAAATAATAAAACTTGAAGTCGATGTTTCCCCTCGTCGTCGTTCTGAGTGAATTTTTTTGGCACTTTTATCACTTGCATGTACATAGTGAATCGTTGGAACTTTCCTAGTGAATAAAAAAAATGAAAATCCGCAAAAAAATGAATTTTTTACGATTTCGATTCGGTGGCGGGCCGGAGTTAGTGAAATTTTCGTGTTAGCGCCGCGGAGGGCCCGCCGGGGCCCCCGCGAGGCGTCTAGTGAAATTATTACATAATTTTTAAAAAAATAGCAAAAGTAGCGCAATTCATTAAATACCTACCTAGTTGAGTATATTGTATAATGATAAAAATAGTACCTAAATACCTTGTAACGTTGCTAGACAATATTTAAGTTTGTATAAATGGAAATTTGTTGCACCGTCAGTCTGTCTGGCGACAAACCCTCACAGTTTCCGGTCCGAGCCTCGGAGCCGAGCGACGCCGTGATGGTGCATTGAATTTATTTTTAAAATAGATTTTTCTAAGTGGCGTTCGGCGGACCCGCGACCCGACACTCGGCGCGCTGACACCAGCCGCGCGCGCACGGGCCGCCGTCTGCTCTATTTAAAGTTAATTTGAAATAAGATTTATATATTTTTATAGACAGTTGTTTCAGTGACTTGTTGAATATAATCAATTTTGTTGTCAAATTGATGATTTGATTAGTGGGAACTCCGATATTTTTTTGCTAAATTATATTTAACGCTTTTCGATCTGGCATGTTCTACTAAAAGTTTCGTGCGAAGTGCTCGAGTTAAAGTTCCACCGTAATTGTTAGATATACGTTGAAGTGTATTAAATTAACTGTGTAAATAGTAATAGTACTTACTTGCAATTACCGCGTCGAATGTCATTACAAGTATTCGCGCTACAAGTACTATCTATTTTAGTGTAGTTTTCGGTGACCGATGTGTAGTATTTTTAATATTTTTAGCACAAAGTGCCTGTTTTATTGTTTTCTGCCAGAATTCTATTCCAATAGTAAAATAAAATTAAGTAAAATATAACCAGATTGAAAAGCGTTCCACACAAATCACTCGTTTGTAATAATTTATTGATTTGAAAATTGATTTTAAATGTTTTGAAACTGTTTCGCTCCGCTTTTATACCCATTGTGGTCCCCTTTGTTTAAACGCCTATGAATTATTTTAGAACTATTGTGGAGATATTAAAATGAATTTGAAACTTTCTTTCTGTGTTTGTCTTGTAGTTTGCTTCAGCGGCCGCATTCACGATTACTAGTTTATCTAACCCAAGCATAATGTTTATCTTGACTGCGATTACGAATAATTGCAATGAGTCGAGATAGTTACGTTCAGTGTGATCGTGAATCGGGCCGCAGATACAACTGTAGTTATTTATTTACTCTACAATTTATGTCGAATGTTGTCACATTTATTATTTTGGGTGCGCTGTGGCAAAATTGTTAAATGTATCTAGATACTTTGTTGGGATTTGTATTAAGTTACTACAATTACACCTATACCGATTATCAAGGAATTTTAATTGATTTCGTACTGATTCTAAAGATGCAACTTCTTCATTCTACAACTGTGCCGAAGGTTGTTTACTGTTGAGGTTATTATGGAATTACTTCGGTTTGCGTGCCTATGCAAGCTATGGCTTGCCTCTGTGCCTTTATGGCCGTGTTGTCCTTTTTTTTTCTTGTGTTTATTATCATTTCCTGTGTTTGTCTATGCTGGACTGCCGCAAGCATGTATTACCTACGGCATTAAAATAGTCGAATAGAACGTGATCAGACTCAAGACCACTGAAATGAGTGTGAGAGTAAACGTTTCATCGGCATGTGTCCGAAATCTTATTTTCGTTTTTGTCTCAATTCCTTGGTAATTGTTTTTTTGCCGTGTATCACTGAGTACAAGTGCATGTATTTTGCCGCAGCTGTCGCCTCGTTGCGTCGCACCATCTTTGATTTAGAATAGACCAAAGACAAGCGTCCAAAGACGTCGCCAAAAGACAAGAGTGGGGCGGCCATCGCCGGCCCACTGATTCCTATTTTTACTTAATTCCTGAACGATTTCAGTTGATATTGCTCAATATTTTATATTAATTTCTTGCAATATATCACAAATTCGAATATTTACTTTATTTTATGATAAGTCAACTGTTTTTTTTAAGAATAAAGTTAGTGTATAATGAGGGTTTTTAATGGTAGGTAAAATACTTCAAAAGTCGATAGATGGCGTTATGTGATTATCATAAGATACCAACCTGTCGTTACAAACAAAACATTGCTCGGTGAAATATTTTTATTTTAACACCCGTGGTAATTTAACAATAATTAATTTAGATCGTGATTATGTTCTAAGTGTTTATATTAAACGAACTTATTAAAGATTAGCTTCCTCTTAAAATCACTACTTACAACATTTGCAATAATATTCATGAATTCCTCTTGTGAAATTTCTTTAGCAAAGTGAAACGTTGTCTACGTTCTATAGCAAACTTGAGAACTATCTTTGAAAAGCCTTTTTGCGTCTGCCCATTTGTTTGATTTTGTTGTGTTCAAGTTACCATGGTGTTATCAATGTTTCAAACTTAAGAAATCAGTTATCTTTTTAGTGACGCCATCTGTCGAGCTCCACGAAAACCAAGCTATTTTTTATATATTCTTTTCTTGTTTTTAACTAAAAAAATGTTGAGTAAAATTAACTGACCAAAATCGACAGGTTTCGTATTTGCGATTTAATTAAACATTTTATCACTTATTTTTAAATCACAAGTTTATTTCGAGGTATTTTTGATGTTTATTCCTATTTATTATATTTTTTACCTGTTTTGTATTACTTTTTGTATTGTAGTTGTATTTTATTCACCGTAGCTTAGAAATGTTTATTATTATAGAGTTTATAATTATTTTCAGTATTTTTTTCGAACTCTTTATTTTCTGTATTTTTAATTTTTACACTGCAATTTAGAAAATAAGCTTTTGCCAATTTTATAATTGCACATTGGCAGTTAAATTAAATTTAAGGTTATATTATTTATGTATTTGTAATAAAAAGAGACAGTGGCGTAGCTATACTATCAGAGGCCCAGAGGGAATTTATTAGATGGCAGAATGTCTTAGTAGTGTCGTGTTGTCATTCTTTTTAAATTGGTAAATGTAGTTTAGTTTTATCAGGCTTTAATTTGTTTTCAAAGTACTTATATACATTTACATTATTTTACTTATTAAAAATATGTAATACATCTCAGTACCATTGGCCCGGCCTGGGGCCCCGTTGTCCATGGCTCTCAGCCAACCCTACGCCTAGATACGCCACTGTAAATAAATGACATATTGTTATAGCCTAATTTGTTTTTGTATAAAATGAATCCACACTCGTCGGTACTTTACACTCGCCTCAAAACTTACATTACTTGGTATATTATTTAATTACTGATCAAAATTAGTGTTTTTTTATTAATTTCAAAGTTTTACAAGTCTATAATTTTATTCTGATACTGTATTTTTTGCGAGGTGTTTTTAGAACCTGATCTAAAATTACCTACTTAAAATTACCTCCTGAAGTACCATTTATCAGTGAGATGGATCTCTAGATAGATTGGAACACAGAAATCTAAATAAGTATCTTATTATTTAAATTTCTGTGGATTGGAACAAGAAAAAAAAGTACTGACATCGTTATGAAATCATAATTTTAAAGTTAATTTAGGGACCTTAAACCATTTAAATTACTGAATAAAAAAAAACTAATTTTGAACAATCATCTACTTACCGAGGCTTTCGTTTTTTTTTCCTGCGAGGCTTTCAGACCGTCGTATGTTCTATAAAACGGTAGGGACAGTTATTTTGTCTAATTTTTTTCTCTATTCAAGATTGTTTTTTTGTCATAACCTATTTTGAAATATGAAACATGTTTCAAGTTTTTAAACAAAGGTATAGCTACTACGGGGCAAGAGGTTATGGGGTAGCGACCATACTAAAACGACTTTACGTTCTTTAGAAACTAACGAATAATTCAAAATATCTTTATCTACAAAACTGGGTACAAAACAATTTAAATTTGAAACAAGTATTTATAATTCTACAGTACATCTTTCGATATGCAAATTTAAGGAAATGTGCGTTACAAATTCAATACTTATTTCTAAATACATATTATATATCTTAGAAGTTAGAAGGTATCTTATGAGAAGACCTACATTTCAATACGTCCCAGTTTAAACAAAGTTGGTCAGTTGACATCCCCGTCCCAGACAAACTTCCTATCTATACCGATGTTTATATACTTTCAGCGTGTTGTCGATGGATATAATATATTCACGAGAAAAAATTGGACAATATAGAACCTGCAAAAACTTTAAAGTTTTATCGAATGCTATGTAGAAATATTTCTTAATCCAAGTTTTTTTTAAAGATTTTTTTATGATTTGTTTATATTTATATACTCTTTTGTTTTAATAATATATCGAATGTTCGTTTTTATAATGTTTTTATTTACCAGAAATACCTAAATAGAAATAACTATGACTAGTTTCATATAACTATGTGCACTTTGAGTTTGAGACTACTTTTATTTGTTTGATGATATAACTTAGAATAACTTAGTTCTATAGAACTGCTATTCAATAACGGATCCAGGATTTTAAACCGGATTAGGATGGCTTGACTTCAGTAAAACTACGATTTAGCTATTTGTGTAGGTAAATGAAGAAGCTAAAAAAATGTTTCAGGGTCTATTTGAAGGATGTTTTCAGTGGTTTGGAATGATGTGTGTAATGTCAAGTTTGTCAAGAGAGCACTCACATTTGGGGGCCAACGAGATACCCCCTTCGCCCCCCACTGGATCCGTTGCCTTTCCGTTCCTCTGGAACGAATCTGTCGAGAGTTCAGTGTCACTTCAAATACTATTTTATATTCGCCGGAAAGTAGTTATAATTGAAATTCACTTTGAAAAGCTACCTATGGCAGTTAAGGTTGCTTTTAACGCAAACTGCGCAGGTAAAATTGCAGGGGGCTGCTATATGAAAATTTTAATGTTAGTTGCTCAATCACAACGGAAGAAGTAATCGGATCTAGCTGAAATTTATAACATAGAGGTATCTGGCAAAGCAAAGCTTTACTTGGGTATTTTTTTTTTGGGTAAACTTTTAGCTTACACTGACACTTGACTGCCGTCTCGCCTGATGATAAGCGCTTACCTAGAAGAAACCGATTCGCTCTCGAATTGAAGACACCAAGATTGTAAAAACCTTACTCGGGAAAAACCTACTCAGGCAACGAGTTCCACAATCGTTCAGTTCTTACAATGTGATTGAGCAACAAACATCTAACTAGCCATGCATAATTATTTTTACATAATAGGTATAATATAATAGTTATTAGTAGGATTAACTGTATGACTGTTGAAATCTCTTATATTTTTAGTTTTTGTCTCAGCTATGATCCTAACCTATACAAACGATGAATAACGAACAGAACTTTTTATTGCACGAAAATAAAGGGAATATGAACAACGGGGGTGAAACCGCGGGGTGCTGCTAGTCAACTTATATCGCTGAGGGAGCGCATAGAAGGAGGTATTGGAATCTTCAAGTTTGAATAGCTCTACGTGGCTCTGTGCTGTTATGAGCAGACGTGATGCTTAGTTTCAGGCGCTTATTTTGATAGGGACTCGTATCACTATACAGGGTTATTGGTAATCAGCCTGCATCCTTTGGGGATGTTAGGTACATTCAATACGTCAACTTTTGTTGACAGTTTTTACAGTTTTTAAAATAAATGCTATTTTTTTCTTTTACAAAATAAATAAAAAGTGCATTTGCACTGTCTAAAAGTATCGAACTCTTCGTAACAATTCGTAACGGGAGCGCGTACGCTCTACGCGCAAAAAATGATGTACCGAAGTGAATAAACACTAAAAAGTCGCTAAACAGTACAAAAAAGGGCAACAAATACAATTTTTTTTGGGTTATCTATTAAGTTTTAACGAAAGATGTAGAACAAAAGTTGTTTGTTTAAATATACAGAACATGCCCTTAAACGGATGCAGGCTGATTACCAGTAACCCTGTATACTAAAAATGCCAGTCATAGGAACTGCCGATAGAAGTGAGCCATGAGCATCTACAAATGCGTCAGCATTGACGACGCTCATGGCCACGCCCTCCGGTTACACCCGCGTAGTTTCCAAAGTAAGCTATCAAATTCTGAGTTATAACATTTCCGTTCTATCGGCAGTTCCTACGACTGCCAATTTTTTTAATCTTCTTCGTTATGGGTATTATCAATGAAAGTCATGTACCTACTTTGATTTTCAGTCTCATATGCCTCGTCAGTTAGCCTGTACCTATATGTTGAGATTTTGTTTAGTGTCCAACTGTCCATGTCTCTAAAAATAATAGTAATCTTTTTCTAATCACTGAACTACCGACAAATTGTAGAGGTTATTATTTAACAGCTGAAATATTTGAATTTTTATATGAATTTTATTATTAGTATATATATTTGTATTAGGTATTTTACTAAATAAGTACTAGTCCAATATTAAATATTTTTATCACTTGTTTGATTTTTATTGTGCAGTAATCCTTGAAACAATACATTTTTAAAGACATATATAGTTATCACCTTTTTTTCAATATGAAAGCTAACATTTTTGAAGTGAAAACTTCTTTAGGCGCGCCTAGACAGATTTTTCGTGGGCTGTGAATTGAATTCATTCGTCACGCTCGGGTATGATAAGACAGCCTCGGGACCATGGCGTCCATGGCTATTGGCCATCTAGAAATACGTCAGCCAATGGGAAATGCTGACGCATTTCTAGATGGCCATGCCAAGATGGCGAGGCCACGCCCTCGGGTTACACCCGCGTAGTTTCCAAGGTAAGCTATCAAATTCTGAGTTATAAGTTTTCACTTCTTTTGGCAGTTCCTATGACTGCCAATTTTTTTTGAAGTGAGCGCATTGAGCACTTTTTCGTATGAGTTAATCTTATGGCTTATGCCTACGCGTTCCCAACATGATACTGTAATGGCGTAGCGGAGTAACGTCGGAGCGATGGCGGAGCAGCGGAGCTGTTGTAAGATAAAGGTGTGATATTTCCCCAGGAGAACTCTGCAAAGTGTTCTACCACAACAAGTAGCTGAAGGGATCTGCGATTTAAGATATCACACAGACTAAAGTTTGCGGTTTAGTAAGAATGTAGGTACCTATAGTAAATATAAATAAACTAGTTGTGCCCCGCGGTTTCACCCGCGTCTATTTGAGGAAAATCCATACTAAAATATCCATTGCTGGCCACTTCATTACGTTTTACGGAACCCTAAAAATACGTATATAAGCTATATAAGCAACAATACATTGTTGTAGAACAAATTTGATTACTTCAAATGTAGACACGCGCCGTCACAGACTTCAACGACCAAAGAGAATTTAAATTCACGGAACTAAAGCTCTCGAAGAGAAATATTTTCCCCCGTTTTCTTTACATTCTTCACTCATACTCCGTACCTATTGATAGTAGCGTAATGTTATATACCCTATAGCCTTCCTCGATAAATGGAGTATCCAACAAAAAAATTATCTTTCCTATCGGTCCATTAGTTTCCGAGATCCTAGCGTTCAAACAAACAAACAAACTCTTCAGCTTTATAATATTAGTATAGATAATAAATATTGGTGGACAATTCACACACAACACCATCTGACCCCAAGCTAAGCAAAGCTTGTGTGATGGCGGCCAGATAGCTGATACAATACTTGTATAGTTTTAAATAGGTACATAAGTACTTATTATACATAGAAACACCCAGACACAGTGCAAACATTTGAATTCATCACACAAATATTTGCACTGGGTGGGAATCGAACCCACAACCCTCGGCTTCGCAGGCAGAGCTACTACCAACTAAGCCACGAGGCCAGTCGACCTGTCTGTGATATGTTCAATTATATCCGCAATGAAGTAATTCGTCAGAGAACTGAAGTCGAAATAGCGCATCAGCAAGCTGAAGTCACAGAGGACCTGTCATCGTCGATCGAAGCGACGGATCGAAGTAGAACCGGAGTAGGAAAGTCGCGAGTTTATTATAAGTATCGAAATTACGTTTTCCGATATCGAATTTATCGAAATTACGTCGACGTCCAGTATGTCTACTCTCTTTCTACGTAAAACGTAATTTCGGAAAAAAAACTCGCGACTTTCCTACTCCGGGGCCTCTACCGCCTAACGAAAAACGCTTTGATGCTTTGACGTTGCTGTCTCTTTTCTTCTCGCTTGGAATGAAAGAGACAGCAATGCCAAAGCACCAAAGCGTACCTGTGACATTATTGGAAAAACTGAAAAACAATGAATAGCATAGATTTATTAGACAGCATTGACAACACAAATTTGATAGACAGCTTTCTGGTTAGCACAGCGGATGAATGTAGAATTAAACTTGGTAAATATGAGCAACAAATTACTATTGTGTCACAAAACATACGAAGTGTCCGTGCCAACCTAGACAAATTTCTAGTTTACCTAGCAAAACTTGAATTTATTCCAGATATAATTATATTAAGTGAAGCATGGATAAATACAAGTTTCGAAGGAATACATTTACTAAATTACAATTGTTACTACTCCAAAATACTAATAAACCAAAACGACGGTCTGGTAGTTTTCATAAAACAGGGACTTGAGGTTGAAGTAACTGAACCACAATTCAATGACGCAAACTGTCTTCTCCTCAAACTAGGCAATTTACTCACCGTCATTGCCTTATATCGAAGCCCAGCAACATACAACATCGGTGACTTTCTCATATCAATTGAAAACATAATGTCTGTTACTATGACTGAGTCAGTTGTTATAACTGGCGACATAAATATAGATATTAAGCCCACTGCTATAGATGGAAGATCCTCAGACTATCTTGACTTAATGGCTCACTATGGGTTTATACCGGGACATGTGCTCCCCACACGAGAGAGTAATTGTTTAGACCACACTATGATTAGAACAAAGAAAAAATCACGCGTAATAGTATATGACTCCGATATTACAGACCATAGAACTGTCATAACTGGCATTGATACAAAATTTATAAATAAAGCTTCCGAGTCTAAAGTTCTGACTAAAACCAACTATGATGACATAAATAAAATACTAAGTAATATAAACTGGGATGACTTTTATAACGAATCGGACGTTAACACAGCAGCAGAACTTCTTGTCGAGGTCATTGGATTAGCCATTAAAAGTAGTACCACCCAAACAAAACTTCGTAGTTCTAAAGTAGCTAAGCAACCATGGATGACCAAAGCGTTGATTAGATGTTCTAAAAACAAAGATGTATTGCACGATCAAGCTAGAAAAGACCCCAACAACAGTGCCCTTCAAATTAAATATAAGGATTATCGTAACCACTATAATCGTTTAATACGTAGTCTAAAAAACCAATACGAATCTGATCAACTTACCAAACACCAAAAAAATACTAAAAAGTTATGGAATACTGTCAAACAAATCTGTGACATTAAATTAACTAAACCTAAAACAGACCATCTACTCAAGGTTAAGAGTACAGGAAAAGAGTCCCTAAATCACGTAAATAGTTTCTTTACAACTGTTGGAAGTGAACTTGCAGATAATATCCTTCTAAAATTGGATCAATCTGAACAACAACTTGCGAATTCTATTAAGTCCGACAATACCACACCCTCTGGCTCCTTATTCTTTGCTCCGACTGATACAGCTGAAATTATTAAAGTTATTTCTAGTCTAAAACTATCCTCAGCTCCTGGCAGTGATCAAATAAATAATAAAGTCTTAAAACATAGTAAACACTTATTAGCTTCACCTATTGCTCACATATGCAACTTGAGTATGGTCCAAGCTGTGGTGCCAAAGTGCTTTAAAACGGCTGATATTTGTCCCATTCATAAATCCGGCTCCACGTCATTAGTATCTAATTATCGCCCCATATCATTGCTGCCGGCACTTTCTAAGATATTAGAAAAAGTTGTCAACAGACGTTTACTAAACTTTCTGGAGAAAAATCAAGTGCTGTCGCCCCACCAGTATGGCTTTAGACACAATAAGTCAACTGAAGATGCCGTAGTTGCTTTAGTAAATCAAGTAACAGCTAATCTGGATACGGGCAAAAAATGTATTGGAGTCTTTCTCGATATGGCTAAGGCTTTTGATACGGTGAGTTGGCCAATACTGCTAAAAAAAATGGAGTTCCTGGGAGTTCGAGGTGTGGCCCTGAGCTGGTTCCGTTCATATCTAAGCGAAAGAAAACAGCGAGTACAGATCATGTCTCAGTTCAGCGACTATACCTCACTAAGCTACGGAATTCCACAAGGAAGCGTGCTTGGGCCGACGCTCTTTTTAACCTATATTAATAGCCTGTGCCAGTTAAAAATAAAGAAAGCAAATATATACTCATTCGCAGATGATACTGCACTTATATGCCATGGTGATAGTTGGGAAGAGGTTGTCAAAGTGGCTGAAGAAGGGTTAGCGATAGTAGCTAACTGGTTGCAGTATAACCTTCTTACACTAAACGCGACTAAGACCAAGTATGTAGCTTTTCGAATCACCCAGAAAAGTCGACCCAAAAATGAGCTTTTGCTCAAAATACACTACTGTGACTATGCCAAATCAGCACAATGTGATTGCCCGTTGTTGGAGTGTGTAGATCATATTAAATATCTTGGGGTACTGATAGATAATAAATTAACATTCCACAACCACTTAATTCTCCTACGCGGTCGATTACGTAAAATGATCTACATATTCAAGCGACTTGGATCCGTAGCTGATCCGAAAACCCTAAGAATAGTTTATTTGGCCTTATGCCAGTCGATTGTCAACTATTGTATCGTCTGTTGGGGGTCTGCTGCAGAAACTCGGCTGCTCAAGGTAGAAAGAGCCCAAAGAGCTCTTTTAAAGGTAGCATACAAAAAACCGTTCAGATATCCAACGGAACAATTATACAAAGATACCCACTACTTGACAGTCCGCCAATTATATATTCTAGCAGTAACATTACGTTTTCATAAATCGGCTTTAAACACGACGGTACCCAGCAAGCGAAATTACAATCGACGACGTAACACCTGGAGTCTGCCCAATACAAAAACCAATCATGCTCAGAATGCATACTCATTTAAAGGTCCATTTATTTACCAAACTTTGGACAGAAAGCTGGACATTTTGGAACTGTCGCGATTTAAGTGTAAAAAAAAGATATCTCATTGGTTAATGACCCAAAGTTACATAGACACAGTAAATCTGTTAAAGGTGCTAAAGTAACGTCACGGGGTATGACGTCCGTCTATCCACTATCACCGATGACGATGATGATTATTATTATGTCTGTTTCTTTGATTTTCACATGCACACTAAAATACTTAAATTATAAAATAAAATATACATACTTAAAATACTTAAATATAAAATACTTAAAGTTTTTTTTTTTTTTTTGTACTTAAAACACTCCACTACTACTTTTACGCTATTAAATATTCAATTGTTTTCATAACAACTACATTTTATGACATTTTCAAAAAAGAACAAATTCTTTATAATTAGTTATACTATTTCAGAGTAAACCCGTATGATATGCACAGTATCGTTCCACAACCACTCACACATCGACTGCTAAACGCTTATCAGTGCTCAGGTATATAGTAAGAATTTACATTGTGCCTGAGCCATGATTTGACATTGGTGTGCTTGCTTAGTCCTACTACTACATATAAATTAAATACCAGGAGTGTCTTCTCTTATTGTGAACAACTTTAAGGGTTAGTTTTTGGTAGCCTAATGCAAACTTATACATAGGTACAAGTAATAGAAAATTGCTTTTGAATTAACAAAGATGTTAACACATTTTAATATATTTAAATTAATGGAAAGTTGTTTGCCTCAAGTGGACTCATTAACTATTTAGTCAATTGTGTGTTCAGTTTGATCCAACTAGAAGGATAGGATAGTTTTTGTTTGGATTAATGGTCACTATACATATAACAATATCCGAAAGCCTAAACGGACCGCTAGTATAAATATAAAACATCATGATATTTAAAGTTTTGTTTAAATTTGATTAATTATATTTTAAAATAGTATATGCAAATTATTTATCTTCTATTTAAAACTTTTTGTATGTTTACTCAAAACAAACTTGTGTCTTATATAGTTTATACTTTAAATTTAGTAAATATACAAAAGACACAAGGTTATTACTCGTATTTATGTACATATTTTACACTTTAAGTTTAAGTAAATTTAAAAAAGATATAAGACTACGAGTAGGTACCGTAGTGTTCTCTTAGTCAAGAGAAGTCTGAGAAATTACATTTGTTCCTGTTAGGCACACATCCATGCGATCAACAGCCTGCTTACTCGACTCACACTACGACCACCGCTAAACCGCAACGCACTCGTCGTAATACCATGGTGGCGCCACACAACACAACACACCAAAATACTATGTAACTA
Organism: Ectropis crepuscularia; assembly: GCA_963693475.1. Taxonomy (NCBI): domain Eukaryota; kingdom Metazoa; phylum Arthropoda; class Insecta; order Lepidoptera; family Geometridae; genus Ectropis; species Ectropis crepuscularia. Next base: position 16,527,974 of record OY856364.1, read on the forward strand.
CTCCGATCATCTATTTATTATTACACTACACTCACAACAAAACCAACTCGCATATTAACAACACACACTACCGCATACATATTCACCTCTCCCTCGCACACTTATTGTCTCTCACTCATTACAAATCACTAATACCCCTGTATAATGAAATATGATAACTCTTAGCAAATACCCTTTATTCGTTATTTTTTTTCATTAGCTGGGATGCATTGTTATTATGGCCATAGGTATATTATGTCCTTTTATTAAAAACTTTGTTTGTTATTTAAATACCCTTGCATAAGAAGGAGCCTGGATACCCACGTCACAGGTCACCCTAGTGTGGGATCCAGTGTTCACCGACTTATTATTTACTTTATTTCTTTTATTGTTATTTACCCTACAAGTTAGTATTTAAATTGGTGATTGTAAGTAACTTAAGTTTTTATGTACTTGTAGGCGGGCCGAGTCTCGCCATCATCATCAGTAATCGCATTCTTCTGCTGTGGGCGTAGCCGGTGGGTAGTGTTGGATGAAAACTCGCGAACTCACAAACACAATAGGATTTATTAAGTTCAGGTAACAAAGTAGGTTGGCCTATTATTGCTTCTTGGCAGCGTGACGTCAGCTGCACCGACGTTATTCCATTCCAAGGATAATTAACACCACTCAACTTCACTTAAGTCAAAGTTTAGAGACGAACTTCTTGGCTTCACCTGGACTCACCGTGCGGGTGCCGGGTCCATCGTGTGGCAGAGAGAGAAACCCCAAGTAGACCCCAAGACTTGCGACTCGGGCGTAGGTTTAAGGGGCCCCTTTAAAGCGCGCGCTGACGCTCACCTTGCCTACTCGCATCTCTCTCCCTGCCCAGCCATATGCATGCTGTAATCAGCATAGATTCCAATAGCTTAGGTGTTCACTCTCCGAGCGCAGGCAAGCGACTGTCCGCTCCGCTCCCGCTCCGAGCGTAGGCAGCGATGACATAATGTTGCTCGCGCCGACATACTAATAAACATTTTCATTTTTCATTTTCATTTTTCATATTATATTTTATATTCCATAGAAACTTTGCGAACGCAAACAAAACAACGAAAGAATGTTCTACGTTTGTTTACACCAAATGAATTTGATAGTGAGGATAGAATGAGCGCTCGCTCGTCTGATGTAAATCGGCCTTAACTAGAGTAGCCTTAGAACATTTAAACGGACAAAACAATGGATCGAAGTAGAACCGGAGTAGGAAAGTCGCGAGTTTATTATTTCGAAATTACGTTTTTCGTAGAAAGAGAGTAGACGTCCAGTACTCAGGGAATCAATAGATACACAGTACCTACCTTTATTATCTACATCTACACGAAGACGAAGTAATCAGCAGTCAGAAGTAAGATGCCGAGGATATGATGTGAGCTGCGAGAAAGTCTCTATCCCCTATATAATACTTAAGGCCGGGTCACACAGAGGCGATCCGGTAGCGATAGCGATCCGATAGCGATAGCGATCCGATACTGAGTATGAGGTCGCGCCCGCTTGTTGTGTGTCAGGTTGCAAACAAATTCGAACATTACAAAAAATATCGTCTCGCTATCGGATCGCTATCGCTATCGGATCGCCTCTGTGTGACCCGGCTTTTAGTCAGACACAGACAGACAGAAACACCTTATTATGCACTAGCAGCGCCCCGCGATGTTACCCGCGTAATTCCCGTTCCCGTTGTTCCCGATGTTTTTTTCGGGATAAAAAGTAGCATATGTGTTCTTCCAGACTATAATCTATTTATGTGTTCCACATTTCAGCCCGATCCGTTCATATGTTAGGACGTGATTGAGCAATAAAAGCCGGGTCACACAGAGGCGATCCGATAGCGATAGCGATCCGATAGCGAGACGAAATTTTTTATAATGTTCGAATTTGTATGCAACCTGACACACAGCAAGCGGGCGCGATCCCATACTCGGTATCGGATCGCTATCGCTATCGCTACCGGATCGCCTCTGTGTGACCCGACCTTAAACATCCATACATTGTTTGTCATTTATAATATTAGTAAGATTATGCACACCAGAAGACTTATACAGGGGAAAAACAACAGCAAATAAAATGATTTATAACCGTTTATTTCCTTTGACACTACAGCTTGGCACTACTGGTAGTGGCGGGAAATTTTACTTTCCCGTAGCACTACTGGTAGACGAGTAAAAGCACATTTCCCGTGACACTATGTACACTGTCGCTAGTTTATTCAGTGACATTTTAATGAAAGGCATAAAACCCTATTTATTTCATTTGACTTGTAATTTAATACAGTGCTTTGTAAAAAATAGCTATGCGTTATTGCTGTCTTTTTAACCGACTTAGAAAAGGGGAAGGTTCTCGATCGGTAATTTTTGTTATCTATGTAGGTACATAAGTACTTACATAACAAAAAATATGGATTGATACGGATATATTATGTACATGTTTGTACGTATGTACCTATGTTACGCGATAGCGCCTACATTGATAAATCGATTTTGATTTATTTTTTTGTTTGGTAAGTAGGTATATTATAATTCAGAGATAGTTCAAAGATGATAACAAATCACTTTATTTTGTAATTTTCGAGAGAAAAAAAACACTGGATTTACTGGTGAAAGAGTATTGCTCATTAGCGACACTGGCGTGTGAAAGGCTTCTTTCAAAGGCTTACCCAGCGTAGTGGGTCATGGTCTGGACTCTCTCCTTGTGAGAGAAGACCCCAGCCCCAGCAGTGGGAACACAAAGAGGGTTAAGGTCTTCGCTTCACTTATAGAACCCGACAAATAAAGTACACTCAAATATGAGCTTTACACCATGATCGTTAAGATATAGATTACATTGGCAACACACATTAGAATACCGCTCGCTGACAGCCGTTTGCTGATTCATGTTGCCAATGTAATCTATATCTTAACTGACCCACCATAAAGCCCATATTTGAGTGTATTTATTTGTCGGGTGGGAGCGGAGCGTATAAAGTGGGCGCACGCACACCTTTATATTTATACTATTCTCACAAAAAAAAACTCCAGTTAGAATCTCAACTTGTATATTACAGATTTTATAAGTTTTACCAACATACTTATGTAGACTTAAATACTTATATATTACTTGTAAGGCATATTTTACAGATACAATGGTTCCGGCGGAGACAGAGTGTCTTATAACATCAGTCACAATTTATATACATAGCTATTAACTTAAGATGTATAACATTTTAATTATTTAACTGAGGGGGCGTTCAAGTATAACGTAACGCAATTTTTATAGTACACTAGCGGCGCGTTCCGGCTTCGCTCGGTTTTCGTCATATAAGAACTACCTATTAATCGAAAAAAAAACTATCCTAGTCTAACCTCTCAAGTTGGACCAGACTACTCACGGTGTGCCAATTGAATTTAAAATCGGTTAAGTAGTTTAGGAATCCATCGCGGACAAACATCGTGACAGGAGATTTTTATAAATATACTAGCGGCCCGTTCCGGCTTCGCTCGGATTTCGTCATATAAGGACTATTAAATCGAAAAAAAAAACTATCCTATCTCTCAAGTTGGACCAGACTGCTCACAGTGTGCCAATTTAATTTAAAATCGGTTAAGTAGTTTTGGAATCCATCGCGGACAAACATCGTGACATTTATATATATTAAGATTATATAAGATTATGATATAAGTGCGCTAAGTTGATAATTACAGCCGAGGCGTTATTGCTATTATTAGCAGAGGATGTAATTATCAAAGCGCACGTATGTCATACGACGTTTTATAACATATTTTATGTATTTGCGAGGAAATAAATAAAACTCTGACGACATTTTCAAATAAAAACAATACAGCGAAAAAAATATTATTATTCCGCGCCCTTTTTTTTATTTGAAAATGTCGTCAGTTTTATTTATTTCCTCGCAAATATGTTATAAAACGTCGTATGACATACGTGCGCTTTGATAATTACAGCCTCTGCTAATTACAGCTCTCGCCTTCGGCTCGAGCTAGCAAAAACGCCTCGGTTGTAATTATCAACTTAGCGCACTTATATCATAATCTACTACCTATAAAAGAGCGATAAGGATAAACGTCCGGCGTTCACCGCTTCCTACAATCGACTAAAATAGAAAGAGTGAGCTCACTCTTCCCAACGATAACATAATTCCGTGAGGAAATTTGGGAATTCTGTTGATTTATAGCGATGCAACAACCTCGTCTTTTAATCTATCCCAAATCCTACTAATATTATAAATGTCAATGTATGGATGTGTGTTGCTCGATCACGTCCTAACGTATGAACGGATCGGGCTGAAATTTGGAACACAGATAGATTGTAGTCTGGAAGAACACATGGGCTACTTTTTATCCCGGAGAAACAAAGGGAACGGGAACTACGCGGGTAACACCGTAGGGCGCTGTTAGTCTTTTAATAAGTACTCAAATCACATTACTAGAACGCGAAAGTTTGTATGGATGTATGGATGTGTGTCTGTTAACTTTCACGCAAATACTACTGAGGCAATTTGGTACACAGATCGATAACGGTCTGGAATAACCGATAGGCTATTTTTTATCCCGGTAAAATAACGGGTTCGGGAACTAAGCGGGTAAAACCGCGGGGCACGGCTGGTTTTAATTATTGTTAAGCACAAAAAAAACTTTTTCTTTCGATCGAAATCTTAGTACATTTATATCGTCTGTCAATCTAATTATTATTTATGTAAATCGTTTATAATTTGAACTCCTCCTAAAAGACTGGACCGGTTTTGATGAGATTGTTTGTGTTTTCAAGAGTGATTTAGATTAACAAAAATGTTTTTTTTATTTTAAATAACGAGTGACAAGACGAGCAGGACATGTGCCTGATGGTAAGCAACATGCCTGCCACATAACAGCACAGTGACACGCAGCTATTGGCACGTGAAGAGTCCAAATCATTACCTAGCACCGCACTGCGCTCGCCATCCAGAGATCTAAGGTGTTATATCTCTAAGCCCTGCAATTTCTCTGGAAACATTGGCCTTCAAACCGGAACACAGTAATGTTTGCACATTACTGCTTGGCGGTAGAATAACTGGCAAAGGTGTGGTCCTACCCCAGGCTTACCATCAGGCACATTTCCTGCTCGTTTCGTCACTCTTTATATAAAAAAAAATATAAATTTTGCCAAGTGTGACCTCTGAAACCTGTTTGTTTTTGTGAAATTTCTCTAAAAACTTGCAAAAAATATCGAAATCTATGCTAACAACATAAAACAGTGGCGCCACCTATGGTGAAATTAGGAACTGTCTTTGACACACCTTTTTGCATCTTGAAAACGGTCAATTGTTAGGAGAAAGTTTACATAAAAGATTTTTTTAAACCACATAATGTTAGAGCACTTAAATGACTCATTCTCAGAAGGCTGAGTGATGTTCAATATATTATATTAACAAAACATTGACAAATGGCCGTTCAATTTTTGAGCCAGCATTTGAATCATTTGAATGGGTTAATCACTGTAAAAAATCGTATGTGTTGTGTACTTCGTACAATACAAGATAACTACTACGAAGTTTTAATCAGCGGTCCACCTAGGTACTGGGACCAGCCCTGGGGGTCATGATGCCCCCCCCCTCCCTTGGATCCACACTTGCTTAAAAGGCAGAACATCTTTAGGTTGCAGGACAGGGCCTCACTGAAATAAGAGGAGTGTCCTCACTGGAGGGCACACTCGCAAAGCAAGCTACCCACGGGTCATCCGCTTAAAGTCCTTGGACTGATTGCAGAATTATAACTAAAAAAAATTGTTTAGTAAATATTATTACCCAAGCGAAGCCGGAATGGGCCGCTAGTATAATTAGAAAGTCAGAGATCCAAGGGATCTCTTAAAGGTATTCGAGTTGAAGTAAAAGATATGGATGGACAAGCGACTAACTAACTCTTTTTACCCAACCTGCAAGAAGGGTTATGTTTTTCGCACATATCTTTGTAAATTTCTTAAATTACATTTTCCAAACAACTGGAGGATTTTTGACAATTAAGATATCCATCAGATGCACATTTTGCTCACTATTTTATATATTAAGTAAGAATTTTTAATATTAACCATGATCTAATTGACAAAACTGGACAACACATAGGCATATCAACTTATGTTCCTTATCTATTACTAAATAAATTATTATGAGTCTTCTCATGACCACAGCCTTTGTAAATAAAGATATTATGACTATGTAAAGCTGCCAAAACATCGAGGTAACTAAATAATGATTTCAATCGCAATTAACCTCTTATGTGGCATGTGTCCACCGGTGGACCGCCGCATTCCTGTTAATTTAAATCTACACTCCTGTTGATTGAGTCTAAATTTGCTCAACGAGCCTTTTTCCTGAATTCATAGAGAGGCCCTGTGTATGGTTTTCAATATTTATTCATTTGTTTTTTTCTCTGTATAAAATAGTGAGCTTAATACACAAACAAATACTAAATAAATAAATAAATACACAAAAATAAATAGTAAATTTACAAAAACTAGCACTTCCTCGCAGTTTCAACTCGTGTATTTCCCGATCCAGTTATTAAAAAGTAGCCTACGTGTTCCTACAGACCATTATCTATCTATGTATCTAATTTCATACAAATCCCTTCAGTAGTGTTTACGTGAAAGAGTAACAGACATCCATACTTACATACTTTCGCATTTATAATATAAGTAGGATAAAATAGCGAGTAAAATATAAAATAACTCAAGCTCTATATAGAATAGTGAGGAGCAAAAGGTGCACCTGATGGTATCCATAACACCACAGTGCTACATAGCTTTTTTTTTAATTATAGTATAATCTTTAAAGTGACAAGACAACCAGGACATGTGCCTGTAAGCAACATGCCTGCCACATAACAGCACAGTGACACCCAGCTATTGGAACATGAAGACTCCAAATCATTACCTAGCACTGCACTGCGGTCGACATCTGGAGATATAAGGTGTTTCATCTCTTAGTCCAGTAATTTCTCTGGAAACATTGCCCTTCATGCTGGAACTCAGTAATGTTTGCGCACTACTGCTTGGCGGAAGAATAACTGGCAAAGATGTGGTACTTCCCCAGGCAGACTCTACAAAGAGCCCTATCACCACAGAATGCACATGAAGAATTCAAATGGATAGCAAAAGACAATATAATTTTAAAAGAGAATTAATTACCTATAATTTGTTATGAAATAACAAATAGGTAATTTAATCTCTAAGAATGTATTTAAAACTATATAAGTATTATATCAGCTATCTGGCCGCCATCACACAAGCTTTGCTTAGTTTAGGGTCATATGGTGTTGTGTGTGAATTGTCCACCAATAATCTCTGTGTGTCTACACTGAGATATAGGCATATCAGCTAATGCTGCTCGCCTATCTATATATATAAAAATCAATGCCACTTTTCGTTGTTATTGAACTCCTCCTAAACGGTTGGACCGATTTGAATGTTTTTTTTTGTATACGTTTGGGTAGGGCCCTGGAAGGTTTAGATTCACAAATCAGCCCGGCAGATGGCGCTGCAGTTGATATCTAGGCTATTATTCGAGCGAAGCCGGAGCGGGCCGCTAGTTATTTAATAAATAAATCATTGCCTAGCACTGCACTGCTATCAGATGATTTTATTTCTTTGTTTAGTAATTTCATTGGGGCATTGCCTTTCAAACTAGAACACGGTAATGTGTGCAGATAACTGCTTGAGAGTAATAGAACAGGTACAGCTCTTTCGCAAGCTGATTTTGTGTTCTACCCCTACAATATAAAAACATTCCTAGAATTATCAATTGTATTGGCTATAGAGCACAGCTCTGAAAGTATTTAATACTTGTAAGAGTTTCCACCCATTTTTTTATCTGTTATAGGTTACACTTGACCATCATTTCACCTGAGTATGTGTATCCAATTATGTAGATTTCAAGCCATGTGATTGGTGAATCAATTGGTCACTCACAATTTGAAGACACTGAGATTATAACCATTGGGACAAACCATCACGCAAGAATGCCACGGCCTAGACATTCCTATCACATTTAAACCTTACACATGTCCTTGGTTCTCACTTGGTTAATTCTGGTGTCTCCAAAGAAGCCTACCAACAAACTGAGATCAGAGGCATCCTGTGTTTTCATTGATCTGAGATTTACTGTTCTACAAGGCTAGCCTCAGAAACTACATTTGAAAACAGCCATAATGTACATCATTATCTTTATTGTTTTATAATTACACAGTTATTGCTTTGATGTATACCTTGTTTGCTTAAAGCCCGGCAACACCAAAGAGAGTATTGGTGTGATGTTCGTAAAAATAAATATTATTCTAAACTTCCCTGCCAGTCCGTCTCCTGCCGACCATTAAGTACTAAATTACGAGACAAAAAATATCTAAAAATATATATCTAAAAATCATAATCTCTTGTGGACGCGACCGACGTGAGTCCGGAGAGATTCCGGAGCTTTGAACTTCAATGAACATAAATCACATTCAAACATCACATTCTTATATGTATGCTTGTTCAATACGTGTTTTGCAAGTCCGTCTTTACTTGTGAACTTTTTCTGACACTTCAAGCAGGAATTCTCCTGCATCTGCTGCTTCAGCTTCATATGGCGACGGAGACAGTACCTCGATTTGAACGTGATAGCACAACTTTCACATTTCGATTTGCTCTTCACCTGATGATGGGTCTGGCAATGGAGGTCCAGATTCGACTTCTTCGTAAACACTATCTGGCAGTCGTTGCACTCGTACGTAACCGCTTTTTGCTGCACTTCGTGATTAGACGTCATGTGGCGGAAGAAGTGACTGTTCTGTGTGAATTTCAAACGACAAAACTGGCAGGTGTAAATGTATTTGGCTTCGTCTTCTGCTTTTATTCTCGCTGGTCTCGTTATGCGGATCCTGGGGCCGGTACGGGCGAGCTTTTTATTCATAACTGGGCCGAGGATTCTACTGGTGAATCACTGTGGCATTACTTTCGGTACTGGGTACTTTGTTTCGTGTTTGTTTCTGACAACACAGCAGGTCCAAAATATGGAAAGCAAAGACGTTTAAGAGTGCGGATTTGGCAGAACGATGTGCAGTCCAAAATACTATGTTTTCTTCACAGAACTCACAATTAGAACAACAAATTAAAAGTCTTTTATGATGTATTGTTTTATGATCACAACAAAATCTCAACTTTCAACTTGGTGTGATAGTAAAGTAGAGAAACGTCAAATCCACAGCCACAGACCAATGAGAACACTGCATTGTCTATCTAAAAATACGTTTTGTTTTCGTTCAAAAAATATGAAGCAACTTTCACTTTAACAAATTAATTATACTTTGTCAAACATTTAAGGATTTTAAATATTTTCTTGTTTTGAAATGTCATTAAATTTTATAAATTAAAAGTTTTTTTTGCATTAAATTAAATTAGTCTTCATGAATCCTATTGAATTTATTGGACAATGAAGTTTTCGAACGAACCAAGATTTCATAAAATACAACTTACTTTTTTAGCATCACGCAAGCTTCCGAGTCTAATCTGTCCGCGCTGCAAATCCACAAACACAAATGTATTAATGCTAATCGGAGTGGTAGAGGTGTTTGTGATGGCGCCTGTAAGACTATATCTAGGGTATCATTTATAAAATATCTTGGAGTAATAATTGACCAAAATCTTAATTTTAAAAAACACATAACGCATATCTCAAATAGGACTCGCAAATTGATCTACATAATGAAAATTCTCCGCCCTACTGCCAATAAAGAGGTAAAAATAATGGTATATAAAACATTATGTCAGACTTTATTTCAGTATTGTATTGGTGTCTGGGGAGGTGCAGCCAAATCCCATATGATTGAGGCGGAGAGAGCTCAGAGAGCAGTCCTAAAAGTCTTGCTAGGTAAACCGCGACGGTGCTCTACGGAACAAGTTTACAAGGAAACTTCAGTGTTGACAGTACGCCAACTGTTTGTTTTCCGTGCTGTTGCTAAAAGCCTTCACCTGTCATCTGAGCCTGACTCCAGTATTAAACGCAGACGCCCACGGCATGTTAGGCTTCCTAGAGTTAACTCGATATTCGCCTCCCGTCTCCCTCAGCACGTCCACTTTTTTACTTATAACTTAGTTGCTAGACGTACGGACATCCTCGGTGGCTCATTTTTCGAGGTTAAAAAGAAATTGCAGCAGTGGTTATGTTCGCTGTCATATTCGCAAACAGAACAGTTGGTATCATTTAGTGAGTTGACTGAAGAGGATATTTTTGTGTCACAGACTTAATCTCAACAATGTCAGACAAATAACGGCTACTAATGGAGTCGCATACACATACACACACATACGTATACACATTACACTTACAGAGCACGCACGCCAATCTGGCACACACGAGCACATTCACACCTTATGTAAAACATACGTTTAGTTAATTCTCGCTACATTAAGCTACTGACTAACTACTTAATTCATAGATTTAAATTTCATTCATTTTCTTATTAATTTTTTATATAATTTTAACTTTATTTTGCGCCTTTAAGTACACACAAGCCAAGCGCAAACTATTTTGTTAACTGGATGTAGGGCGCCCAAAATACAGGCTTTGCCTAGTTTGGGGTCCATTGTAAAAGCCACATAGCGGAGGACATCACTTTTCTTTGTAAACCTGCTTTGAAATATGTTTTACTGTAATTCTTTTACGGCAAATAAAATTTTACTTTACTTTACTTTACTTTACTTTACTTTACTTTACTTTACTTTACTTTACTTTACTTTACTTTACTTTACTTTACTTTACTTTACTTTACTTTACTTTACTTTACTTTACTTTACTTTACTTTACTTTACTTTACTTTACTTTACTTTACTTTTTAACCTCTCTCTCTCTCTTCCTGGCTATATATCCCATATGGTGGTGGGGTCAGCCTTCCTGCTATTTCTTCTCCACTTCGCTCTATCCAAGACATCGTCATCAGACAACTCGCATTCTCTCATGTCCCTTTGCACTACAGTCCTCCATTTGGTTTTTTACTTTTTAACCGACTTTAAAAAAAAAGTAGGTTTCTCAATTTGACCGTATATATATTTTTTTTTTTACAGCTTTTAACTTGGAAGTGGCTTGCAATGAAACCACTGTAACTATACAGGTTGGTGTTATACACAGCAAGCTAAATAATGAGTACCTTATTATTTAGATTTCTGTGGTGATATCCTTCGCTATGTTTAAATATTTTGTTGTACATTCATTTTCATGTTCATCTGTTTTGTCAAGGTATAATAAAAAATAAAGTGGCCAAGTGCGAGTTGGACTCGCCCACGAAGGGTTCCGTTGCAGCAAGTAACATAATATACCTACATAGTTTTTTTAGTTCGTTGTAACTTTGATCGAAGTTTTGATAATAATGTACCTATTTATGACGTACTAAAAAAATCTACTCATCAGATCGAGTTCAAACCAATTTTCGTTGGTAGTTTGTATGGTAATGTACATCATATATTTTTTTTAGTTTTTTCATAGTTCTGAAATATAGAACTTAGACGGGAGGGACACAGATTTTACCACTTCGGATGTGTCTCTCGCGCAAATTATTCAGTGTAGATAAAAACTATATTAGAAACCTCAATATCATTTTTGAAGACCTATCGATAGACATCCCACACGTGTTGGTTTGATGAAAAAAAATTGGCAGTCATAGCAACTGCCGATAGAAGTGAAAACTTGCTGTTGCCCTGGTACTGGTACCTAGGGGCAAACGCAACTCTTTTATATTTCTGTTGTCCTGGTATCTGGAGATAAACGCTGGGCTGTTGGAGGCAGGTAATCGAAACTCTTTACTGTTTCTGTTGCCCTGGTACCTACCTGGCCGTTTTTACCGAGTTTACCAGAAGATTTCATATCCGATCCGATCCATTATCATATCCAAGCGTGACGATTGATGAATCCATTTCACAGCCCACGAAAATTCTGTTTATAGCGCGCCTATAGAAGTTTTCACTTCAAAAATTTTGAGTTTCAGTTCTAAGTATGGGTCCACTTTGGGAAAGTCTGGAGTAGACAACACTAGCGTTTCGTAGCGTTGTCTACACGAAGCTAAAAGTACCTACTAGCTTGCTATCCTAGCTTGAAAAACTAGCCTCGTGTAGCTCGAGGCTCGAGCATTATGGCGAGATCGGGTTTCTGGTTCATAGAGAACACTGTCATAACGTTTTAGAAGTCTCAAGTCTGTTCTAGGGTCGTGGGGTGTCCGTCCTCCCTCCTCGCACTTTTCGAGATGATCCAGCCCTATCCCATAGAGTGACTATAGAACTATAGTGAGAATAAATATGGGGGTCTTACCGCAATGGGACGCAACACTGGATGTATGCTCGGAGCAGCTATCCTTAGCCGCGATAGTGGGAGAGATCTCCTTGCTAACTTAGTCCAGATTGATAATGAGAGGTTTTAAGAGATGGTGATATCTTGCGAGACTGTCATCTCGCTGCGGGAGACCAAGGAAAGAGAGAAAGCGAGAGGTGGTCTCTCTCGAGGATACGGATTCGCGAGTTCGCACCCCATATCCAGTTGGAGAACCAGGAGTGGACCCATGGCCCCGTCTGATCCCTGGTCAGAGATTGGTCCACCTGATGATGTGTCACGCTTAGAGCTGCCACGTCTAGTAGTTATCACACGAAGATATTTTTAATTAAATCGACAATAGTATAATATGTTTACTATGTTTGTCTATGTTTACTCTAGAGCTCTAGACCATAGATAAATACTTACAATATTATATTATAATAATAATTATAGGTAGGTAATCTTTATTGCCGTGATTTTAGGGTTCCGTACCCAAACCACAGAATAAATATTAGTACACCCAAACGTCGTAAAAACGTAAAGTAAGATCAAAATTTTAGAAAAGTTTTGGTTGACAACGGAACCTGTCTGTGGAAACTGCGATGGTTTATGTACTTATACGGAATTTAAATAAAGCCATAGACTTTCGCCGTTTATTGCTAATGGTACGGAACCCTTCGTGCGGGAGTCTCACTCGCACTTGGCCACTTTTATTATTTAGTCCGACACAAAATTTAAATTTGTACATTATGTACCATTATGTACCTACTAGCTACTAGGTACGAAGGTACCTAATCAACGAATCAAGAAATAATGGTTTCATTGATTACACATACTCTCGTACCACTTGTAATATTATTATCCTTAAAATTACACATGCAATTACTAAATATTTTATGTAACTTTTATCTGTCATGTAATAACAAAATCGACAATAAATCACGTACAATCGATACATCGAATGAAATCAATTTACATTGTCTAAACACGTACGAAAAAAAACAAAACAATATTCATTGATACGCCATTTTCAATCTTGTGGTTATTCTGATAGAGTTCAAAAACAAAGTCGGATGTGGTTAGCAAATTTTTTAATTATTAGTTCGGTATAAAAAGAGCGGGACATCACAAACAATGTATTAGTGTGAAATCCGAAGCAAAAGGGATGAGACTGTACGGTCAATTTGTTATTTTGGCGGCAATTTTTGGCGCAGTGTTTAGTGAAAAAACGAGAATAGTTAAAACAAAACAAGGGAAGGTTGAAGGATATATAGCAACCAGTGGAGATTATTACGAGTTTTTGGGAATAAGATACGCGGTGCCAGTGAGATTTAAGGTAAGTTCTAAAAATAATAAGTCCCAGCTCCCAGTTGAAATGGGCATTGAAAATATAGGTAGTTAGTTAAATTTCAAATATATACCTACCCAATTTCAGGGTAACTCAAAACTTAAAAACAACATAGGAATTATTGAGGATTCATGAACATTGTTTGTTGCGTAGTCTTTAAAGCTTTTCTATGTTTTTTATCAATAAAACTACCCATCAGTTACCTACAAATTAACTTTAATAACAAATCTCACTAAGGCGTATGAAGATGACCAATTCATCGTTGTAATTTGGACATTTATGCCCAAATTAGTGTCTAGCGCTGCACTGAGTTCGTCAACCCGAGATATAACATGATTTATAATAAATTATAAACATTACCCTTCAAACCGGAACACAAATATTTAGTTTACTATGTCACTGTGCTGTTATGTGGTAGGCATGTTGCTTACTGCATAATTATATACCTACATTACGCATTTTTATGCTTGTAGGCACATGTCCTACTCGTCTCATCCCTATAAAAAAATGCTAAATACTCGATTGTTCGCTACGTAAACATAAAAAAAACAATAAAACATTGTCTTAGAGCTAGTGAATCAAATGACGACCTTTTCGTATTATCTTCCAGGCTACTGTAAATAATATGTATTATTCGTTTGATTTCAGGCACCAAAGGAACCTGAATCTTACACTGGAATTTACAAAGCTGATAATCGAGCAGTTCTCTGTCCCCAGTTCCCAACAAATGATCCTTTGGCAGCTCCCAGTGATAATGAGGACTGTCTTACCCTCAATATCTACACTCCAAAGCATGACAACGCCACATACCCCGTCATGGTCTTCATCCACGGTGGTTTCTTCGGAACTGGGTCCAGTTCTCCCATATTCTACGGCCCTCAATACCTCCTCAATCAAAAAGTTATTTTAGTCACACTCAACTATCGACTAAACGTATATGGGTTCCTAAATTTAGGCATTCAAGAAGCTCCTGGTAATGCCGGCTTGAAGGACATCCGAGCTGCTTTGCGATGGATTAAATCTAATATAAAGAGTTTCAACGGAGACCCTGACAATGTCACTGTTTTTGGTCAGGGAAGCGGTGGTGTCGCAGCCATTTATTTAACCCTTTCAGAGTCAACTAAAGGTCTATTCCATCGGATTATATCTCAAAGTGGATCTCTTTTTACTCCTCAATGCTTTGACTCAGATGGTTTAGCAACCGCCAGTCAAGTTGCTAAATCTTTGGGAGTCGTCACTAACGACCCTGAAGAACTCTTCAATCTCTACTCTGAGACTCCGGTCGATAAAGTGGAAGAGGCTGTAGGTAAACAAATGAACGCTCGATCTGTGTTTTTACCGACAGTCGAACAAATATTCGACGATGAAGAACCGTTTTTAGTCGATACTCCGTATAATATCTTGGTTTCGGGTAAAAATCATGGGTCTTTTAACCCGGTACCAGCTATCTTTGGACTGAACACGGTTGAAGGATTAACCTGTACTTTGGATTACAATACCATAACAAGCCAAATGGATAGAATCAAGAATGAAGATTTCTCAGCTTTAGATCAAAAGAGCTTCGTCGTCCCTGATACCGAAAAAGACGAATTCAGAACAATTTTGAAGGACACATACTTTACAAACATATCGTCAGAAGAAGCATTGATAGGTGGTTTGATAAACTTAAATTCGGACTTCAGTTACGTTGGTCCGATGTCATTATTTTCGGATCTTTACGCAAACAACTCGGGGATGGCTGTTTTTGAATACATATTAAATTACGTTGGAAACAGGAATTTAGGGAGAATGTTGACGAACACCAGCCTTCCAGCGACTGCGAACCAGGATGAGTTGTTCTACCTATTTGAGCTGGAGAGATTACCTTTACCTATGGATGAGGAGGATGCTAGGATTATTACCTTCATGACAATGATGTGGAGCAACTTCGCAAAATTCGGGTGAGTGACCATTATTTCCGTAAGAGTTCGGCTTTTATTAATAAGATTCAGACTTTTTATCCATTATAATATTATACTACCAGTGACCAGTGTCCCACGGTTTCACTCGCGGAGTTTCCGATCCCTTTATTTTTCCACGATGAAAAGAAAGCTATGTGTTATTCCATCCTATAATCTATCTTAAGAGTTTTAAAAGACCACATAACCCAAAGAGTGTTAAATATGAATGTTGATGGAAGTTGTGGTAGAGGGCGACCAAAAAAAAAATGTGGCTGGATTGTGTGAAAGAGGACAGGTTAGGAAAGGCGTAAACTCAGATTTGACAAATGATAGACACGAATGGAAGAAACGTACATGTTGTACCGACCCCACATAAAATGGGATAAGGGTAGGCGAATGATGATGAATCTATCTGCCTTCCAAATTTTAAGACGTGGTTGAGTAACAATCATCCAAACTTTCGCTTTTATAATATTTGTAGGGTTAGTTACACGGGGCATGTCAAATACAAAATTCTCTTACAACACCTACAAACTTTTCGTACAGTCGTTAGATAGTACCTATAATGTGTGCAAGTATTTTTATTATGCTTCTTAAAATCAAGACAAACTATCAACAATCTCACAGAAGAGAGTTTTATGAAATAACTTACCATCTTTCTATATTTTCTGATGATGATTTCTCTGAAGTAAATAGTTAATTAACTTTATCCACTGAACGAATTTTATTTGTTTCGACTAAAGTTTATTTGTAAGAGAAAGCAACCACGCAAAGACAGGAAAATACGCGGGGAGAATCGGAGGGCGTGCCTTGGTCCCGAGTTTACCCGAAGATTTCTTTGATTTACGAACGTGACGCTAAGCTCAATTCACAGCACCCGAAAATACTGTGTGTGGTGCGCGAAAATAAGTTATCACTTCAAAAATTATTTCAATACTTAGATCTATTTTCTTAAGTATAGATAGTGCAATCTACGAAGACGCGCCCCACTATTCCTCCTAACCGTTTATAGTTTAAGCATAGAATAGGTTTAAATGTGCAAGCTTCCGTCAGTGTTTGAGTGTTATCGGTACCACAGTAAATCTTTACTGTTACACACTAATTACCTATGAATGCACACGCACACTACAATGATTGGTGAATGGTTCGCGACTGACGCTCGGAGCAAATGCGATTGGTGGAGAAAAAAATTGGTGGGGCGCGTCTTCGTGGATTGTACTATCTATAGATTTAGTCAATCTGTTTATTATATTAATACTATTTTTCCCAATGCTATTTGTTTCTTGCGTAAAAAATAACGTGAAGCTTGCCGAGACACCCCTCGTCACAAAGTAAGGTTAATGGAGATCGACTCGACACTCTCCCCTCATTAACACCTCACGTATAATTAATGGACGCACCCTAACCTAAGTTACGGCTCGTCTAGTCGGGAGAATAGCGCCTGCCGATCCGGAGACCCCAGTTTCAAACCCCACACGCACCACTAACTTAAAAACGGTGAAGGAAAACATCGTGAGGAAACCGACATGTACCTAGAATCTTTCGAAGTCATGTGTCATCCACCAACCCGCACTGGGCCAGCGTGGTGGATTATGGCCTTAACTCTCTCCTTGCGAGAGAAGGCCCCTAGTCCCAGCAGTGGGAACGTTTAGTGGGCTGTTGATGATGACCCTAACCTAACAGCAAAATATCACATTGGCTAAAATTACCACAGTTAATTTGTCAGATAGTACATTTGAGGAAGACCTAAAATGTATTCTATGAACGTATTTTTTAAAAAACACATTATGCAAGTAATTTTTTTATCATTATCATTTTCTTGAAGCGAAAACTTCTTTAGGCGCACCTAGTTTTCACTTCTATCGGCAGTTCCTATGACTGCCAATTTTTTATTATTTTTTTCAGTTCCGTTCCAAGTTATATTCTAAGGTCTTTCTAAATATAGTTATTCATAATTAATTTAACTTATTTTCCAGAACACCGACTCCTGAAAAAGCCAACGGCGAATGGTTGCCTCATCCCTATCATTTAGCAATAGCTCTTGAGCCGCAGTACGTCGCATCCCTAACTCCAGACAGAGCCTACTTTTGGCGGGCTTTGTACTTCAAATATGGCGCCGATATTATACGCGGGAAAAATTAACTTTTTTCTCTGTGATCAAAAGGCATTAATTTATTCTTAATTTAATAAAATTATTTACATTTTTTAATTTGGATTAATAAAACTAACAGTGATGAAAATGTGTTTTGTGTGTGTTGTATATACATGTGTCATCCATGAAACGGCGTAGCTTTTTAATCTACGAGTAGTCCAATAGAAAAAGCGTAAGGTTGGTATACGGTCACACAGGTTTGCAGCTGTGCTGCCAGTGCTGCGCACTTTCCGATACGAATCCAATAAATAAAAAATGGGCAGTCATAGGGGTCATAGGGACTGCCGATATAACTGAAAACTAATAACTCAGAATTTGATAGCTCATTTCGGAAACTACGCGGGTGAAACTGGAGGGCGTGTCCATGACCATATCCATGCGGATGTTTCGCGTGCGTGTTACTTCGCCACGGTGGATTCGCGGTTACAGTACAGTAGTTTACCCGAGTTTACCCGAAGATTTCTTTCATTTACGAACGTGACGCTTGAGTTCAATTCACACCCCACGGAAAATATATACATATTATATACACATACATGGTACGCCAAAATAAATTTTCAATTCGAAGTCTTTTTCGAAACAGGGTGTCGTTGTCCTAATGAGCTCTTGACTCTTGACGCACGTGTCTTATTATCTATTGATTCCAGAGCCTCCAGATGGTACTTATCCGACCCATCCCAAAAGTAAAAACAGTAGACAAAAAAGGTGTGTGCTTAAGACCACACGGCAGAAGAGAAAACTTCATTAGCTGATTTTTGTATTAGGTAGGTATGTCGTATTATAATAAAATATTATGGATCGTATTAGTTGAATAAACGAGTAAAACAAGCCAGAAATTAAAGTAAATATTTATTGAAATTTTATTTATATACAAAGTAGCTGTTACCCGCGTTACTTAGTCCGCGCGAAATAAATACTAAGGTTACTCAGGCAGTACTTATTTGTATACCCAGATTGTATACACATTTATGGTTAGTAAAAAAAGTGTCCTTGTTCAAAAAGTTGTTGGCCGGGGCCGGCTTTTTAAAAGTTACTCCAACTTTGTATGCATTCACACGGTGCACCCCTATGATGCCCCTAACATTGTCCGCAAAAAGGTTGGTGAGTGTAATAGGATTTTTGTTACCGACTTTCTCCTGTTCCGTCGATTCAACTCGATTCCACATACACTACACTGGAGACTCCACTACGATTTTCTGGGAATAGTCTCTTTCTCTTATAAATTATAAAGGGGTTTTCTAAATAGTTTGTAAGAAACATTTTCACTTGGATTTGGCTTCAATAGTTTTATTTTTCTGGTCTGTTCGACGGGGTCACCCCCGTCGCTAGCGACGCTCATATTTATTTATACTATTGACTATATGTATACAAAACTAAATATTTACACGAAAGAAACGAAATATTA
Source organism: Ectropis crepuscularia (assembly GCA_963693475.1). NCBI lineage: Eukaryota > Metazoa > Arthropoda > Insecta > Lepidoptera > Geometridae > Ectropis > Ectropis crepuscularia. The sequence goes on from OY856364.1 coordinate 16,547,132, forward strand.
ACACAGCAAAACTAATTTTTTTTATATATTTTTTTAACTTTTATAGGAATAAAAATATATAAATTAATTTGATTGTGAAAATTATTAAGCACCCGTCGTGTTTTCCCGCCCAAAGAAAAGTCTTTTGGAGTTGGTTTTTTTTTTTTTTTAAATTTATTATATACATGGCTTGGATGCTTGTCCATGAGCCGATTTTGGAGTTGGTAGCCGTCAGTGTTGCCACTATGATTTTGAGCTTGTCGCCAAATAGTTATGAAACAAAGTCGCCGGTTTTGATTGAATTATTAAGGGAATAACAGTCTGGAAGAATACATAAGCTTTTTCCTTCTCCAACCTTCTACATTACACTAGTATATTCCCCTTTGTCGGTAACACGTCGTCTAAATCCGCTAAAAAGGTTTTAAAAATTCGCCAGTTTCAGCGACAAAGTCGCTAAAGTGTCAACACTGGTAACCGGTAGCGAGCAGCGAGAGAGAGAGAGAGAGAGAGTATCTATTGTCCCATGTCCTCCTCTAACAATTATCTTTCTCGGTCTGGCACGTTTGTTGACCACATTATCTTTCTCGCTCTAGCATCCCGAGCTTACCCGAAATTTCTTATCATATCCGAGCGTGATGATCACGTGATCATCAATCCATTTCACAGCCCACGAAAATTCTGTCCATAGCGCGCCTAAAGAAGTTTTCACTTCAAAAACATAAGTGTGAATCTATGCTTGTTAGCATGAGCTATCCGAAGGGGGGGGGGGGGGGTCACAGGGGACATGACCCCCAAAATCGTACGTTACATTAAAATGGGGCGCTACTAGTTAACTGTAGTCTTTTTGAAGTGAAAATTTCTTTTGGCGCGCCTAGACAGATTTTTCGTGGGGTGTGAATTGAATTCTAGCGTCACGCTCGGGTATGATAAGGAATCTTCGGGTAAACTCGGAACCATGGCCATTGGCTATCTAGAAATACGTCAGCCAATGGGAAATGCTGAAAAGGCGTGGCCTGGCAGTCATGACATGGCCATCTAGAAATGCGTGAGCCAATGGGAAATGCTGACGCATTTCTAGATGTCCATGCCATGATGGCCAGACCACACCCTCCGGTTACACCCGTGTAGTTTCCAAAGAGAGCTATCAAATTCTGAGTTGTAAGTTTTCGCTTCTATCGGCAGTTCCTATTACTGCCATTTTTTTTTTAAATTGGCAGTCTTAGGAACTGCCAAAAGAAGATAGAAGTGAAAACTTATAACTCAACTCAGCATTTGATAGCTCACTCTGGAAACTACGCGGGTGAAACCGGAGGGCGTGGCCATGACCATGGTCATGGTCTCCAGTTTACCCAAAGATTTCTTATCGTTCCCTAGCGTGATGCAAGAATTCTGTCCGTGGCGTGCCAAAAGCAGTTTTCATTAAAATAAATGATTCTAGGTACATGTCGGTTTCCTCACGATGTTTTCCTTCACCGTTTAAAGTTAGCGACTTGACAGCACATGACTTCGAAAAGACAGGTACGCGTGGGATTTGAACCCGGGGGCTCCGGATTGGCAGTCACCGTTCTCCCGACTAGGCAATCCTTAACTTCAGTAAGTACCTCTACCTTATAGGTAGGTAGTTCTTAGGGTAGTAAAGTGAAACAAATTACCTTAAAAATCTACAAATTTATTAATCTCTTATGACTAACGAACAAACGATTGTGCGTGCCTGCTCCGCTTATAACAACCTCTTAATGATAAATTAGCGTAAACGATTTACTTCACACAGTTCAGAAGACACATCTGACAGTAAAACATTGAAATTACCTAAAGGGGCTATTGTTGTTTTTAAAAGAAAAAAGAATATTGAAAAACCTGTCCAACTTTTTTTCAATCTAACGCGGATCACTAAAACGAAACGCAAGTACCGTTTCGGTATTGCAATGTCTTCCAAGTCAGCTTTGTTGGTAAATGATAGGTTTAATTTAAACAAATGCAAATGATTTTATTTTGCAATGTTAGAAGGTTATATAACTTCGCACACGAGTACTACAAAAAATCACCGAATTTTAAATATATAACTCATAAATATGTCTACACGACAACTATTTTGGCGGGTCAAAAATGGACATTGTCCTTTCGCGATTTGAACGCATAATGTAAACACTTTACAGACTAGTCTAGTAAAACATAGAGGTTATTAAACAATAGTTTTGATCATGATTATGTTCTGTAAAGTGTTTACATTATATTCTCTTGGGACGCTTGAAAAATAGGTACTGAGTAAACATTTAGCGATGCGCGCACGCACCGACGCGACGCGACGTCCAAAAATCGACGTCCGTTAAAAAAGCGTTCAAATAGAACAGATGCATTTCCAAGTATCTAGTTCACACGTCAACGCTTTTATAACTCGACGCTTTTTTATCGCGTAGTGTTGCATTAAAAAAATATAGATGGTATGAAATCTCGTATTATTATCGTTTGCACGAGCGGTAAAAAAGCGCCGCGAACTCGCTTGGCGGTAGAACGTGTTTGTTTATTGAAACTCCTTAGATAACGAGGTCAATATATTAAAATACCTACTATTTTTGAAATAAAGTTTCCATGATAAAGGGATCTGTTAACTCGTCAGTTTTTTTGTCAGCCAGCTTCTTGCTACCGTGAGGCCTTATTCGCACGGGTGCTTAAAAAGCGTTCGTATAAACAGTAATTTCGGAAACGTTATAAAGCGCTAACGCCCCGTGCGAATGAGGGCTTAAAGTTGGCCTCAAGTAATTTATTTGCAAAGTGCAATAGGTAGGTATTATTTTGGTCTGCACAGAAAGAGTGTTAGTTGCGCGTTTAAAATACTTCTTAAAAATTAAAGAAGTATATTATAATATATTCTTACATACTCGTTCGTACAGAAGTACACACACGCTGTTTTTAAACGAAACGAGAAAAAATACTTTTAAAAAATGTCGCCTAACTTCAACTTTTCTTATAACTACCATACGGAAATATCACCATAATTTTGCCAGAGGCGTTTAGTAATCATTGAGATAGTCTCATGGAGTTTAATTTTACTTTAGACGATCTCTGACGCCGAACATTTATTTTATGCACCTAAAATACACTACAGGTATGTTAGTTACCAAAGTAGGATAGATTAATAAGCGCTTAGAAACCTTTTAATAATTTACAAATACCTAATTCGTTGTAAACAATTTCTTTATACAGTACTTCTGTTTGTAATGAATTTGTCATCTTTGAAGCGCCATCTATCGAACACCACAAAAATCAAGCTTTACCGTTTTTTTTTAAAAGCTGTCATTGTCAAAAACTTGAAGACTAGACTTATCAAGTTAAATTTACATCTATATTAAATAGGTACATTTCTACACGTTATTTAATACAATACTCTCTACATATAATTTACTTAATTTATAACAATTCCATTGCAAAAATCGTAATTTTCCCGCCAAATCGTGAAATCGATACAACGCTGAACATCGCACAAGCCTAGCGGCCATAGACAATAGAGGAGAAAGGCAGAGCCACGGGTCAGTCAGCCAGTTCAACTCGAGGAATCCGAATCGCTGCTGCTGTCGCGTTTCTTCTTACTTTTCTTCTTCTCCTGCAGAAAATAAATCAAGTTAATAGACATTAATTTTATTAGATTATTGTTTCTTTTATTTACTAATCAATAACGTAGGTACACATACTTACATACCAAAATATGGTAGGTACAGAAAAAGAAATGGCAGTCATAGGAACTGCCGATAGAAGTGAAAACTTATACTTAATGAAATTAATTTCGTTCAAGAACACAGTTACTTAAAAAACAGGTTATTATTTACTTAAATCATAAAAACCAATAATTATATTGAGACCCACAGGTTTGGGATTATTATATTATTATATATTATATTATATTATTGAGATTACTGGTACCCACACTAGGACAACCTGTGTCGTAAATAACTCAGAATTTGATAGTTTCCTTTGGAAACTACGCGGGTGAAACAGGAGGGCGTGGCCATGAGCATGGCCACTTAGAAAAGCTGACGCATTTCTCTAATCTTCGGGCAGTAAACACGAAACCATGGGCATTGGCTATCTAGAAATACATTTCCCATTGGCTATCTAAAAATGCGTCAGCTTTTCTAGATGGCCATGCTCATGGCCTCGCCCTCCGGTTTCACCCCCGTAGTATCCGAAGTAAGCTATCAAATTGTGAATTATACTAAAGTTTTCTCTTCTAAAGGCAGTTCCTATGACTGCCAATTTTATTTAACTATTAAATGTTTACACTTGACCACCATCTCGCCTGCCGGCGATGCGGTCCACGATGGAGCGTGTCTATCTAGAAGAAACCGATTCACTCTCGATCGAAGACACCAAGATTGTACAGACCTAAACATATGGAAAAACCCACTCAGGCAACGCATTCCACGGGCTAGAGGTTCTTATCACAAATGTAGACTCCAATCTCTTTGTTCGAGTTGTAACGTCCACCATGACACGATATCGGTTTTTCGAGCTAGGAGCAGTCCAATAGAAAAAAAGGTAAGGTGGTGTTAGATCATGCAGATTAGTCACACACTTAACATAAACCGAATGGGGCCCTTTTTATAAAATGAGTGACGAGACGAGCAGGACATATGCCTGGTGGTAAGCAACATGCCTGCCCCATAACAGCACAGTGACTCGCAGCTATTGGAAAATGAAGAGTCCAAATCGTTACCCAACACTGCACTGCGCTCGTCACCCAGATATCTAAGATGTTATATCTCTAGGCCCTTTAATTTCTCTGGCAACATTGCCCTTCAAATCGGAACACAGTAATGTTTGCACATTACTATTGGCTGTAGAATAACTGGCAAAGGTGTTGTACTTCCCTAGGCGGACTCTGCCAAGAGTCCTACCACTACTAGGGCGTTGTCAAGATGCAAAAGCACCTGTCAAAGACGGTTCCTAATTTCACCATAGGTGGCGCCAATGTTTTGAAGTGAAACTTCTTTAGGCGCGCCTAGACAAATTTTTCGTGGGGTGTAAATTGAATTCTACCGTCACCCCCTCCACGTGAGATTTCCAGAGATCACCCCCTCCACGTGAGATTTGGCGAAGTCACCCCCTCCACGTGAGATTTGACTCGACTTCTTCCCTTGAACACCTCACGTAATTGTATTTTATAGTACAGAGTGACGAGACGAGCAGGACATGTGCCTGAGTGTAAGCAACATGCTTGCCACATAACATTGTTTAATAAGGTGCAGCTTATCTAATTATCTCAGTCTTAGTTAGTTATCTTGTGCAAAAAAGACTTTAAAGTCTTGAACATCGCCGCAAAGTTGCTTGCTTATCGGTTTTTATCGGATACACTTCGGAGAATGTGCAACTGATCTGCATGATCTAATACCACCTTGCCCTTTTTTCTATCGCACTTCTCGTAACTCGAAGAAGCGGCACCGTTTCATGGTTGATGTTCCAAAGACACGGACGAAAAGGTTTGACTCTACTTTTGTGATAAGAACGTCTAAGTTGTGGAATGAGTTGCCTGAGTGGGTTTTCCCTGATAGCTATAATCTTGGTGTCTTCAAATCGAGAGTGAATCGGTCTCTTCGAGGTAAGCACGCTCCATCGTAGACTGCATCGTCGCTTAACATCAGCAGGTCTACTACGAAGTCCGATAAACGATATATCGGCCGAACTTATGGACATTTTCTACCACGAAAGACAATCGGTCGGTTGATCGGATCGGCCGTTTCGTTCGATCCGACCCTCATCCAACCTAAGTCTATAACTTCCGACCGAGATGTATCGATCCGAATGTTTTTTTTTTCAGCTGTCGGTCGGACCCGATCATTCGGAGTTTGTTTTCGTAGTAGACGTGCAGGTGGTGTAAACCCACAGAACAGATATCAAGATTATATACAGATATCTTGATATCTGTTCTGTGTGTAAACCTATAAAAGTTTAAAAACAAAAGCTTATTTTGTCAGCTTTGTATAATCTTATATATAAAATTCTCGTCTTATATATAAAATTCTCGTGTCACAGTGTTTGTTTCCTTACTCCTCCGAAACGGCTTTACTGATTTTTACCAAATTGTATATGCATATTCTGTAGGTATGAGAATCGGCTACTAGCTATTTTTCGTACCCCTAATTGTTAGGGGTTGTTCACCCCAAACACTTTTTTTTTATGTTTTGGTCATTTTTTTTGTTTTTATTTTTTTATAATGTTGCGTTAATCTTCTTATATATAAAATTCTCGTGTCACAGTGTTTGTTTCCTTACTCCTCCGTAACGACTACTGATTTTTACCAAATGTTATATGCATATTCAGTAGGTCTGAGAATCGGCTACTAGCTATTTTTCGTACCCCTAATTGTTAGGGGTTGTTCACCCCAAACATATTTTTTTTATGTTTTGGTCATTTTTTTTGTTTTTATTTTTTTATAATATGGCGTTAAAAATACATACAACCCTAATTTTTTACCCTTTTATCATCAACCCCTGTTTTTTTATAGCCATTTTAGTAATTTAATCATTTGACAGTGAACTCCTAAACGACGGGACCGATTTGAATGTTTTTTTTTGTGTGTGTATTCGAAGATGGTTTAAATACACAAATAAGCCCGGCAGATGGCGCTGCAGACAGTGTCTAGGTTATGTCCGAGCGAAGCCGGAACGGGCCGCTAGTTATACAATAAATGATTGATTGATATACCTTGTGCCTATGCGCGTGTTTCTCTCGGCGCGGGCTGTCGCGACGCACGCGGTGATGTCAAATGCCGGAGTCGTCGGTCGTGTGGTGCACGTTGTTGCCCGACTCCTCCGACGACTCCGACTTCTGTTTCTTCTTAGACCTGGACAAGGAAGGAAGACTTTAAGCTGGCTCCGACATCAGCTGCTGCTGCATTCTAGTGGTCACAGAAGAAAATATTTCAATTTTATTCGAAAACATACTGACTTCATAAAAAAATAAAATCAGACACGGTTCAAACCGGTATAAAGCGACTTCAAAATAATAGGAGGAATTTCTTAATTCGGTTATATATATTTTTGTATTAGACTACGGGCCCGTGAACAAAATTTACGTAGTAAATGAACCACCAGGAGACCTATGTAGGATGATAGAAGGGTATAAAGTAATAAGATTCAGCACTATTCCGTCACTTGTAAGCTGTCCAACTGAGTACAGTCAAAGAGGGGGGGTTGCAACCCTCGATCGTTTTTCCTTGTCGCATGATTTTTGTACGGCGTTGCAGAATAATGGAGTAGAAGAGGTATTTAAACTATAAATATTTTTAATTATTAGTCTGTCGGAAAAATTCGTGATTTACCGACGATTTACAGATTAAATTTGGGCATTCGATTATGTACAGCATGGGTTCCATACAGTTTCAATTCAGGGGTATTACAATACTATATAACATAACCTAATCCATTATTTCGCAATGCCGTTCAAAAATTGATGATTAAAACGCACACATGCAACTGGACTGGACTACGACTATGTGACCCCATCGATAAAAACCATTGGATGTGCCCTGAGCACCTTGAAATTGGTAATAAACTGTGTCTCTGTGTGTAGCGTAAATGGCTTACACACCACCAATCTACTTGACCCCTAGATCGCTAACGGCGAGGTATGCTGTGGATCTACTTATTTTGGTTGTTGACTACGAATAGTGATAGGTAAATAGTGAAACGTCTGGTGTTCACCGCCTTTTTTTTTTTTTTTTTTTTTTTTACCCAGGGAAAATTCTTTATGAATTCCACCCTCTCCGGGGGTGGAGTAGGGTGGGTATGTGGGACTCCCACCACTGGTGGTCTACCCACTAAAAACCCTGGGGCGTTACATCAAAGCGCTTATATGCCAGAGCTATGGGAACACTTTCGCACTCGCCCGCGGCTCTGGCGACGCTGGTCTCTGAGACCCTTCCTATCGTAGAGGTGGAGCAGGTGGACCTCCACCAGTGGACTCTTTCTTATAATAGCAGCTGTGCGCACCGCCTCAGGGGCTTCACTCGTCTGGCAGCGGACTCCCCCGAGCCCGTGCCCAAGGCCCCTCTTTATGGAGGTTGGAGGAGGGCGTGGAAAATTCTCCTCCGACGCCCAGGTTTTCGTTGGCGCATTGGAAGGTTAGAAGTAATCTCCCGTTCGCGCTCGGCTGTTTCTTTATGGGACATTACTTGCTCACAGAAAGAAACAGCCGCCTCCCACGATCTCTCGCACCCAAGCATTGAGCTGATCAACGCCGGGAGTGAGAGATCATTTCCTACTGAAGTAACGAGGACCCGACGCTCACTTTCCCACGCAGGACATTCCTGCAATGTGTGCTGCACCGTATCCTCCCCGCAGCTGCAGTGGTGACACATGGTCGTCGGTTCCCTCCCGGCTATGCGACACAAGTACTTACCGAAGCATCCATGCCCGGTAAGCACCTGCACAAGCCGAAAAGTAAGCGACCCATGCGCCCTGTCCAGCCACTGTTCGAGGACGGGTCGGATAGCTTCGACGGTCCAAATTCCAGCTCTAGGGTGAGCCAATAGCTCGTTCCATTCCTCTAGCATGGACCGACGGGCGTGGAACTTCCACACCGCTATCTCCCTCGGCGTCAGCCGCTGTCCCCGATTGCGGAGTTCCTTGCGCCATTCATACATATTTGAATGAATTTCCGCCTCCAAATCCCACGGCGGCGATCCTGCCAGAAGGCATGCGGCCTCGCCAGATATGGTGCGATATCCTCGTATCACTCCTATAGCCATCGCCCGTTGCGGCCGTCTCAGCAGAGAAGCTGTTCGTTCGTCTAGGGCGCCCGCCCACAAAGGCGCCCCTTACAATGCCATGGATCTCACTATGCCAAGGTAGAGGCGGCGACTACCAGTTTTCGGCCCACCAAGATTTGGCAGCAGGCGCTTCAGAGCACCCGCAGCGCTCATTAATCGAGGCACCAGTAGTGCGATATGTTCTCGAAACTTCCACTTCGCATCTAGATGAAGGCCGAGATATTTCATCGTAGACTTCACCTCGATACGCACCCTATCGATAGTAATATGGGCGTTCCGTGGTGGCGTCTTTCGGGGTCCATGAAAAACCATAATTTCTGATTTTTCCAATGCCACCCGGAGTCCCAGCTGCGTTATTTTATCTATGACTATCTCGGCTGCTACAGAAGCATGACGGGCAGCTTCTTCGAAGGTCTTGCCCCCAGCAGTCACCAGCGTATCATCTGCATAACAGGTTACGCTGGCGCCTGGATTGAGAACTCCTCTCAATACCCAGTCGTACCCGATGTCCCACAAGATTGGGCCCAAAGCCGAACCCTGTGGCACACCGCACGACATCTCCCGCTGCAAGAGTCGACTGTCTTTTCCAGTATAGGACACGTTTCTCTCGGAGAGGTAAGAACCTACGATTCGGCTGAGATAGAGAGGCACTTCATGATATTTCAGTGCCTCTTCTATGCAAGCCCACGGTAGAGTGTTGAAGGCGTTGGCAATGTCAAGAGACACAGCCACCACCACGCCACCGTGGGAGACTTCCTCATCAGAGAGAGCCTTTACGCGTTTGATAGCGTCAATGGTGGACCGGCCCGCACGAAAGCCGTATTGTTGATCAGACAGATTCGGCCCTACTCTTTCTAGATGCTGAACGAGGCGACCAGCTATTATACGTTCGAACAGTTTGTCAGCCTCGTCCAGTAACACAACAGGCCGGTACGCGGACGGAGATTCCACTGAACGTCCATGCTTTTGTAGAAGGATTAACCTGCCCGTCTTCCACAGCTTTGGAAACTGGCCCGTCTCTAAACAAGTGTCCAGCAGCCGACGGAAGCGGTTTCCAAGTTCTTCTAAAGCTATGACCCAGGCTTTCCCTGGAATCCCATCCGGCCCTGGAGCTTTATTTTTGGCTTTAAGTTTGTGCATTGCTGCCCAGAGTTCTCCTTCCGAGACCGATGGGATCTCATCGTTTCCAACACGGATTTGCCGCAGGCTTGCCATTTCAGGAGGTTGAAAGGTTGCCCTATTCGGAAACAGCACCGACACAATGTTCTCCAATTGTTGTGGATCAAGAGTCTCCGTCAGAGGGGGTGCCCAGGGACGTATTTTTTGTCGAACCTGTTTGTATGGACGCCCCCATGGGTCATGGCTAAGTGTTTCTAGCAGCTCATTGTAGGCTCGGGCTTTGGAGCTACTGATTTCCAGTCTTAGGGCTCGTTGTCTTTCCCGATATATACTGTATAATCGATCCTCAGCAACTCCATCTCTGAGCCGCCGTCGACGCTGCCTGGTGTACTGACGCCTCGCTTCCACACATCGGGTCCGGAGAATAGCGATCTCTTGAGACCACCAGTACACCTGACGCCGTCGTTTTTGCGGTTTGGCTCGTGCCATGCCTGCGTCGCATATTTGCGACATGGCATTCCGAAACCATTCCGCCTCTTCTTCAACGTCCAGAGATCTCTCCTCTGCAGACAGCCAGGCCTGAACAATAGAGGCTTCCATTAGGGCTTCCTTGTTCATAGAACTTAAACTCCATTTAGGGTATGTTTCAGTGTGGCTTCTAGGGTGATGGTTTCTGGTGGTGGAAGAAGCGTAAATATCGAATCGAATATACCGATGATCTGATGCCGTCTCCACCTCCTCCATCACTCTCCATCCCTGGACCCTACATGCAGTGGCAGAAGAAGCCATCGTCAGATCAACTATAGACCCCCCGTTCCATCTCACGCAGGTATCAGCTGTCCCTTGGTTTAGTATAAGAAGATCATGACTTAACACCCATTCTTGCAAAGTTTCTCCTCGAGGTTCAGTCGCTGGGCAACCCCATGACATGGACTTGGCATTAAAGTCTCCTGCTACTAGCACCTGACGGGATACAATCTGCCTAATAAAAGTACCCATACAATGAAGGAACGACTCAAACTCAGAGAGGGCTCTATTCGGTGAGAAGTATGCTCCTATAATTGTGATACCTCTCCAATCCACTGCCACCCAGCCTGTACCTTTAGCCACCACGTTTAACGGTGAATAACCTGTCGCAGATATGATGGTCACCAGGCCGCTTACATCACCTGCCCAGTTCTGCCAAGTAGGCACAAAATACGGTTCGGTGACTACCGCAACGTCAATCGAACATTCAGCCATACTTTGCAAAAGCAGGTCTTGCGCGGCAGCAGAATGATTTATGTTTGCTTGAAGAAAATGAGCCATAATTAAACAAACAATTAACAATCCATCACTTCCCCAGGCCGTTCCTGAGATGCACCAGCAGTGGTGTTTCCAACTATTGCCGCCTTTTTGGGTTTGGGCGGGGTACAAGCTTTACTACCCACCCTGTGTTCCGCCGGTCTGTTGGCCTCTGCACACAGTGCACATCGAACCTTCGCTGTGCATTGAGCAGCTTTGTGACCAGGGCAGCCACAGCGGTAGCAATCTTCGCTACGATCCACCACAGCAGTACACTGGGCGCGAACATGGCCTTTCTGCAGGCATCGGTAACATTGCATCGGTCTTGGTTGCAGAATCTGCACACGTGCAGAGACCCATCCAACTAAAAACCGACCTTCCTCGCGCAGTTTTTTAGCTGCTGAGATTGGGCAGCGAACCCATGCAGAACTGGAGCCATGGAAGTCTTGGCGGATCTCACCAACTTTAATCGCTTCGATAGCACACCCCCCACGTTGAGCTATTTTCGCTGTTAGTTCTGCTTCTGTAATTGAATCATCCAGGCCAGAAATGCGCATTTCTGCACACTTCATAGGCCTGGATACCTTCAGCACTTCTGGGCTTATTGCTTCGCGAATCTTCTGCGCCAGAATATCAGCCTTCTCTCCATTAGTAGCTCCAAATACTTCTAGTTTGCGAGCGCCTGTAACAGATCGGCGGCATTGCAGACCAGAACCTACTATGCCACAGCTAGCTAAATCAATTTTCGACTTTAGTTCCGCTAAAACTTTTGAATACGTCACACCCTTTTCTTCGAGTCCCGGCTGCAGTGTTATGACAACGGCCGATGATCGAGGAGAACGTAGCTTGATGCGTTGGCTTGCTTTCTTCTCAGGCTTTTTGGTTTTTCCATGACGGCCTACTGTAGTCCAAGTCTCTTCTGTATGCACTTGTGTAGGCAAAATTTTAGCTTTCATGTTTGCGGTCTGATTATTAACAGACTTAGTTACATGCCCTTTTACTAGGATCCCTGCAGTAGCCTTCCCTTTGTGTTTTTTTCGTGATTCAGAAGCATCGACAACACTACAGGCTCTAGCATAGGTCGATACTAGTTTATTTCCCACTATTGGTATCGTGGTCTCTGTTCGTCCCTGGTCAGCCGCAAGAGGCGGCCTGATCCGTCTTTCCGGTAGGAGACGATCCTCGAGACTTTCCAGCCGTGCATTCATCATAGTGCCTAGCTGTAGCATGATAGACCGCGTCAGTTCTTCAACCCAGTCTTCAGCAGGCACTGGCACTGGCGCTAATGTCTTCGCCTTCTTAGCAACAACACTTTGTACTGTAACAGGAGCAGTAATGGTGACAGGTGTAGTGGTTCGTGACTTAGTGATTTCTTTCCGGAGATCTGCCATTTCCTTCCGCAGCTCCGCCACCTCACCTTCCAGGCGGGCGTTGGATGCCTGCAGCAGCATGGTCTCTTCGGTAGACGTCCTCTTGGAAAGAGTCTCCACCGCCACCTTTAATGAAGCTGCCGCATCCTTCAAGGCCCGCTGGAAGGTACCTTTCAAATTACCGGACTTAGTGGCCACTCTATTAATGACATTCACACTATCAAATGCTCTCTGCTGGAGCGTCACTATGAGTTGATCGTCACCTCCTTTATCTATGGCAGCACTAAGGTCGATGACACTCTCAGGCCTTAAAGCTTCTGCTTGGAGCTCTCTCTCAAGCTCATCGCTCGCCGCTTCTTTCTTTTCCCTTAAGAGTTTCCTTCTATTAATTTTGCCCGCGGCGTTTAAGCAGCCTGCTAATGATGTAGGCATCCTGAACTCCTCAAGAGACAAATCCTCATTGCTAAGCGTAGAATTTCCGTTATTGTCGATCCGTTTCCGCTTCGCACCTTGCTTTTTATATACCCTACTCGTATCGATCATAGACTCGCATGAGTCTACCCTATCCAGGATGTCAGATTCTGCATCTGACTCTTGTGTCAAAAGACAGCCCAAAGAATGAGACCTGAAACTCAGGCTCATGCTTCGATCTGTCTCTTGTCTATCCGTTGCTTTCTTCTGCTCATTGCGATTTTCGTCCCCCCCAGAATACGATTGGGGACAGCGTGCCGAAGCACGGAGGGATTCCTCCGCAAGACTTTCCTTACGAAGACCCTCCTGGGTATTCCTATTAAAATCGCTTCTTTTCATTGTTTGCTCAGTTTTGGGAAAGAGCTTCCCTTGTGTGGGGGTCTAACGGCCAGACCTCCCGTTGACCATGCCCGAGCATGCGAACCCGCAGCTGCACCGCAAAACAGCACAGCTGCGGACTCGCAACCCGGACACTCCCCTCAGCGACCCCCGAACCTTAGGATTTGGTGTGCTCTGCGCCGCGACAAGATACAAGTCTCAGCACACATCGTCACACGAAACATGTGAGAAGGACCGATTACTCGCACCAAATCGCCGCGCACAGCGGCTCTGTTCTATTACAGATCCTGTACTGCGCTCGTGTTCTACGAGTTTTGCTCATCCACTGCGTCCTCTGCTGGTCAGAGGAACACGCAGAGAGCCTTCCAGTTAGTACAATTATGTACAACTCCAATCTGCAATAGTAAATTACCGCTCCAAGTTTCTACGAGCTCTTTTCCTCTCCTCTCCCGACCAGGTATTAGCAGTCAGTCAACAAAATCCTACCGAAAGAAGTTGTTGACTGACCCCCAGGGTGCACCGCGTGGAGGTTACCTAGTCCCGCACCCCTGGTGTTCACCGCCTCCTGCAACCGACTAGAACGGAAAGAGGAAAGAGTGAGCTAGCTCTTTCCAACGATGACATAATTCCGTGTGCCTGAAGATTGGGAGGGCACATCCAATGGTTTATATCGATGTGTGACCCCCTAGCACCAAAGCCGTTCTTGGGAAACTTATAACTTATACTACAATACTCACCCTTTCTTCTTGTCACTTTCCGTAGTAATTTGATCTTTAAATAGTTTCGAAAGCTCCAATTCTTTGATTTCGTCCGAGTTCGTTAAGATGATTGCTCTGGAAATATTAAAATACGAAATAAGTAAACAATAGGGTACAATCCTCAAAAAAACTAATTAGTCCGTCAGTTAGATTGGTAAAAAATATTGTACACGTATTTTTAGGGTTCCGTAAAACGTAAAAACGGAACCCTTATAGATTCGTCATGTCTGTCTGTCTGTCTGTCTGTCTGTCTGTCTGTCTGTCTGTCTGTCCGTCCGTATGTCACAGCCACTTTTTGCCGAAACTATGAGAACTACACTTTTGAAACTTGGTAAGTAGATGTATTCTGTAAACCGCATTAAGATTTTTACAAAAGTTTTTTAAAAAAACAAAAATTAGGGGTGCCCCCCATACTGAGAACTGAAACTCAAAAATTTTTTTTTCATCAAACCTACACGTGTGGCGTGTCTATCGATAGGTCTTAAAAAATGATGTTGAGGTTTCTAATATAATTTTTGTCTACACTGAATAACTTGCGCGAGAGACGCTTCCAAAGTGGTAAAATGTGTGTCCCCCCCCCCCTCTAACTTCTAAAGTAAGAGAATGAAAAAAACTAAAAAAAATATGTGATGTACATTACCATGTAAACTACCAACGAAAATTAGTTTGAACTCGATCTGATGAGTAGTTTTTTTTTAGTACGTCATAAATACAGTATTATTAAAACTTCGATCAAAGTTACAACGAACTACAAGAACTATGTGTACTATGTATATTATGTTACTTGCTGCAACGGAACCCTTCATGGGCGAGTCCAACTCGCACTTGGCCACTTTATTAATATTTTGAAAAAACAAAAAATACGTGTCCCATATTTTTCCATGATCTAGCTGACGGACTAATTAGAATAGTGTATTTTTGACCCAGTCCGGTACCCTATTGTGTTATTGATAATAATGATATACACGTCAACATAGACCATAAATTACTACTACTGTACTGTACTGTATGTGTACTACTGTGGTTATCATTATAACCACATAAATATTCTGTACTCCTACTAAAATTATAAGTTCGGAACGTCTGAACGGATCGAGATGATATTTGAAAGAATCTTACTTTTTATCCCAGGAAAAGTACAGGATATCTACTCTTTTTCTACGAAAAACGTTATCCTACTAATATTATAAATGTCAATGTATGGATGTTTGGATGTTTGTTGCTCAATCACGTCCTAACGTATGATCGGATCGGGCTGAAATTTGGAACACAGATAGATTATAGTCTGGAAGAACACATAGGCTACTTTTTATCCCGGAAAAACAACGGGAACGGGAACTTCGCGGGTAACACCGCGGGGCGCTGCTAGTATCTAAATAAACTTGCTACTTTCCTACTTAGTCCAGTAACTTTATACATTACCAGTATGCGTTAAATCCAGTAGATCTACATTTTTTGCAGACTTGTTTATGATGTTGGCTTAAATGATTAGTCCAAGATTGTGACCTCGAGCGGCGAACGCAACTTTGTCAAAAATCGAAAAAACTGCGAAAAAATTGTTTATTTTTCAAATTTTGGCGATTATAACCCTAAACGACTAGTTTTTGAAAAACTTTCTTATGGCGTTTATAAAGTAGACTAAATTTGCTACAATATGATACTAGAATTGTCTCTGTACACCCAATAGTTTCTAAGAATAAGTCTTTCAAAGTTTATAATTTTTACCGAACTTCGCAATTTTTTGCAATATTTTAACTCCTACTTGACCACTTTATGGCAAAGTTACTGCGGTTTTTAACCCCCGACCAAAAAAAGAGGTGTTATAAGTTTGACGTCAAAGTATGTCTGTCTATCAGACAGACACGCATACAGGTCTGTCTCTCTGTGTGTGTATCTGTCTATGTGTGTATCTGTCTATGGCACCGTAGAGCTCAAACGGATGGGGTGATTTTTATTTGAAGATAAATTTTTGTGTTTATGTTTTGAGCTGTTTTTGGTTAATATCGATTCAAGATGGCTGCCTCCACCAAATATTTCATCAAAATCTACCTCAAAATGGATATGAAATGAAAGGGCTTTAATAGAGTAGAAAGGATTAATAGAGTACTATACACTATAACAAATTTCAAATCACATTTTTTTTTCACTAATGCCTTAATATGGTTATCAAATGAAAGGGCTTAACTAGTAGACTACTATACACTCGGGCGGACGGACATCCAAGTCTCAGTAATAGGGTCCCGTTTTTACCCATTCTTTGTACTTGGGTACGGAACCCTAAAAATGGCCCTTATAAACTATTCTAAACAGTAAAAGACCACCACGCCTAAAAAGAGTCCTCAGAGTGACAAAACAAATCCCTAATCCTAACATTGCTTTACAAACAGTTCAACAAAAATAGCCAAATCACAAACCGATGACGTCAGCTCAGTTCAAACACCCGAACGGTTAAACCCTAATCTACACTCCGCGATGGAATACAACCCAATCCAAACTAGTTAGATTCCAATCCGTCGACAAACACGGGCCTTAGGGCATTTATTCCGTAGAGGCGTATTTGAAGTGAAAACTTCTTTAGACGCGCCAAAGACAGATTTTTCGTGTGCTGTGAATTGAATTCTAGCGTCACGCTCGGGAATGTTAAGAAATCTTCGGGTTAACTCGGGACCATGGCCATTAGCAATTTAGACATGCTGACGCATATCTAGATGGCCATGCTCATGGCCACGCCCTCTGGTTTCACCCGCGTAGTTTCCAAAGTAAGCTATCAAATTCTGAGTTTAAAGTTTTCACTTCTATCGGCAGTTCCTATGACTGCCAATTTATTTTTGAATCCAAACATAATATATAATAAATACACGTCTCATGTCAAAATTATAAACTAAAATAACCTACATTTTTATTATTGGAACCGTTCCTAGTGCAAATGTGCCCAATACGCTGGCTGCGTTGCCTCACTGAATGGCTATCCTTTGCACCAGAAACGAGGCAGCATAATTTTAATTAACAGATTTGATGAAAAAACATGACAAACTAGCAAAATTTCCGTTTTTTTTGTTTCCTATTTCTGTGATTAAAAGTAGCCTTTGTTCTATTCCAAGCAATAATTTAACTGTATTTCATCTTTCCACTGGATAGGGCCAACCATTCCGACGTGACTGAGTAGCGAACATTCAAACTTTCGTAGGCTTATTTTCACTAACTAACAACTACCCACGGTTTTACCTGAGAAGTTCGCATTCCAGTTATTTAGTTATTTTCGCGCAATAAATAGTAGCCTGTATTATTTCAGACTATAATATAACTGTGTTCTATATTTCAACATGGACGTCTACTCTGTTTCTACGAAAACGAAATTTCGAATAGAAACTCGTGACTTTCCTTCTCTCGTTCTACTTCGTTTTGTCCGATACAACATTGTTTGACGTTTAAATGTTCTAAGCATACTCTAATTAGAGTAGGCTTAGAACATTTAAACGGACAAAACGACGGATCGAAGTAGTTTGGCACGTATATTGAGTCTAAGGCTAAATTAGCCGCCAAAAAACTGGGTGTCCTCTCAAAGGTGCGAAGATACTTCAACTCTGAGCAGTTGCTCACGTTGTACAAAGCACAGATTAGATCCTGTATGGAGTACTGTTCGCACCTTTGGGATGGATCGGCTAAGTATCAGCTGGAGACTCTGGAATCGATCGAGAAACGTGCCAAAAGGCTCATAGGCAATGACACTCTTGTGCGTAAAAGACTTCAAAGTCTTGATCATCGCCGCAAGATTGCTAGCTTATCGGTTTTTTATCGGATACACTTCGGAGAGTGTGCAACTGATCTGCATGATCTAATACCACCTTGCCCTTTCTTCTATCGGAATTCTCGTATCTCAAAAAAGCGACATCGTTTCATGGTTGATGTTCCAAAAACACGAACGAAGAGATTTGACTCCACGTTTGTGATAAGAACGTCAAGGTTGTGGAATGCGTTGCCGGAGTGGGTTTTCCCCGATGGTTACAATCTGGGTGTCTTCAAATCGAGAGTGAATCGGTTTCTTCTAGGTAAGCACGTTCCATCGTAGATCGCATCGTCGCTTAACATCAGGCGAGATGGTGGTCAAGTGCGAACCTATCACAGTTAAAAAAAAAAAAAAAAAAAAGTAGAATCGGGGTTGGAAATCGCGAGTTTATTTCGAAATTACGTTTTCGTTGAATTAGAGTAGACGTCCTGATACTCTCAGAAGTTCTGACGTGGTTGAACAACAAACATTGAAACTTCGATACCTACAGGTATTTATTTATCATTAGTAGAATCCAAAATATTTCTGAAGTGAAAAAAATCCGGAAATGGTTAAGCCCACTAAAAAATGTTATCAGCTGCTCTGGGACTCAGGCCCCAGAATAAATATTAGTACAAGTACAGAAGCCTCACTTACCGAAAACAATTATATAAATAGCGACTCTTGCTGGGACATAACAAAGTTCAACTCAGCTTGCATTAGCGCTCAATACCTGTCGCGATTTTCAACTTAACATTTGCGCTCTCTTCTAACGCGTAACTCTGTCCCTGTCTAGCGCGGAGGGTTGTCGACATATGTAAGAACAATATGCGCTGGAAACGTGTTGCGCAAGCGCTCAGCCGTGCGTCCGACAACTGGCTGGCACTTGTTCCCTGGGAGGAACGGTCTAGCTGTAGGCTAAAACCGCGCGACCTTGAGCGAGTGATGATGCACTGACTCGGGGCCTTCTCTCTCAAGGAGAGTGTCAAGGCTATAAGTCATATAGTCATAATCCACTGGCCAAGTGCGGGTTGGTGCAGTCGGTGGATGACGCATGACCTCAATCAGAAATAGAAAAACATTTAATCTATTTACGTAAATCTTTAATCTGGTCGGCCACTACCGTAGTTGGCGACTAATAGTAGAGCTGCGTGGCTAATCGATTTTATTTCGAAATTGTTACACCTCGTGGTATTGTGTTCCCGTTGTTTTTTTCGTG
The DNA here is from genome assembly GCA_963693475.1 of Ectropis crepuscularia. Taxonomy (NCBI): domain Eukaryota; kingdom Metazoa; phylum Arthropoda; class Insecta; order Lepidoptera; family Geometridae; genus Ectropis; species Ectropis crepuscularia. The sequence goes on from OY856364.1 coordinate 16,566,201, forward strand.
GTAAAAAGTATGTTTGTTATTCCACATTGTTTTTCTCTAATCTAATTGCTTCAAATTTCAATCCGATCCACTCCCGACACTCCGATGTTGATTAAGCAACACACATCCAAACTTACGCATTTATAATAAAATATTAGTAGATAAGATTTATTTGTCGCAAATTAAATAATTTCTTCTGTATGTGCGTGTGTGTGTCGGTGTATATTATTATGTAGGTACATGTGTCTTCGTTCTTCATGGGTGTTCGTGGGAGTATGCGCGTCTATGAGCGTGTATGTATAATATATAGTACTAGACCGGGGTCGATAATTTTTAAAACCAAAAAAAATAGTAGTAGGATGAAACCCATTGGAAAAGGAGGAGAATATTATAAAAATAAAAGGAAAAATAATTTACGGGCGATCTGAGGTCGGGAAGGGGATGGGGGGGTCCGTTTTAAGCGTAAAAACGGTTTATCTCGATTTCCGGCAAAACTACAAATCCTATGGAAATAAATTGTACGGCAAAGTTATAGGGTTTAAAAAGATCTACAGCTTTTGTATTGACACTTTTTTCACATAACCGCAAAATTTATGAGAAAAATTCAAATAAGTGAGTTTTTGGTTTTTAATTTTTTTTTCATGTAAACACACAAAAATTACTCTAAAAATTTGGTCAAAACTTGCCTTTTTATATCTTAAATACACTGTATTTTTTTTTATTGAAAATAATATTTTTTTCTATCTTAAATTAACTTAATATTGAAAAAGTACCCTAATTTTAATTCGAAAAATCTCCCGTCAAAATATCAGCTTTTTCAATAAAGTTGGTAAGCTTTTTGTTCTTTAAAATCTCTTTTTTCTGATAATGTAAAAAAAAATATATATTACCATGGCAAATGTTCTCAGAAAACGCTTTGAAAAAAATACCACTTAAGTTCGATTTTTTTATTTTGGTATAAAACGCATTTAGATTGAAGTTTTTTTTTCATATAATACTGAGCTTCCAATATAAACTCACAAGTTTGATACTTGAGCATAAGTGTTATAGGATTTTTAAGTGGTTTAGGCGCTTCTATATCGTAAATTTAGGAGAAGACGGGCATTTTTGTTGTAAATTATTTGTATTCAGTACCTATATAGCAATCAAGAAAAACAAAAAACTGCATTCCATAGCGTAAATTTTTTTTTTTTGAAAATGTTTAGTTTCGCAATAATTTTTTTTTGTTATTTTACAATATTTCTATATTATTACACTGTTTACAATTAATTTGTAACAGTCAATCTCTATGTTTTTCTAAAACTTATGATATAGAATCTCATAAACCGCTTACCATCCGAATGACACTTATGCTCAAGTATTGAACTTGTTAGTTTATATTGGAAGTTCAGTATTATATGAAAAAAAAACTTCAATCTAAATGCGTTTTATACCAAAATAAAAAAATCGAACTTATGTGGTATTTTTTTCAAAGCGTTTTCTGAGAACATTTGCCATAGTAATGTATAACTTTTTTTTACATTATCAGAAATAAGAGATTTTAAAGAACAAAAAGCTTACCAACTTTATTGAAAAAGCTGATATTTTGACGGGAGATTTTTCGAATTAAAATTAGGGTACTTTTTCAATATTAAGTTAATTTAAGGTAGAAAAAAATATTATTTTCAATAAAAAAAAATACAGTGTATTTAAGATATAAAAAGGTAAGTTTTGACCAAATTTTTAGAGTAATTTTTGTGTGTTTACATGAGAAAAAAATTTAAAACCAAAAATTCACTTATTTGAATTTTTCTTATAAATTTTGCGGTTATGTGAAAAAAGTGTTAATACAAAAGCTGTAGATCTTTTTAAACCCTACAACTTTGCCGTACAATTTATTTCCATAGGATTTGTAGTTTTGCCGGAAATCGAAATAAACCGTTTTTACGCTTAAAACGGACCCCCCCATCCCCTTCCCGACCTCAGATCGCCCGTAATTTATTTTTCCTTTTATTTTTATAATATTCTCCTCCTTTTCCAATGGGTTTCATCCTACTACTATTTTTTTTCACTTTTTATTATTTTAAAAGGCTTCTACCCTGGTCTATACCTGGGTGACCGAACTTTGCTCGGTTTAAATATACTTAGATACCTACAGATAAAAGACTCCAAGAAGTAGATTTTCTTAAAAAAAAAAAGAAAACATGAGAAAAAAGAGAAGCCGTCTGGATTCGAACCCGGATCGACTAATTCGTGACCGATATGACCGCCCGACTTCCCATCTGAGCTATTACGCTGTCGCGTCACGCGGCGAAATTTACCTTTGCATTCTAATGTGACAGTTTTTCATTGTCTAAAAACGCGCATAATATGCGTTTTTTTTAATGAAACCTAGGTAGATCGATTTATCGTCCCCGAAACCCCCTGCATACGTAATTTCATCAAAATCGTTCGATCCGTTTCCAAGATGCAGATTATATATATATATATACATATTTATATACAAGAATTGCTCGTTTAAAGGTGTACGATTATTATAACACCAATATATTAGGTTTTACGCATAATAGCAGAAACATTTTTCGCATACTGGGATCAAAATGCCGTTATACAATTTTAAAATATCAAAATAATGGGATCTTGTGTTGGTGTTATGAGTTTTGTCATTAAAGAATCCAATCCGCAGGCAAACAGTAGTATTGGCCGAGGGCACGATACCTCGTCCACGTTGTATGCTAGTCATTTAGCCGCGCCCCGACGCTAGAGACGGGAAATATCGATAAAAGATTATCGACTAAATACTTATAATTTATTTCCTAATAAATACTGACGAAAAATACCGACTGCAATTTAAAATTAAATTCAGACGTTCGACCAAATTCCCTTAGGATCTGTCTCTAAGTCGTCTACAAAGATGAAAGTAAACTTAAGTTTTTTGTTCGTACTTATCTCAAATACCACTTCACCGAATTTGGTAAATGAACATTTTATTAAAATATACCCGATTTCGATAAAATGTATATGGGACCACCTCTAAACCGTGATATAGCATAAACAGCACACTAAATGTTCCCACTGCTAGGCCTCGGTTTGTACTAATATTTATTCTGTGGCCTCGGGGCCTTCTCTTGCAAGGAGAGAGCCAAGGCCATTATCCACCACGCTGGCCCAGTGCGGGTTGGTGGATGACACATGATGACTTCAAAAGATGATAGGTGCATGTCGGTTTCCTCACGATATTTTCCTTCGCCGTTTTAAATTAGTGGCATTACGCACATGACTGTGCATATCGGAAAGACAGTGGTGCGCGTGGTTTTGAACCCGGGGTCTCCAGATCGGCAGTCGCCGTTCTCCCGACTAGACCAGCCGTAACTTAACTATAGTAGATCCAACCGTTTATTTTCTTTTTGACAGCACCAATAGAACGTAACTGCGTCATGTTACGCAAAAGTTCACTTTTAAATGCGAGGTTTTAAAAATATGACAACTGCTTAAATTTGCTCCTTGATCCCGTATAATAATCATCTTTGACAAATTGAGTCCATAAGTGCAGTAGTTTTTTTATAAATTACATGAAATAACAAACGTTTTTAAAAAAATACGTTCTATGGGTGATGTTGATAGCCATAGAACGTATTTTTTTAAAAACGTTTGTTGTTTTATGTAATTTATAAAAAAAACTACTGCACCTGTGGACTCAATTTGTGGATCTACTAAACCATGATAATATCCACAAACAAAAAAAGAACCATCATTATCGGTTCACAACCGGCGGAGCTATCGCGTAACGTATACCATACATAAAAAAACATTTAACCGAATTCAGTACCTCCTCCTCTTTTTTTTAAGTCGGTTAAAAATCACACGTAATCTATTTTTAAAAAGTGGGATAGGAGCATAATAATGCTAAATATTATTATGTTTTTTTTAATAAAGAATGACGAGACGAGCACGACACGTGCCTGATGGTAAGCAACATGCCTGCCACATAACAGCACAGTGACACGCAACTATTGTAACATGAAGAGTCCAAATCAGTACCTAGCACTGCACTGCGCTCGTCACCCAGAGATCTAAGATATTATTTATATCTCCAACACCAGTAATTTCTCTGGAAACAGAGAAATTACGGTCTCTAAATAAAACAAAAGTTACTTTTAATAAAACCAAATAAAGTAGCAATTGGCGACCTTATCACTAAAAGCGATCTCTTCCAGACAACCATAGGATGGAAAGAGAGATTTGAGAATAAGGTCCTATTCGTCTTGTCACTCTTTAACATGATATAAAAAATGGTTGTCTGTAAAGTCGGTTTACTGACGATAGTTAAACGTGACAACGTCTTCAGAAATCAGTACGCTGATAGCGCGAGTAGTGATACCGCTCGACTCGGCGGGTGGCGCCCTCAGCGCTCAGCTTCGTCCGCATGGCACTGACGACGAACTAACGGTAACGTTACATGACGTCATGTTTTGCGGGCGTGCAGCCGGCTTCACCGAATTATAAGACGTTATCACGTCAAAAAAAAAACAATCGATAGATGTAGCAACCCCATCCCTAGGCCAGGTGATCGCGCCCATGTCAAGGTGACCGGACCCCTTCTATCTCTACGTATCTGTGCTAGGAACGGGGTCGCAAGTTCGCGAGCCGCGGAATCTACACGGGGGCGGGGCGGCGAAACGAGCCGAGTACACAAATATACGACGAACACATCTTTAGCTTGGCTTGGAGTATGCTTGGAGTAAAATGCAAGAAAACAATAGGTACTTACTTAGTCTTCTAACAATATATCCTGCTAATGTTATATTATGACAGAGTTTGGATGCTTGGGTATTTAAAGTAAAGTAAAGATTTATTATCAGGCTTAAAAAAAATTGTCAGTCATAGGAACTGCCGATAGAAGTGAAAACTTATAACTCAGAATTTGATAGCTTACCTTGGAAACTACGCGGGTGTACCGGATGGCGTGGCCTGGCCATCATGGCATGGCCATCTAAAAATGCGTTAGCATTTTCCATTGGCTCACGCATTTCTAGATGGTCATGCCGTGATGGTTAGGCCACGCCCTTTCAGAATTTCCCATTGGCTGACACATTTCTAGATGGCCAATGGGCGTGGCCCCGAGTTTATACGAAGATTTCTTATCATACCCGAGCGTGACGCCAGTGACGCTAGAATTCAATTCACACCCCACGAAAAATCTGTCTAAAAGCGCGCCAAAAGAAGTTTTCACTTCGAAATACTTGGGAGGTGTCAAGGGACATTCTGATGGAACGAAGTTGTACAAAATATTGCAACTCTTTAGTGTTTCTGTTGCCCTGGTACTGGTACCTAGAGGCAAACGCAACTCTTTTATATTTCTGTTGTCCTGGTATCTCGAGATAAACGCTGGGCTGTTGGAGGTAGGTAATCGAAACTCTTTACTGTTTCTGTTGCCCTGGTACCTACCTGGCCGTTTTTACCGAGTTTACCCGAAGATTTCATATCCGATCCGATCCATTATCATATCCAAGCGTGACGATTGATGAATCCATTTCACAGCCCACGAAAATTCTGTCTATAGCGCGCCTAAAGAAGTTTTCACTTTAAAAGAGGTTGTCGATTCGATTTTTAGTAGATTATTTGGTAGATCATAGTTCAGAAATGGTCCTATATAAATTTTATCGAAAGCGGTGTGGCAGTTTGTGAAATATGATCAAAAAACTAAAATTTACTTTCGTATATCTGGATGACATAGTGATTGCTGCTTATGAAGTTTGATCGAGGTTTGATCGAGTGGCGGAATTTAGTTTCAAATTGAAGTTTTACGGTTTTTGTTTTTTGTAGAAAACAGATTATTTGTGTAGCATAAGTACATTCTTATGGTTACGAAAAGTAGTTTGCCATACTGCCTTTCGGCATGGAGAAACAAACAAAAGCCCGTAACATAGCTGAAAGTTTCTTAGCGCTTGCTCCCAACATAGGTAAAAAAATGGATCATTTTGAAGTTTGGGTCATCCTGGCTTTGGCAGATAAACGGTTCTAAGGCCCCGAGTCCCAGCTGTGTGCTGAACTTTTAGTGGGCTGCTTATGATAATTAGGCTGCTAATTGTTACCTAAGTATCCTACTAATACAACTTATTATAAATGTCAATGTTTGGATGTTTGGATGTTTGTTGCAATCACGTCCTAACCATTCCTAACGTATGAATGGGTCGGGCTAAAATTTGAAACACAGGTAGATTATAGTCTGGAAGAACACATAGGATACTTTTATCCCGGAAACACAACGGGAACAACGGGAACGGGAACTTCGCGGGTAACACCGCGGGGCGGTGCTAGTTATGTATAATTAGCTTATATACTATGACGTAAGTAGAATTATAATTGCATGAACATCAACATAACATGGGTATCTGGCAAGTGTTTACCACGATGTTAAGTGTCTGGCAATTATTGATGGGATTTTTAATAATACTCTGAAAGTAATAGCAAAATATCGGACTTTATAATTTGACAATTTTTTATCGGTATTTCATAGATACATCTTTAGTACCGTTTATCTGCCAAAGCCAGGATGACCCAAACTTCTTAATGGTCCATCGTTCTTACCTGTGTTGGGAGCATGCGCTGACAAACTTTCAGCTTTGACAAAATAACGAAGGTCTGGGGTTCATGGGCTCTTAGTCCACTTGTGACATAATACTAAGTATTTTATTAATTATACATATTAGGTACCTTATTCTGCCGCTGTCCCCTCTGTCGTGTCGTCGCTCGCTGATCACAGATATCGAGGTCTCTCCGATCTCGTGTTTCTTCCTTGACTTCTTCGGTTTGTGTTTCCTGAAAATGAAGATAACTCTGAGATTGTCCTTCAGAAATACAATATTACTATACAAATCTTTATTATCAAGAAACATCAATCGGAATAGATTAAAAAATGCTTAAATTTATTTACAAGAAAATTCATATAATGTTCCCAGACTTAGCCTTTGGACCCCACACTAGGCTAGGCACACTAGGTTCGTGCTGTGGAAGCCAGAGAACGAAAATAGATTTAATATGAATTGTACACCATAGCGTTATATTTGCATTGATGGCTGGTCTAGTCGGGAAAACGGCGACTGACGATCCGGAAGCCCCGGGTTCAAGCCCCACGTTCACCACTGTCTTTTCGCAGTCATGTGCGTAATGCCGCTAACTTAAAACGGTGAAGTTCAACATCGTGAAGAAACCAACATATACCTTTGAAACCATGGGTCACACTGGGCCAGCGTGGAGGTTCATGGCCTTGACTCTCTCCTTGCGAGAGAAGGCCCGAGTCCCAGCAGTGGGAACATTTAGTTGTTTGTTGCTCAATCACGTCGTAACGTATAAACGGATCGGATTGAACTCTGGAACACAGTTAGATTATATTCTGGAAGAACAAAGGCTACTTTTTATCCCAACAAAATTACGGGAACGGTAATAACTACGCGGGTATTACCACGGGGCACTGCTAGTATAATATAATAGTTAGTAGTATCCCGCGGTTTCACACGCGTAGTTCCAGATCCCGTTATTTTCCCGGGATAAAAAGTAGCTTATGTGTTATTCCAGACCATTATCTATCTATATACCAAATTTCATCCAAATTCCTTCAGTAGTATTTACGTGAAAGAGTAACAAACATCCATCTATCCATCCAAACTTACAATCTTTCGCTTTTATAAAGTAAGATACAACGCATTATTTAACATACAACATTTTTTAGCACGATATAAATATACGAACGTGTGTTTGTCCTTCCTCTCGGGCCGGTCGCGGTGCTTGTGTTTCCTGTAGACGGAGCCCCCGCCCTCCTCCGTGGTCTCCAGGTGGAGGACGTACAGCCGGTAGATCTGCAGCAGGATCACCTGCGGAGCGCTGGAGTTAGCCTGGGGAACCTTGCTCTCTGGAGACTGGCAGGCGCTGGAGTTAGCCTGGGGAACCTTGCTCTCTGGAGACTGGCAGGCGCTGGAGTTAGCCTGGGGAACCTTGCTGTCAGGAGACTGGCAGGCGCTGGAGTTAGCCTGGGGAACCTTGCTGTCAGGAGACTGCCAGGCGCTGGAGTTAGTCTGGGGAACCTTGCTGTCAGGAGACTGGCAGGCGCTGGAGTTAGCCTGGGGAACCTTGCTGTCAGGAGACTGCCAGGCGCTGGAGTTAGTCTGGGGAACCTTGCTGTCAGGAGACTGGCAGGCGCTGGAGTTAGCCTGGGGAACCTTGCTGTCAGGAGACTGCCAGGCGCTGGAGTTAGTCTGGGGAACCTTGCTGTCAGGAGACTGGCAGGCGCTGGAGTTAGCCTGGGGAATCTTGCTGTCAGGAGACTGGCAGGCGCTGGAGTTAGCCTGGGGAACCTTGCTGTCAGGAGACTGGCAGGCGCTGGAGTTAGCCTGGGGAACCTTGCTGTCAGGAGACTGCCAGGCGCTGGAGTTAGTCTGGGGAACCTTGCTGTCAGGAGACTGGCAGGCGCTGGAGTTAGCCTGGGGAATCTTGCTGTCAGGAGACTGGCAGGCGCTGGAGTTAGCCTGGGGAACCTTGCTGTCAGGAGACTGGCAGGCGCTGGAGTTAGCCTGGGGAACCTTGCTGTCAGGAGACTGCCAGGCGCTGGAGTTAGTCTGGGGAACCTTGCTGTCAGGAGACTGGCAGGCGCTGGAGTTAGCCTGGGGAATCTTGCTGTCAGGAGACTGGCAGGCGCTGGAGTTAGCCTGGGGAACCTTGCTGTCAGGAGACTGGCAGGCGCTGGAGTTAGCCTGGGGAACCTTGCTGTCAGGAGACTGGCAGGCGCTGGAGTTAGCCTGGGGAACCTTGCTGTCTGAAGACTGGCAGGCGCTTGAGTTAGCCTGGGGAACCTTGCTGTCTGAAGACTGGCAGGCGCTGGAGTTAGCCAGGGGAACCTTGCTGTCAGGAGACTAGCAGGCGCTGGAGTTAGCCAAGGGAACCTTGCTGTCAGGAGACTGGCAGGCGCTGGAGTTAGCCTGGGGAACCTAGCTGTCTGAAGACTGGCAGGCGCTGGAGTTAGCCTGGGGAACCTTGCTGTCTGAAGAATGGCAGGCACTGGAGTTAGCCTGGGGAACTTGCTGTCAGGAGACTAGCAGGCGCTAGAGTTAGCCTGGCGAACTTGCTGTCAGGAGACTGGCAGGCGCTGGAGTTAGCCTGGGGAACCTTGCTGTCAGGAGACTGGCAGGCGCTGGAGTTAGCCTGGGGAACCTTGCTGTCAGGATACTGGCAGGCGCTGGAGTTAGCTTGGGGAACCTTGCTGTCAGGAGACTGGCAGGCGCTGGAGTTAGCCTGGCGAACATTGCTGTCAGGAGACTGGCAGGCGCTGGAGTTAGCCTGGCGAACCTTGCTCTCGGGAGACTGGCGTTAGGGGGCCAAAATACTTTTTGATGCCTAATCCTAGCATACAATTTTCGAGATTTTTTTTCGATTAAAGCAAGAGCAAGAGGTATCGCAGCCAAATCTCGCTATAACCTGCTGAAAGACCTTGGCTTGTCCGGAAGTGCAGTAAGTTCTATACTAGAACGAGTACCTAAAGCTACACTAGTAGGATCATATCGGATTTGGATGAGTCTAAAGTCCCGGGGTCTACTCGGGATTTCTCTCTCTGCCACACGATGGACCCGGCACCCGCACGGTGAATACATGGAATGCTAAGAAGTACGTCTCTTCTATTGAAGATGAATGATGCTCCTTTGTTGCCAAAATACTTGATGGCCAAAATACCTTTTTTGATTCCTATCATACAATTATCGTGTTTTTTTTTCGATTGAAGTATGTATTCCATTGAAGATGAAGATTCGTTATAGTTTGGTCTATAGCACACCCCGGACACTCGGCCTAAACTCCATACATACGGCGCAGTCGACTTACCTACTTTCCACACAACAACGCAGATGTTGTTCGCACGTATTTACGCATGTGTGCGTGTCGGCTAGGGTTACTGAATTATTTTATGAAATAGATGTGACCCGTGAGTTCACCTGCCATTGTTAAGTGCCCTACAATCTTACCGAGTGTTGGATCTTTAATGCAAATATAACTTTTTAAATCAGAAGGGAGAAAATTCAAACCAAAAAAGTAATAAAAAATATAATTTAAAAACTCAAAAACCCGACTGCGTAAAAAGTGAACCAAACTACGTACTCACATACTAAAAAAACTGAAAAGAATAAAACAAGCATTTAGATTTCTGGTGGTCTAGAATTCTATAATATGTTATTGTATTAATACTATTGAAATATATACAATATTTTCTAATAAAAGAACATTACAACTGAACAGTCGGGATCCATTGAACAATTACATTGTATGTATGTCGAATAATAATGGATCCCGACTGTTCAGTTGTAATGTTCTTTTATTAGAAAATATTGTATATATTTCAATAGTATTAATACAATAACATATTATAGAATTCTAGACCACCAGAAATCTAAATGCTTGTTTTATTCTTTTCAGTTTTTTTAGTATGTGAGTACGTAGTTTGGTTCACTTTTTACGCAGTCGGGTTTTTGAGTTTTTAAATTATATTTTTTATTTTATACTTTTTAGTTATGAACAATGTTGTGAATGTTAATATGCTCAACATAATAATATGCATCTTTTGGTTGTTGACCAAATGTCTTCGTTTCTACTGATATAATATGTAGGATTTTCTACTGCATGTAATTCATATTTATAGTTTTGTGTTAGTATAGGTTTTCGATTGACGTTGAGTACCTACTAAATCGTTTGAAGTTGGAGATGGGCGACCGAGGCGGAGCAATCCGAGAGCAGTTCCGTGTTCCCATTATCACGTACCTGCACGTACGAAAAAAAGGTAGTCCAATATACCTACTAGCATAGATCGTAGAACCCAAGATGGGCCCCATCCCAAACTTCACGGCGCACGCAATCATGTCAACGTTGGGAAGAGTGAGCTCACTCTTTCCGTTCTAGTCGGTTGCAGGACGCGGTGGACGCCGGACGTTTTTACCTATCATTATTCGGTGTCAACAACCAAAATAAGTAGAACCACAGCAAATCGCGCCGCTAGCGATTATAGGGGTCAAGTAGATTGGTTGTTTGTAAACCACTTACGATACATACAGAGACGAAGTTTATTACCAATTTCAAGATTCTCAGGGCACATCTATTGATTTATATCGATGCCTACTAGATACATTAGTATATAATGTCCATCCACATTCACACGTACAGTTAGTTATACGAAGTTTTCTGCTACCTAAAAACCTATAAATGTGAGAATGGTTGTTACTCAACTTTAAATCGATATACATCCTAAACGGTCAGTCAAATCGAAAAACATTGAGAGAAAGCTAAACATTATTTTCAAATACCTATTCAACGATACCCCTCTTGATATATTTTGGTGATTTTCATTTTTTTAATTTGGACAATATGGCGTCCTGAATCCGCCATATTGGATTTACACTAATGTCATGTCTTTAGTGTCACTCGCCAGATTAAGAGGAATCGATTGACGTGTGAATCATAAAAATCGGCCCAGGCGTTTGGTCTGTATAGTGCCTCAAAGGAACATACATACATACATACATACATACATACATACATACATACATACATAGACTGTTAAACACATTACCACTCCTTTGCGTCGCGCAGTCGGGTAAAAAGTATTACCTACCTATTGGTTTTAAGTAGGAACACATTTGGTGACTATTTCAGACTTACCCTTATTGACGGACATATCCATGGACGCACACATAATACTACAAATAGTCTAATATAGAACCTTTTTCTTTTTTTTGCGTCGTTTGAACGCTAAAAAATAATCACTCACCAAGAAATCTGAATTACAGCAATCTTAGTAAAAAAATCCACTGAATTGGTAACACTAGTGATTTTGTAAATTGTGATTATTGTGAACTTATCAAAACACAGTAGAAAAACGATTCAATCCTAGTACATTATAGAATTAAAAATCTGTTATTCTTTTTTCGTGTAACAGATGAAAAATTTGGTACCTACCTAAATAACACAGCGTCATGGTCGTATTCTCATAGAAAATTGTCGTCCGATACGACCCTTCGTTGAGTGCTTCTCGCGTACTTGAGGGGGAGGAAGCTTGAAATTGGCGGGGGGTGGGGAGTGTCCGTTCTATCTATATTATCTATTCTATGTCTATAGTATAAATCCCTCTGCAGTGATAGTTTTAATAATTAACTTTATTTACGGTAAATAATGTGCCAAAAAACTGGTCAGTGAATATGAACTTGAATGGCCATAAACTACATTGGGGTGAGCATAAAATATATTGGTTACACCCTTCGTCGTAAACCGCATCGTCGCTTAATATCAGGCGAGGTGACGATCAAGTTTAGATATGAAATATTCCCTACTCCCCCATATTTTCCTTTTGTTCTACTAATCAAATATGACTGCATGTGCAATGTCTACAAATATATAAAAAGCAAATGAATATCATAATAATTTACAAATCAAACACGGACTCCCCTTTGGGCACAGAATAAATATTAGTACAGAAGCCTCACTCACGAAAACAATTATATAAATAGCGACTCTTGCTGGGACACAACAAAGTTCAATTCAGCTCGCAATACCTGTCGCGATTTTCAAATAAACATTTGCGCTCTTTCTAACGCGTAACTCTGTCCCTGTCTAGCGCGGAGGGTTCTCGACATATCTAATAACAATATACGTGGGAAACGTGTTGCGCGAGCGCTCAGCCGTGCGTCCGACAACCGACTGGCACTTGTTCCCTGGGAGGGACGGTCTAGCTGTAGGCTAAAACCGCGCGACCTTGAGCGAGTGAGGATGCACTGCTTTGGGTTGGAACTAAGTAGGCGCCAGCTCTGGGATCGCTTGACCCCTTGACGTGAGTACCAAAACTAATTATAATAAAAAAGTTAACACAGTTGACAAAGATCACAGACCCGGAAGCCATTGAAGTTGTAGTGTAACCCTAAGTTGACTTTATAACATTGTTGTTTATTCCAATAACTTCAGCCTTAAAGGTCATCTCGAGTGTTTGATTCCTCTCCTAATAGGTTACACCTTTATATTATACCCCGTTTACATTATTCCAGTCCAGTGACCGAATCCAGCGCTGGATTGCTTACTGGAATAATGTAAACCGGCACTGGAATGCATTGGCACTGGATTGATGCATTCCAGTGCCCGTTTCCATTATACCCCGTTTACATTATTCCAGTCCAGCGACCGAATCCAGCGCTGGATTGCTTACTGGAATAATGTAAACCGGCACTGGAATGCATTGGCACTGGATTGATGCATTCCAGTGCCGGTTTCCATTATTCCAGTAAGCAATCCAGCGCCGGTTTCGTCGCTGGACTGGAATCATGTAAACGGGGTATTATTCCAGTAAGCAATCCAGCGCTGGATTCGGTCGCTGGACTGGAATCATGTAAACGGGGTGCTTTAAACGAAAATGTAACTAAAGATAAGTATTACAGTTGAGTTTCAAAGTTTCAGAACTTACCAGCGTATTCTTACAAGTAAAGAAAATGTTCATGTAATTGATGATCCGGTAGTGAGCTATGATGAGCAGCCTGAAGGCCAGGAACGGTGCGTCTTGGAGGGCAATGTTCATCATGATGGCGCAAACCTCGATGGAACAGCAGCAAGCTCGGTTGTTCCTGCGACCAACGAAATAATTAGTTTAAATCTAAGAGAAAATGGGGACGATGATTGGATCAAAAATATATCATACTAATTATTCCATCAAGTATTTACATATTTTTTTTAACTTTTATAGGTTTACACTTGATCGCCATCTCGCTTGATGTTAAGCGACGATGCGGTCTACGATGGAGCGTGTTTACCTAGAAGAAACGGATTCACTTTCGATTTGAAGACACCAAGGCTATAACTATTATTTTTTAATATTTATTTCAGCGTATTTCCGTTTCAAAAAATATTTAAATTATAAAAGATTGGCAAAGACTGATCTAATCATCAGTATTTTGGTGATTGACTTAAATTACCAAAATACTGTAGTACCGTCACGTCTATATCAAAATCGTAAATAGACGTGACATCACTCGAAACTTCTAAGCACTGTGTCTTCGTCATTTTCTTGTTTGTGACAAGTTTGTGACACAAAAAGAATAGAGTAAGTAGCTACAATATTTTTTAATAATCTGCATAACAGAAAAAAAAAATTTTTTTTAGTCACCATGCTTATTTTAGTTCCATACGACATGCGAGATCTAGTACTCATTGATATCTATGGTAAGTACAATGGAATGTTTGTAAAGTACATGTATTACCGACGAGCGACGCCGCCGGCGTCGCGACGTTACACAAAATAAAGTAGCCAAGTGCGAGTTGGACTCGCCCATGAAGGGTTCCGTTGCAGCAAGTAACATAATATACATAGTACACATAGTTCTTGTAGTTCGTTGTAACTTTGATCGAAGTTTCAATAATAGTGTATTTATGACGTACTAAAAAAAAAGTACTCATCAGATCGAGCTCAAACTAATTTTCGTTGGTAGTTTACATGGTAATGTACATCATATATTTTTTTTAGATTTTTCATTCATGTACTTTAGAAGTTAGAGGGGGGGGGGGACACACATTTTACCACTTTGGAAGTGTCTCTCGCGCAAACTATTCAGTGTAGAGGAAAATGATTTTAGAAACCTTAACATCATTTTTGAAGACCTATCGATAGACACCCCACATGTGTAGGTTTGATGAAAAAAAAAATTTTGAGTTTCAGTTCTCAGTATGGGGGGCAACCCTAATTTTTCTTTTTTTTTAATTTTTTTGTTCAAACCCTAATGCGGTTTACAGAATACATCTACTTACCAAGTTTCAACAGTGTAGTTCTCATAGTTTCGGCAAAAAGTGTCTGTGACATACGGACGGACAGACAGACAGACAGACAGACAGACAGACAGATATGACGAATCTATAAGGGTTCCGTTTTTACGTTTTACGGAACCCTAAAAATCATTACTCAAAAATGAAACCAAATTTTGTGTCTGTAAACGACAATATACTAATTAATATTATCTCTTAGGTATCAAAATATACTAATCATCGAGTATGTATATCATGTAAAAATAACGTTTTAAAGTCCCAAAAACCGGTTTGGCCAAATTTGCCCGCTTGGGGTTTAAGTGGTGGTTTCTATCCTAGACTAAAGTTATGTATGCAGTAGAGGCCGAATGAGGGCAACAACTTTACTGTCATACATACCTAAGTCCTTCAAGGACTTTATCTTTCAAAGATAAAGTAGTAATTGCTTGTGATTTTAAAGCAAAATGTTCTTGAGCACTTTTTGTTAGGGCAAAATATTATGGGTCACCGAAGTGAAACTGACAGGTGGTGATGCTGGCAAAGCGGCTATGTTGCGGCAGTATAGCGGAGCAGAACTTGCGCGTTTAACTATTTTTGGATGGTTGTAATCTTGTGAATTCGCGTGACTGGCACGCATTTGTAAAAGGTTGAGAAAGATTATTATGATAATTCCTCCCCCGAAGAATTCCCGCATTGTCGAAGCGAGGGCTCAGTAGCCGTGGCTTGGTCACTTACGAAGCTAAAATAAACTTTCGGTGGGGCTGCTCCAAGGCTGTGGCTCCAAGCCAAGGAGCCAAGCATGTCCGTATTGCAGTGTACTGCTGTCACTGTCCTCTGTAGCTGAAATTTTGTCAATGATGGGACCATAGACCTAGCCCGTCACGGGGAACAAAAATTGGGTTTATTGCTAACCTGACCCGAAAAACTAACCTGCTACCGGGTTATGTTAGG
Source organism: Ectropis crepuscularia (assembly GCA_963693475.1). Classification (NCBI taxonomy): domain Eukaryota; kingdom Metazoa; phylum Arthropoda; class Insecta; order Lepidoptera; family Geometridae; genus Ectropis; species Ectropis crepuscularia. Next base: position 16,581,921 of record OY856364.1, read on the forward strand.
TTGGCAGTCATAGGAACTGCCGATAGAAGTGAAAACTTATAACTCAGACTTTGATATCTCACTTTGGAAACTACGCATGTGAAACCGGAGGGCGTGGCCCTGAGCATGGCGATCTAGATGCTGACACATTTCTAGATAACCAATGGGAAATGCTGACGCATTTCTAGATGGCCAATGCCCCTGGTCCCGAGTTCACCCCAAAATGTCTCATCATTCCCGAGCGTGACGCTAGAATTCAATTCACAGCCCACGAAAAATCCGCCTGTGGTGCGCGAAAAGAAGATAACACTTCAAAAACGTAGGGTTCGGTGACTGACTTGGTATCCGTGGTGACGTGGTGGTCAAGGTGTATCATGGTTTCAAGTGCGCCAATGATGTGTACCCCATAGGAGGGCCTGGAGACGAGCAAGCCGCGGCGGATTCGCGGAAGAATGCGATAGTGATGCCGCGTTACCGCCGTACGCGGCAAAGGTGGAACCCAGTGGAGGCTTTAGTCGGTAGGGATACCATGTCCGTCCGTGGTATTGAGCCCGACATAATAGTAAACAGAAGGTCTCTCGCAGGAAAGGTATGCGTAAATGCATTGCCTCCACTTATGTAACAAAGTGGACGAAAGTTTGTGTGGAAATTTCAGAATTTTAGAAGTTAGAAGCTTGAAATTAATTTTCAATTAGTTTAAACTAGGGTTTTCATCAAATATGACTTTCAAAATTTGTAAAAATGTTACCCTTAACGCGGTAAAATATCTACTAAGTTTAAGTAGGCCGTGGGGTTTCTTAAACGTACATAATAGACTACAGGCCCGTGAACAAAATTTACGGGTCAAATGAACCACCAGGAGACCTATGTAGGATGATAGAAGCGTATAAAGTAAAGATTCGTTTCGTCGATTTAGTCGTAAACAAAAGACTACTGGGATTCTTGGAAAGCAGAAACTTGCTTTCTCCTAATCAATTTGGCTTTCGGGCAAAGAAGTCAACCGATGACGCTGTTGTAGGTTTAGTGGACTGCGTGACAGGGAGCCTGGATCGGAGCCAAAAGAGTATTGCTGTATTTTTAGACATGGCTAAGGCTTTTGACACGGTCAGCTGGTCAATTATGCTGCGAAAACTTGAGTTACACGGAATACGAGGGACAACTTTGAACTGGTTCCGCTCATACTTGTCAGAACGAAAACAAAGGGTCCGCGTGTCAAATTTTTTTAGTGATTACGCCCCAGTCTCTTTCGGAATTCCGCAAGGAAGTGTCCTTGGACCTACCCTCTTTCTCGTGTATATTAATGACCTCTGCCAGCTCAAGGTCGATCAGGCTCAGTTATTTACTTTCGCTGACGACACAGCCATAGTCTTCCAAGGCAAAAGCTGGGCAGAGGTTATTGATGTAGCGCAGAAGGGACTATCGCGGGTAGCGCATTGGCTTCAAAACAGCTTCCTGACACTAAATGCAACTAAATCTAAATACATTGCCTTCTCAATCACTAAACGGACCCAGCCCAGCACTGTCAACCTAAAACTCCACTCATGTGACGTTTCGCATACTCAATCATGCTCGTGTGCAGAGCTTCAACACGTAGCTACCATCAAATATCTGGGTGTAATCATAGACCAACACTTAAAATGGGAATCCCAAATCAATAGCCTATGCGCTCGTGTGAGAAAAATGACACATGTTTTCAAAAAACTTGGCTCGGTGGCCGATCCCAGCACACTCAACATTGTGTATCAAGCTCTATGCCAATCAATTTTAAAGTACTGCATAGTGTGCTGGGGGTCTGCTACTAAGACTCTTTTTCTCAGACTGGAGCGTGCTCAACGATTCATATTAAAAATTGCACACAAAAAACCAATGCGCTACCCAACGACTGAACTATACAATGAGGTAAAATATCTTACAGTAAGGCAACTTTACATTCAAGCCGTTACTTTGCGATTCCATAAGACAGCTTTGCTTACCCTCACTCCACATAACAGGCGCAATATTTGGGAACTCCCTCGCACTCGCAAATCATTCAAACAACGAGCATACCAGTTTATGGCACCATTCTTATATCAGAAGCTGGATAAGTCTATTGATCTGCTCAACTCATCCAAGTTCATTTGTAAGCACAAACTCGCATACTGGCTCGCCTCCCTTGACTACGCACAGACAGAAGCATTTATCTCAACTGCTTTGTGACACTGAGGGGTCTGTTCCCTCGCCACCGCGTGGGTTCGGACCCCGAAATTGTTAAAAACGCATCATCTTCCCTCCTCTCACAAACACACCCTCACCTAACAATACACGAACTCTCACGTAACACACTCACTCACACTCGCACCATCATATCTTATGCTTAGGTCCTGTTTTGGTATTGGTGGGTAAAGGCTATTTCCAAAAGGTGTATCCCTATCTTGTCTTTCTTATTTTTATTTTTTGCTAAATTTTTATTACCTACTATTGTTACATTTATAGTTTTCTTTCTCTTTTTTTGCTCTAAGTTTATTGCTGAACATATGTAATTACCACCAAGGAAGGAACTGGATTCTCACGACACAGGATTTTACCTAGTGTGAGATCCAGGGTTCCTTACACAATACTACTATGTATTATTGTACTTATCACATTGTTTTTTGTTCAAATAAAGTTATTATTTATTTATTCAGCACTATGCCGTCTACTTGTAAGCTGTCCAACTGAGTACAGTTGGAGAGGGGGGGGGTTGCAATCCTCGATCATTTCTCCTTATCGCATGATTTTTGTACGGCGTTGCGGAATAATAGATTAGAAGAGGTATGGAAACATTAGATTAGAAGAGGTATTTTGAATTATTAGTTTCTCGGAAAAAAATATGATGTGCCGACGATTTACAGTGTAAATTTGGTCATTTGATTATGTACGGCATTAGTTCCATACAGTTTCAATACCTCTTCTAATCCATTATTTCGCAACGCCGTGCAAAAATCATGCCACAAGGAGAAACGATCGAGGATTGGAACCCAGGGGGGGTTCCAATCCTTCAACTGTACTCAGTTGGACAGCTTACAAGTGACGGCATAGTGCTGAATTTTATTTCTTTATACCCTTCTATCATCCTGCATAGGTCACCTGGTGGTTCATTTGACCCGTAAATTTTGTTCACGGGCCTGTAGTCTATAAAGTAAGAAGGTATTATTATTATGCTACAAATTGGTCAAATAAATTTCCATCAAAATTGAAGATATTCTTCTTTATAATAATATTATTTATTGATAAAGGTACATCGATATAAACCATTGGATGTGCCCTCCCAAACTTCAGGCGCTACCGGGTCACGGAATTATGTCATCGTTGGGAAGAGTTTGTCGGTCTTTCCTTTCTAGTCAGTTGCAGGTTGCAGGAAGGACGTTTTACCTATCAGTATTCGTTGTCAACAACTAAAATAAGTAGAACCACAGCATACCTCGCCGCTAGCGATTCTATGGGCCAAGTAGATTAGTGGTGTGTAAACCACTTACGCTACACATACAGACTCAGTTTATTACGATTTTCTAGGTGCACAGAGCAAATCTTAAGGTGTATATCGATGTTTAGGTATTATTTGAACTCAGATGTTTGCATTGTATCTGGGTGTTTCTATGTATAATAAGTATGTATTTAAAACTATGTAAGTATTATATCAGCTATCTGGCCGCCATCGTACAAACTTTGCTTAGTTTGGGGTCAGATGGTGTTGTGTGTGAATTGTCCACCAATAATTATTTTTGTGATGAAGTTAGTCGGAAATACTTTTAGTTTATTGTAAACAAGGAAATTAACAGGATCGCGTAGTTCCCGATTATGTTAATTTCTCGGGATATAAATAGCCTCTAACTCCTCTCTTCCTCTAAGGCTGTACCGAGTCCACAACCAGGAAGTTCCACACCTTTGCACGCTGGACACCCTTGGTACCCCGAGACGGGCCAGACGTTCGGCCCCGTCATTCACCACCATTCGGCTGCAGAGGACAGGGAGAGCGGCGTACCAATATACCGGCACTCCTCTTCTTCTGCAGCTTCACCGAGTTCGCCATACGTTGGCGACCAGAGGCAGGGAGAACGGCGCACCGCAATACCGGTACTCCTCTCCTGCCGCGGTCTCTCCTCTACTGCCACGATGCCGCTACGTATTCCAGTCTCAGTCGCGCTGACGCCGTCAAGACCGCGCGATTCTTTCCTGGCCACATCGTCGTCTGCTTGGAGCCCAAAGTCCTGGCGTTTACTCTCTACAAAAACGTAATTTCGAAATAAATTCGTGACTTTCCTACTCCGGTTCTACTTCGATCCGTCATTTCGTCCGTTTATATGTTACAAGCACACTCTAATTAATTTAGAGTAGGCTTAGAACATTCAAACGTCAAACAATATTCGATCGGACGAAACGAAGTAGAATTGGAGTAGGAAAGTCGCGAGTTTATTCCGCAATTACGTTTTTCGTAAAAAGAGAGAAGACGTCCACTGGTCAGCGCCCCCCCCCCCCCCTCGCCCGTGTACTCACACTTAAGGTGCGTCCCCCAGCAAAACGAGTTTTTTGTCCAGTTTTCAGAGCTATCTACTAATTAGCCAAAACATATATCAACTGGTAAAAAATACATTAAAGGAGACGGCTCATTTCTGCCCCAAGTCGTTTCAAGTTTAGGTACTTAATTAGCCCCTGGAGACCTAAACAAGTTATTTAATTAAAATAACATAAATAATTAAATAATTCAAACTGTACATTCAATACTAACCTGCCAAGCGGGGATTGCAAATTGGTGATTAATAAGTACCTTTATGACTATGTATATGTAATTTTGTATTAAGGTACTATAGTTCCATAAAACCAAACTAGATGGCGTTGTACGGCGTTAAAACACGCTAGCGAAGTTTATGTGAATTTAAATAAGCCTGTTAAGGTTTAGTTTGTGTTTTGTCTTCGGGTCAGTACCCAATAAATAAGTACTACGTTGAACACTCCTTTCATTTGTACACATAGGTCATAGGTATGTGTACAGACAGACTTTAGTCTATAGTCTATGCTATAGTCAAAGTCAGCCATGTTTTTCTCATTTTAGTTCAGTTGAAGTTTACGTACCGTAAAAATTCGTTCGAAACTCACACAACACATGGAATTTCTTTATTGTTCCAAAGGTTTTGTAATTTTTTTGTGGTTTGGCCGAATCTCTGGTCCTTCTCTGTGACCTGTGTTGAGTAGACATTATTCTGAGCACAGTACGTCGCAAAGTAATGAATTTACTACCTTCTTTTAGTAGTAAGTACATAATCACGTTCTTGATTACCTACTTGCGGCGTTATTTTTTTTCAATGTTTTAGTTGATATCTTTTAAACCCCGCTATGCAGGATAAAAACATAAACGGTTCCTCAATATATATTAAAAATCCTATACAATGATTCAATTTTGGTCAAGTCTCTTGCACTTTTTCTGTGGGGCAAATGCCCATGGAAAATGGGCCGTCTCCTTTCTACAACTTCTTGGCTTCAAAATGGTAGTTTTTTTTTTAATGGACTTATTATTTAATATTTATGGACCTCACAACGAAACCATGAAAAAATTAAATAATTGTAGTTATCATGCATCTCCTCGGAAAACCTCAATTATTTTGATTTTGTACTTACACCAACGGATAGACAATTCCATTACGAACATTTTGGTAGTTTTATTTTTTTCAAAAGACCAAAATCTGATTTTATAAAGCGTGTATTCTAAAAATTGAGCGTAAAACAGCGGCAAATCCTACTGTTTCTCTCTTGCTCTTTCTTGCGGTGTGCGATAAGGTAAGAAATACTCAAGGTCATTTGCTCGGGGTACGCCCTTAATAAATGCCTTTTTAAAATGACTTTGGACTTTGGACGGTTAGATAAACTATGAACCGAGTAACGTTCCAAATCAGTCCAATTCCCTTAACGAACTTCGTTTGTCATACCCAGCTGGCATTAGCCGTCACACAATAAGATGCCATCGAGGCACGTTGTTGTGTGATGCCCAGGGTGCACCACGTACAGGTTAGCCGCACCGCTGGTTGCAGGTTGCGCAGGACCGTTCGTTGTGGAAACCTGGGGTGGGAGGGCTATGTTCGGCAGTGGACGTCTTGCGGCTGATGATGATGATTAATAGTTAGTAAGTACTTTTACTTGACACCCAAATTGTGAGATTTTGTAAATAAATATTGTATCCGCTATTTTGTGGAGGCGCCGATTTGAATCGATATTTAACAAAAATAGCCAAGAACCACTGCCAGGAAACAGACTTTCAAATAAAAAAAAATGGTATCGAAATTAGGATACCCGATTGAAAGCTACGATGCCACAGACAGACACATGCATACACACCCTGACATCATCAAACAGACACAGACAGACGTCAAACTTTTTCACTCCTCTTTTTGGGTCGGGGTTTAAAAAAAATTACATTGTCGGCGCCTGCAACGAAATTGAGCTCCATCTTTAAAGCCGCTTATACACACTGGCTGAGTGGAGGCTAACGCGAGCGTCGACAAAACGGCAAAAGACAAGTGGTAGCATCCACACACTGGCCGCGCGCAGGGCAATACGAGCTACGAGCGCCTTTGTTTTGTGCACAAAAACCGACACCGGTCACGAGAGACGAGTCGAGGCAAAAGAGTCCTATACACACTGGCCACTTGCCGTCACTCGGCCCCAGCTAGGCGAGTGACGGCGAGTGATCACAAGTCATGGCAAAACGACCCTCCACACACTGGCGTTGGCCTCCACTCGGCCAGTATGTATAGGCGGCATAAAGGTTATATTAACACCATGAAGCCCTCATTCGGAAGTCGGAAGTACTTTGGCAGGTTATTTGCGTTCTGGTAATGTGCTCATTGTCTCACAAAAACAAAGCTGTAAAAATACAAATGGTACGTGACCTGTTGTGTATAGTTTGTAAGCAATTGAATATAATTACATGGTGTTTTGTGTATAATAAATAAATAAATAAATAACAAAACAAAGCAGTGAATGCAAAGTAATTGAAGTATTCGATAGGTAGAGAGTGAACAGTCTTGTAGAAAATTTCCTTCTAAAATCTAGATCAAAAAAACATCTAGGTGAGCTACGTTTTTTTTTGTAAAAGTGTATTAGGTATTTTAGAATCATATTATTATCATAGTCGTGTTTTTTACCCGACTGAAAGAAGGGTTATTACTATTATAGGTTTACACTTGACCACCATCTATCTCATTCTGATGTTAAGAGACAATGCGATGTTATCCTGTTTTAAAACAACATCGCATCATCTATGTATTTTAAGATGTACATTTTACTTGATAGTAACGTTATCTACATTAGTAATTTCAATATTGGTATAAAAATATTTGCAAGCGCGCACGCTGATAATGCTGTCAAGTTTTTTGCATTCAAATAAGCAAACTTCTACTTGTTCCCCGTCGTTTTGGCGTGGGAACGTAATAAATAGGTAGTCTGAAACATCAAAACAAAGGTCATTGTCAGCAATACCAAAACAAAGACCACTGTCAGTACGAGTAATACTAAAAAAAAGACCATTTTAGCTAGCAAGACCCCCGGTAGAAGTGTAAGCAGTGCAATGTAGCGGCGTGCAAGAAATACGTACATGTCAGACCTATTGGCGGTGCCTCGGGACTTCCGACTCTTCGTGGCCGTCAGGACTACGGTGAACTGCATGAGAGACCACGACCAGATGGCCAGCGTCAGTAGAACCAGCACCTTCTCAGAGGCCACCTTCTCGTCTTTGAAGGAGTCGAAGAATTCTATGATGTCAGCGGCTGTACCTGAGGAAGAAGGGTTAGCTAAATGTTGGTGTTTATTTGGCCCCACAAACAAGAATTGACGGTGAGCGTAGTGATGCCAGAATGGTGGCCACTTCTAACAGAAGTGGGCTTGATCATTTTGATTTTCTTGATTAGGTATCTCTAAACTTTCATCGATCTATTTAACAAGTCTTGATTATGTAGGTTTTGAGATATTATATACTCGTAAATGTTCTTTTTGAGGGTTGTCACACTTCGCTGGTCTGGTCCTTGAAGAGTTAAATCTTCTCCCAGAAGTACTTACGTATCCTCACGATGCATTTCTTTGACTGGTTCTAAAATTACGCACAAGAAGTGGTATTACGCACATAGCTTCGAAAATACAGTGGAATTCAAACCATACACTTCGGATCGGCAGTTGCCGTTCGGCTAGATCCACCATAACTTTTTACACACAGTGCAGTTTTAGGACGTAATTTGGATTCTTCAACTTCAAATATCAGCACAGCATAGCGTAGCTTACTAAGTAACTGTTTATTCACATGTGGCATAGCACTGTTCTGTTATGGGCAGGCATTTGGCGGATGTCTTTATCGTGCGGTCACTCCATATTATAAAAATTAAAAGTGTATGTAATCAACATAATTAATAAATATTACAAATGGTTAAATGGAGCTAGAAGCGAGGATTCATACCAATATACATCAGCAGAAGCAGCCTTAGTTGATGTAAGTTGGGTTGGAAGCATGAATACTTACTAGTAATATACGTCAGCAGAAGTAGCCTTAGTTGGTGAGTGAGTGATTTGTGTTGGAAGTGAGGATACTGACAATATACACCAGCAAAAGCAGCCTAAGTTGTCTTAGTTGGGTAAATTGGGTTGGAAGCGAGGATTAATATACATACATCAACAGAAGTCGACTTAGTTGATATATAAGTAAATCTGGCCAAGTTGAATGAGGGAAAGACGCAGGCGTGTCTGTTCTCCGCAAAAAGGAGTCAATTTCTACAGACTCCTACTTTTCGAGGTCTATCCGTGCCGGTTACTGATCATCTTGAGCTTTTGGGTGTTACCTTGACCTCTACGCTCAACTTTGGCTCGTATATCGAGTCCAAGGCTAAATTAGCTGCCAAAAAGCTTTTGCTATATAAAGCACAAATTCGCTCTTGTATGGAGTACTGTTCGCACCTTTGGGATGGATCGGCTAAGTATCAGCTTGAGGCTCTGGAATCGATCGAGAGGCGTGCTAAAAGGCTCATAGGCAATAACACTCTTGTGCGAAAAAGACTGCAAAGTCTTGAACATCGTCGAAAAATTGCTAATTTATCGGTCTATTATCGGATACACTTCGGAGAGTGTGCATCTGATCTGCATGATCTAATATCACCTATCCCTTTTTTCTATCGGACTTCTCGTAGCTCGAAGAAGCGGCATCGTTTCATGGTTGATGTTCCAAAGACACGAACAAAGAGGTTTGACTCTACTTTTGTGATAAGAACGTCTAGACTGTGGAATGAGTTGCCTGAGTGGGTTTTCCCGATGGTTATAATCTTGGCGTCTTCAAATCGAGAGTGAATCGGTTTCTTCTAGGTAAGCACGCTCCATCTTAGACCGCATCGTCGCTTAACATCAGGCGAGATGGTGGTCAAGTGTAAACCTATAAATGGTAAAAAAAAAAAGATTGGTAGCAAAGAAAATTACCAATATACACCAACAAAAACAGCCTTAGTTGGTGAATGGGGAAATCGGGTAGGCAGCAAGGAAACTTACATCAATGATATACGTCAGCGTAACTTGCCTTAGTTGGTCATTGGTCAATGGGTACATTGATCAAGCAAGGCAGCAAGGAAATGTACGCCAATATACATCAGCAAAAGCAGTCTTAATTAATTGATGAATAGGTAAATAGGGTCAGACGCAAGAATACTTACCAATAATATACACCAGCAGAAGTAGCCTAAGTTGATAATTAAGTAGATTGATTTGGCAGCAAAGAAACTTACCAATATACACCAGTAGAAGCTGACTCAGCTGGTCCCTCGTGAGGTCACCCTTGGGCAGCAGCCACCGCCCCACGATGAGGGTGAGCATCAGGAACTGCTCGATGAGGGTCACCCACATCTCCGTGCGGATCTTGTTGGCCAATGGCAAAGGAATCTCCGTCTGTTGGGAACAAAGAACAGAAGATCATGATTTAAACGGATCCACACAAATAGTTTACACATGTATATACTACGTATGAAGTTAGAACAAACGATTTACACCGAAAGCACTTGTCTGATCACTCTTGTGGAAGTGTCATACTTTTGTCGCGGCACATCACTATGTCGCCATAGCTAACATACACCTCATCTGCTTACGATTGGTACAAAGGAACCGTGCGGAAAAACCTCCACGTTCCTCCACAGCACTTGTAAGCCGAAAAGGAAATAACTTGTGACTTTAATAAAGTGGCCAAGTGCGAGTTGGACTCGCCCATGAAGGGTTCCGTTGCAGCAAGTAACATAATATACATAGTACACATAGTTCTTGTAATTCCTTGTAACTTTGATCGAAGTTTCAATAATAGTGTATTTATGACGTACTAAAAAAACTACTCATCAGATCTAGTTCAAACCAATTTTCGTTGGTAGTTTACATGGTAATGTACATCATATATTTTTTTTAGATTTTTCATTCTCTTACTTTAGAAGTTAGGGGGGACACATTTTACCACTTTGGAAGTGTCTCTCGCGCAAAATTTTTTGTAGTAGTTTTTAAATTTTTTTGTTCAAATCTTAATGCGGTTCACAGAATACATCTACTTACCAAGTTTCAACAGTGTGGTTCTCATAGTTTCGTCAAAAAGTGGCTGTGACATACGGACGGACAGACAGACAGACAGACATGACGAATGTATAAGGGTTCCGTTTTTATACGGAACCCTAAAAATGGAGGAGATTCTCGTATTCGGCACAAAGAGGCCCCTTTTAAACCTACGCCACACCCCGGACACTCGGCCTAAAATCTATACAGACGGTGCAGTTGACATACCTACACTCACACAGCTACGCATATGTCGTTCGAACGCATTTACGCATGTGTGCGTGTCATCTAGGGTTACTAAATTATTTTATGGAATAGCTGTGACCCGTGAGTTCACCTGCCTGTATTAAGTGGCCTATAATCTTTTACCTAGTTAGTGTTCGATCTTTAATGTAGGTAAATATAACTTTCATCAACAACCAGAAGGGAGAAGATTTAAAACAAAATAGGAGATAATAAAGGTACCATGGACGAATTGATTTTTAGTTAAGTACACTTACCCAAAGAGAAAACTTTATTCTGACAATATATTAATTAATCACTCCACATATCGCGTATTTCATTATAGGTAGGCTAGTCACAGAAGCACAGAACATTAGATTAGGTACAACAACGTTCATAAGTTGCAAGGCGTTATCACAGTGCACTAGGTATATCAGAGTAGGTATCATACACTGCACAAACTAATTATTTACATCTCATGTCAGCACAGTAAAGAAAAACATGATTTTTCAACTCAAAACTCACAATTCAATTTTGTAAACAAACTACGAACCGGCCGGAAAGATAATGTTGCTAGTTCCGGATTTAATTTATTCCTAATTGCTTAAAAAATATAACTTTTGTATATTGATAAATAGTGATTTATTTATTCGCATTATAGTAAGGATCGCATAAAACTTTAAGTAATATTGTGAGAATAGTAAGTGAGTCTATTATACTCAAATCACAATCATATTTGCGCCGAATAAACAAAAATCAGTTTTAATTTCAAATTAAATTCAGAAACTTAATTGACCAAATTTCAACGACGCCGACGATCATAAAAAACTTGAACAAAAATAAACGAAAGTAATTTTTAGTTTTGTTTTCATATTTCAAAACTGTGATCTACCAAAAAAAAAGAAACATCAAAGGAGACATGGCCCAAATCGTACCCTGACCTCGGCACAAAATAATTGTATCTAATCTCAAAAAAATCTAATAATTGTATGTAAATATATTTTAGGAAAAAAAATTACACCACTCCCATAACCCAAATTAGTGGCTAACATGTTTTTTTATCAGTGTAGTTTTGTAGGCGTTTTTTTTATAGTTCACCAATACTATTTGCAATCCGATGTAATCATCATCATCATCTTCATAACATCTTAGCATATACCTCTCTTCAAGTACCTACGCCTCATATCCCAGGCCTATGCTAGTGCTGTGCTTGTGCTAGTACTTGACCAGATTTTACCCGCGATGTAAGCATACTGATAATTGAATACAAAGTCCAAAGTACATTACCAAAAATAAGCGTATTATCATGAATTATTTTACTTACACTCGTTAAATTTGAATTCCAAGGCCACCCATCGCGAAAAGAACCTAAGCATATTCGTGCATTGTTTGATGTCGCTTTATGACTCAGCCGGTATATATTATTTTTCTATCATTAACACCAAATACAACATATTTTGTTCCATAAAACGAGCTTTTGACACGAACTTCTACAAAACTTCTACAGGCAAAAAAACGCAGGTTAGCCACTCAAACGGATGATGATGCTAGTTTAGAATATTATTACTAATAACTTAAAATCCGAGGTACATCAAAAAACCCAGGTGTGGCACCTGGGTTTTTTCAATGTGATTTGGGCTTATGTCCTTTGTTTCACAATAAATGGAGCTATCACGTTACAAACATATAAACGAATTGAGATCCGTCTCCTTTTTTGAAGTTGGTTAAAAATGAAACTAAATCGTAGTAGTACCGGTAGTACTAGAACCGGTAAAGTTTATAAGTCAATGTCAAAGCCGTTAATGAGCCGTTTTCCGACGAGACAAAAAGATATGGTTTAATAAAACGATAATAGGAGGCGCTTGTAGGTCTTTTGGTTTGTTGTCAAAAGCGGTAGGCATAATGGGACTCAATTCATTCAATTTGCGAAAGCACGACTTCTAGTAATAAATAATAAACTACTTTATCCATGTACGCATTTTATTCGAATGAAAGCTATATCAAAACATCAAAAAATTCAAAATTTCAAAACAAAATCGTAAACCTGATGAAAGACAAAACATATATTTTTTTAATTTATTCTTGGCTATGGATACTAATCCTTCAGCCGAGAGAGTATCTCTCTACTTAGTCTGTGGATAAAATATTGTCGTATCAGTGTTGCTATTTATATCTTTGAATTTTCCTTCTACTTTGGCTTAGTTAGTGTCTATTGCCTCGGGAGTTCTAAAGATTTTTACTGAAAAGGGATTGTGATCAGTAACGGTTTTTTATTACATTATCAACCTAATTAGCTATTTTTATTCCCAATATTTTAAAATTAAAAAAGACACTTTTTACACTATACTTTTTCCCTGAAAACGGGTAGGGTCTCTAAAGGGATTACACTGTTGAGAGTATATGGTAGAGACAGATCTATCTGCATCTCGAACAATCGCCATCTAGTGCGTCCGATGGAACTATTTTTGTCTCGTCGGAAACTCCCTCATTACTGAATAAGTTTTATTTTAAAAATATCGTTATTTTTTTTTTTGGAACTATCCATTCCAATAGTCAATGTACTCGTATCCTCTTACTGCTTTTAATGAACGGTTGTTGCGAAATCTTAAATAAGCATACTACTAGATGAAATCCTATATTCATTGTTCACTATTGACCGACATAATATATACATGGACGCACATAAAAGTACAGATAGCCTATATAGAACCTCTTTCTTTTTTTTGAGTCGGTTGAATGCTAAGAAATAATCACTTACCAAGAAATCTGAATAGTAGCAATCTTAGTAAAAAAATCCACTAAATTGGCAACACTAGTGACTAAGCGAACTATACTCCGCGCCATCACTCGTTACCATACGTTATTGGCGCCACTGACGTATTTCACAACGATTAACGAAAGCCGCAGTTTAAAAACAACGAGTTTAATAATTTCGTCACAGGACTTCAGTGTTGGCGCGTACTTCTAAAACCAGTAGCACAGTTTATAAAAATGATTCAATCTTTGTAGAAATTCTTATGAAATCAAAAATCTCTTATTCTTAACTTAAAATTGTGAACTTATCAAAACACAGTAGAAAAACGATTCAATCCTAGTACCTATATTAAAGAAATTCTTATGAAATTAAAAATCTGTTATTATTGTTTCATTGAACAGATGAAAAAATTGGTACCTAAATTTAAATAACACAGCAACACAGCGTCATGGTCGTATTCTCATAGAAAATTGTCGTCCGATATAACCCTTCGTTGAGTGCTTCTCGCGTTCTTGCGGGGTAGGAAGCTTGAAACTGGCGGGGGGTGGGGAGTGTCCGTTCTATCTGTATTATCTATTCTATGCCTACGCCCGAGTCACAAGTCTTGGGGTCTATTCGAGATGTCTCTCTCTGTCACACGATGGACCCGGCACCCGCACGGTGAATCCATGGAATGCTAAGAAGTTCGTCTCATCAATGTTTTCCTATGATGTTATCACGTAATACTCATAATAGTCCGTAAACCGATTTTAAAGACATTTTTGAAGAGAAAACTTCTTTTCGCGCGCAAACAGATTTTCGTGGGCTGTGAATTGAATTCTAGCGACACGCTCGGGTATGATAAGAAATCTTCGGATAAACTCGGGACCCTGGCCATTGGCCATCTAGAAATTCTGACGCATTTCTAGATAGACGCGTGCTCATGGCTAAGCCCTCCGGTTTAACCCGCGTAGTTTCCAAAGTGAGCTATCAAGTTCTGAGTTACCTTTTTTTTTTTTTTTTTAACTTCTATAGGTTTACACTTGACCGCCATCTTGCCTGATGTTAAGCGACGATGCGGTCTACGATGGAGCGTGTTTACCTAGAAAAAACCGATTCACTCTCGATTTGAAGACACAAAGATTGTAACCATCGGGGAAAACCCACTCAGGCAACGCGTTCCACAGCTTAGACGTTCTTATCACAAAAGTAGAGTCGAATCTCTTCGTTCGTGTCTTTGGAACATCAACCATGAAACGATGTCGCTTTTTCAAGCTACGAGCATTCCGATAGAAAAAAGGGCAAGGTGGTATCAGATCATGCAAATCAGTCGCACACTCTCCGAAGTGTATCCGATAAAAAACCGATAGGCTAGCAATTTTTCGGCGATGTTCAAGACTTAGAAGTCTTTTTCGCACAAGAGTGTCGTTGCCTATGAGCCTTTTGGCACGTCCCTCGATCGATTCCAGAGCCTCCAGCTGATACTTAGCCGATCCATCCCAAAGGTGCGAACAGTACTCCATATAGGAGCGAATCTGTGCTTGATATAGTGTAAGCAACTGTTCAGACTTGAAGTACCTTCGCACCTTTGAGAGGACACCAAGTTTTTTGGCAGCAAGTTTAGCCTTGGACTCGATATACGAGCCAAAGTTGAGCGTAGAGGTCAAAGTAACGCCCAAAAGTTCAAGACGGTCAGAGACCGGCACGGATACACCTCTAAAAGTTGGAGTCAGTTGGAAAGGACTCCTTTTGGCGGAGAATAGACACGCCTGCGTCTTACTCTCGTTGAACTTGACCAGATTGGCATCGCCCCATTTGGACACCGCCTCAAGGGTCAAGGTCAAACGTTCGATCAGACTCTCTCTCAGTACCTGAGTTTGCTGCCCAGTGGCTCTCGCGCTAGATATGTAACTCTCTACAACGGTGCTATCATCTGCGTACCCAAAGATACCGGGCTTCAACAGATCATTGATATGTAGCAGGAAGAGCGTCGCAGAGAGTACCGACCCTTGAGGGACTCCGGCATTGATAGCCATTTGATCCGACGAGCAGCCATCAATGACGACTCGTATGGATCGATCCCTCAAAAAGTCCGATATCCACGCAATGAACCCAGAAGACAAACCATAACTAGAAAGCTTGCTTATAAGGGCATCATGCCAAACCCTGTCGAAAGCCTTCGAGATATCCAGGGAGACTGCAAGTGCTTCCCCGTGTTTCTCAATAGCTTCACTCCAGATGTGAGTGACGTACGCTAGAATATCCCCGGTGGACCGGTTTCGGCGAAACCCGTATTGCTGGTCACTGAGGAGGTCGTTCGATTCTAGGTACGTCAGGAGCCTGTGGTTTAAGACACGTTCCATAGTCTTGCAGAGTATGGACGTACCGAGATGGGCCTGTAGTTGACAGGGTCAGCACGACTACCTTTTTTGGGCACAGGTTGCACATTGGCAAGCTTCCAAGATTTCGGTACTAGCCCAGTTTGGAGAGAGAGTCTAAATAGGCGTGTCAATATCGGTGACAACTCAGGCGCACAAGCCTTCAATACTAGAGCAGGAATACCATCTGGGCCACTGGGTTTATTCACATCCAGATTGCGTAGCACTTTGCGAACCTCCTTTTGGCGAATGCGTATCTCTGACATAAAAGTTGAACAGCCAGGTGGAGTAAGAGGTGTCGCGCTACCAGCATCTAGACGTGAAGATTCTGCAAACTGAGTTGCAAACAAGTTTGCTTTCTCCGTTGCAGTGTGAGCCAGTGTCCCATCAGGTTTCAGCATTGGAGGTAGTGAGGAGCGGCAGAAGTTCGATTCGACCGATTTAGCTAGGGACCAAAACGCTTTGCTTCCCGCTGGGTACGAAGCTAGTTTGTTCCCTATTCGACTAATGTGGTCAAACCGAGCTCTCTGAAGAACCTGTTTGCATGCCTTAGCAGCCTTGTTGAACGCTTTCTTCTTCTGGTGTATGTCCCTTGCCTTACGCTGTCGAGCATCAACCCAGGCTAGGTAGGCCTCATGTTTAAATGCTTCAGCACTCTTACATTGAGAACCAAACCAAGGGCGAGCTTTGCTGGATAATGAGATGTCGGAGTATGGAATGAAATATTCCATAGCCGTTCGTATTACATTAGTCACAGCATCCGCGCAGACTGAGGGATCACCAGAAGTGAAGCACAATGACTGCCATGGCTAAGACGCAAAGAAAGCGTGCATCTCATCCCAATCTGCTGACTTGTATCGCCACAACCGCCGATTGCCTCTAGGGCTGGGATCAGGCGGATGGTAGACAGATACAGATTTCACCAGACAGTGGTCGGAGCTGCCTAACGGCGATGATACCGCCACCGAATAACGGTCTGGATCAGTTGTCAGCAGAAGGTCTAAGCAATAAGGTGTGTGCGACTCGACGTCGGGTACTCTTGTGGCCTCTTGTGGCCTCTTGGACCAGCTGGGTTAGGTCTAACGATAAAGCTAGCTTTCTGGTTTCCTGCCCAGCGTGGTCAGTGTTCCGGTATGGGTACAGCCATTCCTTATGATGGCAGTTGAAATCCCCCAGTAACACTAATTGGGCCGAAGGGTACTTCTGTTGAGCCGCGTCCGCCGCCTCACTTAAATACTCCGTGAGCCTAGTCGTCTCCAGATCTCCGCTGTGCGACCGATACACACAGGCGTAGATAATTTTTTCTATGCCTGTGTCCATTAGTGCCCAAAGAACAGAAAATCTAGTGTCCTCAAGGTTACGGAGACGCCGACAGCAGATGTCGTCACGGGCGTACAGGCACACTCCAGCACGAGGCCGGAATTTGTGCTCCAAGGTATAGCCTGGATACGTTAGGTACGCCATGTCCGACGGACAACCTATCTGCGTCTCCGTAAGAAACAAGAGTGTCGGCTGCTCAGTCTCGAGGTGATGGTGGACTGCTGAGAGATTGGAGTGCAGACCCCGAATATTAGTGAGGTGCACTTTCACCGACAAGGCGGCTGCACCGCTCTTTAAACTTGTTTCTGTTCTGTTTGACTTGCATATTTTTTTTAGAGAGGGGATCGGTGAGAAAAACGGCAGTAGAACGAGGCCGCACACTACTGACCATTGGTCACAACACACAACACGAATACACCAGTGGGGAGCCAGCCTGGAGACTGCGGGGACGCCCGAGCCCCCCCGGGGATGTCTATCTGGCCTTGTCATCCGGTCGCCAACCGGCAGGATAGCGCATCCCGGGATTTTTCGCTAGATGGCGGGGCAGCCTTTCATGAGTGGCTAGCTCACTACTTGGGCCCCCAACTATCTGCGGTCGGTCGCGGCTAACCGTGCCTCGGATTCCGCTACCCTCCATGACTAGCTTCCCGATGTACAGTATTGGTGTGTGACAGACCGGTCTTGCAGTTGTGCAGCAACTGTTCTGACCCGTTTTCCCCTAATGGTGTCACTAGACAACACGTCGGAACACGGCTAGGCCGCTTGGCGTCATGCCTTAGTCTAGTGGGTGGTAACCAACCACGGCCGAAGCCTACCACCGGTAATTTGTCACCTGTTTAGCACCACCCAGGGACCACGTGTGAGGTTTCAAAATATAGGTGCTTCCCCACGGACGAAGGTGACTCGGTCCCCATAATATACGTTTTCACTTCTTTCACCTATAAGTTTTCACTTCTATCGGCAGATACTATGACTGACATTTTTTTATAGTGACGAGACGAACAGGATATATGCCTGAAATCAGATACACGCTTGCCTATAACAGCACAGTGTCACGGAACTATTGAAACATGAAGAATCCAAATTTCTTCCTTGCACTGCACCGCGCTCGTCACCCACAGCTTTAAGATAATTTATCTCTTATGCCTGTAATTTCGCTGAAAACTAATAACTATTTAATTTCTTTTGTTGGCCCTATCGAAAATCTATTGCTGATAATTGTTTTTGAAGTGCTGAACTTCTTTTTATAAAGTGACAGTGTATTTTTTTAAGGATGTTGATTGAATAGGCTGATTAAGCCAAGGACTGTGACATATAAATCATAGATAACGTTGTTTTTCAATGACATCAAGCCTAAATTGCACAATCGTACAAGCATTGCTATTCAGCTTGGTAGTACGCTTCCAACTGGTAGTGGTATTGGGCTTGAACATCTTGATTGTCTCTACTCTGTAGACCTTCATTGGTCTGAGACGAACTTCTTAGCATTCCATGGATTCACCGTGCGGGTGCCGGGTCCATCGTGTGGCAGAGAGAGAAATCTCGAGTAGACTCCAAGACTTGTGACTCGGGCTTAGGTTTAAAAGGGGCCCCTTAGTAACGTACGTCAACACTCACCTTCACTACTCGTATTTCTCTCCCTGCCCAGCCAAATCCGATATGATCCTACTAGTGCAACTTTAGATACTCGTTCTAGTATAGAATTTACTGCACTTCTGGACAAGCCAAGGCATTTCAGCAGGTTATAGAGACATTTTGCTGGTATATCTCTCGCTCCCACTTCTACAGCGTATAAATTAAGTACATAGGCATTTTTTGTTAATTCGTTTTGATGATCGTAATATTTATTCCGTTTCATCGCGTGGTCTTTAGGTATATTAGTTTCCCACGGTACGGTAAGTTCTACCAGGACTATGATGCGTTTCGTATCTCTAGAAAAAAGGAAAATGTCCGGTCTGGATGACGAAACACCCACATCCTCTGGGATTTTATAGTGCTTTTCATACGTGTCCATTAAAATAGTCCAATCAGGTGCTGAACCCAGGTTTGAGTAAGGCTTGTTCTTGGAGTTTGAAGTTGAGCCCTCTTTAAAAAGTTGATTTGTCTGTCGTCAATCCCTTTTGGGCTCTAGCTACCGAAAGGCTTCACGTATGATTTCAAGTACTCTGTCATGGCGCTGTGAGTGGAGCCACTATTAAGGAGACCACTATTAAGGAGCACCTTGCATCCCACCAATATGTGCCTTGCGGTACATATCGCCTCACCACCATGGAGAGTTCAGAAGTGCTTAGTGTAAGTAGTTAGGAAGGTAGCGTAGTATAGTTTTTTTATAGTACCTATAGAGTGACGAAACGAGCAAGACGTGTAAGTACCTGATAGTAAGCAACATGTCTGCCACATAACAGCACAGTGACACGCTATTGGAACATGAAGAGTCTTAATCATTAACTAAATCCTTACCTAACTTAGCATTGTAGATTAGTTTCGTTATTTACCGTGATCAGAAGCAAATGTTAAGACAAATTCTATTCATTTATTTCACTTGTTCTTAGTTTCTTTTTCTGCTGCCGCGAAACATTTTTGGTTGATAAATCTTCACCTATGATTTGTTTTGTTAGGGCGAGGAGAGAGAGAGGGAGATGGATCCTCTTACTCCTCCGCGGAGAAGGAAGCGGACACGAAGGCGAGCCACTCGGGCTCGCACCCCGTCTGCACTTGGAGGGCCTGGGGTGTCGGGCGTTTAGGCCCGCCCGGCACCCCGCCTAGGGATAGGCCGTCCCGAGGCGGTGACGCGCCACTGGTTTCTGGTTACTGAAGCCACTGAAGCCAGATGCGGGGGCTCCGTCCCCCCGCGAGGCGGGCCCGCAAGGGTGCCGGCGTTGGATCGGAGTCGTAGAGGGAGTGCGAAGAGTGACCCCGCGACTTTGACCCACTGCTATGCCGGAGAACCCTGTGGGGGTTTTAGTCGGTAGGTGCACCACTTTAAGTGCTGCCGTGTCCCTACACTGTGGCATTTCCCCCACACTAAAAAAATAATTTGTTTTGTTAAAACTAACCTGAAACTTTTTGAAGGTAGATTAAATATTTTTTTGTATTTTTTTTCGCATGAAGAGTCATATCCGACGCCGAACCCATATGGGTTCCGCCGCTTTACGGGTAAAGGTTCTAGAGATAAAGAATAAGTAGTTGTTGGTTGTAGTGGTAGGACTCATGGCAGAGTCCGCCTGGGGAAGTACCACACCTTTGCCAGTTATTCTACCGCCTAGCAGTAATGTGTACACATTACTGTGTTCCGGTTTGAAGGGCAATGTTTCCAGAAAAATTACAGGGCTTAGAGATATAAGATCTTAGATCTCTGGGTGACGAGCGCAGCGCAGTGCTAGGTAATGATTTGGACTCTTCATGATCCAATAGCTGCGTGTCACTGTGCTGTTATGTGGCACGCATGTTGCTTACCATCTGGCACATGTCCTGCTCGTCTCGTCACATTTCATTTAAAAAAAAAGGCACATTTCCAGCTCCTCTCGTCACTCATTATTTAAAAAAAGTAGATCAGGTTTTTCCGCACGGTTCCTTTGTACCAATCGTAAGCAGATAAGGTGTATGTTAGCTATGGCGACATAGTGATGTGCCGCGACAAAAGTATGACACTTCCACAAGAGCGACAAGACAAGAGCGATCAGACCCGTGCGCCCGGTGTGAAGTTTTTGTTCTAACTCTACACGTAGTATAAAACTCTTTGGTTCTACCATAAAATATACTTATAAATAATAAAGGCCTTGTTTTAAGAACAGCTTGTAGAGCGTACCTCGGCGTCGGTGGTGTTGTCATTGTTTATCTTCTTCTGGAGCCGCAGGTCCACCTTGTGCAGCTCGATCAGCCAGATGGCCGGCACCACCAGCCCCAGGTAGATGAACACCGACGGACAGAACCTGGAGGCGACAGGAGTGCGTCATAAAATAAGAAAACTCTTTAAGATTATCATAGTACCTGAGGACAACGGGAGGACGTCATAAAACAAAATATATGTATCTTCATTAAGCCCGTAAAGTGGCGCGGAACCGAAATAAGGTTTCGGCGCCATATATGATCATCATGCGAAAAAAAATCCAAAAAAAAATTGAATCTACCCTCAAGAATTTTGAGATTAGTTTTGACAAAACAAATCATAAGTGAAGCTTCATCATATAAAAATTTTTGCGGCAGCAGTATAAAAAAAAACTATGAACTAGTGAAATCAATTAATATAATTTTATTAATGCCCGTATTAATGAGTTAAAATGAGTCGCCACTGACGGATTAAGATAATAATTATGTAAACCTATGTATTTAAGGCAGTTGTCCCACCGCCGGCTAGAAAACGAGTAACTATCGACTATTTTCTCGCTCAAGAAACGTACAATAGATACAAATTCCGTGTAAATAAATGAGATGCAAATACAAATAGTTGATCGCTGACTGTTCACACTGCCGGCGAGCACTCGCTTCACTCGTTTGTCGCTGAGCGACAAGATCTATCAAAGAACACTCGCTAAGCGATTACAATTAGAACACCCCGAGAGAGCAACCTGCGGTCATTTCTCTAAAATGCGAGTAATGCGAGTAATCGCTCGCGTCACTCGCACACTGTTGGCGAGCACTCGCTTCACTAGTTTGTCACCGAGCGACAAGAGCTATGAAACATAACACTCGCTCAGCGATACTCGCTATTCGTTACTCGCTACTAGTTTGTCACCGAGCGACAAGAGCTATGAAAGATAACACTCGCTCAGCGATACTCGCTATTGGTTACTCGCTACTCGATACTTGTTCGTCGTTGCCGGTGAGGCAAGAAAAGTATTCTATCAGTTATCTGGTACCTACATACCTACTTAGTACAAACTTTCCTTATTTTGGGGTTAGATGGTGTTGTATGTGAAATGTTTTGAACAGTTGCTCACGTTATACCAAGCACAGATTCGCTCCTGTACGGAGTACTGTTCGCACCTCAGGGATGGATCGGCTAAGTATAATCTGGAGATTCTGGAATCGATCAAAATACGTGACAAAATGGAATGACACTCATAGGGAATGACACTCTTGTCCGTAAAATACTTCGCCACAAAATTGCTAGCTTATCGATTTTTTATTGGGTACACTTCGGAGAGTGTACAATACTACCTTGCCCCTTCTTCTGATTTCTTTCTTTTTCATTAATGTTTCATTTAATTTAATGTTATTTGGATTATTAATGTGGAATAAATTACTTTAATTTCATTTCATTTTATAGGACTTCTCGTATCTCAAAAAGCAACATCGTTTCATTGTCGATGTTCCAAAAACACGAACGAAGAGATTTGACTCCACGTCTGGGATAAGAACGTCTAGGTTGTGAAATGCGTCGTGAGTGGGGTTTCCCCGATAGTTACAATCATGGTGTCTTTATATCGAGAGTGAATCGGTTTCTTCTAGGTAAGCACGCTCTATCGTAGATCGCATCGTCGCTTAACATCAGGCGAGATGGTGGTCAAGTGCATAAATATATAAGTTTAAAAAAAACATCAAATATTTATTTATTCTATTCCGGCATTGGTATTTCAGCGCGGTTTCTACTCTGCCTGCTCAGCACAACCCCCTGTTGCCCACATTGCCCTGAAGTGCAAAACCTTGGCAAGCGACCCCGCCTCAGGACCGAATACCTGGACGTCAACTCTCGAACGAAAACGTAATTTCGAAATAAACTCGCGATTTTTCTACTCTGATTGTACTTCGATCCGTTGTTTTATCCGTTTAAATGTTCTAAGCCTCTTTTAATTAGAGTATGCTTAGAACATTTAAACGTTAAACAAAGTTGTATCGGACGAAACGAAGTAGAACGAGAGCAGGAAAGTTGCGAGTTTTTTGACGTGATAACGTCTTATAATTCGATGAAGCCGGCTGCACGCCCGCAAAACATGACGTCATGTAACGTTCTGCCGTTACCGTTAGTTCGTCGTCCGTGCCATGCGGACGAAGCTGAGCGCTGAGGGCGCCACCCGCCGAGTCGAGCGGTATCACTACTCGCGCTATCAGCGTACTGATTTCTTAAGACGTTGTCACGTTCAACTATCGTCAGTAAACCGACTTTACAGACAGCCATTTTTTTTTCGAAATTACGTTTTCGTAGAATTAGAGTAGACGTCCTGTGCTCTACAAGCGCACTAGAAAGACTAAGGACTGTTATGTACCCAGACATGAATAGGGGTCAACCATGTGCCGTTCCCAAGCCTTTCTAGTCCATTCATGAAGCTCACGAACTGACATTCAAGTCGGTTATCGCAATTAAAACTGAGGCTAAGCAAAGCTAACAAAATTAATGATAATAAAAATGGATGCACGCGGCGGTCATTCTCGACACAGCGCGCATCGTCAGGAGGTTCCTCTCTCTGCAGCCCTAACCACCGGGAGCTTGGGCCCTGCCCCGTTGCTGACGGCAAACTAGGTTTAGGTTTTTATAATATTTTTATGTTGTTTTTTGATACATTTACTGATATTGTAAAAACCTAAATTTAAGAACAATGATTAAATGACTGAATAAAAATGGCAGTCATAGAAACTGCCGATAGAAGTGAAAACTTATAACTCAGAATTTGATAGCTTACCTTGGAAACGACACGGGTAAAATCGGAGGGCGTGGTCGCATGGCCATCAAACAATGCGTAGGCCAATGGGAAATGCTAACGAATTTCTATACGGTCAATGGCCACGGTCCCGAGTTTACCCGAAGATTTCATATCATTCGCGAGCGTGAATCTAGAATTCAATTCAGAGACCACTAAAACCCTGTCTGTGGCGCGCTAAAAGCAGTTTTCACTTCAACAATATTGGTGGACAATTCACACACAACACCATCTGACCCCAAACTGAGCAAAGCTTGTACTATGGCGGCCAGATAGCTGATATTTAATACTTATTTATGTTATAGTTTTAAATACGTACTTCTTATACATAGAAACACCCAGACACAGTAAAAATATTTGAATCCCACAAATATTTGCACTGGGTGGGATTCGAACCCACGATCTTCGACTTCGCCGGCAGAGTTACTACCCACTAAGCCACGAGACCCGTTTGACTCTACTTTTGTGATAAGAACTTTGAAGCTAGGTAGGACTCTTAGCAGAGTCCGCCTGGGGAAGTACCACACCTTTGCCAGTTATTCTACCGCCAAGCAGTAATGTGCAAACATTACTGTATTCCGGTTTGAAGGGCAATATTTCCAGAGAAATTACAGAGCTTAGAGATTATATTATCTTAGATCTCTGTGTGACGAGCGCAGTGCAATGATTCACATGAATGCAGGTAATTATTTGGACTCTTCATGTTCCAATAGCTGCGGGACACTGTGCTGTTATGTGACAGTCATGTTGCTTACCATCTGGCACATGTCCTGCTCGTCTCGTCACTCTTTATTTTAAAAAAAAATCCCCGATGGATGCAAATGATACAATCTTAGTGGCTTCTATAAATTTCGAAATCGGTGTGGCGGTCTTTTCGGATTATCAACAAATAGAAAGTGGTGAAAATCAAGTTCAAAGATTCCGTTACATACTTAGATACATACATACCAAGTTAAAAAATTGGCAGTCATTGGAACTGCCGATAGAAGTGAAAACTTATAACTCAGAATTTGATAGCTTACTTTGGAAACTACACGGGTGTAACCGGAGGGCGTGGTCTCGCCATCATGGCATGGCCATCTAGAAATGCGTCAGCATTTCCCATTGGCTCACGCATTTCTAGATGGCCAGGCCATGATGGCTAAGCCACGGCCTTTCAGAATTTCCCATTGGCTGACGCATTTCTAGATGACCAATGGCCATGGTCCCGAGTTTACCAGAAGATTTCTTATCATACTCGAGCGTGACGCTAGAATTAAATTCACACCCCACGAAAAATCTGTCTATGGTGTGCTTATAGAAGTTTTCACTTCAAAAAATATGAAATAGCCTACAATCCTCAAAAAAACTAAGTAACCCGTTAGTTAGATTGCCAAAAAATATTGTACACGTATTTTTTCTTTTGTTTCACAAACAAAAAATGACGAAGATCCAGCGCTTCGAAGCTTCGTGTGACGTCACTTGTGAGTACGATTTTTACTCACGAGTGACGTCGCGACCCCCCACTCTCGAAGTTTGATGGTCTATATCTTTGAGGATTTTTAGTATTATGAAAAAACAAAAAATACGTGTCCAATATTTTTCCATGATCTAGCTGACGGACTAATTATTAGGATGGCGAATTTTTGACCCAGTCCGGTACCCTATTGAGAGAGGTCGGTTTTTTGTTTTTCCGAAGAAAATTAAATTATAATTATTAATTATTGCTATATACATTATACATTCCTAAGCGATAGAACAGACGGTGCAAGCTATGGTGGTAAAGACCTGCTGATGTCACCGACCTTGAAGCACCATCTAGCGTATTAAGCGTCCTTCACACCGCCCATCACTTCCACGGTAGACTGAGCGTTCACAAAGCAGTGTAAATGCCGCCGGGGCCCAGGGTCAATGGCGAAGGGTTGCAAATCGATTAGCAGACTGTGTCTAGATGATAGAAATTTAGCATACTAGCAGCGGCCTGCGATTTTACTCTCGTTGTTCCTGATATTTTCCCGAGATAAAAAGTGTATAATCTAAATGTGTTCCAAATTTCAACCAGATCCGTTCAGATGTTACGACGTGATTGAGTAACAAATTTCTAAACATCGAGATTTTTAATGTTAGTAGGACTAGCAGCGCCTCGTTTCACTTATAATATTAGTAGGGTTTGACAAAACCTGGCCAAGTGCGGGTCGGGCTTCAATACAACTAGGACACTTCTAAAGTTTATATTTTTGTGAAATCTACTATAACGTCGTTTAGGTACTGCCGTACAAAAATCATGCGACAAGGAGAAATGATCGAGGGTTGCAACCCCCCCTCTTCAACTGCACTCAGTTGGACAGCTTACAAGTGACGGCATAGTAAATAAATAAATAAATAAATATTGGTGGACAATTCACACACAACACCATCTGACCCCAAACTAAGCAAAGCTTGTAATATGGCGGCCAGATAGCTGATATAATACTTATATAGTTTTAAATACATACTTATTATACATAGACACACCCAGACACAGTGTAAACATTTGAATTCATCACACAAATATTTGCACTGGGTGGGAATCGAACCCACGACCCTGGGCTTCGCAGGCAGAGCTACTACCCACTAAGCCACGAGGCCTATAGTCGAAGTAACTATTTTCTGATCTGTGCTATAGTGCTGAATCTTATTACTTTACACTCTTCTATCATCCTACATAGGTCTCCTGGTGGTTCATTTACTACGTACATTTTGTTCACGGGCCTTTAGTCTATAAGTATCTATTTTCTGATTTGATCTGTGGTAAGCAAATATTAGTTTTTTGTTAATATTTCAATATAATATCAGTGGATTTATTCTTAAGACCGATTTACACCAGACGAGCGGATGCTCATTCTATCCCCACTGTATCAAATTCATTTAGCGTTCGCAAAGATTCTATGGAATATCTAATAAGGAAAACGCTAAGAACGATCTTTCGTTTCTTACACTAAAAGATCGACAAAGAATGCTCTTGTTCCAGCTCTAGCTCTACGCTCGTTTAGTTTAAATCGGCCTTTATAATCTCTGTTCTTAGTTTGATTATTCCATCTAACATTTGTTTTTTCTTCTACTTGATTGTTTTTTTTATATTTATTTAACCGCCAGATGATGTAGAGAATGCCGTAAACACCTGTTAAGGTTATACAATCTATACATATCAGGAAACATAGTATAATTGTCAATTCACCTTGACTTATCTAATATGTAAGTATACCTATTGTTGGTGTTTCTTTTAATAAAAAAGAAGAAGTACCACACCTTTGCCAGTTATTTTACCGCCAAGCAGTAATGTGCAAACATTACTGTGTTGCGGTTTGAAGGGCAATGTTTCCAGAGAAATTACTGGTGATGGAGATAAAACATCTTAGATCTCTGGGCGACGAGCGCAGTGCAGTGCAGTGCTAGGTAATGATTTGGACTCTTCATGTTCCAATAGCTGCGTGTCACTGTGCTGTTATGTGGCAGGCATGTTGCTTACCATCAGGCAAATGACCTGCTCGTCTCGTCACTCCTAATTTAAAAAAAAAATTGGCAGTCATAGGAACTCCCGATAGAAGTGAAAACTTATATATAACTCAGAATTTGATAGCTTACCTTGGAAACTATACGGGTGTAAGCGGAGGGTGTGGCCTCGCCATCTTGGCATGGCCATCTAGAAATGCGTCAGCATTTCCCATTGGCTGATTCGTTTCTAGATGGCCATGCCATGATTGCCTGTCCACGCCCTTTCAGCATTTCCCATTGGCTGACATAATATATTTTTAGATGGCCAATAGCCATGGTCCCGAGTTTACCCGAAGCTTTCTTATCATACTCGAGCGTGACGAATGAATTCAATTCACAGCCCACGAAAAATCTGTCTAGGCGCGCCTAAAGAAGTTTTCACTTCAAAATATACTGGTGATCGAATCCACGGCATCGCAGGGAGAGCTTACTACCAACCAAGCCACCAGGCCACTCAAACCGCGTCTATTACACACCCAATAGAACAACAGGGCGCGGTTAATATTACATAAATACCCGTGAAAGCTGTCGCGCGGAATGAGCGCGGTTCGCCGGAATCCCGGACAAACAACATTTTCACCGGCTAATAGGGTTTCCGGTGGGCCCGCCGGCTTCAGGGTTGACATTTGGGAAAATTACTTTTTTTTTTGAAGTGAAAACTTATTGAAAACCTCTGACGCATAAACTCGATAAGGCCAGTAAATCGGTTTACGTGAGAGGTCCTGTTATACATAATCATCTGCCTGACGATGTAAGAAGCGCGGCGTCCGTCGGACTGTACACATTTAATAAATAACGCTTATTATTCTCTAAAAGAGTTTTTTTGATGACACCACACCACACATGACACCACAAGCGATTATTCTAGAAAATAATAATGTTATAATTCTCCTTTTTTAATTTTTATTGTGATTGAATAATGTAAATGTATTATTTTGACTTGTAAATGTCTTTTACCAATAAAATATCTGTATCTGTAGGTATCTATATTTTGGCAGACAAAAAATCTGTTTATTTTTTGTGAGCTGTGAATTGAAATCTAGTGTCACGCTCGGGAATTATAAGAAATCTTCGGGTACGCTCGGGATCATGGCCATTGGCTATCTCATGCTCATAGCCAAGGCCTCTGGTTTCACCCGCGTATTTTCCAAATTGAGCTACCATTCAGAGTTATAAGTTCTCACTTCTATCGGCAGTTCCTGTGACTGCCAATTTTTTCTTTAATTTTATATAGCGTTGGAGCAAGAAAAGCGCATTGGACGCTTTTTGGATGACTGAAATCTTGTTTATTCGCGTCACCGACATAAGTATTATCAGTATATCTGTAGCTATACGGGTGACGTATTGTGGAACATTAGTGTTGATTAATACTAGAATTTACTAACATTAAAGTTATAACTTTTCACGTCCCGTAACGTAACATAACTTTTTATGACAGACTTATGACAGACTTCAAAAATAGGAAGATGTTTTCAATTCGGTTGCATGTTTTCCTTGTACTCGTATGTAGGTACAGATAGCGCGCGAGTTGAATGCAGTCGGGGTCTGAGGTAAAGAGCGGGAGCATCTCCCCCCGCTACCCGCACGCCCCACCTCACGCGCCTGCAGTGTATAGTGCTGTCACTGTCGCGGTCACAGCACTCGTATTCCTAAGCTCTGCATTCAACTCGCGCGTTATCTATACCTAGATAATTATGTTACGCGATAGCGGTGAATCGATTCTGACGGTTATTGTTTTGTTTCGTACATCATAGTTCAGAGGTGGTCCCTTAAACATTATAGAAATCGGTGCGTCGGTTGTTGAAATAAGAACTAAAAATTAAAATTTGCTTTCATTTATTTAGACAACGTACTGATCGATTCTCATGAAATTTTATCGAGTGACTGAATTTAATTTGAAATTGAAGTCGGGTTTTGGATTTTCTTATAGAATAAATTATGATTTTGTCAGCCCTAGCGGTGACCTCTCGGGGTGAGGGGTGGAGGACGAGGTAATGTCGGAACTATGAGCCATAATTGAACCTGGATGACAATGGATTTGAAATTAACATAGGATTAATAGCCATTTAGAGTTACGGCTGGTCTAGTCGGGAGAACGGCGACGGCCGATCCAGAGATGGTTAGAATTCCACGCGCACCACTGTCTTTTCGAAGTCATGTCGTATTAATAAATGGTGAAGGTACAAATCGTGAGGAAATCGATGTATTCCTCGAATCTTTTGAAGTCATGCGTTATGCGCCAACCTGCTCTGAGCCAGCGTGGTGGATTATAGCCTGACATGCGAGAGAAGGCATTTTTACCCATACGTGAAAAAAGGCTCATAGGCAACGACATCCTTGTTCTAAAGAGACTTCTAAGTCTTGAACATTGCCGCAAATTGCTAGTTTATCGGTTATAACCAAAGAGTTTACATATACCTAACTAAATCTATGGTTATAACTTTTTATTGCGTAATCCAATTTCGTAAACAAACTTCTCGCCCCTGATGAAGCATTTTGTGCAAATTGCTCTCAATAGAAACGAGAAAAAAGAGAGACTGCAAATTTATGTGAGCCATATTAATGTTCATAATAATGTGTAATTTATATAAATATATTGACTGGCCTCGTGGCTCAGTGGGTAATAAGGCGAACCCGAGGGTCGTGGGTTCGATTCCCGTCCAGTGCAAATATTTGAGTGTTGAATTCAAATTTTTGCACTGTGTCTGGGTGTTTCTATGTATAAAAAGTATGTATTTACAACTATATAAGTATGATATCAGCTATTTGGCCGCCATATTACAAGCTTTGCTTAGTTTGGGGTCAAAAAATGTTTTTTTAAATATTATTATCAAAAAAATAATTCAATATAAATTTTGTAAGTTTTGTTCTTAATTTTGACAACGGTTTAGTTGTGTGTAATTTTAATTTAGTAAGTATATAATAATCGAAGATTTTACGTCAATGATATTTTAATTACCTATGGGCTCTAAGATTTATTTGAAACTAGCGGCCCGTCCCGGCTTCGCACGGGGTCAACATTTTTTGTTAAGTAGATATGCTAAATGAAACGTACATGACCAAATTTTTCCAAATGATCAAAATTAAAAACCAAAACTTTAAAGTACAAAAACATTAAACTGCCTGGCCTGGTGGCTTAGTTGGTTACGGGCCGTTTTGTAAAGCGGCGGTTTAACGATCAGCCGGATTGAATAAGGCTGATTTAAAAATATCCGGAATGTATTCAACGATGTATTCGAATGTATTCCAAATTGCTAAAGTGACAGTGATTCTGGAGTTCGGAGGAATCGTACACAATATTATTAGGGTGGCACTTGTCACCCTGGGTGTTACTTGAAAACTATTTCGTTTCCACCGTCCACCTTGTTAAGACTAAATCGGGCCGGGTAGGTTAGGTAGGAGGTCCTGAGTGGAGCGAGCCATGCAAGTAGCCGTAGTGGAGCGCAGGCCGAGTATGGAGAAGCGACACTCAGGGCTGACCGCAGAGCTTCTGGCGGGATCCCACCCGGAGTCAAATCTCGATAATAGACCCTTGTCTATGGAATTGCACCATGTTTTTTAGGTGTACCGTCACCGATATCAAGTTATGGTTAAGTTATGTATGAATAGCATGGTCCTAAGTTGATTGGCATTTTTATCTTCTTTTAAAATGTTAAAAAGCAGTTGTAGCGACGTAATTACTGTAGTTAGACATATGGTCTTGCGAGATTTTTGTAGATTTTAAATAACCTATGTTACTCAGTGATAATGTAGCTTTCTCTTGGCAAAATATTTTTTTGAGTTTATTCGTAACATACAAAAATACAAATCTTTCCTCTTTATAATATTAGTACAGATAAAAAGATTTTGATTAGATTTTTGACCAACTCTGTTTTGTTGGAAAGAAAGTAAGTATTTTTTATTTTCTTACGAATATTTTATCAATATGGATGCGGACAATTCGTTGATACAGATTATTATAGATTTCAAGTCGCTACCCCTGGTCTAGCCTGGTCTAGACTACCGGCCGCACTGCAGGTGTACCTCTTAGCTTCACCGTGGATAACCAGGCCACGTCTATTAAGATTAAGCCTCCTCTTATCAATGCGAGAACACCTTGAGGGTTGGTGGACATTTCTCATTTGGTTCCAAAATAAGTAAGCTGGGATGGGAACCAGATAGCTGATGTTATTTTTGAAGTGAAAACTTCGTTTAGCGCCATGGCCACGCCCTCCGATTTCACCCGCGTTGTTTCCAAAGTAAGCTATCAAATTCTGAGTTATAAGTTTTCACTTCTATCGGCAGTTCTTATGACTGCCAATTTTTCTTAGTTTAATAGATGAACACTTGACCGTCATCGCGGCTGATGGTAAGCGACAATGCTGTCTACGATGGAGCGTGCTTACGTACATAGAAGAAACTACCTATATACCTAATCGTAAATACATACAAATAAACACTCAGTATCATACCAAATGTTGTACATATTAAAAAAAAATTATAGTGTAGTAACAAAAATAAACTATAGCAAAAATAATTTTACTAGTTTTCACCATCACCTGTTCTCATTACTTCCACTCCTGGTTTTCCTTGATGGTAAGAGTGATCTGATATTAACGCTGATGAAAATAGACAACTACATCTGCTTTCATCTGGTTATATTGATTGATTATCTGCTTTCCGCATGCAGCGGAACGGAAAGCAGATGTAGTTGTCTGCTTTCGTCATATTGGCGTTACCATATTGGCTGATGACATCACATATATAAATAAGCATAGCAGAAAGCTGGAGAGTTAGGCGGTAGACCTGGCGATCGTCATCGTCATCGTCTAGTCATCGTCATCACTCTCGCTATGAATAGGTAGTAGTAAGTATATTGGTATCCTCACCACTTCTTTGCCGATTCTTCTTTGCCTCACACTTTACCGATGTTGAAACATGCATTGTTAGACTTCTTTACTATTTATTGCCATTTTGTAGTTTTGTCAGTTTGATATTGGTCATTTGTCTTTTGTTATTAGTCACTTGTTATTTGTCATTTGTTATTTGTCATTTGTCGTTTGTCATGTTTGTCATTTGTCATGTTTGTCATTTGTCGTTTGTCATTTGTCATGTTTGTCATTTATCATTTTTGTCATTTGTCACTTTGTCATGTTTGTCATTTGTGATTAGTGATGAGTGATCGGTCTCGCTATGAATACTGAGTAATGAGTATATCGGTATCCTCATCACTTCCACTCCTGGTTTTCCTTGATGGTAAGAGTGATCTGATATTAACGCTGATGAAAATAGACAACTACTTTCATCTGGTTACATCAATTGATTATCTGGTTTCCGCATGCAGCGGAACAGAAAGCAGATGTAGTTGTCTGCTTTCATCGGCGTTACCATATTGGCCGGTGATATCACAAATCAAAGCAGTGCAGAAAAGAGGAGAGTTAGGCGGTATATCTGTCGCTCGTCATCGTCATCGTCTAGTCATCGTCATCACTCTCGCTATGAATAGGTAGTAGTGAGTATATTGGTATCCTCACCACTTCTTTGCCGATTCTTTTTTGCCTCACACTTTACCGATGTTGAAACATGCATTGTTGGACTTCTTTACAATTCATTGCCATTTTGTAGTTTTGTCAGTTTGACATTCGTCATTTGTCTTTTGTTATTTGTCACTTGTTATTTGTCATTTGTTATTTGTAACATTTGTCATTTGTCATTTGTCATGTTTGTCATTTGTCGTTTGTCATTTGTCATGTTTGTCATTTTTCATTTGTCACATATGTCATTTGTAATTAGGTGATGAGTGATTTGTCTCGCTATGAACAGTGAGTAGTAAGTATATCGGTATCCTCACCACTTCCACTCCTGGCTCTCCTTGATGGTGAGGGTGAACACCCCCTCGCAGATGAGCAGCAGGATGGGCGCCGCCAGGTACCAGTACTCGATGCCCTTGAACCGGGTCACCTGCCAGATGGCGATGATGCCATGGCACACGAACACCAGCCGAGTGATCACCGCTTTGATTGTCGCTAGCACTTTGCCGATGTTCGCCATTGTTTTTTTAGTTCTTTGTTACACTTTCTTCACTTCGGGATTCACTTTGTAATTTATTTTTAGGAATCAGAACCATTAATTTATTTCTTTAATGCACTTGTGCTAAAATTGTGTACAAAAGATAAGTCCTACATTATTTTTTTAATAGGTTTATACTTGACCATCATCTCGCCTGGTGTTAAGCGACGATACGGTTTACAATGGAGCGTGCTTACTTAAAAGCATAGAGAAAATATCCTCGAGAGTTGTAACGTTTTATTTCTAAATTCTGCCACAATAATGTAATTTCGCGCAATATCAATCAGGGCACAAAGAAAGAAAAAGAAAAAAAGAAAACTAATTCTGGACAAAAGAAGACTAATTGTGACCAGAAATTCGACCTCTGCACATTCGATCTATTGTTTCTGTTTAATAAAGAAAATGTCTAATGGTTAGTTTCTTGATTTGGGACCACAGATTTCAATATTTTTTTTGCTTTTTTGTTTGGGACCAACAGGCAAACTTCCAGTTATCAGGAAAATGGCATCACCTTTTACTCATAAGGCCTACTAACTGTCCACGCACGCGTCTTTTGTCGAATGCATGCATCCTACAAACAAACGCAAGACGTGTGGCTGTCGTGTCGTTGTCGCTTCGTGGACACAGACTTCATTATTTGTACGCAAGATGCAAGCATTCGTCTTGCATCCGACAATTGTCGAAATCGTGCGGATGTCGTGCAGCTACGTGGACAATTGGCCTAAGTCAAATTTTGTTTCATGTGGTTCCCAAAATCAAAAAGTTCTAGTTACGCTGGCCGTTCTGTTGACCGGCTGCTAGCTCCGTCTCACTTGCACTCACTGTTTTGACTTTCTCTTTTCCTTGTCTTTACTATATTCTAGGTTTGGTTGGTCAAAGTTCACGTCACGCGCGCAGAACCAATCAGAGCGATTTAGAAGCTTCGGCAGATTTGAAATCGAACAATTATAGTCAAATAATTCCTCTCGTATATTTTATCTATGCCTAGAAGATTTGCTCTCAATTTGAAGACACCAAGTTTATAACCATCGGAAAAGATCTACTAAGGCAAGCCATTCTACAGCCTTGACGTTCTTATCAGAAAAGTAGAGTCAAACCAGTCGAAAGCCTTCGAGATATCCAGAGAGACTGCAAGTGCTTCTCCGTGTTTCTCGATGGTCTCACTCCAGATGTGAGTGATGTCCGCTAGAATATCACCGGTGGACCGGTTTCGGTGAAACCCGTATTGCATATTGCCGGTCACTGAGGAGGTCGTTATATTATAGGTACGTCAGGAGCCTGTGGTTTAAAACATAGCCTTGCAGAGTATGGACGTGACCGAAATGAGCCTGTAGTTGGCAGGGTCAGCACGACTACCTTTTTTGAGTACAAAATTCTACTAATATTAAAAATTAAAATCTGCAATCTTTCACGCATAATCTACGAGTTCGGGGTTAAATCTGCAATACATGCGAAAGTTGTAGTTATTTGTTGCTCTACCTACCTATATATTTGTGGCAGGACTCTTTGCAGAGTCCGCCTAAGGAAGTGCCACTCCTTTGGCAGTTATTCTATCGACAATCAGTAATGTACAAACATTACTGTGTTCCGGTTTGAAGAGCAATGTTTCCAGTGACATTACAGGGCACATAGATAAAACTGCTTATATATCTGAGTGACGAGCGCAGTGCAGTGTAAGTAATGATTTGGACTCTTCATTTTCCAATAGCTACATGTGAATGTACTGTTATAGGCTTGCATATTACTTACCATCAGGCACATGACCTGCTCGTCTCATCACTCTATACTATAAGCAGTCATATGAACTGTCAATAGAAGTGAAAACTTGTAACTCTGAATTTGATAGTTCTCTTTGGAAACTACACGGGTGCAACCGGAGGGCGTTGCTAGTCTAGAATATAGTATCAGCAAAGCGTTGTCGTCTAAAAAAAGTACTCTTAAGATGGCCATGCTAACCATGACCATCTAGAAATGCCCTCGAGTTCACCTGAGGATTTCTTTAATTTACGAACATAAGAACACTAGCTGTGCCCCGCGGTTTCACCCGCGTCTGTTTGAGGAAAATCCGTACTAAAATATCCATTGCTGGCCACTTTTTTACGTTTTACGGAACCCTAAAAATACGTAAATAAGTAACAATGCATTGTTGTTTGATTGTTGTAGAACAAATTTGATTACTTCAAATGACACAAACTTCAAATGTAGACACGCGCCGTCACAGACTTCAACGACCAAAGAGAATTTAAATTCACGGAACTAAAGCTCTCGCAGAGAAATATTTTTCCCCGTTTTTTTTACATTCTTCACTCATACTCCGTACCTATTGATAGTAGCGTAATGTTATATACCCTATAGCCTTCCTCGATAAATGGAGTATCCAACAAAAAAAGAATCTTTCCTATCGGTCCAGTAGTTTCCGAGATCCTAGCGTTCAAACAAACAAACAAACTCTTCAGCTTTATAATATTAGTATAGATAACGCTTGAGCTCCATTCACAGCCCACGGAAAATCTGTACCTATGTACGTCAAAAGAAGTTTTCACTTCAAAAAGTTTACTTAAATAAAGTGGCCAAGTGCGAGTTGGACTCCCCCATGAAGGGTTCCGTTGCAGCAAGTAACATTATATACATAGTACACATAGTTCTTGTAGTTCGTTGTAACTTTGATCGAAGTTTCAATAATAGTGTATTTATGACGTACTAAAAAAAAACTACTCATCAGATCGAGTTCAAACTAATTTTCGTTGGTAGTTTACATGGTAATGTACATCATATATTTTTTTTAGATTTTTCATTTTCTTACTTTAGAAGTTAGAGGGGGGGGGACACACATTTTATCACTTTGGAAGTGTCTCTCGCGCAAATTATTCAGTGTAGACGAAAATGATTTTAACAACCTCAATATCATTTTTGAAGACCTATCGATAGACACCCCACACGTGTAGGTATGATGAAAAAAAAATTTTTGAGTTTCAGTTCACAGTATGAGGGGCAACCCTAATTTTTCTTTTTTTTTAATTTTTCTGTTCAAACCTTAATGCGGTTCACAGAATACATCTACTTACCAAGTTTCAACAGTGTAGTTCTCATAGTTTCGGCAAAAAGTGGCTGTGACATACGGACGGACAGACAGACAGACAGACAGACATGACGAAACTATAAGGGTTCCGTTTTTACGTTTTACGGAACCCTAAAAAATGCAATCTATCCGTATTGTAGTGAGTCCGGAACACAGCCGTAAATCACTGGAATCCGTCCGCAGTTAATAGATTGGCCCCTCCCCTGAGCTTGCGATGTCTTCAAGTCTTGTGTTGACGTCATTGCAAAAAATATCTATTTAGAATGAGCCTTTATAACCTCAGGTGCAAGAACGATAGGATATTGTAAGTTTGATGTGACTTTTGTGTGTCTGTGGTATCATGGCTTCTGAATGGATTTTGATGTCGATGTTTTTGATTTTTTTTTATAATACCTACAGAGTGACAAGGCGATCTGGAATCGATCGAGAGGCGTTCTAAAAGGCTCTTAGGTATTGTGCGAAAAAGACTGCAAAGTCTTGAACATCGCCGAAAAATTGCTAGCTTATCGGGTTTTTATCGGATACACTTCGGAGAGTGTGCAACTGATCTGCATGATCTAATACCACCTTGCCCTTTTTTCTATCGGACTTCTCGTAGCTCGAAGAAGTTCGTTCATGGTTGATGTTCCAAAGACACGAACGAAGAGGTTTGACTCTACTTTTGTGATAAGAACGTCTAGACTGTGGAATGAGTTGCCTGAGTGGGTTTTTCCAGATGGTTATATTCTTGGTGTCTTCAAATCGAGAGTGAATCGGTTTCTTCTAGGTAAGCACGCTCCATCTTAGACCGCATCGTCGCTTAACATCAGGCGAGATGGCGGTCAAGTGAAAACCTATAAATGTAAAAAAAAGGCGAGCAGAACATGTGCCTGATGGTAAACAATGTGTATGCTCATATAAGTGACCTGCAGCTATTGGAACATGAAGAGTCCGAGTCATTACCTAGCGCTGCACTGCGCTCATCAGCCAGAGACATAAGATGTTTTATGCCCTGTAATTGCTCTGGAAACATTGCCCTTCAAACCGGAACTCAGTGTTGTTTTCATATTACTGCTTGGCGGTAGAATAACTGGCAAAGGTGTGGTACTTCTCCAGGCGGACTCTGCTAAGAGTACTACCACTACACCAGTTCTTTTGGCGCGTCAAGGAAAAAATATCAGAGTACATCCAGGTTTTGGCAGCTAATTTAGTTTTAGACTAAGAACTCGACATGGTCAGTTTTTGGCAGCTAATTTAGTTTTAGACTAAGAACTCGACATGGTCAGTTTTTGGCAGCTAATTTAGTTTTAGACTAAGAACTCGACATGGTCAGTTTTTGGCAGCTAATTTAGTTTTAGACTAAGAACTCGACATGGTCAGTTTTTGGCAGCTAATTTAGTTTTAGACTAAGAACTCGACATGGTCAGTTTTTGGCAGCTAATTTAGTTTTAGACTAAGAACTCGACATGGTCAGTTTTTGGCAGCTAATTTAGTTTTAGACTAAGAACTCGACATGGTCAGTTTTTGGCAGCTAATTTAGTTTTAGACTAAGAACTCGACATGGTCAGTTTTTGGCAGCTAATTTAGTTTTAGACTAAGAACTCGACATGGTCAGTTTTTGGCAGCTAATTTAGTTTTAGACTAAGAACTCGACATGGTCAGTTTTTGGCAGCTAATTTAGTTTTAGACTAAGAACTCGACATGGTCAGTTACCGCTGCAGATACACCCTCAAAAGTAGGAATGAAATGATTCCTAGTGTTGAGCAACACTAAGAAGCAGTAAATACTGCTTCTTGCGGAGGACAGCCACAACTGCGTTTTTTTTCTCGTTAAACTGGGCCAGATTGGCATCACCCCATTCAGACGCTCAATCGTACTCTCTCTCAGTACCCGAATTTGTTGCCCACTGGCTCACGCGCTAGGTATGTAACTCTCTACAACGGTGCTATCATCTGCGTACCCAAAGGCTTCAACAGATCGTTGACATGTAGCAGAAAGAGTGTCACAGAGAGTACCGATCTTTGAAAGACTCGTGATGATGAGTATGAAGGTCCCTCTCAGCGCAGTGCAAGCTTTCTGTGTATGTTTATTGTATAGATAGCTATTTAAACTAAAGTTTAAAGTTAGATATTTTGCTTGAGTGCACTAATATTAAGATTTGCCGACGGGCAGTTCTTTAGTCAGGTTTAGGTTTAACTATGATTTTTGCATCTGATAGCTCAGTTCAAGAGGGAGAATATAACATTGAGGGCTGGGGGCTTAATTAATGAAATAAAACCTTTTTAGTGTGTACGTTGGCCACTTTTGTTAAGGTAAAATTGTATAGTTTTGGGTAATCGACATACTAATGTCCACGCCCAGATCTACAGGAATAATCCCTAGGGATTAGAATACCGTGCCAGCTCCTAGGAGTTCGCATTAAAAATGTAGAACTGAACCTTATTAGACCGTACCCTGATGTAGTGAACTTGAGCATTTTTTCCCTCTTTGCCATCGCAAGATATACAACAGCAGCTAGACTCTGATTTTGGAATAAACTCGTTGGTAATAAAATGTGAGTTCGGTCTTTCGAGAAAAATATTTCTACGCTGATTTTTACGATGTGTTGATGTAAGCATAAAATACAAATAATGTCAGCCTTTTGAGACGATGCTTATTTCCAATAATAATTATTTGAATGATTTTCTTGTGAAAAGATTTAGGTAGGTATTTAAAATTACACTTTACAAAAAAACGACCGATATAGAGCACATTTTGTAGAAATTTAAATATATATGAGCCCTTTGGGGTTGAGACATTGGGTCCGTGGGGGCCCCGGCCCCTCACCTCATCTTCAAAAGCCTTTCCGACCGCTTGGTCGATGCGACGCGTGATCAAAATGCTGGCGTTTATTTGGCCCAAAGCATAAGCATTGCCATTCAGCGTGGTAATGCCGCCAGCATGCTGGGTACGCTTCCGATTGGTAGTGAGCTTGAACATCTCGATTATCTGTAGACCTTCATTGGTCTATGGATAATTCAGGTGTGCTTAGTGTAAGTAGTTAGTTAGGTATGTAGCGTAGTGTAGTTCTCATTGTATTTTTAGTTTTGATAATAAAGGCTCTGCCCACAAAAAAAAAATATTTAAAAATGTATTTATTTTTATTTCTTTGGAGAAAGCTCAGGGACGTTCGCCTTAAGAATGAATAAGAGTAATTCCTTTGACTTCCGAATTGATATTATTGAAATAATCTTAGTGTCTTCAAGTCTATTGCATCTGTTTCTTCTAGGTACACTCCATCGTAGACCGCATCGTCGCTTAACATCAGGCGAGATGGATCAATCCAGAACAAACCATTATTAAAAGACATTGTAAGACGGATGTATGTACCTACTATATATATATATATAACAACATGCTCGAAAAGTTAATAATGTACTAAATATCGATTAATGACAATATTTAAATTTTGCGTTGATTCATCAAAATTTTATCACAACTTTTTTTAGGCACTACACACTTTTTACTAGATTTTAATTAGGTTCAGTTTTAAGGCACAATTTTTTTCACATATTTTGTTTTTTTTTTTCAACTTTTTCACGAACTACGGAGTTCCAGACACGGGGTAGGACTGATGTGTAA
Source organism: Ectropis crepuscularia (assembly GCA_963693475.1). Taxonomy (NCBI): domain Eukaryota; kingdom Metazoa; phylum Arthropoda; class Insecta; order Lepidoptera; family Geometridae; genus Ectropis; species Ectropis crepuscularia. Next base: position 16,621,998 of record OY856364.1, read on the forward strand.
GCTCCATCCCTTAGAAAGAGTTGGGAAACCGGGAGCTTTGAAGAGGACCGTATACATTGCTAGTTTTAACCGACTACCATAAATCAAACGGATAGGAGAATCCTACTAGTATTATAAAATGTTTGAATGTTTGTTGCTCAATCACGTCGAACGTTTAACGGATCGGACTGAAATTTTAAACATTATTACAACAGCCTGGAAGAATACGTTGGCTTTTTATTTTAGGAAAATAACGGGAACGACGGAGACGGGAACTGCGTAGTAATTAAAAAGTATTTTTGAAGTGAAAACTTCTTTAGGCGCGCCTAGACAGATTTTTTGTAGGGTGTAAATTGATTTCTAGCGTCACGCTCGGGTATGATAAGAAATCTTCGGGTAAACTCGGGTCCTTGGCGATTGGACATCTAGAAATGCGTCAGCCAATGGGAAATGGTGAAAGCGCGTGGCCTCGACATCATGGCATGGCCATCTAGAAATGCGATAGGTCCCATTTCAAGCATGGTCGTCTAGATAAGACATCTAAGCATGACCATCTAGAAATGCGATAGGTCCCATTTCAAGCATGGTCGTCTAGATAAGACATCTAAGCATGACCATATAGAAATGCGATAGGTCCCATTTCAAGCATGGTCGTCTAGATAAGACATCTAAGCTCAATGACCATATAGAAATGCGATAGGTCCCATTTCAAGCATGGTCGTCTAGATAAGACATCTAAGCTCAATGACCATATAGAAATGCGATAGGTCCCATTTCAAGCATGGTCGTCTAGATAAGACATCTAAGCATGACCATATAGAAATGCGATAGGTCCCATTTCAAGCATGGTCGTCTAGATAAGACATCTAAGCATGACCATATAGAAATGCGATAGGTCCCGAGTTCACTCGAACATTTCACGAGCACAATGAGCATCATTACACGAAAAATCTGTGTGTAGTACCTACGCCAAAAGAAGTTTTCACTTCAAAACTTGCGTTTAACAAAACAGCAATGTATATCATCCAATTAACAACTCCCGCTTGGTCCCACTGCGCGCGCATCTACCAACTGGGCTAATGAGGACCGAATAGGCCGGGTTCACGTCTAATGGAGTGGTGGGACCCAAGCAGAGTCGGACTGGGGAAATACCACACCTTTGCTGCTTATTCTACAAATCCTAAACCTTTAAACGACCAATTCTTGTTTTTATATAGAATCTGAAACTCGTAACCAGCTACAACGATACAGGGGGTCATGAAATTATGTATACAGGGGGTTTCGGGGACGATAAATCGATATATTATTAGTGTAAGATTATTAAGTGGTGTAGTGTGTGTCGTCATTTGCCGGCACCAGCGGAAGACCAGCGCCGATTGGATCCAATCGGCATTATGCTGAACTGAGGCCAGGTTGTGGCAAAAGTGCGTAAATTGAACTATGTATTTCAATATTTTTTTTGTATGAATGTACTTTTTGTCACAATAAATAGTTTGTCATCTGTCATCTAGGTAGATTTTTATTTTTTTAAAACGTCATTTATTGCGCGTTTTTGGGCACTGAAAATTTATCAGATTTAACATTAGAATGCAAAGGTAAGGCCAATTGTCCACGTAGCTGCACGACATCCGCACGATTTCGACAATTGTCGGATGCAAGACGAATGCTTGCATCTTGCGAACAAATAATGAAGTCTGTGTCCACGAAGCAACAACGACACGACAGCCGCACGTCTTGCGTTTGTTCATAGGATGCATGCATTCGACAAAAGACGCGTGCGTGGACAGTAGGCCTAAATTTTGCCGCGTTGCGCGACAGTATAATAGCTCAGGCGAGAAGACAGGGAGTCACGAATTGGTAGATCCAGGTTCGAAGCCAGACGGCTTCTCTTTTATTTTAAGTGGCATTTTTTTTTGTTGAGAAAATCTATTACTTGGAGCCTTTTATCTGTAGGTATCTAAGTATAGTTAGTGTTTAAACCGATCAAAGCTCGGTCACCGAGGTACTAACAATTGATATGCAAACATACTTACTTACTACCCTTACTTTGGCCTGATTAAGACCTTGACCTCTCCTTGCGAGAGAAGGCCCCGAGTCTCAGCAGTGGGAACATTTAGTAGGCTACTTATGCTTTTGCAAACATCATTGAACCAGAAGGTTTGAACAGGCAAAGTTTCCAGATAGATTATATAGATGGTATGGAGGAAAAAAGATTGAAAAGCCCCTTTTGACGAAAATTCAAAGTTTATTGTAAGTAGTATTGTTCAAAGTTTCGCTCTCTACCGAATATTACAAATTACTTCTATTAAAATACATTATAACGCGAATATTTATCATTACGAGTTCAAAATTGAAAAAAAATACAGTTTCTCCTTTTTTTTATTTAGCTTCTCCTGAAGAGTTTGTACGAGTCGGCTTTTACGACCTTTCTTTTTTCTTTTTCTTGTAGACATCATGTAGAAAATCCTAACAATACATAATTGAAATCTTTTTTTTTTGCGCCTCCAACGTGACGAATGTGTGTGTATCCGTTAAGACCGCGTACCTACGCTATCTTTATTGATTGCTTCTCTACAGCAAAACCAAATTTTTAATTTCATGGTGAAAATTACAATCAATTAATGATTTTAACAAGTAGATAGGCGGCGTCAATTCTGAAATCGAAATTTAAAAAAAATATGATTAGCGGCCTTTTTTGACCGACTTCAAAATAATAAGTTCTCAATTCAGTTTTACCTATGTTCTTTTTTTGTTACGCGATTTGTGAATAAATTTAAGTAGTTCTTTTTGACGTGATAACGTCTTATAATTCGATGAAGCCGGCTGCACGCCCGCAAAACATGACGTCATGTAGCGTTACCTTGGAAGGTAACGACCGTCGGTCGTTACCTTGTTACAGTTGTATTAATTATTTCGACCAGTAGTTCAAGCGAGGATGTAGCTTAGTGGTAGAGCGTTCGCTTTGCATGTGAAATGCCCCGGGTTCGATCCCCGGCATCTAAAAGCTTTTTTGCATTGTTTTGATTGAAAATGACTAATAAATTCTACTGATTACTTTTTACATACAAATCTATTAAACAAATGAAATTAAAATTTTCTTTTGAAAAATGCTACCATTCCATCAGTATTTTCTTAAGACGTTGTCACGTTCTATCGTCAGTAAACCGACTTTACAGGCAAACATTTTTTTGTTTGGTAGATACCTAATAGCTTAGAGGACAATCTTCATAAATTTTATCGAGATTTGTGTTTTTTTTGTTTTTGAAATATGAACAAAAAAGTAAAATTAGCTTTCATGTTGTGATCGTTTCTTATGAAATTTGGCCGAGTATCTGAGTTTAATTTTAAATTATAGTCAGTTTTTGTTTTTTTACATGTTACCACTTAGAGTACCGAGTAAGACCCCAAAGGTTTCTCTGACCTTGGCTTGTCGAAGGTCCGCTTTCTTATTCCACCGCAACCCTGCCACTGCGAACGCCTTTGTAGATACTGCCGCCTTGCAGACTACATGACCCCCAGTTGACTTCAGTAACGAACCGGAAACAAGCGAAACAAACAACCGCTTCTGGAAGGTATATCCCTAGGCGGGATGCCGAACGGCTCTAAACGTCCGAGGCCCCAGGCCCTTCACCTCGAGACGGCGTAGAAGTCTTAGTAGCCCCATGAGTCTGCCCCCGTATACATGTTCACTTCCACAGAAGAGTGGAGGTTTCGTCTTTTGCTAATCTGCCTCCCACAACTTCTCAATGTCGAGCATCCCCGCGACAAAGATGGTAGGCAGTAAGAGGTCCATGCAACAGTAGTAGCATCACGTATGTTCTCCTAGTAACATCACGGGCCTTACTTGGTCTCGTCAACGCCACTTACGCGGCGCCACCCTCGAAAGTTTGCATCACAGTCGACTTCGAAAGTAAAGCCCTGGTGAAGGGAATAATACGTAGGTATGTACTTAATCTCAGATCTCAGTGTCTGCGGATGTGTCTCGTTCGTGTTACTTCGCCAAGGTGCAATCCCGTTTACAGTACGGCGCCGAACTATACGCGCGCGTTGCCGACTGGGAACTTGCGTTCCGCGCCCAAAAACGTGCCGTACGTGCCATCGTGGGCGTGTCGCAATGCACATCCGTTAGACCATATTTCAAAGAGCTTGGCATACTTACGTTGCCTGCAATCTTGATCTACTAAGTGGCTGTGTATGTCAGAAATAACTTAGACTCATACAACACGCGAGGAGAGAGACATTCTTGCAATATACGCAACGCTGACAAGCTGGATAGTATACCACACTCCCTCACAAGATCGGAAAAGCTGACTCACATTATGGGACCGGAAGTTTATAACACTCTTCCTGAAATAGTTAAATCAGCCCCCAGTTTGGGCAGCTTCAAGAACCGATTAAAAAGCTGGCTTATCGATCAAACTTTTTATAGTTACAGCGATTTTTTAAAGAGTGATGGTAAACTCACAAAAAAATTGTAAAAAAATGACATTGCTAATTACAATTGTAATAAATACATAATATTATATTTTAATGGTTGACACTTATACTTTCTTACTTACTTACTTACTTTGTACGATACTTATTATCGTACAATAAAATGTTAAATTTAAACTTTAACCTTTAGCTGCCGACCTGGTCTAAACGTAGCTCTTACGCCGACGTGACGACTGAGAGACGTCAAAATTTAAGTAATGAAATAAAAAGTGTATTTGCGTGCTACATTTTTCTATTTCATACATTTAAAAGATTGTTATTTGACGTAAATAAACTACAGGATTTAAAAAAAATACACGTTATTTTTCAGGTAAAATCAACATTTATTCAAGAGATCACAACTATTTGGCACTAAATTTTAAGGACTTACTTCAGTCTCCTTTTTCTCTAAAATTAAGTAATAAACAACAAATGAACTTAAAATAAAACAAATCTTCTATAACCAATTATTAAAATAAAACATAAATCTTACTTGTTAGTTAATAAATAAAAAAAAATGAGAACACTTGAATATTTGGTACATTAACTATGTACGTTTGCAGTCATTGCACATTTGTATGCAGCATGTTACAGAGACACGACGCTTTGGTTTCTTGCATTTGCAGCAACAGTACTTCGTTCGTCTTTTCAAATGACTGGGACAGATTGCACATATCTTTCTAACACCTGAATCTGGATTCGGATAAGTTTTTGGTGGTGAAGGCTCGGTCATATTGGCGGGTTCAATAACTCGCTTGATACTTAGCCGCAATTCTTCTCCGGTTCTGGACGTCTACTCTGTTTCTACGAAAATGAAATTTCGAAAAAAAACTCGCGACTTTCCTGCTCTCGTTCTACTTTGTTTCGTCCGATACAACATTGTTTGATGTTTAAATGTTCTAATCATACTCTAATTAGAGTAGGATTAGAACATTTAAACGGACAAAACGACGGATCGAAGTAGAATCGGAGTTGGAAAATCGCGAGTTTATTACGAAATTACGTTTTTGTTGAATTAGAGTAGACGTCCTGTTCTAAGATCTTCACTACCCTGGCCATTTCGCTGTACTGTTCCTCTCCGATCTCTCCATTTTTTGTCTCTGCTGCGCCAGACAATGGTCAGAGAAGAACAGCAGTTCCTCTCTGACCATTGCCTCTTCTTTGCTCTGTTCTCTAATGTCCAGAATTCTATCAGGTCGTACTTCTCTTTTGTGTTCTTCATCTTCGTGATTAAGGTTGATTTCTCCATCGTAAACTTAGTCAACATGGGGATACGTGACCTCAACATCATCCTCGTCGGATTGTTCAAATTTCGTGTTGTGATCGCTCTCTAAAATAAAATCAAGATCGCCTACATCGTCATCAACATCACTACAATTGTCGTCACTCTTGTTCATGATTTCACATAATATCTCTTTTATCTTCTAAACGCCTATTCTGTTTTCGCAGTTTTGGAGGCTTCTCGGGAACTGAACCGTTATCATTTGCAGGGTTTTCCCACTCATTAGACGTGATGTTTCTTGTTTTAGGCATTCTGCAATTATAAGTATAATTTCAAAGCCGATGTGACGTCAATCAGACACTATGAGCTAACACTCATGAACACCGAGGTGACGATCAAGAGACGTACGAAATTTTGTACATAAACACCGTACTTACGTCTGTGAGACGTCGATTGCTTCGATATGGAGACGTGGGCACTCGCCGCGGGCGTGGCGTAAACTGATGGCTTGCGACGCGGAGGGAGGAAGGTAGCAAGAGGGGCGACGCCGAAGGTGGCGTGATTTTAGAAATATTTCAAAATTAAAAGTTGTTACGTCTGTGAGACGTATAGGTCGGTAGTTAAAGGTTAAAAATGTATACTCTTTGTGTGCTCTTTTTTGTTTTTTAAAATCGACGTGTAAATTGTACATTTATGAATAAAGAACTTTGACTTTAATCTTAATACTTAATCTGGCTCCCATTGTACAAGCTTTGCTTAGTTTGGGGTCAGATGGCGTTGTGATAATTATGTCCACCAATATTTTATTTATGTCCACCAACTTTCAGAATTGACACCAACAGATAGACTACTAGGTACCTAAACATTTTAGATTTGGATTCTTTCCTTTGCTGTTACGACACGAAACAGTTGAAATACACTTTTTTACCTCAAATCAAATACGGACAGTAATAATTATTATAGTCGAATAAGTTACCTACAGTAAAAAGCCGCTATGAAATATCTGCAGTGTTTCTTATTCTTTGTATTACGTGAGTTTTTCTCTTAACCCGTGACAAGAAGCTAATTTTAAGACAAATTCTATTAATTTATTTATTTTACTATTTTAAAGTTTTGTTTTTTGCTGCTGCAAAAAAAAATTGTTGACAAACCTTCACTTACGATTTGTCTTGTCAAAACTAACCTCAAAATTTTTGAGGGTAGATTCTTTTATTTTTTTCATCAGTGAATCATATTCGGCGCCGAAAGATATGGGTGCCGCGCCGATTTAATAAATAAATAATAAATGCGAAAATAAATAATAAATGCAAAAGTTTGGATGATTGAATGTTTGTTCGTCAATCACGTCGTGACGGCTGAACGAATCGTGTTGAATGTTGTAACGTGGTTACTTTTTTTAAGGTATAGAGTGACGAGACGAGCAGGTCATGAGCCTGATGGCAAGCAAAACGCCAAGTAACACAGTGTCACTCAGCTATTGCAACACGAAGAGTCCAAGTCATTACCTGCACTGCACAGACTCAACAGACTGCACTGCGTTCATTACCCAGGGATAAGATGCGTTATGTCAATGCTCTATGCCCTGTAATTTCACAGAAAACATGCCCTGCATACCGGAAAACATTATTATCACGTAACGCCCGAGCTACACGAGGCTAGGTTTACAAGCTAGGATAGCAAGCTAATGTACTGACACTGAGGTCAGTAGGTACCTAAGCTAGTAAAACTAACTTCATGTAGTGTCACAAAACTAATGTTTGCGTAGCGTTGTCTACATGAAGCTAGAAGTACTAGCTTGCTAGCTTACTAACACTAGCTTGCTATCCTAGTTTGAAAAACTAGCGTCGTGTAGCGCGGGCATTACTGTTGCCGATAGAATAAATTGCCAAAGTGTGGTACTTCCCCAGGCGGACTCTGAAAAAAGTTCGACTGCTACAAATAGGATTTCCTAATACCTAATTATGATTTTCTTGTAGTCGTGATAAACTTCGCAAGTGCGAGAAGGGATGATTTGGAGTTTTTTCAACGCTTCAAACGGAACTTTGGCGAAATAATAGCCAGGCGAGCTGAGCAAAATGGTGAGTTTGACAAAAAGAAATGTGTGTGCTTAACGCACGGGAGAAGTGAAAACTAAAATAAGAAATAACATAAAATATTAACTTTGGAATAACTTGTACCTGTTGCCGAGGAGACCTTTGGTTGTAGGGGCGCATGGGCTAAATTGTTCCTCTCAAAATCAGGGCGCAGGTTCAGGGAGAATACGGGTGACTCCTGCTCCGGCGCGTTCCTGGAGCACTGTTGGCCATTGCCATTCAACTTGGGAACGCGGCGATCGTCGTCTTGGCAAGGTTACACGGCTAATATATCGGCCAAGTAAAATTCCTAAGTCTTCCAGGTGAGGCGTGGAGGATTCCACGAGCACTCTGATTAGCACAGTGCTCAGGGGAAGGATAAGGGCCGGGATGCGGCCATAGAGGCGGAACCGCTGCTGATTTTCGGCACGTCACTAGAGCCAAAGGTACTGACGTCCCCCGCGAGGCGGGTTCGCAAGGACGGTGACAAATTGGTCAGGGTCATTGACGGAAGTGCGAAAAGTGACCCTGCGATCCTGATCCCTAGCCATGCAGGAGAAATCTTTGAGGGCTTTAGTCGGTACCACGGCCATATAGTCGAGCCCGACATTCCCCATCATGTCCCTGCATGGTGGGTTGGTGGGGATATATAAATGTATTTCCCCCACAAAAAAAATGGTGTAGTCGGGAGAACGGTGACTGTCGATCCGGAGCCCCGGGTTCAAATCACACACGCACCACTGTATTTTCGAAGTCATGTGCGTAATGCCGCTAACTTAAAATGGAAAAGGAAAACATCGCGAGGAAATGCCGCGGAAATACCGCCATGTATCTTTCGAAGTCATGAGTCATCCACCAACCCGCACTGGGCTACCGTGGTGGATTATGTGGTTGACTCTTTCCTTTCGGAAGAAGGTCCCGGTCACGTCTATATACGATTTTTATGTAGACGTGACGTCACAACCTCACAACCCCCACTCCGGAAATTTGATGATCTAAACCTCTGTGGATTTGTAATCTATATCTATGTATACTAATTTTATAAAGCTGAAGACTTTGTTTGTTTGAACGCAAGGATCTCGGAAACTACTGGTCCAAATTGAAAGATTATATCTCTGTTGGATAGTCCATTTATCTAGGAAGGTTATTTAACATTACGCTACTATCAACAGGAACAGAGCATGAATGAAAAATGTAACAAAAACGGGAAAAAAAAATTGCTTTTTGAGAGCTTTCGTTGCGTGACAGCATTGCATGTGTCTATCTTTTAAAGTTTGCGTCATTAGAACCTAAGGTAACCGAATTTGTTTAAAAATTGAATTGATACGACCAACTTTTGATAGATGGCGTAGCAACGCGCGCACCGTTCCGCTAATAATTAGATAAAACAAAAAAAATGGCAGTCATAGGAACTGCCGATAGAAGTGGAAACTTATAACTCAGAATTTGATAGCTAACTTTGGAAACTACACGGGTGTAACTGGAGGGCGTGGCCTGGGCATCGTGGCATGGCCATCTCGATATGCGTCAGCATTTGCTATTGGCTGATGCATTTCTAGATGGTCATGGCACGATGCCGAGGCCACGCCCTTTCAGCATTTCCCATTGGCTGACGCATTTCTAAATGGCCAATAGCCATGGTCCCGAGTTTCCCCGAAGATTTGTTATCATATCCGTGCGTGACGCTAGAATCCAATTCACACCCCACGAAAAATCTAGGTCTAGGTGCGCCTAAAGAAGTTTTCAGTTAAAATATACGTGTCCCATTTCTTTTTGTAACCTAGTTGACGGGCAAATTAGAATAGTATATTTTCACCCAGTCATCGTCCCAGTCCCAACGAAAGCCTACTTATTGTTAGTACCTACTGGTAGTTCTTGGGTTTTGATAATCTTTCTTGTTGTTCTAGAGGACTCAGACGCCAGTAATGAGACTCCAGTATTGAGGATGAACGAGGGAGACGGAGCCGAAGCACTCAACTATGATCTGGATGATGAAGATTTGAAAGTGTCCTGGGATTAGAATAAAACAGTTTTGTTGTGTAGTTGTGTGGTTTTGATTCTCACCTTTTTTTTGTGGGGGAAATGCATTGACGAACCGTCCACAGTGTAGGGACACGGCAGGTGTGTCGGGCTCGACACCACTAAAAGTGGTGCCCCTACCGACTAAAACCACCACAGGTTTTTTCGGCATAGCAGTGGGTCAAAGTCGCGGGGTCACTCCTCGCTCTCCCTCTACTACTCCGATCCAACGCCGCACACACGACAAAGCCCCCGCATTTGGCTCCAGTGACGCACCAGAAACCCTAGGTGGGGTGGCCCTAAAGACCCGTCCTTCTCCGCGGAAGACCAAGAGGATCCATCTCCCTCTCTCACTCCTCGGCCTCCCTCCGCGACAGCCTCCCTCCGCCGTAGTTCTCGCGACAGTAGACGCGACCTTAATTCTCACTTATTGTATAACCAACCAATTACGTTAGCTGCAGACGGAGGTCTAAAAATAAAACAAAAGTTCTTAGGAATTCATTCAATTTTTTTTTAACTTTTATAGGTTTACACTTGACCGCCATCTCGCCTGATGTTAAGCGACGATGCGGTCTACGATAAAGCTTGTTCACTTAGAAAAAACGCTGTCGCTTTTTCGAGTTACGAGCATTCTGATAGAAAAAAGGATAAGGTGGTATTATTAGATCATGCAAATCAGTCGCACACTCTCCGAAGTGTATCCGATAAAAAACCAGATAGGCTAGCAAATTTTTCGGCGATGTTCAAGACTTTGAAGTCTTTTTCGCACAAGAGTGTCGTTGCCTGTGAGCCTTTTTGCACGTCTCAAGATCGATTCCAAAGCCTCCGCCTAATACTTTCATTAACTAAGTTAAGATAAGTATTACAACTAATTAACTAACTAAACCTAACCTAGTGAACCTAGCTGATATTGTGTAGTGTAAGACTGAATGTCTAAAAGATGCGCTAAAATATGTAATCTTATACCTTTAAACGAGCAATTGTTGTATACATATATCTATATTTACATATGTGTTTATATATACAGGGCCGGCCTTAGCCATCTAGGCGCCCCGGGCGAGCCATGCCTCAGGCGCCCTAAAGGACAGTTGAAACAAGGTTATTAAGATTTTCCAGCGCCCTTGTAAGTATCATCTAGGCGCCCGGGCGAGACATGCCTAAGGCGCCCTAAAGGACACAACAATACACTTTGAGGAAATACAACCCCCCCCCCCCCCCCCTAGGTTAAGATTTCCCAGCGCCCCGGGTGACCGACCCCGTCGCCCCACCCTAAAGCCGGTACTGTATATATACGTATATTTACTAGCTGTTACCCGCGACTTCGTCCGCGCGAAATTAAAGAGAGCTTCATGGTTTTATCTTCAACGGTTATAAACTTCCATATTGACATTTATCCCCCATTTCAACCCCAATTTCATCCCCGTACAGCTCGAAATTACAAAATTGCTAAAACAAACTTTCGTTTGCTTCGTTTTGAGTATCTATAAACATAGAGCTTCATGGTTTTATCTTCAACGGTTGGAAACTTCCATATTGACATTCATCCCCATTTGAACCCTAATTTCACCCCCGTACAGTTCGAAATTACGAAACTGCTAGAACAAACATTCGTTTACTTCGTGTCAAGTGTATATATACAGAGTTTCATGGTTTTATCTTCGACGGTTGGGAACTTCCGAACTTCCATTCTGACATCCATCCCCCATTTCAACCCCAATTTCACCCCCGTACAGTTCGAAATTACAAAATTGATAAAACAAACATTTAATTGCTTCGTGTCAAGTGTACAAAATTTGATAACTTTGAAAATGACGAATTTTCATACAACCGTTCATCCCTTGTTTCACCCTCTTAGAGGTTGAATTTCGCAAAACCCCGTCTTAGCGAGCGCCTACGTACTAAAAGGGACCTCCATGCAAAATTTCAGATTCCTAGCATTTGTAGTTTCTGAGATTCCTTGATGACCTTTCGCTTTTTATATATAATATGTTACGGCTAAAGATGGGTCTGAACATAAACTTAAGATTAGCCGGCTAAACTTAGGTTTATCTTCGAGAAGCGGTTAATGTTCGATATCATGTTAGTTTGCGTCGTGATAGTCCATCTTTAGCCGGTTAGTGTGCACATAAACCGAAACGAAACGGCTAAAAATGTATTCGATGGACGCGCCGGGTTGGCGGAGGGCTTGAGGGGGCGGTGGGGAGACAATGCGCGCACGGGAGACATCATCATCAATCCAGATCCGACTCGGAGCACCCCGATTCCACCTAGTCTTGTCGCCACTACCCCTAGAGTGTATTTAAAAAATGCGGGAGCCAGAAGCTCAAGGGAGGTCCTGAGTGGGGAAGCGACACTCAGGGCTGACCGCAAAGCTTCTGGCGGGAGCCCACCCAGAGTCAAAAAGTGCACCATATTATGTCTTAGGTGTAATTAATATTTTGTAATTGTAATTTTGAATACCTCCATGCCCGTGAACAAAATTTTCGGGTCAAATGAACCAGCAGGAGACCTATGTAGGATGATAGATGGGTACAAAATAATAATATTAAGCACTATGCCGTCACTTGTAAGCTGTCCAACGGAGTGCAGGTGAGAATTCAAAAGTGCAAGTAGAGTGGGTACATTTTGGTCATTTGTTTCTGTACGGCATTCTTACCATCCTATTAGATAATAATGAGAAAACGCGCAATGCCGTACAAAAATAGTGAGTCGGGGGTTCAACTTCCTCGTTTCAGTGATCCGGAAAGGTGATTTGACACGACGTAAAATTAATTTATTTCGAAAGTATTTTGTGCATAGATACAAATTTTATACGTGCCGTACATTTTTGTTAGTCCAAAAGTCAGTATAAATAGCAAGAAATCTCCACAATATTCCATATAACGAAATGTACTTTACGGTGATAGTTGGTACGATTTTTTTACGGCATAAGATTTATATGAATTATTATGATTAGATAATTTATATGAATTTAATATATGTCTAAGAAAAGTCATGCCGTACAAATCTGAAAGTTCATATTAAAGGCCAGTAAAAATAGAATTAAACTTATAAATTTTCGATCCAAATTTATTTTTTATAAGGTGTATCACCTACTGAGCATAAAATTACAAAATGCTGATAGATTCAGGTGGACCATCAAACACCAACTTGAAAAAACGTTTTTGGTCGATATCTCGGAAACTATGCACTTCAGGGCCAAAGTTATTGAGATCATTATTGTAGAAAATAAAATTTACACATTAGGTTGCCAAAAACTTTTTGTGAGATGTACCATTTACGATTTATAGCCCATTTAAGAAACTGGTTTTTCTATCGCGGCCTATAACAAACTAAACTAAGCTGTCCAACTGAGTGCAGGTTAGAATTCAAAAGAGCAAGTAAAGTGGGTACATTTTGGTCATATGTTTCTGTACGGCATTCTTATCATCCGATCCATGAAAAATAATGAGAAATCGCGTAGTACCGTACAAACATAGTGCTCCATAAAGTCGGAAACATTTTTGATTTTCCGGCAATTTTCAGGGAAAATTTGGTGATCTCATAATGTACGGCATCGGTTCCACACAGTTGCATTCTCGACAACTTTTGCCAAAATTGTTTTTTTTTTTTTTAGTCTGTACTTTTTGAGTAATAAGAAGTTTAATGTTGGACGCATCACTATATTGCCATAGCTAACATACACCTCATCTGCGTGAAAAACCTGATTTAATTATTTACTTATTCTTTATCAGAGTTTTCATCGTCTAATAACCCACCACATACAAAACTATTGTTTATTTTAATACAACTCATTGATTTAAAATATTTTTGGCGGAATAACAGATTTTGAACGTCTTATAAATCAAAACGTATGGACATTACAAAAAAAAGCTCTTCACAAAAGTTGTAGAAAATAAACTGATCTTTAAGAATAGTCCAATGCGTTTTATTGATAAATCTAATATTTCAAGAGTTATCGGCCGTAATAGAAAAACCGGTATTTTAAATGGGCCATAAATCGCAAACGATACGTTTCACAAAAAAGTTTTTTTGGAACAAAAAGTGTAAAATTGTATTTTCTACAACAATAAGCTCCATAACTTTTGCTCTTAAGTACATAGTTTCCGAGTTTCTAACTAAGTGGTAAGTACATATTTTGTTTGATTAAGGGTTAAAATGTACGGCATTATTTTTTTCAAATTTATTTATTTGACTGCTATTTAAAACAATGATAATATGTTGAACATTGCTATGTTAATTAATCTATGGTTATTCAAATAAATGAAAACTTGCATGTTTTGTATTCCTCTGTAACCTTTTTTAGAACACTTTCTTTTGTACCTACGGCATTACTATACAACAATAGTTTTTAGCAATGTCATGTAGAGAAATATGGCGCCGTACAGGATCAAATGACCTACCACCTTTATAAATGGAGTATACGATGAAATATAGGTAATTATCGATAAACATTCAAATGAACAGCAATTTTTAGACGGCATTATTTTTAATTGTCCGTTTGAGTGATATATAATCATTTGGAACCGATGCCGTACTTTTTCAAATCACCTTTCCGGATCACTGAAAAGTGGAAGTTGAACCCCCGATCATTTCCTCTTGGACCATTATTTTTGTACGGCGTTGCGGAATAATGGGTTAGAAGAGGTATTGCAACTGTATGGAACTGATGCCGTACAGTATCAAATGACCAAATTTTCCCTCAAAATTTCCGGATTATCAATAATGTTTCCGACTTCGTGGATCACTATTTTGGTACGGCACTACGTGTTTTCTCATTATTTTACATGAATCTATTGGATGGTAAGAATGCCGTACAGAAACAAATGACCAAAATGTACCCACTCTACTTGCACTTTTGAATTCTCACCTGCACTCCGTTGGACAGCTTACAAGTGACGGCATAGAGCTGAATCTTATTATTTTGTATCCGTCTGTCATCCGACATAGGTCTTCTGCTGATTCATTTGACCCGTAAATTTTTTTCACGGGCCTAAGTGTATGTGTGTAAATGTGTAATGAGAGTGATTAGGTATATTTAAAAAAAAATGGTCTGTAAAGTCGGTTTATTGACGATAGAACGTGACAACATCTTAAGAAAATACTGATGGAATGGTAGCATTTTTCAAAAGAAAATTTTAATTTCATTTGTTTAATAGATTTGTATGTAAAAAGTAATCAGTAGAATTTAGTCATTTTCAATCAAAACAATGCAAAAAACAATGCAAAAAAGCTTTTAGATGCCGGGGATCGAACCCGGGGCATTTCACATGCAAAGCGAACGCTCTACCACTGAGCTACATCCCCGCTTGAACTACTGGTCGAAATAATTAATACAAACATGCGGCGAGGTAACGACCGACGGTAACGACCGACGGTAACGCTACATGACGTCATGTTTTGTGGGCGTGCAGCCGGCTTCATCGAATTATAAGACGTTATCACGTCAAAAATTCGTGTCAAAATAGGTAGTAATAGTACATTATGATATAAGTAGGTAAGTGCGGTAAGTTGATAATTACAGCCGAGGCTTTATTGCTAGCTCGAGCCGAAGGCGAGAGCTATAATTAGCAGAGGCTGTAATTATCAAAGCGCACGTATGTCATACGACGTTTTATAACATATTTGCGAGGAAATAAACAAAACTCTGACGACATTTTCAAATAAAAACAATACAGCGAAAAAAAACGCGCGGAATAATAATTATTTACTTGATCACAGATCACAGCACAGAGTAAATAATCACTAATATGTAATCACTAATAACTATGTCATTAATAGTAGGTAAAGTAAATTAATATTTTTGTGTTTTGTTACAGAAAAATTAAAGTAATTTATGGTCTAAATTAATTAAATTAACGAATTAAATAATTCTTTATTATATTTTACCTCTCAAAGTTAATTTTATTCATAAAATGTTGACCGCACTTTTCTGACATAAAAACTAAGATTTAAAAAGGTACCGTTCGTTTTAGACGGAGCATATCTCTCTACCTAGTCTGTGGACGGAGCATTATGAAACCGTGCGTTTTACATTACACATTACAGCACTAGTGCGTAATAAGATACATTACGATACAGAAATTGGTCCAATAAGAGACCCTTTACGAGCAAATATGTTATAGACATTATTACATTGTTTCCTTTTTCATTTTTAGCCAAGGGCCTGCAGTTACACTTAAGTTTAGCCGGCTAATCTTAAGTTTATGTTCACACCCACCTTTAGCCGTAACATATATATTATAAGATAAGATATAAGATAAGAATATAACCATAATGAGCAGCAGCGTCCCGCTGCCGCTGGTTTACCCGCCCAGTTCCCGTGCCCGTTATTTTTCTCTTATAAAATGCTTAAGTACTATTCCAGACAATAATCTAACTTTATTCTAAAGTTGTTCCGACGTGATTGAGCAAGCATCCAAACTTTCGCAGTT
Organism: Ectropis crepuscularia; assembly: GCA_963693475.1. Taxonomy (NCBI): domain Eukaryota; kingdom Metazoa; phylum Arthropoda; class Insecta; order Lepidoptera; family Geometridae; genus Ectropis; species Ectropis crepuscularia. Next base: position 16,638,197 of record OY856364.1, read on the forward strand.
ATAATAAAATAGAAAGAAGACTAATTTGACGCTCGGAATTGGCTCCAACAGCTGCCAAAGGTTACTGTTATAGGTTTATACCCCGTTTACATGATTCCAGTCCAGCGACCGAATCCAGCGCTGGATTGCTTACTGGAATAATGTAAACCGGCACTGGAATGCATTAGCACTGGATTGATTCATTCCAGTACCGGTTTACATTATTCCAGTAAGCAATCCAGCGCTGGATTCGGTCACTGGACTGGAATCATGTAAACGGGGTATTACACTAGACCGCCATCTCGCCTGATATTTTTTTTATATAATACAGCTGACGAGACGAGCAGCCTAAAACTTTTGAAAATAGCTCAAGAAAGGCTAATTTAGCCATTTAGTATGTGCCCACATAATAAAAAAAGACATGACTTCGTTATCTGTGAAGTTTGAGACATATGCAAAGTTGCCACGTTACATCATTTTGCAACTCCCAGGTTCTAATGAAAACTGGGTATTTGCTGAAGCGGCCTGAAAAAACATAAAACCCAACAACACAAACATATTTACGAAGCGCGCAAAAAATATGTTTTGGTTGCTATTTCTAGGTTATTTAAAACAAGGCATAACTTTAAAATATCAATAAAAAATGATGAAGAAATAACATCGGGTAATTTCACTTTTGACTATTGGTAACCCAGTTGCCTTGTGCAAGCCGTTGGGTTTCTCTGCTTACGAATTTTGTGTTCGTGTTTTTGTGAATATAAAGTAAAGTCAAGGTTTTAATCGATTGTATTTCGCTTTATTAATCAGTTTTGATCGAAAGAATTATTATTATTTGATGTAAGTAGAGTTTATGTGACTATAAAACGTTTTCGGAAAATTGATAGCCTTGTCAAGTAAGCATGGCTGTATTATCGCATTTGTAAACAATGCCGAATTTATTAAATTCCTACCTTAATTTTACTGTGTGCAAAGGTCAGATTTTACATTATATAAGAATAAAACGTTTTGTTCGTTAAATAAAGACACGAACTTGTTTTTCTACGAATTTTTTATGTTTTCTTCGTAGCCATCTAAACACGGTCGGATTATACGTCACTCACAAAATGAACAAAATTTAGATTTTTACAAAATCACATCGTACGTAATTATATATTTTCACAAAATTCTAGTTATTATTCTAAATGCAACGTTAAAATCTAAATTATCGAGTTTTAAACGAGTTTTGTGCAATTAAATTGTTTGTTGTCATCTAACGTAAGTATAGGTTATGTGTTTGAAATTACGATGCACTGCGACTCTGCAGGGGATCTGGCCCGCGTTTGTTGCCAAACAAGCGTCATTACAACGAACGCTCGATGCAATATTGTGAAAACATTGTGAAATACAAGATTCCGCGTAAAATGACTCATAGATTCGGCATCTTAGCTACCTACCTACTTTCCCCTAATATAAAAGCCAAACCGAACTCTTTGAACCACATTTGATGAGGAAACTCTCATGCCTGTGCCTTCGTGACGTCTAATGTTAATTTATATTCAGTGACAATCAGTTCAGTTAATTAATTTAAAGTTTGTGGTCTGTAAATCTATTTTTTTAAAACTTTTTCTTAAATTATTTTTTTACAATTTAAATTTTGACTTAGATTTACTGTATTTGGGGTTGTGTGCTATAATTACACTACCTCTTTTGTATTTCACGTTAATATCCTTAGTTATTTAGAAAGATAGAGGTTGCCAAAACTTGTGCCTATTTTTATTGTCAAATCTTTAATCTGTGCTGTTCATTCAGCACATTGTGATAAATCTACACAAAGTACACCTGTGCTAAGAAAAGGGAAACACGGAAACAACTAAATTTCCATATTCATCACACAGATATTTCTTCTAGATGGGATTGAAAAAGACAATCTACGACTTCATGAGTAGACAGCTAACTTAACTGTTAGTAGCTACAATGCCGATCTAGGTCACACATGGCATTGATTTATTTTGCCCGGAGAAATCTAATAAGTACTCATCAATATTACAATACAATACAAAAACTCTTTATTAAAAAGCCACTAAAAATATACAAAAAAAAAATAATAATAATATTACAAAGTTAGCAATAGGGTACAATCCTCAAAAAAACTAAGTAGGGCTACTTAGTTAGTTAGTTAGTTAGATTGCCAAAAAATATTGTATTTTTTCTTTTGTTTCACAAACAGAAAATGACGAAGATACAGCACTTCGAAGTTTTGTGTGATGTCACTTGTGAGTACGATTTTTGTGACACACACACAAGTGACTCACAAGTGACGTCGCGAAGTTTGATGGTCTATATCTTTGACGATTTTTAACATTATTGAAAAACAAAAAATAGGTGTCCAATATTTTTCCATGATCTAGCTAACGGACTAATTATGATGGTGTATTTTTGACCCAGTCCGGTACCCTATTTAATTGGCCTTATTTCTTATCTCTACCAGGCAATATGATATTAAACAACTTCATTATATTTTTGCTGGTTGACCACTCATATCTGTATACTAATGAATATGTTCTAACAATAGTAACAATATTCATTACATCAACATAGTTCAGATCTTTTGTTTTGGTTTACTGCCAAGATCACACTGCAAAATTTATCCAAATAATAAAGACGTAATAACCATTTTAATATCAGCTATTTGGCATAGTACAAGCCTTACTTAGTTTGGGGTCAGATGGTGTTGTGTGTGAAATATCCATCAATATTTATTTATTTTGGCTTTAACTTAACAGACGCTCTGTATCATAGGCCTGTTGTTAACAACATTACCAAAAAGCTTATTCCTCACTTACTGGCAGTTATTGGCCACCAATTGAATTAGAAAACTTCTTTATTATTGTACGAACTCATGAGAGATATTTCTTTGAACTACATATAGGCTTGATTTTACCACAATCTCGCTGATGTACTGTAATAAAGTCATCTAAGATACAACAACGATCGAAGGACAAGTCTTAAGTCAGCCCACTGCCACCCATACACTGTGGATATTCCCAAAATCCATACAAAACGGTTTTAATCCACTTCTCTCGTACATACAGCTTTAGAGTGGAAAAAGTTGCCGGCCTCCTTGTTCCCTGAGAGATACATTTTAGAACTTTTCCAGGTCAGAGTGATTAGATACTTTCTAGGTCAACATGCGTCATCTTCAACCACACCGTTACTTACCATCAGGGGAGTTGGTGGTCAAACACGGTAGGTCCGTGTTAGCAATAAAAAAAAAATGACATTCATCTAAAAGTAAAGTCATTTATTTTCTAAATAAGTACTTAAAAACATAAAATATTACAGAATTACTATTCTCTATTATTTAAGAAAACACTATAGATGATTAATGATTATTGTATGGATTCTATGCATATTAGTATTCCATACAGAAAATAGTCTTCTAGTCTAGATCTTTTTATTATGCTGGGCAAAGGTCTTGTCCCACTTCTTATTTCATGAAAATAAAAGAAATTCACATAGTTAACATTATGTAACAATTATGAATCTTAGGAATGCCATACTTCTCCGACACAACAGAGATTCCTACCACTACAACATCACAAGATTATCTATATTAGCCATATTTTAAGTCATATTAAGTACCGATTGTTATTAATTATTCATCATTCAAAGTCCAATAATTTGTGACGTCACAATGCAACAATATAGATAAGATAAGAAGCCACATAATATAACTGATAAGATTGAAGTAAGATATCACTGCAATAGATGATTGCAACACACATTATTGACAAACACAAATTCAAAAGAAAAAGATACACAAAAAGAATTAATAATGATAAACTATAAAACTAAGATGAAGAAAAACTGTAAAGAAAATCAAATGTATCATAAAGATGTTGAACTAATTATACCTAACATGAAATACTAGTAGATAGATAGAATTTATTGATACACCAAACACCAGAAGAACAGTACTTTAAACTAACTTCTGTTTGGAGGGCAACTTCCCCTGCTCTGACCATTGACTGCAACCACTTTTAAGGAAAAAAATCTGGACATTTCTTACATAATACTAACCTCAAACTAAGCAAAAATTGTATCATGGGAGCTAGACAGCTCTTATAAAACTTATAAAATTGTAAATATTTTTTTAACATCCTGTCACAGGAAAAATATCCATTTACATAACAAAGATAAGAGTTAGATTACATTAAAAATAAAATGTCTGAAATACGACTACTTTATAATTTATCAATATTGCATTTTTAGCATTAAAGTGGCTTAGTCAAAAATTATTTTGTTTGTGTTTGTTATTAATTACTCATAAGGTTATGCACTTGTCATGCGCACCACTGTCTTTTCGAAGTCATGTGCGTAATGACGCTAACTTAAAACGATGAAGGAAACGGGACAATGAGCGTAACGGGACAATGAGCGTAACGGGACAATGAGCGTAACGGGACAATGAGCGTAACGGGACAATGAGCATAACGGGACACTTTTTCGTGCATGCTGCCGGCGTTCATTGATATATTATATGTTGGCATGTGAAAAAAAGTTCAGACCTTTTTTGTTTTGCCCAATAATGCGCAAAGGCCGTCCCTCATTCCACATTTCCCTATCTACAGTTAAATCTGTATGCTAACTTTGATTTTTTCTCTCTTTCAGCTACCATGATGTGGAAGTTTATCTGAAACTGTAACGAGAAAGTTGAATCCGGATAAAATCGAACACATTGGAGAAGGATACACCACAGAAACATGTTCCAGAAACCAGCTTTTGGAGCCAACACCTCAGGCTTTGGTGAGTTTTATCTCTAACCTTCCATGTGTTAAGGCGAGTGATTATAGATTCAGATGATAGAAAATCTTTGTCTCTACATAATATGAAATTGATGCTTATAAGGGAGGAATTTTAAGCCTATTTGAAAAAATTGTAAAGTAATTATTTTATCAAAGTACTATTTTTCTGATTTGTATTATACCCCTGTGACTTACGATTATACATAAATATAAGTACATATAAGGTGTTACTAAAAAAAAAAAAATTGGCAGTCATAGGAACTGCCGATAGAAGTGAAAACTTATAACTCAGAATTTGAGAGCTTACTTTGGAAACTACATGGGTGTAACCGGAGGGCGTGGCCTCGCCATCTTGGCATGGCCTTCTAGAAATGCGTAAGCATTTTCTATTGGCTGATGCATTTCTAGATGGCCATGGCATGATGCCGAGGCCACGCCCTTTCAGTATTTGCCATTGGCTGACGCATTTCTAAATGGTCAATAGCCATGGTCCCGAGTTTACCCGAGGATTTCTTATCATACCCGAGCGTGATGCTAGAATCCAATTCACTGCCCACGAAATATCTGTCTAGGCGCGCCTAAAGAAGTTTTCACTTCAAAAAATTGGCAGTCATAGAAACCGATAAGTGAGATTAAATAAGAAGTGAAACTTATAACTCAGTTTGTGTGTTACTGCTTTGACCTTACGTTTTATGTTCTTTTGACCTATTTGGTAACATTTGTAAGTTTCAACATCTGATGTTTGTGCTGCAGGCATGCAGTCGACGTTCAGCGCTTCGCCCTCGACGTCCGCGTCCCCGTTCGGGGGCTTCAAGCCCACCACGGGCACGAGCGCGTTCGGAGCGCCGCCCGCCTTCGGAGCCAGCGCCGCCGCGCAACCCAACACCGGAGGAGGTATTATTTATTCATAGTACTCACCGATGATACAATATCCCATTTATCTTTTTAATTTTGGTGTCGTAGCTTTTGCAGCCTTTCACCACACAACTGGGCATTTTAATGGCCAGCAAAAACTCGTTCATTCCCGCGCACTGACCGCTGTGAACTGAGTCGCAAAGGCCCTAAAAATGCAATTTTAGGGCATTCGCGGTTGTGCCATATTGTCACACCTTTGGCCATGTCCTTATATATGTTACTAGTATTACTAGATCTACTACTAATATCGACTAGGTTTTATGTCAATTTTTATGTTTTCATAAAGAGTGATGAGACGAACAGGACATGTGTAAGCAACATGCTTACTACATAACAGCACAGTGACACGCAGCTATTTTAAGACAAATTCTATTGATTGATTTCACTATAAATAGTTTTTTTTTTATACTGCTGCCGCAAAAATGTTTAGATGATATGTTTTGTCAAAACTAACCTCAAAATTCTTGAGGGCAGATTTATATATTTTTTATATCTTATAGCGCTGAGCCCATATGGGCTCCTTTCCGCTTGACGGGTTTATTATTATAGGTACTCTATTTTGTATGGAATAAAATGTAATTTAATTTGTTCTGTAGGCCTGTTCGGCGGGTCTGCGACGACGGGCGGAGGCCTATTCGGGGGCGGCGCCACGGCGGGCGCGGCGCCCGCGTTCGGCGCGCAGTCGCAGGGCTTCAGCTTCGGCGCGGCGCCCGCGCCCGCCACCGGAGGCCTGTTCGCGAACAACACCTCCAACAGCCTGTTCGGGAGCACGCAGCAGAGTAACACCTTCGGAGCTAAACCCACTGGTAACAAATGACATTTCCATCTAATTCTTTTTTTTTTTGAAGTGAAAACTTCTTTAGGCGCGCTATAGACAAAATTGTCGTAGGCTGTGAAATGGATTCATCAATCGTCACGCTTGGATATGATAATGGATCGGATCGGATATGAAATCTGCAGGTAAACTCGGTAAAAACGGCCAGGTAGGTACCAGGGCAACAGAAACAGTAAAGAGTTTCGATTACCTACCTCCAACAGCCCAGCGTTCATCTCCAGATACCAGGACAACAGAAATATAAAAGAGTTGCGTTTGCCCCTAGGTACCAGTACCAGGGCAACAGCAAGTTTTCACTTCTATCGGCAGTTCCTATGACTGCCAATTTTTTTTGACGTGATAACGTCTTATAATTCGGTGAAGCCGGCTGCACGCCCGCAAAACATGACGTCATGTAACTTTACCGTTACCGTTAGTTCGTCGTCCGTGCCATGCGGACGAAGCTGAGCGCTGAGGGCGCCACCCGCCGAGTCGAGCGGTTTTACTACTCGCGCTATCAGCGTACTGATTTTCATTTAGTATGACCTTTTAATATTTATCCATTCATGTACAACTTATACAGCGGCACAGCAGCAGATTTCTTAAGACGTTGTCATGTTTAACTATCGTCAGTAAACCGACTTTACAGACAACCATTTTTTTAAAATCTTTTTTAGGTTTACACTTGGCCGCCATCTCGCCTGATGTTAAGCGACGATGCGGTCAACGATAAACCGATTCACTCTCGATTTGATGACACAAAGATTGTAACCATCGGGGAAAACCCACTCAGGCAACTTCTAATTCAGAGAGGGGGTGATAGACCTGCACTGACGTCCCGCTAGGGGGTGTATTGTGCCCTTCCCCCCTGCCCGCCTACACAAACCAGCCGGGCTCTTTAAAACAGTGATATGGTGAATGGTGGAGATAGTTGACATTTTCACAGATGATGTATTTCTATTGCCGCTATAACAACAAATATTAAAAATAAAATAAAAACATTATGTAAGGAGGCCTCCCATACAACAAAATTGATTTTTGCTCGATTAGTCCGTCCCAAAAAAACTAGATGGCGCCACTAGTAAGATTAGAACGCGATATCGAATTCATCGTCAAATTCATGAGCCAAAAATCAATATTTTAATAAGATTTTTTGCCTGTCTGCGGAAATTGCGATGTATAAGAAATTTCGAATAAAGCCAAAGAGGTTTTCGCCGTTTATTTGCTAATGGGACGGAACCCTTCGTGCGGGAGTCCCACTCGCACTTGGCCGGTTTGATTTTATTTGGGTACACTAAATCCCCCCACTGGAAATTTCGAAAAGAAAATGAAGTACCCTAAATAAATTGGCAGTCATAGGAACTGCCGATAGAAGTGAAAACTTATAACTCAGAATTGGATAGCTTACTTTGGAAACTACACGGGTGAAACCGGAGGGCGTGGTCATGGCCACTGGCCGCGATCCCGAGTTTACTTACCCGAACATTTATTTTGTTCAATAACGTGATGCTTGAACTCAATTCACAGCCCCCGAAAAATCTTCTCTCGCCCAAAAGAAGTTTTCACTTCAAAACTTAAAAATAATTTGAACTAGATTACATCTTCAAATTCGTAACGAAAATTATGGACATACAATTTTGAAGAATAACAGAAAACAGAAGCTCATAAGAAGGCTCATACCTGAAAATGAGAAAAGGCCTTTTTGTAAAGTGACCTGATAATTATTTTTGAAGTGAAAATCTCTTTTGGCACACCGCAGATAGAATTTTCGTGGGCTGTGAATTGAATTCTAGCGTCACGCTCGGGTATGATAGAACTCTTTGGGTGAATTAGGGACCATGGCCATTGGCCATCACGAAATGGGTTATCATTTCTAGATGGCCATGCTCGTGGCCATGCCCTCCGGTTTCACCCGCTCCAAAGTAAGCTATCAAAATTCTGGGTTATAAGTTTTCGCTTCTATCGGCAGTTCCTATGACTGCCTATGTTTTTTTTTACCATTCTGGAAAAAATATTTTGGATATACATTCATTGATGATGTGACTAGTTGACAATTACTTTAATTGATGAACCTATAAACCTGAATATATCATTCGAACCATTAACTCGAGAGTGGTTTGAATGTTTATGTTTACTACCAATATTTATGTATACTATTATTATAAAGCTGAACAGTTTGTTTGTTTGAACGCAAGGATCTCGGAAACTACTTGCCCGAATTGAAAGATTCGTTCTCTGTTGAATAGTCAATTTATCGAAGAAGACTATAGGCTACTTAACATTACGCTACTATCAACAGGAGCGAAGCATGAATGAAAAATTTAACAGAAACGGGAAAAAAATATTGCTTTTTGAGAGCTTTCGTTGCGTGACAGCGTGTGTCTATCTTTTAAGGTTGCGTCATTAGAACCTAAGGTAACTGAATTTGTTTAAAAATTGAATTGGTACGACTTATTTTCGATAGATGGCGTAGCAACGCGCGAACGATTCAGCTAGTAATTTATTTATTTTTGATTATGGAGTTCTCAATGTAAACATATAAGATCTTATTGTAATTACCCATATTCGCAAATAAAGAAATGTATTTATTTGTTCTGATCCCCCAGGGTTCGGCTTCGGGAGCGCAGTGACCAGCCAGCCTCAGAACACGAGCCTGTTCGGGAGCCCCGCGCCAGCCACCGGCCTGTTCGGGCAGACCACCACCCTGGGCGGGGGACTGTTCTCCAACACCGCCGGTCAGTGATCACCCCCCGGGGGGAGGAGTCTATACTACTTTCTCTTATTACAGCGGTAGGACTCTTTGCAGAGTCCGGCTGGGGAAGCACCACACCTTTGCCAGTTATTCTGCCGCCAAGCAGTCATGTGCGAACATTACTGTGTTCCGGTAAGGCAATGTTTCCAGTGAAATTATTGAGCATAGAGATAAAACATATCTCCGGGCGAATAGCGCAAAGCTAGGTAAGGTTTTGGATTCTTCATATTCCTATAGCTGCGTGTCACTGTGCTGTTATGGGCAGGCGTTTCGTTTACCATCAGGCACATGTCCTGCTCATTTCATCACTCTATACTATAAAAAAATTGGCAGTCAGAGGAACTGCCGATAGAAGTGAAAACTTATAACTCAGAATTTGATAGCTTACTTTGGAAACTACACGGGTGTAACCGGAGGGTGTAGTCTGGTCATCATGGCATGACCATCTTGAAATGCGTCAGCATTTCCCATTGGCTCACGCGTTTTTAGATGGCCATGCCACGATGGTCAGGACACGCCCGTTCAGCATTTCCCATTGGCTGACGCATTTCCAAATAGCCAATCTTCGGGTAAACTCGGGACCATTGGTAATCTAGAAATGCGGCCATCTAGATATGGGAAATGACCCATATCTAGATGGCCATGGTCATGACTACGCTCTTCGGTTTCACCGGTGTAATTTACAAACTGAGCTATCAAATTCTGAGTTATAAGTTCACACTTTATCGACAGTCCCTGTGACTGCCAGTTTTTGTTTTATTTGAAATTGTAATTGGCTTTAAAACTATTAAATCTTAATATAAATATAACATTATATATATGTACTAGCGGCCCTTTCCGGCTTCGCTCGGATTTCGTCATATAAGGACTATTAATCGAAAAAAAACTATCCTATCTCTCAAGTTGGACCAGACTGCTCGCGGTGTGCCAATTTATTTTAAAATCGGTTTAGTAGTTTAGGAATCCATCGCGGACAAACATCGTGACACGAGATTTATATATATTAAGATAGATATAACTTTAAAATATGATCTGTATGTTTTGTTATTAGGTGGGTTCGGCCAGCAAGCGTCGGGCACTGGCCACGTGAAGTACAACCCCGTGGTGGGGTCGGACGTGGTGGTCAAGGGAGGCTCCTCGCAGAACATCAGCGTGAAGCATCACTGCATCACTTGTATGAAGGTGGGTGCCAGACTTCTTCTGCTTGACGTGTCAGCAATTCAATTTATAGCCATGTCTAAAACTATTCTTTATTTTTAAGGACAATTTACACATCAGACTGTTTAGCATACGGTGATGAAACGACGGTAACGTGGGTGTGAGAGAGAGTGTGTGTGTGTGTGTGTGTGAGAGAGAGAGAGATGGTGTGTGTGAGAGAAAGGGTGTGTGTGAGAGAAAGTGTGTGTGTGTGAGAGAGGTGTGTGCGTTTGAGAGAGAAAGTGTGTATATGTGTGAGAGAGAGATAGAGTGTGTGTGTGTGTGTGAGAGAGATAGATAGAGTGTGTGTGAGAGAGATAGATATAGTGTGTGTGTGGGAGAGAGATATAGAGTATGTGTGTGTGTGAGAGAGAGACAGAGAGAGAGATGGTGTGTGTGAGAAAGAGAGAATATAGCTGTGTGAGAAAGAATGTGTTGTGCGAGAGAGAAGGGGTGTATGTAAGAGAGAAGGGTACACCTATGTGGCAGAGACAGAGTGTGTGAGAGAGGTAGAGAGTTCCCAGAACAGCAGCAGCAATGCATCACTTGCATGACGGTGTGTGACGTGACCTTGTAAAACCTCATCGTTTCATTGCGATTAAAATTAAAATGGTTGGAGGCTTAAAACAATACACTATGAGTTTTTTTTGTGTACAATATACTAACTATGTATTAGAATCAAAAAGTAAAATAAACTTTTGTTCCACAGGAATATGAGTCAAAATCGCTCGAGGAATTACGTTTGGAGGACTACACGGCCGGGCGGAAAGGAAACGCAGGTAAGATATTAAGACGTAACTCTATTAAAAGCTTGGAGCAGGAGATGGCAACCTTTTGGGAGCCAAAAGGTCACTATGGCCACATAGTGAAAAAAGTAGATTAAAGTGGGCTGCACTTCTGAAAGTATGTACTCAATAGTCAAATATTTATTCATTATGGTACAAATGAAAATAAATAAATAAATAGAAACAGCCAGACACAGTTCAAACATTTATTTGAATTCATCACACAAATATTTGCACCGGGTGGGAATCGAACCTTCGGCTTCGCAGGCAGAGTTACTACCCACTAAGCCACGAGACCTGCTACCGCCAAGCAGTAATGTGCAAACATTACTGTTTGAAGGGCAATGTTTCCAGAGAAATGACTGGGCTTAGAGATATAATATCTTAGATCTCTGGGTGACGAGCGCAGTGCAGTGCTAGGTAATGATTTGGACTCTTCATGTTCCAAGAGCTGTGTGTCACTGTGCTGTTATGTGGCAGGCATGTTGCTTACCATCAGGCACTTGTCCTGCTCGTCTCCTCACTCATAAATATAAAAAAAACACACAATTAAGTTGTATCACAACGTACCCCAATGGGGCATTGTGATTAATTACTACCCCAATTTTGCTTATTTTACGATTCTATAAAGGACAACTATTCATTTTCATAAATATAGATGACTAGCAGCGCCCCGCGGTGTTACCCGCAAAGTTCCCGTTCCCGTTGTCCCCGTTGTTTTTTCAGGATAAAAAGTAGCCTATGTGTTCTTCCAGACTATAATCTATGTGTGTTCCAAATTTCAGCCCGATCCGTTCATACGTTAGGACGTGATTGAGCAACAAACATCCATACATTGACATTTATAATATTAGTAGGATTGGTTGGATGTGTAATTTGTTTGTGTGATTTCAGGTGGAGGCGGCATGTTCCCCTTCCAACAACAGCAGCAGCAGCAAGGAGCCAAGCCTCTGTTCGGGGGATCCAGTGAGTCACTAATCGTATATCATAAAAACTTTTAAACTACTATGCTATAAAAAAAAATTGTCAGTCATAGGAACTGCCGATAGAAGTGAAAACTTATAACTCAGAATTTGATAGCTTACCTTGGAAACTACACGGGTGTAACCGGAGGGCGTGGCTTCGCCATCTTGGCAGGCCACGCCCTTTCAGCATTTCCCATTGGCTGACGCATTTTTAGATGTCCAGAACTAAAAACTTCTTTTGGCACGTCAGACATATTTTTCGTGTACTGTGAATTGAATTCTAACGTCACGCTCTGGAATGATAACAAATCTTCGGGTGAACTCGGGACCATGGCCATTGGCCATCTAGAAATGCGTCAACATTTCCCATTGGCTAACTAGAAATACGTCAACATTTCCCATTGGCTAACTAGAAATGCGTCAACATTTCCCATTGGCTAACTAGAAATGCGTCAGCATGGCTATGCTTCATGGCGACGCCCTCCGTTTTCAACTGCGTAGTGTCCCAAGTAAACTTCGACCGGCAGTTCCTAAGACTGACATTTTTGGAACGAATCATTTATAAGTTTGCATTTGTCTACGTGTAAAAACAAGACTGTAATACCTATATTGATTTTTTTTTTCTTATACTTTTAGCAAGTTTCGGTGGCGTGGCTACCACAAGTGCTCCGAGCGTGTTCGGTGGGGGGCTCAGCACTGGTGGTGCGTTCGGACAAACTAGTGAGTATTATAGTATATTTATAGTAATTAATTTATTACAGGATTAGCGGCCCGCCCCGGCTTCGGCCGCGGTACACGAAACATGGGCTATGACACTGATCACGTATATATCCAACGGTGAAATATTTTTTGAAATCGGCCCACTATATAGATATATAAATAAACTCTGTATTGCACTTAATTGAAAGACAAAAAATAAAAATGTACAAAAACTTAAAAAAAAAAACAATAGCAATTGGCGCCTTTTCGCAGAGTAGTTTCTGAGATTAGCGCATTCAAACAAACTTTCAGCTCTATTAATATTAAATAAATATTAAATTTAATCATTCTATGTTTTTTAAACCCCCGACCAAAACAATGTGGGTCTATAAATGTGATGTCGATGTCTGTTTGTGCCATCGTAGCTCTCAAACAGTTGGAGCTATTTCGATGTGTTTTTTATTTTATTTAAAAGCCAGTTTCCTTTCCTTCTAGTCAAGTGCAGTTCCTTTCATTTGATATTGCGGAAGATTGTGATTTTTTTTTATCCGCCATTTTGTGGAGACGGCCATGTGAATACATACTACCCTAACGTATCTAAGGGTGGTTCTTGGGTAGCTTATCTTGGGGGTAAATCAAAATTTTAAGTACTGTTTTTGTTGCGCCAGTCATGATCCCAATTGTATACTGTTGTTTATTAACACCCTTTTATTAGCTTCACTTGTAACTATGTATGTAAGAAAATCTTGGAACCTTAATTTGACCCACTTCCCGGGGGTCTACCGCCTAACGAAAAACGCTTTGACGCTTTGGACATTGCCGTCTCTTTCATTTCAAGCGAGAAGAAAAGAGACAGCAATACTCAAAGTGTCAAAGCGTTTTTCGTTAGGCGGTAGGTCTTCGATTAGGATGAAATTTTGCACATGCTCTGAGTTCTGATGACAATACATGACTAGCTAACAAACGTCATTACAAATCCAATATGGCGGCCTCCCCAAGATGGCGGACTGGCTGTTTGAAATGATATGGGTATCAAGTGACAGGGTTTGCTGTCACAAATACGAAAATGTGATTTTTAGTGCGTGTTTTTTAAACTATATATTATTATTATGTTAATGAAACGGTGTCTCTTCCCCAACAGACAACAGTTTCTCGTTCGGCGGCGGCACGCAAGCCAGCACCAACACCACGGGGCTGTTCGGCGCCAGCAAGCCCGCCTTCGGGGCCCCCACCACCGGTCAGTGCACCGACACCTCACGATACACTCATACATACATACATCAGCATTAAATAAATAAAGATAAATAAATGACTGGCCTCGTGGCTTAGTGGGTAGTAGCTCTGCCTGCGAAGCCGAGGGTTGTGGGTTCGATGCACCCAGTGCAAATATTTGTGAGATGAATTCAAATGTTTGCACTGTGTCTGGGTGTTTCTATGTATAATAAGTATGTATTTAAAAACTATTGTTTTGGATAAACTGCCGTTCAGCATGGGAATCCGCCGCGATCTGAACGGTAGTGGTTACCCTAGATAAACCTAACTTAAATCTAGGTCTCTGCTACCACCCAGTTTACGACTGGGAACGTTTTAACACTAAACCTATAAATAACTAGTACACGGTACCTTGGCTAACCAGTGCCTCTGGATAGGGTGTGTAAACCTACACTTATCCCTCGAATCTACCCCAGGTTCCCCGTGTAACTAATATTATAATATATATAAATAGATGGGTACGATACGTGTCAGATTCTCGTCCGAGTCGGCCTCCTTCCGAACAATTGAGCACCGCAATCCAGTAACCAATATCTCGCGTCCGCGCGGATAACTTTTATCCCACAAACAAAAGGGTTAACGCCCGGCGTTATATAGTTCACACAACCTTCGTTCTCGCGACCGCGCTGAGAAACGGAGGCACCACAAAAACACGCGATCCTCGCGAAGGGTCCCGGACCTCTAGCAAACACTTGCACCCGGTGCACTTGAGTATGCGACAATTATTCCCGCGACCGCGCTTTCGAGTACCGACTCGACAATTCAACAGTCCCGGACTGATAGTTGAAACAAAGGGACAATAAGACATGCGCCCGCGCAGTCGACTAGTTCTCAATGCACTATGAATACTGTGTCGGAGCCGTCCGAGCGATGTACTCAACTTAAAACGGAACATGCGGGTAGTTTGAAAACATTGGCCGACCCCGGCTTTCGAATTATAATTACCCTGTTCTTTTACAAATTAGCAAAATACATTGTTACGTCATTCTATTCCGAACAACCCCCCGCTCTGAAGTGAATCCGTCACTTCACTAGTTCAATGCACCGGCAATCGAGACAAGGTGGCAAGGGCTCGTTTTAGTCGAGATCCGTCAACTAAAACCTCAGCGATGCGCGGTGTTCCGTCCGCGCCTGTAATCAACTTCAAAATACGGCCCCGCCGCCAATATAACGGAGGCATATTGCCCTCCTTTAACAAAACCAAATCGCCTTCCCTTGGCGGATCTGTCCGGTCTGTCCATTTGACTCTTTGTTGCAACAGATGCAGGTACTCGACCGACCACCGGCGCCAAAAGTCCTGACTCATCTGCTGCAGCAACTGGAAGCGCGATAACCGGTGAGCGCGCTCATCCTTCCAAGGATATTCGGGCAGAGCCGTAAGCGGTTGCCCGACCAAAAAATGACCAGGAGTCAAGACCTCCAGGTCGTTAGGGTCTAAAGACACCGGACAGAGCGGACGAGAGTTGAGGACCGCCTCTACTCGACAAAAGACCGTGGCCAGCTCCTCAAAGGTCAACACGGTCTCCCCAACGACGCGTCGAAGGTGGGTCTTGGCCGACTTCACTGCGGCCTCAAAGATCCCACCCCAATGAGGGCAAGCAGGCACTCCAAAGCGCCACTCTATACCTCGCTGCGCGAGTGTATGGCCCAACAAACCTGTTTGGGCAGATAAGAAGTCCCCGACCTCTTTAAGATACCTATCCGTACCCTTATAGTTGGTACCATTATCGGACCGTATTAATGACGGGACCCCCCGACGGGCCACAAACCGATCCAAGGCCGCCACAAACGCCTCCGTCGTCAGTGCGGATACCACCTCCAGGTGGACGGCTTTTGTGGCCAAACAAATAAACACACAAAGGTACGCCTTTGTGACCTTCGCACTCCTTAGCGTGGAGGATTTGACAGCGAAAGGGCCGGCAAAATCCGTGCCGACTCCGGCAAAGGGCCTAGACGGCTGAACCCGGTCAGCCGGCAGATCTCCCATTTGGGGTTGCATAGTGGGGGCCCGCAACCTATAGCAGGGCACGCACTTAAACAAGACGTGACGCACCACGCGTCGCGCCGACAAAATCCAGAAATCCCGCTGGAGTAAGGCGAGCATCGCCGTATAACCCGCATGGGAATTGATCTTATGCCTGTGAGCCACCACTAGCTCCACCAAGGGACCTCCCTTAGGTAGGAGGAGTGGATGGCGACGCCCGAAGGGCAGGTCAGCATTCCTGAGCCGACCTCCTACGCGGATGAGACCACCCTGGTCTATGAATGGATTCAGGCGCGAAACAGCACCCTTGAGCTTAGCGCCGTCCCGGAGCTTCCGAAGCTCTGACGCGAAGCGTTCCTCCTGTAACCTGCCAATCAGGTACAGCATTGCGTCCCGACGCTCGCCAGCAGTGACCACTAGGGAGACTACCTTCTCCCGTGGGTGCCGACAATTATGTATGAAGCGTCTGACCCAGCTCGTGACGCCCAGCAGTTTATCCAGACTGCTGTATTTGGTTACCAGCCAATCCATGGTAACTGACGGTTCCTCCGTCACAACGTGGACTCTGAGTCCAGGCAGCTCCTGCGTGGAGGCACTCGGTGGGCTGCTAGGCCAGGACTGCTCCGGTCCGGCCAGCCATTCCGGTCCCCACCAGAGAGAGTGGTGTATCAGCTCCGGTGCTGTACATCCCCTGGACGCGCAATCCGCGGGATTCATCACCCCTGGTACATGACGCCACAGGATCGGCGTCCCGATTTCCTGTATTTGGGAAACCCTGTTTCCCACAAAAGTTTCTAGCTTGTGCGGTGCCGCGCGTAGCCAAGCTAGGACCACCTGACTGTCAGTCCAGGCATGGACGTTCCTGATGTCCACATTGGGCCCCAATTCGGTGGACACGTGACTGATCAGTCGGGATAACAAGTGAGCTCCACATAGCTCAAGCTTCGGAATCGTGAGCCTCGTCCGAATGGGAGCAACCTTGCTCTTGGCCAGCAGCAGTGTGACTTGAGGCCGTCCTCTAGAGTCCACTGTCCGCAGGTAAACCGACGCAGCGTATCCTCGCTCTGACGCGTCGCAGAAACCGTGCAAGCTGGCCTGGTACCTGCCCGGCGGTAGTATCTTTCTTGGCAGAGCCACCTGGTTCAGATCCCCCATGGTGGATATCAGCCGCAGCCACTCGTCCAAGGGTTCTCCTACAAGGGGCTCGTCCCACGAGACACCCAACGTCCAAAGTCTCTGAAGGAGACATTTGGCGGAGAAGAGGACGGGGCAGATCCAACCATTGGGATCGAACATCCGTGCCAGAGTGGAGAGGACCGTTCGCTTGGTCCACGCCTTAGGGGCCTCCAAGTCCACCCGGAACGTAAATACATCCGTAGCGGGCTGGTATCGCATACCCAATACCGCTACCATGTTGGGATCCTCAGCATCTTCAAACAGCTGAGGGTTCTGCTGGTGGTCTTCTGGAATCCCTGCCAGAAGCCTGGGTTCGTTGGACAGCCACTTGCGCAACTCATAGCCGCCCGCGGCGAGTATGCCAATGAGCTCGTCCCTCAAGCGAACCGCTTCTTCAATGGACGCTGCTCCTGTGCAGACGTCGTCAACATACAGGTCCCGTGTGAGCACGGCCGCCGCGCGCGGGAACCTGTGTCGCTCACGCTCCGCCAATTCCAATAGCGTGCGGATTGCTATGTAGGGGCTAGACTTCAGCCCGTACGTATTGGTATTCAGCTCGTACACCCTCATTGGTTTGGTCGGGTCCTCCCGCCAAAGTATGAGCTGAAACCTTCGGTCATCAGGGTGTATCAAGGTCTGGCGGAACATCATCCGGATGTCCGCTCCAAACACCACCTGATGTCTCCTGAAGTTCAGGATGATGTCGATGATGTCCCGATGCAGCTTTGGCCCTGCATGGAGACACTGATTCAGCGACACTCCTGTGGAGGTAGGCGCTGATCCGTCGAACACCGTCCTCAGCTTGCCGTTTGAAGCCTTCAACACGGCGTGATGTGGCAAGAAGTAATGACATGTCGATGTCCAATCGACGCGAGCGAGAGACATGTGTCCTAACTCCTCGTACTCTCGCATGAAATCCACGTACTTCCCCCTAAGTACGGGATCGCGCTGCATACGTCTTTCCATAGACAGCAGACGCTTCTCGGCCAACTGTCGGGACTGGCCCAGCTCCGGCGGGCAGTCCACGAATGGCAGTCTGGTCTGAAATCTACCCGACGGTGTCCTCACCGTATGAGTCTCGTAGAAGGACTCGCATTCCACATGGGCCGGGTCCAACCTGGACACCATGGGAGGCTCTTCCACTTCCCAAAACCTCTGTATCACCCGCGCGATGGAGGCTGAAGCGTAGAGCAGGTTGTCCTGGGAGAGCTCCCTCTCCACCACAGGACCCATTATGCAATGGCCAAGAAGGGTAGGAATTGCCGACATCGAAGTGTGGGCAATAGCCTTGGTTGGTCCAGACCATAGCAGCCCCAGGACATCGCAGCCCAGCAGCAGGTCCACTGGTGCTGGCTCGTAGAACCGGGGGTCTGCCAAGCGCAAGCCCTTTGCGAGAGACGCCAACCCTGGCGGTAAGAACACGGAGGGACTGCATCCAACTACCGTGTCTATGACCGTAGCCTGAACCTGGATCCTCCAGGAGGACGGTTCCGCACCTGAAAAGGCGAAGGATGTCTCGCCCGCGAGACATCTCACTTCCACACCCCCTACCCCACGGATGGGGGAAGCCTTAGCTTTATATCGCAGGCCCAGGCGTGTCGCCACTCGAGTGGTGAGCAGACAACCCTGGGCGCCTGTATCCAGGAGAGCACGTACCCGTACGTGGTCCCCTTTAGGACCCCACACGCGGACCCACGCGGTGGGGAGGAGCACAGTCCCTGGCTCCTTGTGTGACTGCGCACCGGCTAGTCAACACTGGCCGGCGCCGTCCGACACCGGCGGACTAGGCGGGCCTGGCCAGTAGGGCGGTCTCGCGCAATAGACCACCGACCGTGGTGGTGCGTATGGCGCAGACGGGTGTCCATACCGGAAGGGAGGCGGGTGATACTCCAGCCGCGGATACTCGTGTATCGGCGGCGAGAAGCTCACCGGCCTCTCCTTGTGCTGCTCTACCGGAGGCGGCGATGGGGGGTAGGAGAAGGGCAGCCGGTCCAGAATGTGCGGGCTTATAGGGCGCCCGTCCCGCCAACAGGCCCGGGTCCTCGGGTGCCCACGCGTAGCCACATATGCCTGGGGCGGGCCGGTAGCCCTACCGGCCGGCGCGTGGACCGGACTATCCACCCGGATCCCTGCCGGGTTCATGGGTTGAGCGCGGGGTGCGTCGTACACGGGATGTCCGTAGCCTCCCGGAGACTGCGGAGTCCGTGGACGCGCGCCCCCGCCCGTGGGGCCCCTGCCCCTTGGAGGGGGCGTGCTTCGCTGAGGGCGCCCTGCGCCCTGTGCGTGTCCAGGTCCTCTGGACGGCGCGCCCCCGCCCGTGCCCTCTGCATCCCCAGAGAAGCGGCACAGGGCCTCCAGGTGTGGTCCACCACACCTGGGGCACGGCTGCTGCTCGGAACAGTCGCGGTAGTTATGCTGCCCGAGGCAGCCGTAGCAGAGTTGGAGCCTCTTCGCCAGCTGCCGGCGCTCCAGCACCGGGAGGTTGGCGAAGGCCCCACACCACCGCAGCTCATGTGCCTGGCCACATGAGGGGCACCCCCCTGGGGTGCTGGTCACGGCCGCGGTCACCCTTCCGTGGCCCCGTGTCCCCCTGGAACCTCCCGGAGGTTGCTGCGCACCCGTGCGCGGGGGAACCCCAGAAGACCCTGCTCCCGGGTCGGAGGACTCTGCCAGTCTGGCCTCCCACTCCAGGAACTGGAGCAGGTCCCCCAATGTTGGGAAGGCCGTCTTCCCTTTTCCGGCCCTGTCCAGCTGCTCGCGGTCAAACCGCGACCTCGCGTCCGCCAGGATACGGTCCAGTATGACGTGGACCAGGAGGAACCCCCACTCCTCCACCGGCAGCCCTAGGAGTCTGAGGGCGTTGATGGCCACCCTCACCGGCGTCAGGATTTCCTTCCTGATCTGTGACCGGGAGGTGACCTTCCTCAACGTCAGCAAGCTCCTGACGTGGGCATCCGCCAGTAGTCGAGGGTTCTGGTACCGCGTCTCCAGCAGTTCCACTGCTGTGTCGTACTGGTCGTCCTCGACCGGGAGATGCTGGATGAGCGACCGCGCCTCATCCCGCACCGACGCGAGCAGGTAAGCCAGTTTTTGACCCTTGGTGAGATCCGCCCTGTTCTCCACCAAGGATCCAAACATATTTCGGAAGGCCGTCCACTCCTCGGACCTACCTCCGAAACTGGGAAGCTCGAGGGTGGGCAGCCGGCTGACCACCCCCGGTCCCATGGCCATTGCTGGCTGAGCGCCAGCCGCTGGCGCCTTGGCTGCCTTGCGGATGACTTCCGCCCGCTCCGCGATGTCGTCCGCGAGCTGGAAGATCTGCTCCATGTCTTCCTCCGCATCCTTGTCGCAGGCCCCCTGACTAAGGAGCTCTGCCAGCGCTTCCTCCGCCATGCCGACGCGTTCCCGCACGTCCTGGGCCCGGAGCAGGATGGCATTCTCTTTGTTGGGCCGCTCAAGGAGCGCTGCCGCAGATGCGAACCATCGCATCTGCGATTGTAACACAGACCGTGCCTTCGCGGGCGGAGCCATGACGCGGAGCTAAACTACCAAGTTAACCCCTAAATCACAAAACAACAAAGGTTGGCGACCGCACCAATTTTTAAAACCATACAAAAGAAAATGCAAATAAAAATACACACAATCAAAGTTGTATACAAAAAAACAATATTAATTTATATGTATATGAAAGTCCAAAACAATATTCCCTATGTCGTTTGGCAAATAAATATTCTCTTATGCAGCCAAATAAACACAAAATAATTATTATGTTATCTGGCAATATCCGATGCAGATAAAAAAGCCCTCGCCAAATTGCTTCGTTTGCAAGTGTAAAAAGAACCTTAGATAGACTTTCCGAGTCTATGGTTAGTTCCGACCAATGATAGAACAACAGCTTTCACAAAATGGCCGGATATTTTCCCAACAAATAATGCAAGATGACAAAATGACGAAACAATATATTTTTCCAGATTTTCAACAAATCCTTTGTTAGAAACACAAAATATCCATTAATAACAAACCCTACAAGCAAAGTCACGCGAAACGCCTTGTAGATTAACTACGCTACTTGCTACCAAAATGTTTTGGATAAACTGCCGTTCAGCATGGGAATCCGCCGCGATCTGAACGGTAGTGGTTACCCTAGATAAACCTAACTTAAATCTAGGTCTCTGCTACCACCCAGTTTACGACTGGGAACGTTTTAACACTAAACCTATAAATAACTAGTACACGGTACCTTGGCTAACCAGTGCCTCTGGATAGGGTGTGTAAACCTACACTTATCCCTCGAATCTACCCCAGGTTCCCCGTGTAACTAATATTATAATATATATAAATAGATGGGTACGATACGTGTCAGATTCTCGTCCGAGTCGGCCTCCTTCCGAACAATTGAGCACCGCAATCCAGTAACCAATATCTCGCGTCCGCGCGGATAACTTTTATCCCACAAACAAAAGGGTTAACGCCCGGCGTTATATAGTTCACACAACCTTCGTTCTCGCGACCGCGCTGAGAAACGGAGGCACCACAAAAACACGCGATCCTCGCGAAGGGTCCCGGACCTCTAGCAAACACTTGCACCCGGTGCACTTGAGTATGCGACAATTATTCCCGCGACCGCGCTTTCGAGTACCGACTCGACAATTCAACAGTCCCGGACTGATAGTTGAAACAAAGGGACAATAAGACATGCGCCCGCGCAGTCGACTAGTTCTCAATGCACTATGAATACTGTGTCGGAGCCGTCCGAGCGATGTACTCAACTTAAAACGGAACATGCGGGTAGTTTGAAAACATTGGCCGACCCCGGCTTTCGAATTATAATTACCCTGTTCTTTTACAAATTAGCAAAATACATTGTTACGTCATTCTATTCCGAACAACTATATAAGTATTATATCAGCTATCTGGTCGCCATCACACAAGCTTTGCTTAGTTTGGGGTCAGATGGTGATGTGTGTGTATTGTCCACCAATTTATTTAAATATTGGTGGACAACTCACACACAACACCATCTGACAACAAACTAACCAAACCTTGTACTATAGTTTCTATAGTACTTATACAGGGTTATTGGTAATCAGCCTGCATCCTTTTAAGGGCATGTTAAGGACATTACATATGACAACTTTTGTTTTACGGTTTTTAAAAATTCAAATATTTTTTTTCTCATACAAAATAAAGAAAATATATTTGTCCTGTCTAAAACCATTTAACTCTATAAACACGTGCCCGCAACAAGCAGGCGCGCTCTCTTTAACGCTCGCCGACAGTAGGCACGATGCTACAGATAGGATAATAGTTACTACTGTGCCGTCAAGGCATATGAAAGGGTAGCGGGGACTGCACGGGGGCGGCTCCACGTGCCTACAAATCAAAACCTTTAACAACCAAATTTGTAAATTTGGCTGTTAGTAGTAAATCGAAAAGCGCGCGAATCGACTTGTTTTTGTTTTAATGGTTCGTTACAATGCCGTGCTTATACGTTAACATTGGGTAGGTACATACAGAAATGGTGTGAGTTTTCGCTCCCATCATCACCACCACAACGACAATGTAGCCGTCGCTTGCGGCGAATACGTCAGGTTGTTTCGCAATACCTATCTAGTGTTTTGGTGATATTGATCATAATTAATATGAACATTTATTGAGTGACTACCCGTACTCTGCAATGAGGAGGGCTCCTTGCCACAACTCGCATAAAAGTAGGTACTAGTATTAGAACTGTTAACAAGACGGACCGCCGGCATATTAATCGTACCGGGTGAAAGAGCTTGACAAAGAATTCGGCCGCTAGACACGCGGTAGCGGTGTTGTTGTCCGAGCTGCCAGGTCGCCGGTCTCACATCACTGTGCTTAGTTCGCATTGTAGGCACGTTAACGCAATAGTCTAAACCAGCAACCAGGAACCTTTATTCGAAAAGTCACGTGCGGCGCACAAAAATCTGCTCAACTTGCCCAATAGCCTAAATACCTACATAAAAAAAACATAAAACATAATTTACCTACGTACCTACTTACCTACGTACTCGTAATAGCCTACGTATACGTAGGTAAGTTTTAATGCTGATAGACGAAATAATAAGTAGGTACAATTCATTTTACTTTTGTGCTTACTTCATTTTACTTAGATTTGAAATTTGTAGCGCATAATATTGTACTAGTCAAGCCCTTTCATTTGATACCCATATTGAGGTAGGTTGTGAAGAAATATTTTATCCGCCATTTGGTGGAGGCGGCCATCTTGAATCGATATTGACCAAACGTAGCTGAAACCATCCGCACGGAAATTAACCTTCAAATAAAAAACCTTCATCGAAATCGGCTTATCCGTTTGAGCTCTACGGTGCCAGAGACAGACACGCACGCACAGACACACACAGACAGACAGATATTGGCGTCAAACTTATAACACCCCTTTTTTTGGTAGGGGGTTAAAAACAATATTATTTAGGTAGGTACTAACAACAGTCTACACTACAGCAGCTGCGCTCGCTAAGTTGGTATCAACCAGACACGACTGAGATGGGCAGAGCGATGCAGGTATGTGCTTGTAGTCTCTGCGTCCTCTGCGTGAGTAGGTACATAAATACCAGAACGAGAAAGAAACAAAACATGATCGAGAGCCAAGTTACTGAAGTGCACCTGGTGTTTGACGTTTGTGTTTCGTTTTGTAAGTACCTACCTAATTACCTACCTAGTTTTTATTACAGAATTACTTATTAATAACTACCTACTTAAATTACTAGTACAGACACAGATAATAAAATAGTAACTGTGATACGATTTATTAAACGATTTTAATGCTGATGGACTTGTTCGTAGTTACAATTAGGTAGGTATGTAGGTACTGTTTTATGTTTTTAAACTTAAGTATCCAAATACTAATCGTATTTTTGCAGCATCTCCTAAGTCTGGTGTATTAGTATTAAACGATAGTGGATTAGGAGTTTTTCATTGATAAATGTGTCTTTTCATTTGTGTCGTCCTCGATCCTCGACACAAAGTATCGTTCGTACGTTCGTAGGTACCTATGTACCGCAACACGCCGCGTGCAGCGAGCAACTCAAGGTCACACACAAGGTACACCCCCGGGCCGGGGCTCTGTTCAACGCTCGCCGAGAACGAGCCAGTGTTGCCAAGTTAGCTATTCTGTGGCTATATCTAGCAACTTTCTGTTTTTGCCAAAAATTTCATAACTTAGTGGCTAAATAGTTTGGCCACAGATTTAGCAACTTTTAGCTATCGACGATAATAAATAAGGCATAAACCACATCTTAATAAAACGAATTAGTTCGGTACGGAATATTTTTCGATTCCATAGCACTTATTGTCCGGAATCTTTTATGAATTAACAATATTGGCTATGGAGTCTTGCGCAAATGCTCACCCGCCGGGTGAAACCGGGAACCTCTGATTTTTCGTTTATTGCCGTAATACTCACACAATTGCAAAATTACACAAAATTCCTTGTAAATAATAAGACTTGAAAACCTTCTTTGCGAACTTTAATTTAGATAACTAATCAATTGTTTCAAATACTGCTATCTCTTTATTCTTTTTGACCTAATTGTTAGCCACTTTTGAGACTACAAAATCTTAAACATTCTAGCCACTTTTGAAAGAGTTTGTTCATTTCTTATATCACTGATTTGGCAACACTGCACCGAGCGCGGCAGCGTTAAAGAAAAAGGAAAAGGGAGACGGGCAGCTGCGCGGAAGCGGCTAAACGTATGTAGGAAAATTCAAAAATTCGACTATTAGTAGCGATGTAGCGAATCGAAACGAGCGCGAGTCCAGTAACTTTCTATCAAGTTAGGAGAAGCGATGTTTTATCTCGCGTGAATGAACAATTCGTCTTTCGGTGTGGATTTTGTGTTGGAACTGCTGGTGACTGACTATTTTGAAAGTTTTGTGCGTGATTCTTACCGCCACCCGCGGGACTTGCAGCTTCGAGAAGATCTTGCGTAAACGTGTGATAGGTATGTGAAAAAAACATTTTGTTTTTACTATGGTTGTATTGTTTATGATTACGTGAACAGACGAGAGTTTGTTGGCTCTCGTGGGCCAGCTGCCGGAGCAACGAAAACGAGGCAGGCGAAAGTACCTAGACTGAGTCTCATGCTGAGTTTATCTCTTGTTAAGTAGCTACATAGTTTATCTAAATATCGTCGGCCTCCCTTTTTAAAAAAAATCCAAGCTAAATCTAAAAAAACATTTCTACGCTAATTCTGTAAAACTAGCTGATAGTGAATGTGACTACGATTGTGAGATCGTAGGTTTGAATCCCGCCTGCTCATCTCGGTGCCAATGGTTTCCTAGTGTAAGTTTGTCATCATCCCTGGCTTTGACGGTGAATGAAAAAATCGAGAGAAAACCAGCATAAATTAAATAAATAAGCAAATGATTTTGATGGCTATGATATTTTTCAAAATTCAAACTACCTAGGTAATTAAAATTGACTTATCAGTATTACTGATACTAACTTCATAACGGATTTTATTGCTGACGATATTGATTTGTAATTTTTTAAACCTAAGTACCCATGTACTTCTCTTACTTTTTGAAACCAAATCTAAGCGTGGTGAAGTATTACAAAGTTAATTACGCGAGCAACGTTTGCTACGCTATGCTACTTTGGACTCAGCTGTTTTACTACATGCGCAGATGAATGAAGCGCTGCGCCGCGCCGCGCCGCGCGTAGAGCTAAGTAGTGCTAGAGAGGACAACAAAAACTTAACTAATTTTTTTTGATGAATGTATTGACTTTTAACTAAAGTTGTAGAACAAAAGTTGTTTATTTAAATATACAGAACATGCCCTTAAAAGGATGCAGGCTGATTACCAATAACCCTGTATAGTTCAAAACGAAATCTATAAAATAGAATCTGTAAACGAAAGATCGTTCTAAGCGTTTTCCATATTAAATATTCCATAGAATCTTTGCGAACGCAAACAAAACAACGAAAGAATGCTCTACGTTTGTTTACACCAAATGAATTTGATACAGTGGGGATAGAATGAGCATTCGCTCGTCTGATGTAAATCGGCCTTAACACAAAATGTTCTCTCTTCTGGGACTCAGGGCCTTCTCTCGCAAGAAAAGAGCGAAGAATATGCTCCACCACGCTGACCCAGTACGGGTTGGTGGATGAAGCATGACCTCGAATGATTCTAGGTACATGTCGGTTTCCTCACGATGTTTTCCTTCTAACCGTTTTTTTTTTAAGTGAAAACTTCTTTAGGCGCGCCTAGGCAAATTTTTCGTGGGGTGTAAATTGATTTCTATCGTCACGCTCGGGTATGATAAGAAATCTTCGGGTAAATTCGGGACCTTGGCAATTGGGCATCTAGAAATGCGTCAGCCAATAGGAAATTCTGAAAGGGCGTGGCCTCGCCATAATGGCATGGCCATCTAGAAATGCGTGAGCCAATGGGAAATGCTGACGCATTTCTAGATGGCCATGCCATGATGGCGAGGCCACGCCCTCCGGTTACACTCGTGTAGTTTCCAAAGTAAGCTATCAAATTCTGAGTTATAAACTTTTCACTTCTATCGGCAGTTCCTATGACTGCCAATTTTTTTTTTTTAAGTTAGAGGCAATACATTTATGACTTCAATCGAGATCCGGTGGGTCAGAAGTATAGACATCTTTTTTTTGTGTACTGGTGTGATGTGTGTGTTAATGAATTCTATGTCTTATTGTCTGTCAGGTACGGGCTTGTTTGGCTCGACGGCGGCGACGCAGGCCCCGGCCTTCGGTACGAGCACGGCGTCTACGTTCGGTTTTGGGAGCACTATGCAGAATCAGGTTGGTACTAAACCTTTTTTTAGCCTTTAATAGGTTTACACTTGACCTCCATCTCGCCTGATGTTAAGCGACGATGCGGTCTACGATGGAGCGTGTTTACATAGAAGAAACCGATTCACTCTCGATTTAAAGACACCAAGATTGGAACCTTCGTGAAAAACCCACTCAGGCAACGTATTCCACAGTCTAGAGTGGTTGTAATAGAGTATGTTTTGTCTTGTCAGCCGGCGACTGGGGGCTTGTTTGGGGCGAAACCAGCGACCTCTGTGTTCGGAGCGCCGGCTAGTAGTACGGGGTTCGGGGGCTTCGGCGGTGGCGGCCTGTTCGGAGCCAAGCCCACGCAGACCGCGGCGCCGAGCTTCGGGGCGCCGCAAACAGGTAACACTCTGCGAGCCAGGTACCACTCTTCGCGAGCCAGGTAACACTCTACGAGCCAGATAACACTCTACGAGCCAGGTAACACTCTGCGAGCCAGGTAACACTCTGCGAGCCAGGTAACACTCTTGGAGCCAGGTAACACTCTTGGAGCCAGGTACCACTCTTCGAGCCAGGTAACACTCTTGGAGCCAGGTAACACTCTTGGAGCCAGGTAACACTCTACGAGCCAGTTAACACTCTTCGAGCCAGGTAACACTCTTGGAGCCAGGTAACACTCTTCGAGCCAGGTACCACTCTTGGAGCCAGGTACCACTCTTGGAGCCAGGTAACACTCTTCGAGCCAGGTAACACTCTTGGAGCCAGGTAACACTCTTGGAGCCAGGTAACACTCTTGGAGCCAGGTAACACTCTTCGAGCCAGGTAACACTCTTAGAGCCAGGTACCACTCTTGGAGCCAGGTAACACTCTTCGAGCCAGGTAACACTCTACGAGCCAGGTAACACTCTTCGAGCCAGGTAACACTCTTCGAGCCAGGTAACACTCTTCGAGCCAGGTAACACTCATCGAGCCAGGTAACACTCTACGAGCCAGTTAACACTCTTCGAGCCAGGTAACACTCTACGAGCCAGTTAACACTCTTCGAGCCAGGTAACACTCTACGAGCCAGTTAACACTCTTCGAGCCAGGTAACACTCTTGGAGCCAGGTAACACTCTTCGAGCCAGGTAACACTCTTGGAGCCAGGTAACACTCTACGAGCCAGTTAACACTCTTCGAGCCAGGTAACACTCTTGGAGCCAGGTAACACTCTGCGAGCCAGGTAACACTCTTGGAGCCAGGTACCACTCTTCGAGCCAGGTAACACTCTTGGAGCCAGGTAACACTCTTGGAGCCAGGTAACACTCTACGAGCCAGTTAACACTCTTCGAGCCAGGTAACACTCTTGGAGCCAGGTAACACTCTTCGAGCCAGGTACCACTCTTGGAGCCAGGTACCACTCTTGGAGCCAGGTAACACTCTTCGAGCCAGGTAACACTCTTGGAGCCAGGTAACACTCTTGGAGCCAGGTAACACTCTTGGAGCCAGGTAACACTCTTCGAGCCAGGTAACACTCTTAGAGCCAGGTACCACTCTTGGAGCCAGGTAACACTCTTCGAGCCAGGTAACACTCTACGAGCCAGGTAACACTCTTCGAGCCAGGTAACACTCTTCGAGCCAGGTAACACTCTTCGAGCCAGGTAACACTCATCGAGCCAGGTAACACTCTACGAGCCAGTTAACACTCTTCGAGCCAGGTAACACTCTACGAGCCAGTTAACACTCTTCGAGCCAGGTAACACTCTACGAGCCAGTTAACACTCTTCGAGCCAGGTAACACTCTTGGAGCCAGGTAACACTCTTCGAGCCAGGTAACACTCTTGGAGCCAGGTAACACTCTTGGAGCCAGGTAACACTCTTCGAGCCAGGTACCACTCTTGGAGCCAGGTAACACTCTTCGAGCCAGGTAACACTCTTCGAGCCAGGTAACACTCTTCGAGCCAGGTAACACTCTTCGAGCCAGGTACCACTCTTGGAGCCAGGTAACACTCTTCGAGCCAGGTACCACTCTTGGAGCCAGGTAACACTCTTCGAGCCAGGTACCACTCTTGGAGCCAGGTAACACTCTTCGAGCCAGGTACCACTCTTGGAGCCAGGTAACACTCTTCGAGCCAGGTAACACTCTTGGAGCCAGGTAACACTCTTCGAGCCAGGTACCACTCTTGGAGCCAGGTAACACTCTTCGAGCCAGGTAACACTCTTGGAGCCAGGTAACACTCTTCGAGCCAGGTACCACTCTTGGAGCCAGGTAACACTCTTCGAGCCAGGTAACACTCTTCGAGCCAGGTAACACTCTTCGAGCCAGGTAACACTCTTGGAGCCAGGTAACACTCTTCGAGCCAGGTAACACTCTTCGAGCCAGGTAACACTCTTGGAGCCAGGTAACACTCTTGGAGCCAGGTAACACTCTTCGAGCCAGGTAACACTCTTAGAGCCAGGTACCACTCTTGGAGCCAGGTAACACTCTTCGAGCCAGGTAACACTCTACGAGCCAGGTAACACTCTTCGAGCCAGGTAACACTCTTCGAGCCAGGTAACACTCTTCGAGCCAGGTAACACTCATCGAGCCAGGTAACACTCTACGAGCCAGTTAACACTCTTCGAGCCAGGTAACACTCTACGAGCCAGTTAACACTCTTCGAGCCAGGTAACACTCTACGAGCCAGTTAACACTCTTCGAGCCAGGTAACACTCTTGGAGCCAGGTAACACTCTTCGAGCCAGGTACCACTCTTGGAGCCAGGTAACACTCTTGGAGCCAGGTAACACTCTTCGAGCCAGGTACCACTCTTGGAGCCAGGTAACACTCTTCGAGCCAGGTACCACTCTTGGAGCCAGGTAACACTCTTCGAGCCAGGTACCACTCTTGGAGCCAGGTAACACTCTTCGAGCCAGGTAACACTCTTGGAGCCAGGTACCACTCTTGGAGCCAGGTAACACTCTTCGAGCCAGGTAACACTCTTCGAGCCAGGTAACACTCTTCGAGCCAGGTAACACTCTTGGAGCCAGGTACCACTCTTGGAGCCAGGTAACACTCTTCGAGCCAGGTAACACTCTTCGAGCCAGGTAACACTCTTGGAGCCAGGTAACACTCTTCGAGCCAGGTAACACTCTTGGAGCCAAGTAGCATTCTGCGGGGCGCCACAACCAGGTAACACTCTGCTGTTCGGAGCTTCGGGGCGCCACAATCAGGTACCACTCTTAAAGCCAGCCTTTTGAAGTGAAAATTTCTTTTGGCGCGCCACAGACAGATTTTTCGTGGCCTGCGAGTTGAATTCCAGCGTCACGCTCTAGCGTCTTGTAAATACTAACTAAACATTGTATACACACGTGTGTATGGTTCAAATATTTGAAATATTTTCGTAAACACTTAACTGAATATTTTAACTTGTGTGTTGTGTTAAATTTTGATTTGTTTGTATATACATAAGTATAAATGTTTTGTAGTGGTAGGACTCTTGGCAGAGTCCGCCTGGGGAAGTACCACACCTTTGCCAGTTATTCTACCGACAAGCAGTAATATGCAAACATTACTGTGTTCCGGTCTGAAGGGTAATGTTTCCAGAGAAATTACAGGGCTTAGAGATATAACAACTTAGATCTCTGGGTGACGAGCGCACGAGGACTTTTCCTGTTCCAATAGCTGCGTGTCACTGTGCTGTTATGTGGCAGGCGTGTTGCTTACCATCAGGCACATGTCCTGTTCGTCTCGTCACTCTTTATTTAAAAAAATGGTTGTCTGTAAAGTCGGTTTACTGACGATAGTTAAACGTGACAACGTCTTAAGAAATCAGTACGCTGATAGCGCGAGTAGTGATACCGCTCGACTCGGCGGGTGGCGCCCTCAGCGCTCAGCTTCGTCCGCATGGCACTGACGACGAACTAACGGTAACGTTACATGACGTCATGTTTTGCGGGCGTGCAGCCGGCTTCACCGAATTATAAGACGTTATCACGTCAAAAAAATCCATTTGATTAAGGGTTAATCTCGTCATAACGCGGACAAAATTGCAAGCATCCACTAGTAAAATAAAAATAAATGTCAAAGTATCAAAGTGAGTTTTTCCAACTTTCCTTTTAACTTTAGGGCTGCCATGCTGTTATTTTTTAAATTTGCCGCGCTTTTTCAGTATCAACTTTCATTAGCTAGACTCTAATGATTGAGTAATTTAATAAAACTTGGTCAAAAATGGACTCCTGATTTAATATTGATTTTTCCTCCAAACTGTGTCATGCTATTCTCGACTTTATGTATATCGCATTAAGAAACGCGTCGCGCGGGTGAAAACTGATTTTTCCCTGGCATTTAGGCGCACTCTTAAAGAGTTCAATCCACTTAACCGAATATCTTATATATAAAATTCTCGTGTCACAGTGTTTGTTTCCTTACTCCTCCGAAACGACTCTACTGATTTTTACCAAATTTTATATGCATATTCAGTAGGTCTGAGAATCGGCTACTAGCTATTTTTCATACCCCTAAGTAATAAGGGTTGTTCAACCCAAAAATCTAGATTATGATCCGAGCGAAGCCGGAACGGGCCGCTAGTAATATATATATATGTAAGTTGTGTGTGTGTAGGTCTGGTCGCGCAGCCGCTCGGGTTCGGGTCGAGCGCGCCGTCGTCGGGCGGGTTGTTCGGCGCCGGGTTCGGCAAGCCCGCCGCCGCGCAGCCCGCATTCGGGTTCGGGGCCGCGCAGCCGGCGCTCGGTGAGTCATCATTATTACTCTCATTGTAAACTAGATGGCGTGACCGTCGATTTAGCTTGCGGTGTCGAAATTTATTGCAGCTATTGAAGAGAGCTATGCTCGGAGTCTCTTTACAAACTAGAAGGCGTGATGGCGTGACTATCGATTTAGCTTGCGGTATCGAAATTTATTGCAGCGAGCTATGGAGAGAGCTATACTCGGAGTCTCATTACAAACTAGATGGCGTGATGGCGTGACTATCGATTTAGCTTGCGGTATCGAAATTTAATGCAGTGAGCTATGGAGATTGGAGAAAGCTATGCTCGGAGTCTCTATGCGCGACAGAATCCGTAAAGCCACTTACTTATACACACTGGCCCAGTGGAGGCCAACGCCAGTCGAGGGTCGTGTTGTGATGACTCGCGTCGCTGGCCGAGTTACGGCAAGTGTAGTTTTAGTAGTGGTAGGACTCTTAGCAGAGTCCGCATGGGGAAGTACCACACCTTTGCCAAATATTCTACCGCCAAGCAGTAATGTGCAAACATTACTGTGTTCCGGTTGGAAGGGAAATGATTCCAGAGAAATTACAGGGCTTAGAGACATAATATATCTTAGATCTTTGGGTGACGAGCGCAGTGCAGTGCTAGGTAATGATTTGAACTATCATGTTCCAATAGCTGCGTGTTACTGTGCTGTTATGTGGCAGGCATGTTGCTTACCATCAGAGGCACATGACCTGCTCGTCTCGTCACTCTATGCTGTAAAAAAAAAAAAAAATTGGCCAGTGTGTATAGGCATTGCACCCTCACTCGCTCAAAAAGGTCGCGCGGTTTTAGTCTACCGCTAGACCGTTCCTTCCAGGAAACAAGTGCCAGTCGGTTGTCGGACGCACGGCTGAGCGCTCGCGCAACGCGTTTCCCGCGCATATTGTTATTAGATATGTCGACAACCCTCCGCGCTAGACAGGGACAGAGTTACGCGTTAGAAAGAGTGCAAATGTTTATTTGAAAATCGCGACAGGTATTGCGAGCTGAATTGAACTTTGTTGTGTCCCAGCAAGAGTCGCTATTTATTTAATGCACTGGGCCAATGTGTGGATGCTACATAATGAAGATATTCGCAAAAGAACGAAAGTGGCCGACATAGCTCAAAGATTAAACATGCCCATTGCCACTTCAGCTTACTTACGTAAGCTGAAGTGGCAATGGGCAGGCCACATCGCTCGCAGAACTGACAACCGATGGGGAAGAAAGGTTCTCGAGTGGCGACCACGAACCAGAAGACGCAGTGTTGGACGGCCTCCCACTAGATGGACAGATGACCTCACAAAGGTCGCTGGAAACCGCTGGTTGCAGGTTGCCCGGTACCGTTCGTTGTGGAAATCTAGGGGGGAGGCCTATGTTCAGCAGTGGACGTCTTGCGACTGATGATGATGCGAATGTACATAGGCCTACGATGGTTTGACGAATTAGGT
Source organism: Ectropis crepuscularia (assembly GCA_963693475.1). Lineage (NCBI taxonomy): Eukaryota > Metazoa > Arthropoda > Insecta > Lepidoptera > Geometridae > Ectropis > Ectropis crepuscularia. Next base: position 16,671,475 of record OY856364.1, read on the forward strand.
AATGGTCTTTTGATGAAGTGTTTCATTTATAAGTGTGTGTAAACGTCTATGTCATTGTGTGTATCACGGAGTTACACATTCAATTGACCATTTTACAATAAGTATAGAATCATTTATTGAAGTGATAACTTCTTTTGACGCGCCACAGGCAGATTTTTCGTGGGCTGTGAATTGAATTCTAGCGACACGCTCGGGAAATCTTCGGGTAAATTCGGGACCATGGCCATTGGCTAGCTAAAAATGAGTCAGCCAATGGGAAATGCTGAAAGGGTGTGGCTTGACCATCTAGAAATGCATGAGCATTGACATGGGAAATGTTGACGCATTTCTTGATGGTCATGCATGATGCCCAGGTCACGCCCACCGGTTACACCCGTGTAGTTTCCAAGGTAAGCTATCTAATTCTGAGTTATAAGTTTTCACTTCTATCGGCAGTTCCTATGACTGATGACTGCCAATTTTTTTTTGTATAACTCAAACCATCTACATTTTCACTTACAATCCTCACCCTGAGCTTTAGAAACAGTGTAAAGTAATTATTAATAGTAGTGATAGGACTCTCAGCAGAGTCCGCCTGGGGAAGTACCACACCTTTGCCAGTTATTCTACAGCCAAGCAGTAATGTGCAAACTTTACTGTGTTCCGGTTTGAAGGGCAATGTTATCAGAGAAATTACAGGGCTTAGAGATGTAACATCTTAGATCTCTGGGTAAACGAGCGCACTGCAGTGCTAGGTAATGATTTTTATTCTTCATATTCCAATAGCTGCGTGTCACTGTATTGTTATGTGGCAGGCGTGTTGCTTACCATCAGGCACATGACCTGCTCGTCTCGCCACTCTATATTTTTAAAAAAATCTATTAATCATTGAGTCAAATTATGAGGTAAATAATGTCTGTCCGGCCAGAGTGCTCGGAAGCGAAAGAGGTCCGTTCTTCGACGTTCGGTAGCTCGCTGTCCGCGCCTCCTTGGTCGGCTATAAAATATATGTTTACAATAATAATATGTTTACTATTTATGTATGTCCTCAGGTGCTGGGTTGGGAGGTAACGCGTTCCAATCGAAGCCGGCGACGGCGCCGTTCGGTCAGCTCGGCACCAGCAACATGTTCCAGACCCCCGCCGCCAATAACACCTTCAGAACTGGTGAGTGATCAGCTGATTACCACCGACAAACATCTTGAATAGGGCTTAGATGTTCAAGATGTTTGTCGGTTGTATATTCTAGATGTTTTTCGGTATATTCTAGATGTTTGTCGGTTGTATATTCTAGATGTTTGTCGGTTGTATATTCTAGATGTTTGTCGGTTGTATATTCTAGATGTTTGTCGGTATATTCTAGATGTTTGTCGTTTGTATATTCTAGATGTTTGTCGGTTGTATATTCTAGATGTTTGTCGGTATATTCAAGATGTGTGTCGGTTGTATATATGTATATTCAAGATGTTTGTCGATATATTCAAGATGTGTGTCGGTTGTATATTCAAGATGTTTGTCGGTTGTATATTCAAGATGAAAATCGCTTTTAGCGGTAAGGTCGCCACTTGATTCACTAGTTCTAGGCTAAGTATCTTCGTTTTTTTAAAGTTTTATACTGTGGACAATAAAAAGTTTCTATCTATGTAAAGTATTCAAGATGTTTCTCAGTAATGTATTTAAGTTATTCCGCTATTATAGCTACCCGGCATAAGTCTTGAATAATAACATAACTTGTAATTATATTTAAAATAAAATGTAAGTTTTATTAAAAGCAAAAAAAGGTGTGTGTGCGATTCACACACGATAGAAGTGAAACTTCAGTAAATCGACAAAAGAATGAGATGAATAAATATAACAAGGGTAGGATACACAAGCCAATCTTCACGCGCGCAAGTGATTAAAAAGCTTGCCAGTGACACAATATTTTTCTTATTTTTTTAACTCAGAATTTGATAGCTTACCTTGGAAACTACCGCCTAAATAAGTTTTCACTCCAAAAAGCGTGCAAAACAAAAATCTTAATAAACCCTTGGTCAAGATCGAAACCGGTACTTTACAGTCGTTAAGGCGAGATCGTAATAATTGCGCCCAACGCCGTTTGAGAGATGCGTCGAAAATGACGCTTACTTGCAGTATGGGACAAAATAGTACGTATATTTCTGTCTCATTCTTTCCTGCACATTTTTGTATTTGTGTCTCTTACCTGTCGTTTTTTCCGTTGCATCCGGTTTGAAATCACAACGATTCTAAAGAAGTTTCACTTCAAAAACAGAATTGTAAAACACATTTAAGAAAATTTTATGCTAGACATTTATCAAGTTCGACCAAACTAGAGACGAACTTCTTAGTATTCCTTGGATTCACCGTGCGGGTGCCGGGTCCATCGTGTGGCAGAGAGAGAAATCTCGAATAGACCCCGAGACTTGTGACTCGGGCGTAGGTTTAAAAGGGGCCCCTTATATTGACGTACGTCAACACTCACCTTCACTACTCGTATTTCTCTCCCTGCCCAGCCAAATCCGATATGATCCTACTAGTGCAGCTTTAGATACTCGTTCTAGTATAGAACTTACTGCACTTCTGGACAATCCAAGGTCTGCAGGTTATAGAGAGATTTTGCTGGTATACCTCTCGCTTCTACTTCTACAGCGTATAAATTAACTACATAGCCATTTTTTGTTAATTCGTTTTGAAGGTCGTAATACTTATTTTGTTTCATCGCGTGGTCTTTAGGTATATTAGTTTCCCACGGTACGGTAAGTTCTACCAGGACTATGCGTTTCGTAGCCCTAGAAAAAAGGAAAATGTCCGGTCTGGATGACGAAACACCCACATCCTCTGGGATTTTGTAGTGCTTTTCATACGTGTCCATTAAAATAGTCCAATCAGGTGCTGAACCCAGGATTGAGTAAGGCTTGTTCTTGGAGTTTGAAGTTGAACCCTCTTTTACAAAGTTAATTTGTCTTTTGTTTATCGTCAATCCCTTTTGGGCTCTAGCCATCTCTAGCTACCGAAAGGTTACGGCTTCACGTATGATTTCAAGTACGCTGTCATGGCGCTGTGAGTAATGACCCCTATTAAGGAGCACCTTGCATCCCACCAATATGTGCCTTGCTGTACATATCGCCTCACCACAAGTATAGCAACATTTTTCAGAGGCTTTTCCCCACCTTACCAAGTTACTCTGGTCAGGGAGGGTCATTTGGAAAGCGTTCAGATAAAATTTTAATAAGGCAGGAGACCAGTCATATAGCAAGGTGCGCCACTTCAGAGCTAATGGGATACAAAACTCACCTATGGTTAACCACTCACTTTGCATTTCTAAATTCCAAATTCATAAATGCCAAGTTTATAATGTAATTTTAATATAATTTATTGAATTATTAGAATTCAACGAATATCGGTTGACTTGGTGAAAACTTCACTGGAAACAAACAACATTACACTGGAATTTTGTATATTACCAGCAGCGCCCCGCGGTTTTACCCGCGTAGTTCCCGTTCCCGTTGTTTTTCCGGGATAAAAGTAGCCTATGTGTTCTTCCAGACTATAATCTATCTGTGTTCCAAATTACAGCCCGATCCGTTTATACGTTAGGACGTGATTGAGCAACAAACATCTATACATAGACATTTATAATATTAGTAGGACTAGCTGTACACTGCGCGCGTTGCTACGCCACCTGTCGAAAATTGGTCGTATCAATGATTTAGAACAAATTTTTATTAACTTAAAAAGGTTTATAATGACGCAACCCTCAAAGATAGACACATGCTGTCGCCCACGTCACAGACTTCAGCGCACGTCAATGAAAGCTCTCAAAGAGGAATATTTTTTCCAGTTTTTGTTACATTCTTCATTCATGCTTCGCACCTATTGATACAGATAGTGCAATCCACGAAGACGCGCCCCACTATTCCTCCTAACCGTTTATAGTATATGTGTGCAAGCTTCCGTCAATGTTTGAGTGTTATCGGTACACACTAATTACCTATGAATGCACACGCACACTACAATGACTGGTGAATGGTTCGCGACTGACGCTCGGAGCAAACGCGATTGGTGGAAAACAAAATTGGTGGGGCGCGTCTTCGTGGATTGCACTATCTATAGTAGCGTAATGTTATAGTGCAGTATAAAAAATGTGTCTGCCTCGATAAATGGACTATCCAACAGAAAAATAATCTTTCGATTCGGACTAGTAGTTCCCGAGATTTGCGCGTTCAAACAAACTCTTCAGCTTTGTAATACGAGTTTAGAAGATAAATATATAATGTGATGTATTGTTTCAGGGTTGGACAGCGGCCTCGGCGGCGGTATGTTCGGTAATACCTCGTCTCTCGGCGGGAGCGCACTCGCTCCGCTCGGCATGACGCCCAACAACACGCTCGCCAAGTACGTGCTATCATATATAATACTCGCACAAACAATTCACTTTATAAATTAATTTTATCACTCTGATAGGTCTTTTAACGAAATCGCTTTGTGAGTTTTTTGTAGTACAGAGTGAAAAGACGAACATGACATGTGCCTGATTAAAAGCAACATCTGACATAGTGACACCAGATCATTACCTAGCATTGCAATACTAATTCGTCAACCAAAGATATTTTCAATGATTTATCTATTAATTATTCCAAAAATTGTCCTTGTTGTATAGTATTTCCCACTACTGCAAATAGGTGGCAATACATGTTTGCAAAAGTAAGATTGTCAAGAGAATTCTTACTTATTTTACTACCTTCTTTATAGTACATTATGGTACACGTATGTAATGTTGATGATATACGCTGAGGCGTCATTGAGACCCGAGGCGTTAGTCGAGGGTCTAAAGAAAGCCGAGGTGGGATCAGATGGTGTTTTATTAATTGTCCACAAATATTAGTAGTTATAGTAAGCACAGTACTGCTTCCTCCGCAGCCTGTCCGGGTCGTCAGCGACGGGTAACGTGCACGAACAGATCCTGACACTGGCTGCGAGACCTTACGGAGACTCCCCTCTGTTCAAAGATATTCTGCCTGATACCGGTAAGTTATTTGTATTCTCTTTTTATTCTACACTCTGGTACAAAGATGAGCAAGTACGAAATTATTAGAAAATGTATTTACCATTGGATAACCCGTTCAATTTAAAGTGATTTTTGTTATGAAACCAGTTTCCTAAACGCAATATTTAATATGTTAGCTATCATACAAACTTTACGCGCGACGCATAGAAAATGCCAGACTACTTTGTATGAAGCCTTTTTGGGAAAGTCTAAAATCGTGATATCACGGGAAGTTTTTAAGATAAACTAATTCTTTTACCTATGTTTTAGTTATTGAGTAACCTTTTGACGGCAGATTAATTCAAAAATTAGTCGTCAAGCCTATTATTCTGACTCTTGACTGCTGTTTCAAAATATATTGTGAACCGTGTGTATGTATGTCGCGCATCGTTGCTTTGCCATGTCAATGATGCGAACCTAACAAACTTTTGAAGTGAAAACTTCTTTAGACGCGCCTAGACAGATTTATCGTGAGATGTGAATTGAATTCTAGCGTCACGCTCGGGTATGATAACAAAACTTCGGGTAAACTCGGAACCATGGCTATTGGCCAGCTAAAAATGCGTCCACCAATGGGAAACGCTGACGCATTTCTAGATCTAGATCTAGATCTATTTATTTCATTTTGTTTTTTTTTCCGCCAGGTGGCGCTGACAAGTAAACATAAGAATATTTTGCTCTGCAAAGTTTAAATAATTAAAAATAGTTTAAATGATTATTATACCTCAAAACAAGTGAAATAGTTAATTATCACTGATAATAAAGCAATGCAAGTGTTATTCAAACCTTATAAGTGCCAAACAAGTGAAAATAAAACATTTTTTCAAAAGTGACCGGTAACAAAATTTGAAATTTCGTACCAAAACATTTAACATTGACTTTTCAAAATGATCTCAAATTGTTATAGTACTACCATATGTGTTTAAATGTGCTACGCTACGTAAGTGTACCTAATAATACCATTTGAACGTCTTAAACAGTGAAAAGGTATTTATCCGCTTTTATAAATTGTTGAAGAATACTGCACTTTCACGACAGAATAGCGACATCTGTATATTCTTGTCTAAATTATTATCAAGCCCAAATAGTTGAATCAAGAGTCACACAAAACATTCAAATTCTTCAAATATTTAACAAATGCTTCAAATTGATGAACACCAAGAAGTACTTACATTACCCTGAAGATGGCGCTGTCTCCTAACTTACTTCAAGAAAACGCAAAATTGCCTAAAAAAGATTAAGGTATTTATCCGCTTTTATAAATTGTTGAAGAATACTGCACTTTCACGACAGAACAGCGACATCTGTATATTCTTGTCTAAATTATTATCAAGCCCAAATAGTTGAATCAAGAGTCACACAAAACATTCAAATTCTTCAAATATTAACAAATGCTTCAAATTGATGAACACCAAGTAGTACTTACATTACCCTGAAGATGGCGCTGTCTCCTAACTTACTTCAAGAAAACGCAAAATTGCCTAAAAAAGATTTGATTTCCCTGGACTGTGTAGCATGTCCGAATAAGATCAGAGATAGATTATTTTTAACATGTTCTTTATGTAAAAGTAACTATGATATCATGTGTGCTAACGTTTCAAACACCCGGTTTTATATGATGGACTTAGAAAGAAAACAATCTTGGATTTGCTTAATGTGTAGAAGCAAAACACGAAATCGAAATAACATAAACACGCCAGTAGGTGTCCATAACTTAAAAGAAGACTCCTCAAACATTACTCTTAGAAAACCGAGAATTCAACGTTGTCTCTCCCTCGAAAACTTATCAATAAATAATGACAGCGCGAGTGACATTTTTGAAGATGCCACGGTTCATGAGAACACACTAAATCCGTCTCAAACTCAGCTCAAAGATGAAATCGAAGAATTAACAAGCCAACTCATCAAAGCTAAACAAGAAATTAATATATTATTAAAAGAAAATAGCAAACTGAAGCAGATAGTAGAAAAACACGAAAATGAGAAGAAAGAGAGCAAAATATGCCGTAAATCTTTAAATAGAAAAGTACACTACACAAAGGACAATCATCTAAGCAACTGTTCATCAAGCCCAACTTCAAATGAGACTCTACATTCAGGAGCTACTCAAACTCCACCAAAAACTGTAACCAGTTCCGAATCACGCTCAGTGACTAATGTAAAAAAATGCATCAAGATAACTGAAAAACCAAGGATGGAAAATGGAAAACATAACAGTCTGAAACCAGACAAAATGCCAAAAATTTTAATTTGTGGAGATCAGAGCTGTAAAGATTTATCTTCGATACTGATTACTATTCGCGATAAATATAAAAATGCCAAAAGCTACGAAGTAATAAATTACACGTTTCCAGATGCACCTGTGGAGTACATATTTAACTCGATTCGATACAACATACAATCCTTGAACGAGAATGATTGGATTATTTTAAGTGTAGGTTCAAACGACTCAAACCCGACATCATTTTTAATGGGGATTTCTAGTATCCTGCAAACTGCATCAAAACCAAGAGTTATTGTAACAAATGTTGCCCATAACCCATACTTAAGTGAGGACAAACTTAACCATAACTTAAAAATCCTTGCTTATAACCGACACAAGTGTCAATATCTAAACACGTGTAGTAAAACAAATCTACAAATAAACAAATATTTCCTTACAAAATGCATAAATAAAATAATAAATGAGCATGATTATGATACATTCTTTTTAGGGAGAAATTTGACAAAAACTCATAAAAATTCCAATACTAAAGTAAAACCGATAAACCAGTCTCGAGTAATTCCAGGTACGATTCCCTATTATTTCAAAAAAATCAACTCTACCTACAGAGAAAATTCAGAAAATAGCCGTACAACAGAGGACGTTCCAAAACCAGGAACAATACCTTTTTACTTTAACAATAAAGCAGCCCCTGAAACAAGTAGCCCAAAGAGAATCTCTCAAAAGTTTTTTCGAGCCCAAACGTAACATAAATAATTTCAAAATTATGCATTTAAATGCACGGAGCCTTAGGAGAAAGTTAGACGAGTTGGAATTAATAGTCAACGAAGATAAATTCGACGTATGTTGCTTCACGGAAACTTTTTTCAAAGAAAACGATATTCAAGTTGGACAATTAGAAGGCTACACAAATGCCTCCTATTTCTGTAGAAACAAAAAGATACACGGTGGTGTAATTATTTACATTAGAAACTCTATTAAATTCACTAAAATTGATTGGATAAAAGAAATGGCATTAGAAACACATTTTGAATGTTGTGGAATAAAGATACCAGACTTAAATTCAATCGTTATATGCCTTTATAGAGCTCCACATGGAAATTTTAAACTTTTTATTCAATGCTTAGAAACTTTATTACACAAAATTTATAACAAAAGTAGAAATAACTCTAAAAAAATATTTTTACTTGGTGATTTTAACATTAACTTACTTGTAAAAGACAAACGTAGTGAATTATTTACAGAAACATTAGCTTCTTATAATTTACATCCTACTATCAGTACAGCTACACGATCGACTAACACCTCAAATACTTGTATAGATAACATTCTGACTAATGTACAAAAATATAAAACGGAAGTGTTAGATTTAGGGCTGATAGTTGGTTCTGATCACACAGCTCAATCTATAGAAATTTTAACAAACTTGAGCTTTCATGAAAAGTATTGGTTTACCGAAAAAATTTACATAGACGAATTTATGGATGTGTTTCTAAAATACATCTCGCAAGTAAACTTTATGGATGTATTTACTGAAAATGAACCCAATGAAGCATATAAAAAATTTATAGAACTATTTACACTGATCTTCAACCTATGTATTCCGCGACGAGCAAAGAAAATAACTTATCACAAAAAAACGAACTGGAAAACTCCCGGAATAAAAAAATCTAGTACCAATAAAAGACACTTATATCGAAAAAATAAGGCAAATAAATCTGAGAAAAATATAGGTACATACAATAAATACTGCAAAGTATTTAAGCAAGTGATAAAACGCTCCAAAAAAATCTCTAATATACGATACGTAAACAGAAGCAGTAACAAAAATAAAGCCACATGGGGTATAATAAAACAAAATACATCCTGCACAAATAACATACCTCCTACCATACAAAAATTGAAAGTAAATAACGAGGATATATTGAACCCAACTACAATTGCTGAAACATTTAATGACTTCTTTATTAACGTGAGTCAAAGACACTTGCCAGTTATTAATAACAAATCTATAACTACAAAAAATTTAACAAACTCTAATAATAAATCAATATTTTTCTCTCCGGTTGATAAAAACGAAATTATAAACGTAGTAAATAAATTAAAAAATAAAAAATCTTCAGGTCACGATGGGATCTCTATCCAGGTAATTAAAGAATGCATTCATGTTATAGTTGATCCCCTAGTCCATATTATAAATTTGACGTTATCTACTGGTTGTTTTCCTGATGAACTTAAGAAGGCCATTATAAAACCCCTTCATAAAAAAGATCGTAAGGATGATGTTAATAATTACCGACCCATTGCAATACTCCCAAGCTTTTCGAAGATTTTTGAAAAAGTGATATTTAACAAACTTATCTCATTTTTTGACTCCAATAACATCATAAGTAATTGTCAATATGGCTTCCAAAAAGGCAAAAATACCACAATAGCTGTTTTTAAATTGTTAACTCAAGTATGGGATCAAATAAATCGTAACAAAACAGGAGTTGCTTTGCTGCTTGATATGTCAAAAGCGTTCGACTGCGTGAAATTTTCACAGCTATTAGCCAAACTTGAACATGTCGGAATACGAGGGCAACCACTGAAATTATTAGAATCTTATTTACAAAATCGGTCTCAAACAACCTTGATCGAAACCTACAACATGAAAACAAAAACGGTTGAGAAAGTATATTCAGATTTTAAAAATATTATATGTGGCATACCACAAGGAAGTATCCTTGGTCCATTATTATTCTTAATATACATAAACGAACTACCACTTCTAACCAAATATCTATGCATTATGTTCGCTGATGATGCCACTATTTACATACCCAAAGATAACAATATGACTCGTGACGATTTTGAAAAGATAATTATTGAGATACTTGAAAAGGTTGTAAATTATTTAGAAAACCTAAATTTACAAGTAAACATAAAAAAGACAATGTTAATAGAATTCAAAAACTGTAAACGGCAGCCACTGGACCTCAATGTAGTGCATAGAGGTATTAAATTAAACATGGCAAAAGAGGCAAATTTTTTGGGAGTTACTATCGATACAAATTTAAATTGGAAAGCGCACATTACTAAAACGAACAGCAAAATAAACAGATATATACATTCATTATACATTTTAGCAAATGTGTCATCGAAGAAAATAGCAATAAATGCATATTATGGTTACGTTTATCCTCTTTTATGTTATGGAGTTATTTTTTGGGGAAATTCAGCCGAAGCTAAGTCTACATTTGTATTGCAAAAAAGATGTCTAAGAGCCATTTTCAACATGAGTAGTCTTGATACTTTGCGAGATGTATTCAAAGAACAAAATTTGTTAACCCTCACTTGTTTATTTATTTACCATATCAGTATATTTGCAAACCAGCATAGAAGCCATTTTTTTACCTCATCAAGCAGATCCGACCTGTTGCGAACTAAATATAAAAATAATATTTTTGTTCCGCAGGCAAATAACGCACTCTATCACAAAAACTCATTTTTCACATGTATCAAAATTTATAATAATCTTCCTTCTAAAATAAAATTGTTGAATGGGTCTACATTCAAAAGAGAATTAAAGAAATGGCTGCTGACTAAGGCATTTTACGATTTAAAAGAGTATTTTAACGACGGGAGAAATGACTATTTACAACTATTTTAATTTGTAACTGATTTGATAAATATAGATGATTGTTATCAAAAACAAAATTACAAGATACTCGTAGTACTACCTATGTAAACTTGTTAATGTTGCACGCCCGTCAAGGGTATACTGTTGTACATTTTATATATTTTAAGACCTTTTTTACACAGTGTGAGCAATAAATATATTCTTATTCTTATTCTTAGATGGCCATGCCATGATAACCAGGCCACGCCCTCCGGTTACACCCGTGTTGTTTCCAAGATAACCTATCAAATGCTGAGTTATAAGTTTTCACTTCTATCGGCAGTTCCTATGACTGCCAATTTTTTTGTACACGTTCAAAGGAAATAAGTGTTTAACTTGAAAATGGTATTGAGAGTGTGTCCGTGTGAAGATTCGTGGTCGAAGGTCGTGGACGCGGATGGTAGCTCACTTTGGGAAACTACGCGGGTGAAAGTGGAGGGCGTGGCTACGATCATAGCCATCTAGAAATGCTGATACCTTTCTAGATGGTCTTGGTCCCGAGTTCACCCTAAAACTTCTTTTCATTCCCGAGCGTGACGCTAGAATTCAATTTACAGCCCACGAAAAAATCTGTCTGTGGCGCGCCAAAAGAAATCACTTCAAAAGTGTTAAATGTATAATTTTTTTACTGAAGTTGAAAAAGATATTGATATCGTGTCTGTGTGTAGGTTCCCCGGCCGTGGACGCTCTGCGGCCGACCAACCCGGCGGCGGTCGCGGGCGTGCTGGAGCGATCGTACCGCGTGAGCGAGCCCGGGGCCAGCCGGCTGCGGCTGCTGCCGCGGGCGGACACCGCGCGACACAAGGTATGCTCTCACACCCGAAACGAGGTATGCTCTCACACCCGACACGAGGTATGCTCTCACACCTGAGCCCCTCATACACTACACAAGGTATGCTCTCACACCCGACATGAGGTATGCTCTCACACCCGAAACGAGGTATGCTCTCACATCCGACACAAGGTATGCTCTCACACCCGACACGAGGTATGCTCTCACACCTGAGCCCCTCATACACTACACAAGGTATGCTCTCACACCCGACATGAGGTATGCTCTCACACCCGAAACGAGGTATGCTCTCACATCCGACACAAGGTATGCTCTCACACCCGACACGAGGTATGCTCTCACATCCGACACACATTTTGGGTACTATATTATACAAAGTGACGATAACTTAAACAAACTTAAGTTTGCTGTCGTGTTTTGGGCGGAATTTTTTTTAAGTGAAAACTTCAAAAAAAATCCGCAAAAGAAGTTCCTATGAAAGGTGCTGATATGATAAAATTTTGTGAAATTTAATGTTTCGATAAATCTGATAGTTTTCGAGACAATTCCAAAAGACCTAAAATTTTGACTTTTGAACCTGAATAAGTCAAGAAGTACACATGAGATCGAAAGGGACTTTTGGCACGTTATTTGTCATAGTAAACCCAATGTCTCGGCGGTTTTTTTGTTAATTGTTCACCATTTTTTATGCCTACATTGACCAGACTACTACGAATGCCAATTTTTTTTTTTCATAGTATAAAGTGACGAGACGAGCAGGCCATGTGCCTGATGGTGAGCAACATGCTTGCCACATAACACCACAGTGACACACAGCTATTGGAACACGTAGAGTCCAAATCATTACCTAGCACTACACTGCGCTCGTCACCCAGAGATCTAAGATGTTATATGTCTAAGCCCAGTAATTTATCTGGAAACATTGCCCTTCAAACCTCATTTTGTACGTCTGTTGTGTTTCAGAAGTCCCTATTCGAGGGTCTGGAAGAATACGATGCTTCCCTGGACGACAAGCTGAGCCTGAAGCCGAGTCGGAAGCGACTCGTGCTGCGTCCCAACCAGCGCAGCGACGCGGGCAACGACAGCGCGGACGCTAACCAGTCTGCCGCGACTTATAGGTCAGTCTATCGCCTCTAATAGCTCAGTTTCCAAGTCTTACTATAGCCAACTTGTCGCCCCTTATAGGTCAGTTCCGAGCTATTAGTATAGCCAGTCTGCCGCATCTTATAGGTCAGTGCCGCCCCTTATAGGTTAGTGCCGCCCCTTATAGGTCAGTTCCGAGCTCTTACTATATCCAGTCTGCCGCGTCTTATAGGTCAGTGCCGCCCCTTATAGGTCAGTGCCGCCCCTTATAGGTCAGTTTTGTGCTCTTACTATAATCCAGTCTGCCGCGTCTTATAGGTCAGTGCCGCCCCTTATAGGTCAGATCCGAGCTCTTACTATAATCCAGTCTGCCGCGTCTTATAGGTCAGTGCCGCCCCTTATAGGTCAGTTCCGAGCTCTTACTATATCCAGTCTGCCGCGTCTTATAGGTCAGTGCCGCCCCTTATAGGTCAGTGCCGCCCCTTATAGGTCAGTTTTGTGCTCTTACTATAATCCAGTCTGCCGCGTCTTATAGGTCAGTGCCGCCCCTTATAGGTCAGATCCGAGCTCTTACTATAATCCAGTCTGCCGCGTCTTATAGGTCAGTGCCGCCCCTTATAGGTCAGTTCCGAGCTCTTACTATATCCAGTCTGCCGCGTCTTATAGGTCAGTGCCGCCCCTTATAGGGCAGTGCCGCCCCTTATAGGTCAGTTCCGAGCTCTTACTATATCCAGTCTGCCGCGTCTTATAGGTCAGTGCCGCCCCTCGTAGGTCAGTTCCGAGCTCTTACTATATCCAGTCTGCCGCGTCTTATAGGGCAGTGCCGCCCCTTATAGGGCAGTGCCGCCCCTTATAGGTCAGTTCCGAGCTCTTACTATATCCAGTCTGCCGCGTCTTATAGGTCAGTGCCGCCCCTTATAGGGCAGTGCCGCCCCTTATAGGTCAGTCCCGCCCCTTATAGGTCAGTTCCGAGCTCTTACTATATCCAGTCTGCCGCGTCTTATAGGTCAGTGCCGCCCCTCGTAGGTCAGTTCCGAGCTCTTACTATATCCAGTCTGCCGCGTCTTATAGGGCAGTGCCGCCCCTTATAGGTCAGTTCCGAGCTCTTACTATATCCAGTCTGCCGCGTCTTATAGGTCAGTGCCGCCCCTTATAGATCAGTTCCGAGCTCTTACTATAGCCAGTCTGCCGAGTCTTATAGGTCAGTTCTGATCTCTTACTATATCCAATCTCTGCCTCCTCTTATAGGTGAATTTCGAGCTTTAGCCAATCTGCTGTTTCTTATAGATAAATTTCGAGGTCTTACTATAGTCAATCTGTTGCTTTTTATAAGTAAATTTCGAGCTCTTATAGGCCAATCTACCGTCTCTTTTAGGTCAATCTGCTGCCCCTTATGGGTCAGTCTACCGCCCCTTATAGCTTAGTCGGCCGCCCCTTATAGCGCAGTCTGCCGTCTCTTATAGGTAAATTACAAATTCTTACTATAGCCAATCTCCCGTTTTTTCTAGGTCAGTTTCGAGGTAAAATTGCCGCCCCAAATATTTCAGTTCAGAGGTCTGGCGGTATCACTTCATAATATTAAGCCACACACAATATAAAATTATGATTTTATATTACATTTTTCAAAACACACAATATAAAGTTATGTTTTAATATAACATTTGACAGATCGCCAGAAGAGAAACCGCAACAGAATGACGACACGGGCGGGTCGCCGCAGGGACAGGGACAGAGAGAGAGGGAGGGGGAGCGAGATAGCGCGCCGGCGCCGGCCGCGCGCGCGACAGAGACGGATAGAGACGTCGAGTGCGCCAAGCGGAATATCAGCTTCGAGAATAACAGTAGTGAGTTGAATTTTTTGTTGTATTTTATTTATAACTAGCTGAATCGTGCGCGCGTTGCTACGCCGTCTATCGACAATTGGTTGTACCAATTCAAATCTAGAACAAATTTGGTTACCTTAGATTCTAATGACGCAACCTTTTATTAGATAGACACACGCTGTCACGCAATGAAAGCTCTCAAAAAGCAATATTTATTCCAGTTTTTGATACATTTTTCATTCATACTCCGCTCCTGTTGATAGTAGCGTAATGTTAAATATAGCCTAATAGCCTTCTCGATAAATGGACTATCCTACAAAGAAAGAATCATTCAATTCGGACCAGTAGTTCCAGAGATCCTTGCGTTCTAACAAACAAACAAACTCTTCAGCTTTATAATATTAGTATAGATTATTCTAAATTATTCTAAATAGCATTACCAACGATTTGGAGATTTAGTCTACTAATGATTTCATCATCATCAACAGCCCGCAAGGAGAGAGTTAAGGCCATGATCCACTACGCTGGCCCAGTGCGGGTTGGCGGATGACACATGACTTCGAAAGATCTAGGTACATGTCGGTCCTCACGATGTTTTCCTTCACCGTTTTAAGTTAGCGGCATTACGCACATGACTTCGAAAAGACAGTGGTGCGTGTGGGGTTTGAACCCGGGGTCTCCGGATCGGCAGCCGCCGTTCTCCCGATTAAACCACCGTAACTTATCCACCACTACCAATTACCAATGATTTAGTCTGAATCTATGTGCACAATGAAAAAGTCGAGAGTATAAACAAAGCTAGGAACAGTCATCACGGTAAAATAAACGAACAGAGAAAAACGTGAACACTGTATGCGCTGGTTCGAGTTTTGTTATTTAGGAAATCAAGAACTTAATAATAAAATCCAATCGACAAAGAGGTCCAGCGAAGAATCCAACTCGGATGAGAGCAGCGTTCGGGAAACTTCGGCACATCTTTGAGTCCAAAATACCTCAATGCCTAATGACAAAAGTCTTTAACCAGTGCGTGTTGCCAGTGATGGCTTATGGAACTGAGACGTGGTCCTTAACTGTGGGCCTCATAACAAAGCTCAAAGTCACACAGCGAGCTATGGAGCGAGCTATGCTCGGAGTCTCTTTGCGCGACAGAATCCGTAATGAGGATATTCGCAAAAGAACGAAAGTGGCCGACACAGCTCAAGGAGCAAGCAAGCTGAAGTGGCAATGGGCAGGTCACATCGCTCGCAGAACTGACAACCGATGGGGAAGAAAGGTTCTCGAGTGGCGACCACGAACCGGAAGACGCAGTGTTGGACAGCCTCCCACTAGATGGACAGATGACCTCACAAAGGTCGCTGGAGACCGCTGGTTGCAGGTTGCGCGGGACCGTTCGTTGTGGAAATCTAGGGAGGAGGCCTATGTTCAGCAGTGGACGTCTTGCGGCTGATGATGATGATGAATAATAAAATAGGTAATCAAAGAGAAACGTGCTACTTACGTGATGATGAGTTTTCCTACGTCAGCCGGCCGGCAACGATACGGCGACACCACACTAGGTTCTGGTTTGACTGACACTGATCAGAATAGAATTGGAGCTGGTTAATAAGTGAGGCCACTTGTTTAGTAATTTTCTCGAATGACGAGAGGAAGATTGTAATCAGAAGGTAGAAAAAGGAATGGAAATGTTGCCTATATAGAAAGTTTATAAGACTGGGTCACCTGAATAAATAATCATACTCTATTAAGGAACATAGTATAGAACATTAACGATACTGTCAATGTTCAAACGCTGGACGCTGGCGAAATTACGGTGATATAACCGAATGGAAGTCATAAGAATGACGTATGCTGTCACGGACCTCAATGCACGTAACGAAATTGGTCAAAAAGGAATATTTTTCCCCGTTTTTGTTACTTTCTTCATTCATGCTCCGCTCCTATTGATAGGAGCGTAATGTTATATACCCTAAAGCCTTCCTCGATAAATGGAGTATCTAACAGAAAAACAGTCTTTCAATTCGGACCAGTTGTTCCAGAGATCTTAGCGTTCAAACAAACAAACGCACTCTTCAGCCTATTTTTTTTATTTTTTTATTAATCCACAAAAATATCAATAACATTTTTCACAGTACTAAACTCTGCCAAACTGCACAGCAGTTTGTAGGCAGTTGTTTGTATTAGTATTAGTATAGATATATTTTCTAAAATTATTCACCAAGTCACCGTGGATCCTAATACTTATTTACAATCTAGCCTAATTTAATTGGTATTAATAAAACTAATTAATTTATTATGACAAATTCGTTTCTTCTTCGTAAGTACGTTCCATCGTAGACGTATCGTCGTTTTTAAATTATAAGTTACTAGCAGCGCCCTGCGGTGTTACCCGCGAAGTTCCCGTTCCCGTTGTTCCCGTTGTGTTATTATTTTTCGGGATAAAAAGTAGCCTATGTGTTCTTCCAGACTATAATCTATCTGTGTTCCAAATTTCAGCCCGATCCGTACGTTAGGACGTGATTGAGCAACAAACATTCAAACATCCAAATATCCAAACATCCATACATTGACATTTTTATAATATTAGTAGGATAATCAGTCCTTAAATCAGTTTTTTTTTCTTTTCCAGATAATTTGAGCTCAGACAGACAGGGCAGTTGGCTGAGCGCGTCGAAGGCGCCGTGGGGACAGAGCAAGGAGAAGTCGATCGATGACGACAACACGCCAAGGATATACCCCAACCTGGGTACGAACCTATAATAAATTAAAATTCGATATTTCCATAGCTTGCTATATACGGGACTAGTGGCCCCTTGCGTACGGGTTAATTTTTAAGAGAATAAAAAAACACCTGTTAACATTTATTCAAACAAAAAGACACTGGTTATCATTTATTCAGATATAAAAGACACGGGTTAACATTTATTCAGATATAAAAGACACGGGTTAACATTTATTCAGATATAAAAGACATGTGTTAACATTGATTCAGATATAAAAGACACGGGTTAACATTAATTCAGATATAAAAGACACGGGTTAACATTTATTCAGATATAAAAGACACGGGTTAACATTAATTCAGATATAAAAGACATGTGTTAACATTAATTCAGATATAAAAGACACAGGTTACCATTTAATGTAATACAAAAGAAACGGGTCAACATTTATTAAAAAATAAAAACAGGTTAGCATTTATGCACATTTAAGGATAAAAACAATTATGATGAATATATATTAGAATTATAATAGACATGGGTTGTTAACATTTATTAAAATTTAAAAGAATAAAATATTGAACAATGTGGGTGTCACAAAATTAATAAAACTTAATTTTTTTATTTTTAGATAAGGAACTGCCAACAGAAGGGTCTGATCGTCGCGCCAGCTGGTAAGTTTTCTCAATCTTATTGACGTATAAAGATTATTAATCGAAATAAAAACTATCCTATGTTTCAAGTTGTATCAAACTGCACACGGTGTACAAATTTGATTAAAATCGGTTAAGTAGTTTAGGGAGTCCATCGTGGACAAACAAAGTGACGCGTAGTTTATATATATTACTAGCAGCCCATTCCGGCTGCGCTCGGTTATAGTCATTTAAAGGCTATTAATCGAAATAAAAACTATCCTATCTCTCAAGTTGGACCAGACTGCTCACGGTGTGCCAATTTAATTTAAAATCGGTTAAGTAGTTCAGGAATCCATCGCGGACAAACATCGTGACTGGAGATTTATATATATTAAGAAGATATATATACATATACTAGCAGTGCCACGCAGGTTCTACGTTCTACTCGCTACGTCTACATTATAATTTAAACTCTCATAGCTTCAGAACACTTGAAAACTCGAAAAAAAATCGAGTCAAGTGTCAAAAATGTTAGTTTACATTTCAAGTACACTAATTATAAACAAAAGATACCGCTAGAAGCGTCTTGAAACGCTCTTGAGAATAATGGGCTTAAACACGTACAAGTAACGCCGCACTTTATATGCTGAAGCGTAAACAACACACTTAGGTAACCTTTTGTAGTGGTAGGACTCTTAGCAGAGTCCGCCCGGAGAAGGACCACACCTTTGTCAGTTATTCTACCGCCAAACAGTAATGTGCAAACATTACTGTGTTCCGGTTTGAAGAGCAATGTTTCCAGAGAAATTACAGGGCTTAGAGATATAACAACTTAGATATCTGGGTGACGACCGCGGTGCAGTACTAAGTAATGATTTGGACTCTTCTTGTTCCAATAGCTGCGTGTCACTGTGCTGTTAAGTGGCAAGCATGTTGCTTACCATCAGGCACATGTCCTGCTCGTCTCATCACTCTTTATTTAAAAAAAAAACCTGACACCCGATTTCCCGCCAAAATTGTAAAACGCAAATACCTACGGGACTAATGAGTGAATAAATATTTAATCGTCAGGTTGACAACTAAACCGCTCCGCAAGCCGCTGACGACCGCTCCACAGAGTGCCGAGACCTCCATAAGGGACCTGGGGCTTCGCCCCGCGACCGCGCCCTCGGGGGAGGACAAGGAGAACCAACTTGGTAAGACTATATTTATTTATTTTTTTACTTTTATAGGTTTACAGTTGACCGCCATCTTACCCGATGTAAAGCGTCGATGCAGTCTATGATAATAATAATAAATATTAGTAGACAATTCACACACAACACCATCTGACCCCAAACTAAGCAAAGCTTGTGTGATGGCGGCCAGATAGCTGATATAATACTTATATAGTTTTAAATACATACTTATTATACATAGAAATACCCAGACGCAGTGCAAACATTTGAATTCATCACACAAATATTTGCACTGGGTGGGAATCGAACCCACGACCCTCGGCTTCGCAGGCAGAGCTACTACCAACTAAGCCACACGGGCAGTCATGATGGCGCGTATTTACCTAGAAAAAAACCAAACCTCGATTTGAAGACACAAAAATTGTAACCATCGGGGAAAACCCACTCAGGCAACGTATGCCACAGTCTAGACGTTCTTATCACAAAAGTAGAGTCAAATCTCTTCGTTCTTCTTCTTTATTATTCAACTATAAAAAGAAAATCAGCTCTGTAAGACTGACATGATGACAGCGTCAAGAATATACCATTCCAATGAGTCCGTCAGATACTTAGATTAGATATTATTATTGAAAAATATGGGACATGTATTCATAGATTATTCACTCATTTATTGATCTTCTTAATTTTAAAGTTTTTTACAATATATATATAAAATAAACATTATAAAAAACTTAAAAACTAGGGTGCCGCCAGCAGCGGGGCAGGGCCCAAGCTACCGGTGGTTAGGGCTGCAGAGAAAGGAACCTCCTGACGATGCGCGCTGTGTCTAGGATGACTGCCTTCTGTATCTGACCCTTGATCCAACCGTCTAGCGAAAGCCTCTTGAGATGTTGGTCGAGGCTTTTCGCTATAAGGCCGTTTGCCGACACGACTATTGGGACTATGATCGTCGAATCAACATCCCACATGGCGGTAACCTCATGAGCCAAGTCAAGGTACTTGCTAAGCTTGTCCTTCTCGGCTTTCACGAGGTTCTCGTCATGTGGTACGGTGATATCGATGATCACAGCCCGGCGCTGAGACCGGTCTACCAGCACGATATCAGGCTTATTGGCGACAATAGTCCTGTCCGTGATGATAGAGCGGTCCCAGTAGAGCAACGCACGACCATAGATTATTTATTATTATCGAAAATTATGGGAAATGTATTCATAGATTAGGTATTATTATTGAAAAATATGGGACATGTATTCATAGATTAGGTATTATTATTGAAAAATATAGGACATGTATTCATGGATTAGGTATTATTATTGAAAAATATAGGACATGTATTCATAGATTAGGTATTATTATTGAAAAATATAGGACATGTATTCATAGATTAGCTATTATTATTGAAAAATATAGGACATGTATTCATAGATTAGGTATTATTATTGAAAAATATAGGACATGTATTCATAGATTAGCTATTATTATTGAAAAATATAGGACATGTATTCATAGATTACTTATTATTATTGAAAAATATGGAACATGTATTCATAGATTAGGTATTATTATTGAAAAATATAGGACATATATTCATACATTAGGTATTATTATTGAAAAATATGGGACATGTGAAAATCGTATGTAGACATGACGTCACTCGATACGTGAACCACTAGATCTTCGTCATTTTTTGTTCGTAAAACAAAAGAAAAAATACGTGTGCAACATTTTTTCCAACAAACTCATAAAGTGGCTCTAATTTCACCGCAATAAAGCAAATAATGAGACATGCAATCAAACTGCGACTTTTCATTGCTATTATTCACGAGTGAGTTACAGAGATTTTATTTTATTGATCGAGTTGCTTTTTTCAAAAAAAAACGATACAAAAAAAATCGTGTTCCAGAAAACATTTTTTTTTTGCACGTTAGTTGAAAAACGTCGCATGATACACGTGTGTATTGATTACCGTCCTCGGCTCTCTTAAGACCCTCACCTAACGTGTCGGATATCGATGACGCCTCAACGGTAACCACCAATATCACACACTTGTACCATAACATACTATTAATAATCTAACGGACAGACTGATTAGTTTTTTTTTAGTC
Organism: Ectropis crepuscularia; assembly: GCA_963693475.1. NCBI lineage: Eukaryota > Metazoa > Arthropoda > Insecta > Lepidoptera > Geometridae > Ectropis > Ectropis crepuscularia. The sequence continues at coordinate 16,692,719 of OY856364.1, forward strand.
TTCATGCCTCATATTTCAGTGTAATTTTTTTTTTTTTTTCAGACGGTGTGAATGAACCGCCGCACCCGTCCGGGGTGAAGCTAACCCGGCCTGGGTACTACACCATGCCGACACTAGACGAGATGATGGGTAAGTCGACTATATAATATATTATCTACAAGTCATTATGACTTGTAGATAGATTTATGACTTAAAGACATATTTATGACCTGTAGATAGATTTATGACTTAAAGACAGATTTACGACTTATAGATACACTAGCTTCTGCCCGCGGCTTCACTCGCGTTTTGTAAGGCGTTGGCGTGAGGCTTAAGCGTTTATATGAAATTTTCATCCCTCGGGGATACAATTTTGCAATTTTGATAAATCCTTCCTTAGTAGATCCCTACATCATTGAAATACGTGGGTGAAATTTTTAAGTTTCTAGTCCCAATGGTTTGCCCTGTGTGTTTATGTAAAACTTTCATCCCCTATTTTACTATCCTAGGGGTTTAATTTCGCAAAACCCCGTCTTAGCGAGCGCCTCCGTGCTAAAAGCCACCTCTATGCAAAATCTCAGACTCCTAGCATTTGTAGTTTCTGAGATTTCGTGATGAGTGACCTTTCGCTTTTATTATGTATAGATTTATGACTTAGAGGTAGATGTATGACTTATAGATAGGTTTATGATTTATAAATAGGTTTATGACTTACAGACATTTTTTTAATAAGTTTTCTTTTTGTTTTTTTTTATCATATAGTCACGTAGATAAGTGAGTATAACATCCGTCCGTTGTTCCAGCATACAAGCGTCCGGACGGGAGGCTCGTGGTCCCGAGCCTGACGGTGGGGCGCGCGCACTACGGGAACGTGTACTACGACTGCGAGGTCGACGTCACAGGGTTAGACCTGGACGCTCTGGGTGAGAGAATATATTAGATAGATAGATATAAACTTTTTATTGTGACACAAAAAAAACTTAAAATATTACAGAGGCACACTTATTAACTAGCGCTGTTAAGAGCGTAGTTATCAAAATGAAAACGAATGATGTGAAGTTTGAAAGAAAGTATAATGTAGAAAATAAAATAACTAGGTTATAAGTTCTAATTAGGACGCGAGGGGTCCGCGTTCGAATGCTGTGTTTGAAGGAGTGAAGCGACGTTCCGATGCCCGAGCGCCGGCCGGTGGGTCCCGGCGGGGTGCGGTGAGGCGCGGGGGGTGGGGGGGTCCCTCAGCTAGTGATGTGGTTATTTAACAAGCGCCACAGATGGCGACAAAAAACATTAATTTATTTACTAGCTGTACCCGCCTTTTAAGACAGGACTCTAACCTAACCGCTTTAGGTGGGAGTTTTTTTTACTAGGTGTACCTGCATTTTAATCTGCGTTTTAAGGTTTTTTTTTCACGGAACCCTAATTTTTTTTTACAAGTAAGGGTAGACTATGATGCCTTATTATGTAAGCTATCTGGTAGTGAAAGTCCCGTCATAATTGGTCTAGCCGTTTCGGATATTAGCCGGAACAAACAGATAGACTGAAACACAAAAAAAATAGATTTTTTTTCTTATACTTTCTCAATAAAAAGCCGTTCATTGGATGTTACATAACAGTCACTCCTATTTTATTTGTGTAGATATTCATGCTTCGTGGCCGTTGAGGTCTAGTGGCTATAAAAAAAAGAAATCTTTCTTATTTTGATAGATGTTCACGAGGTGGTTCCTTACAAATTTTATCGAAATCGGTGAATAATAATAAATAAAAATAAATCTTTCGTAGTTTCATAGATGTTAAGAGGTGGTTTCTTATAAATTTTATCGAAATCGGTGAATAATAATAAATAAAAATAAATCTTTCGTAGTTTCATAGATGTTAAGAGGTGGTTTCTTATAAATTTTATCGAAATCGGTGAATAATAATAAATAAAAATAAATCTTTCGTAGTTTCATAGATGTTAAGAGGTGGTTTCTTATAAATTTTATCGAAATCGGTGAATAATAATAAATAAAAATAAATCTTTCGTAGTTTCATAGATGTTAAGAGGTGGTTTCTTATAAATTTTATCGAAATCGGTGAATAATAATAAATAAAAATAAATCTTTCGTATTTCGATAGATGTTCAGAGGTGGTTTCTTAATTTTTTTATCGAAATCGGTGTGGTAGTGATACAAACGGTGGTAACGCACTTTTTGGTTAGCGCATAAGGCGCAGCACCCGAAAACCTAATCTTAACATACTAACGTTGAAAACAATTCGAGCTAAGCCCCTAGCTAAGATCAACTGTCTAACTCGCCGACGCCAACAGTGACAAATGAGGCACTGTTGTCTTTTCATAGACATTGTACGTAATTGCAAAGTGTCTAAATAAATAAATAAAAAATTGTCAGTCATAGGAACTGCCGATAGAAGTGAAAACTTATAACTCAGAATTTGATAGCTTACTTTGGAAACTACACGGGTGTAACCGGAGGGCGTGGCCTCGCCATCTTGGCATGGCCATCTAGAAATGCGTCAGCATTTCCTATTGGCTGATGCATTTCTAGATGGCCATGCCATGATGCCGAGACCACGCCCTTTCAGCATTTGCCATTGGCTGACGCATTTTTAAATGGCCAATAGCCATGGTCCCGAGTTTACCCGAAGATTTCTTATCATACCCGAGCGTGATGCTAGAATCCAATTCACATCCAACGAAATATCTGTCTAGGCGCGCCTAAAGAAGTTGTCACTTCAATAATAAATGAATATTGGTGGACAATTCACACACAACACCATCTGACCCCAAACTAAGCAAAGCTTGTACTATGGCGACCAGATAGCTGATATAATACTTATATAGTTTTAAATACATACTTATTATACATAGAAATACCCAGACACAGTGCAAACATTTGAATTCATCACACAAATATTTGCACTGGGTGGGGATCGAACCCACGACCCTCGGCTTCGCAGGCAGAGCTACTACCAACTAAGCAACGAGGCCAGCCATAATAATTATAATACTTATATAGTTTTAAATACATATCTATTGTACATAGAAACACTAAAATGTCCAACATTGTTTCCTCTTCCAGTCCACTTCCTGAACAAGGAGGTGATCATCTACCCCGAGGACGCCGACAAGCCCCCAGTAGGGGAAGGTCTCAACAAGCGCGCCATCGTCACGCTGGACCAGATCTGGCCGCGGGACAAGACCGAGAACCGGCCCATCACGGACCCGGACCGGTGAGATACCTTTATACCAGGGATGTTACGGAGCTTAGACTCCGACTCCGTTAAGTCGGAAGTTCCGACTATTATTACACCTCCGGTTCCGATATTTTTGAATCGGAAGTTTTAATCGGATCATCATCATCATCATCATCAGCCGCAAGACGTCCACTGCTGAACATAGGCCTCCCCCCTAGATTTCCACAACGAACGGTCCTGCGCAACCTGCAACCAGCGGTTTCCAGCGACCTTTGTTAGGTCATCTGTCCATCTAGTGGGAGGCCGTCCAACACTGCGTCTTCCGGTTCGTGGTCGCCACTCGAGAACCTTTCTTCCCCATCGGTTGTCAGTTCTGCGAGCGATGTGGCCTGCCCATTGCCACTTCCCACTGCCCATTGCTTACTCTTTGAGCTATGTCGGCCACTTTCGTTCTTTTGCGAATATCCTCATTACGGATTCTGTCGCGCAAAGAGACTCCGAGCATAGCTCTCTCCATAGCTCGCTGTGTGACTTTGAGCTTTGTTATGAGGCCCACAGTTAAGGACCACGTCTCAGTTCCATAAGCCATCACTGGCAACACGCATTGGTTAAAGACTTTTGTCTTTAGGCATTGGGGTATTTTGGACTCAAAGATGTGCCGAAGTTTCCCGAACGCTGCCCATCCGAGTTGGATCCTTCGCTGGACCTCTTTGTCGAAGTTGGATCTACCTAATCGGATCTTTTGACCCAGGTAGACGTATTCGTCAACAACTTCGAGTGTGGTATTCCCAACATTAACCGGTACAGGTGAGACATGAACATTTGACATGACCTTCGTCTTGTCCATATTCATCCTCAAACCTACCTGCTGGGATACTCTACTGAGGTCCCTGAGCATAGCACCGAGGTCCTCCAGCGACTCCGCCACAATGACTATGTCGTCGGCAAATCGAAGGTGAGTGATGCATTCGCCGTTGATATTGATGCCGTATCCGTTCCAGTCCAGTAGCTTGAAAACATCTTCCAGCGCGGCAGTGAACAGTTTCGGAGATATAACATCTCCCTGTCTCACGCCTTTCTGTAGCTGGATGTGTTTTGTGCACTGGTCCTGTAATCGGACAGACATTGTGGCTTTGCTGTAGATACACTTCAACACTTCGATATAGCGATAGTCGATGCGGCATCGCTGGAGAGACTGAAGCACTGCCCAGGTCTCGATGGAATCGAAGGCTTTCTCATAGTCCACATACGCTATACAAAGTGGCCGATTATACTCCTCGGTTTTCTGTATAATCTGCCGAAGCGTATGGATGTGGTCTATGGTACTATAGCCTTTTCGGAAACCGGCTTGTTCGGGTGGCTGGAAGTCGTCAAACCTGCGTGCGAGACGATTCGTGATTACCCTCGAAAACAACTTATAAACGTGGCTCAGAAGTGAGATGGGTCTGTAGTTCTTCAACAAGGTGTTGTCACCTTTTTTGAAGAAGAGCACCACCACACTTCTGCTCCACGCTTCTGGCGTATTACCGTCAAGTATGACGGAGTCGAATAGCCTCTGGAGGACTTTAAGTACCGGTTTTCCACCCGCTCTCAGAAGCTCAGTCGTAATTCCGTCATCGCCAGGTGCCTTGTTGTTCTTAAGTTGTTTGAGGGCCATCCTAATCTCATACAGGCTGACTTCCGGGATGTCTTCGGTAAAGTGTCGGGTCAGCTTGGCTCTGGGGTCTTTTGCCATGCTAACGACAGGTTGTGCTTGTGTAGAGGTGTATAACTGTTCATAGAACCTCTCAATCTCCTCCAAAATCTCGGGCTTCGACGAGACGACGTTACCACTATCGGTCTTCAGTTTGGTCAATTGACTTTGCCCAAGAGACAGATTTCTTGCGAACACTTTCGAGCCTTTGTTCCGCTTAATCGCTTCTTCAATACACGAAGTATTGAAGCAGCGTATGTCGCGTCGCACACAAGTAGATATCTGTCTATTGAGCTGTCTGTATGCCGTCATGTCGACCGAAGACTGCAATCGCATATCTCGCCTAACCGCCATGAGATTCAGAGTATGATCGGAGAGCTTTTGGGTTCTATTCTGGCGTCGGCTCTTATAAAATTCCCTGCCAACTGCTTGAACAGTTTCCACCAGCCTGGCGTTTATTTCATCCGCCGTTACGCATTCATCTAAGGCTTCGAAGCGATTTTGAAGTTCGAGTTGAAAGTTATCGGGATCTTCGATTTGAGCATAATTTGGTCGGAGCGTGGACTTCATCAGACGTGATCTTTCGAACTTAATGTTTAGATTCAGCGTGCCTCTTACAATACGGTGATCGCTGCCGGTCTTAACCCTACTGATCACAGAGACATCGCTGAATATTTGCCGTTTAGTCGTCATAATGAAGTCGATCTCATTTTTTGTGGAACCATCTGGGCTAATCCATGTCCATTTTCGTTGTGGCTGTTTCTTGAAAAAGGAGTTCATCATAAAGAGGCTCTCCCTTTCCAAGAAATCAGCTAGACGTTGCCCTCTTGGGTTCCGCTGCCCATATCCGAATTGTCCCACTCTCAACTCATCACCGCTACGTTTGCCTAGTTTCGCGTTGAAGTCTCCCATCACAACTGTGAAATGTGTTGGCGAGACATGTATGGCTTTGGAGATGTCCTCATACATGGTCTCAACCTCTTCGTCGGGATGTGTCGAGGTCGGTGCGTATACCTGTATGACCTTCAATGAATACCGGTCGGTTATTTTAAGTACAAGGTATACAACCCTGCTCGACACACTCTCGATCATTAACACGTTGTTGACAAGAGACTTGCGGACGATAAACCCGACACCCCCTTGGGATTGTTGATCTCCCTCCCGGTAGTAGAACAAGTTGCCGGATTCGAGGGTTATTCTGTCCTCGCCCTGTCTACGGACTTCGGATAACCCTATGATATCCCAGCGCAACTTGTCCACTTCTTCTTCCAGCTCCACAATCTTCTCGTCAGCCCTCAGAGTCCGTGCGTTGTACGTTGCCAGGTCGAGTCGTTGGGTTTGGTGGCGGGGCGTCTGCCGGGGATTCTTAGCACCCCATGCTCCGCCGGAACCAAGGCTGCCACCAACGCCTGGAATAACGGAGCCGCCGGGGACTAGGGGCCGTTTCTTTTTTGTGACCATCATATGGGGGGGTGTTTGCCATAGTCACCACGCTTGGCAGGCGGGTTGGTGACCGCGGAGCCAGTCCTTTGCACCGATGACGCCGCTGCCCGTCACCGGCCAGGTCAATTTAGGACTGGCTTTTAAATGGATATACCGCCATTGGTTCGGTCGTCAGAGCCTCGTTAGTTGGCAGCAGGGTGTACCGCGCGCAGGAGAGGTTGACATTTGGGGAAACTAGATGTTTAGCGCTTCCCCCTTACACCCCCATTTAATCGGATGTCGAAGCATAACTTAGCGGCAGCGCCCTGCGCCGACAGTAACGAACAGTTTCATACAGTCATATCGCGCAGGGACAATTTATTTAATTTAATTTGTTTCAAAGCTTTTGTTCATTTAACATACTTAATATGCCACTTTTTGAAGTGAAAACTTATCTAGGCGCGCTATAGACAGAATTTTCGTGGGCTGTGAAATGGATTCATCAATCGTCACGCTTGGATATGATAATGGATCGGATCGGATCGGATATGAAATCTTCGGGTAAACTCGGTAAAAACGGCCAGGTAGGTACCAGGGTAACAGAAACAGTAAAGAGTTGCAATATTCTGTATAATTACGTTGATATAAAACTAGATGGCGCAACCATCGATTTAGCTGGCGGTGTTGAAATTATGCGAATGTACATAGACCTACGATGGTTTAACAAATAATTTGTCTTCTGATAAGGTGATAAATAAAATAGACAATTCAATTAAAAGTGAAAACAATTGAGTCACAAGTTTTCACTTCTATCGGCAGTTCCTATGACTGCTAATTTTTTTTTCAACTAATTTAATTTTTTGTAGATTTTTGAACATTCCAATTTTTTTTTTCATTTTTTGTGATATTTTATGAAACACAAACAATGAAAGGTTTGAAGGAATGTTTTATTTGTCCTAAAATAAAAAATCTCTCTCCTACTCCTGACCCTACCTCCGCCTCCGACTCCGGTTCCGTCTCCGATAAATCAAATTTAAAAACTCCGACTCCGACTTCGGTTCCGATAAGATCACCTCCGTTACATCCCTGCTTTATACTTCGATAATTTTATTTACATTATGAATGGTCATTTTGTAATTGTGTAAGCCAACAGAGTGAATTCTTTGTTGGCTTACACATCGCGTAAAGCATGCGTATGGCTGTTGATCATAAAAAAGAGCTCATATTAGTGTCATGAGCTATGAGACTGAAATTTTTTGGACAACCCATTTGCAATATATTTGTTGACATATTAAATTGAATCCTAATAATATTATAAATGTCAATATCTGGATGTTTGGATGTTTGTTGCTCAATCACGTCCTAACGTATGAACGGATTGGGGTGAAATTTGGAACACAGATAGATTATAGTCTGGAAGAACACATAGGCTTTTTACACTTTTTATCCCGGAAAAACAACGGGAAGAACGGGAACTTCGCGGGTAACACCGCGGGGCGCTGCTAATATAAAATTATTTTCATTCAATAACCAGCTCATTGTGTAGCGGGATCTATATATCACAAAAGCGAGTTACTAAACTAAATAATCTACCTGTTTATAGAAGTACCTAAGAAAATATTGTATAGTTAAGATCTATTTTATTGTGTTTTTTTTTTGAAGTGAAAACTTCTTTAGGCGCGCTATAGATAGAATTTTCGTGGGCTGTGAAATGGATTCATCAATCGTCACGCTTGGATATGATAATGGATCGGATCGGATATGATATCTTCGGGTAAACTCGGTAAAAACGGCCAGGTAGGTACCAGGGCAACAGAAACAGTAAAGAGTTTCGATTACCTACCTCCAACAGCCCAGCGTTTATCTCCAGATACCAGGACAACAGAAATATAAAAGAGTTGCGTTTGCACCTAGGTACCAGTACCAGGGCAACAGCAAGTTTTCACTTCTATCGGCAGTTCCTATGACTGCCAATTTTTTTTTTTTATAGTTACTAATGCCGCAAATTAAGCTCTTACCAATGTTATTGTTTTGTCTGCAGCCTGTGGGAGTATGAGAAGAAACTCCGGCGCGTGTGCGACAAACACGACACCAAGTTCATAGAGTACCGAGCTCTCACCGGCAGCTGGGTGTTCCGGGTACGTAGCTCTGTCTCTCTCTCTCTCTGAACCTCCGACAAACACGACACCAAGTTCATAGAGTACCGAGCTCTCACCGGCAGCTGGGTGTTCCGGGTACGTAGCTCTGTCTCTCTCTCTCTCTGAACCTCCGACAAACACGACACCAAGTTCATAGAGTACCGAGCTCTCACCGGCAGCTGGGTGTTCCGGGTACGTAGCTCTGTCTCTCTCTCTCTCTGAACCTCCGACAAACACGACACCAAGTTCATAGAGTACCGAGCTCTCACCGGCAGCTGGGTGTTCCGGGTACGTAGCTCTGTCTCTCTCTCTCTCTGAACCTCCGACAAACACGACACCAAGTTCATAGAGTACCGAGCTCTCACCGGCAGCTGGGTGTTCCGGGTACGTAGCTCTGTCTCTCTCTCTCTCTGAACCTCCGACAAACACGACACCAAGTTCATAGAGTACCGAGCTCTCACCGGCAGCTGGGTGTTCCGGGTACGTAGCTCTGTCTCTCTCTCTCTCTGAACCTCCGACAAACACGACACCAAGTTCATCGAGTACAACAAATACTAATAATGAAATAAAATTAATATTGAAGTAGGGCTCCCATACAACAAACTTGATTTTTACCGTTTCTTGCTCGATTAGTCCGTCCCAAGCAATCTAGATGGCGTCACTAGAAGACTAAAACGCGGTATCGAATTAGTCGTTACAACCATAAGGTAAAATCAAATTTTAATAAAGGTTGTCTGCGGAAACTGCGGCAGTCTACGAGTATGTATACGGAGTTCGGAATAAAGCCAAAAAGGTTTTCGCCGTTTATTTGCTAATGGTACGGAACCCTTCGTGCTGGAGTCCCACTCGCACTTGGCCACTTTTATTTACTCTTTCCTACGCTGAGTCTTCCGGGTACTTACGTATATTTCTATATCTGTCTCTTTCGCTGGGTCTTCCGCGTCTCTTTCCCTGATTTTTGAAACGAAGTTCCAAGGCCAAAAGGCAAGTTCCTAAAGGCCGATTTAAACTGAACGAACATAGAGCTAGAGCTGGAACAAGAGCATTCTTTCTCGTTTACTCTAAAAGATCGTTCTTAGCGTTTTTCATATTAAATATTCCATAGAATCTTTGCGAACACAAACAAAACAACGAAAGAATGCTCTACGTTTGTTTACACCAAATGAATTTGATACAGTGGGGATAGAATGAGCATTCGCTCGTCTGATGTAAATCGGCCTTAAGTTTACTGCAGGCTTGGAGGATACAGGGATTTTGCTGCGCATCCGAACTGAACAAAATATGAGACTAAGACCGTAAGAGAAATATGTAACGAAAGTGACACGTAATATATGCCCGTGACCTGAGTTGTCTACCTTATTTTTCAGATGATCGTACCATAGATAATAAAAAAATTGGCAGTCATAGGAACTGCCGATAGAAGTGAAAATATAACTCAGAATTTGATAGCTTACTTTGGAAACTACACGGGTGTAACCGGAGGGCGTGACCTGGGCATCATGGCATGGCCATCTAGAAATGCGTTAGCATTTCCTATTGGCTGATGCATTTTTAGATGGCCATGCCATGATGTCGAGGCTACGCCCTTTCAGCATTTCCCATTGGCTGACGCATTTCTAGATGCCCAATCGCGAAGGTCCCGAGTTTACCCGAAGCTTTCTTATCATACCATAGCGTGACGCCAGAATCCAATTCACAGCCCACGAAATATCTGTCTAGACGCGCCAAAAGAAGTTTTCACTTCAAAAAACTATTATTAGTATACACTTGAGCGCTATCTCGCCTGATGTTAAGCGACGATGCTGTCTACGATGGAGCGTGTCAACGGTCTCTCCTTCTCTTGTGTCTGTCTTTTACTCACTCTCTCTCTCTCTCCCCCTTTTTAAAAAACTCTGTGAAAACTTGTTTTGGTGCGCCACGGACAGATTTTTCGTGGGCTGTGAATTGAATTCTAGCGTCACGCTATGGTATGATAAGAAAGCTTCGGGTAAACTCGGTACCATGGCTATTCGCCAGTATTTCTAGATGGCCATACTAATGGCCGCGCCCTCCAGTTTCACCCGCGTTTCCAAAGTAATCTATTACATTCTGTGCTATAAGTTTTCACTTCTATCGGCAGTTCCTATGACTGTCATTAATTTTTAAATGTGTAATTACTACGTTAGTTTTGATACTAAAATAAATATTTTATTTTCCACAGGTGGAGCATTTCAGTAAATACGGTCTGACGGACTCTGACGAGGAGGATGACCTCACTCCTGACGTCATGAAGCGTCAGCTCGCCTCGCAGGCCTTGCAGACTTCCGCCGCCCCTGGTCAGTTACTTATATAACTATAACATCGAAATATAGAAATTTGACAGGTCTCGTGGCTTAGTTGGTAGTAGCTCTGCCTGCGAAGCCGAGGGTCGTGGGTTCTATTCCCACCCAGTGCAAATATTTGTGTGATGAATTCAAATGTTTGCACGGTGTCTGAGTATTTATATGTATAATAAGTATGTATTTAAAACTATATAAGTATTATATCAGCTACCTGGCCGCCATCACACAAGCTTTGCTTAGTTTGGGGTCAGATGGTGTTGTGTGTGAATTGTCCACCAATATTTATTTATAGATTTTTTTTTAACACGTTTAAGTAATATCGTGATTAACAAAAAAAATACTTATATTTTACACATATTTACAGTAAACCTCGATTATTAGACTACAATCCTGAGAATACAAACACACACACAAAAACACTGAGAGCACTGTGTCGTCACTGACACTGACAGGTGTGGATGCGTTCATAGAGAATGTATGAAAGAATATTTCGCACTGTGCCGATACTGTGCCGTCACTGATATCACAGAATAAATATTAGTACAGAAGCCTCATTTACCAAAAACAATTATATAAATAGCGACTCTTGCTGGGACACAACAAAGTTCAATTCAGCTCGCATTAGCGCTCAATATCTGTCGCGATTTTCATCTCTCTCTTCTAACGCGTAACTCTGTCCCTGTCTAGCGCGGAGGGTTTACGACATATCTAATAACAATATGCGCGGGAAACGTGTTGCGCGAGCGCTCAGCCGTGCGTCCGACAATCGACGGGCACTTGTTCCCTGGGAGGAACGGTCTAGCGGTAGGTTGAAACCGCGCGACCTTGAGCGAGTGAGGATGCACTGCTGATATGTGTGAATCGACCTTTAGAATGGTTTATTTTTGGCCCAGCCCGCATCCGTATTCTCAATTATACGAAAAATTACATTTTTTTTAATTAATGGCACATTTTAGTTCTCTTGTCGGGTCCCGTCAGTTACTTATAACATAATCGAGGTTGTACTGTATATTGAAATTGTTTTGCCGACTCCCAATAAACGCATATTTTAAATTATTTATTTAAATATATGATGTATAATATAGCATGTGCTTAAAATATATAACGCTACGTTTATGTATATTATAGAAATGAACCTTCTGTAACTTGAGGCTTGACCGATTTTATTGCATCTTTTTTAGTGTTTTTGAAGTGAAAACTTCTTTTGGCGCGCCTAGACAGATTTTTCGTGGGCTATAAATTGAATTCTAGCGTCACGCTCGGGTATGATAAGGATTTTGTCGGGTAAACTCGGGACCATAGCCATTGGTCATCTAGTGCGTCAGCCAATGGGAAATGCTAAAAGGGCGTGGCCTGGCCATCATGGCATGGCCATCTAGAAATGCGTTAACTAATGGGAAACGCTGACGCCTTTCTAGATGGTCATGCCATGATGACCAGGCCACGCCCTCCGGTTACACTCGCGTAGTTTCCAAGGTAAACTATCAAATCCTGAGTTATAAGTTTTCACTTCTATCGGCAGTTCCTATGACTGCCATTTTTTTAATACATCGCAGAAGGTGCTTATAATATTATAAAAAAAAATATGTTAATTGCCCTTTCCGTGTATTTTTTTTTCTGAAAATGACTACCTAGCATTATAAGCGTGTTTAATGTAACATTATCCCCCTTATAGAGTTATTTATTTAGTCTTTGCTAAGCTCGTAATAAATTAATGTAAATATTGCTATATTAATCTTGTAACTTACTTAATTACGTTAACTTTAGTAAAAATCAGGGTTGGAGAAAATCATGATTTTAAAAAAAAAAAACGAATAAAGCACGATTTTTTGAAAAAATCTTAATTAATCACGATTGTTTTGATTTTTTCATTTTATTATTTCATTTAACTATATTTCTGCGCAAAACGGAACGCGCCCTCTGACATGTGAATGTCAAGCAAAAGGGAAATCCCCGCGCAGTGTTTTGTACATTTCGCTTGCAATTACGATCTTACTTCATTCTTCATTCCTTCAGCTTAGTTTACTTTTGTTATTGATGTGCTGTGGTGCGTGTGTAACCAATTTATTATAAATAAAATGACTCGCCAAAGAGATGGGATTTGGGAACATTATCAGATTTAAACTACCGTAGTCTTTAACTGAATTATAATTTCTAAATCTATTTTTTATGTTGATTTCTGTGAAAGAAAGTGAAATTAAACATTTTTGATTAAATCATTGATTTTTATTGAAAAAATCATTTGATTTAAATCGTGATTGAAATCAAAATGATTTAATCGTGCCAACCCTGGTAAAAATACGCTGAAGAGACAGTAATAAAAAAGAGATAATACAAGAAACTATTAACTTACTTTTTAAATTTAAGCCCAAAATGTATGAAGGTAAATACATAAAATTGTGAATGTACTTAATAATTTGTCCAAGTGTTCACTTCTGTCGCGACTCCTTACTGTTTTTGTAATAATGTATTGTTTTTATTCAATTTTAGTTCTATGTAGGTACTTGTAACTGAGTGTTAAAAAAAATTCAATAAAAAATACATAAAAAGAGAATACAAAAACTAGTAAATGCTTATAAAATTTAAGCCTCAGATGTATACAGGGTTACTGGTAATCAGCCTGCATCCGTTTAAGGACATGTTCTGTATATTTAAACAAACAACTTTTGTTCTACAACTTTCGTTAAAACTTAATAGATAACCCAAAAAAAATTGTATTTGTTGCCCTTTTTTGTACTGTTTAGCGACTTTTTAGTGTTTATTCACTTCGGTACATCATTTTTTGCGCGTTAAAGAGCGTACGCGCTCTCGTTATGAATTGTTACGAAGAGTTCGATACTTTTAAGACCGTGCAAATGCACTTTTTATTAATTTTGTAAAAAAAAACATTTTTTTTTAAACCGTAGGACAAAAGTTGACGTATTGAATGTACCTAACATCCCCTTAAAAGAATGCAGGCTGATTACCAATAGCCCTGTATAATTATATTGTGTAGGTATGAACTATGTAGTTAATTTAATCTAGTTTTCACTTCTGTCGGGATTTTCCACTGTTATTTTGTAATTATAAATTTTATCCAATGTAAGTTTTATGTAAAGATTTGTAACTGAGTATTATTATCAATAAAGAAGATTATATTATTGGGATAGACATGTTATTTTTTTTCATATATTTATTAGCGTTTACGTTCGTTACGGAGACGATAGTATTTGACTCAGACTACAGTTCTCTATGCTATTTTTTTTATATCGATAATTGGTTTGGCCTTGACCGCAATCGCGCCTGATGATGATGTTAAGCGACGATGCGGTCGACGATGTTCGAATTTTACTTTTGATATTAATTTTTTAAATTAGACAAAATGGTAATCCTTGATTCATTTACAAATAACTAGCTGACGCCGCAAACGTTGTTTTGCCATATAAATAAAGGTATGAAAAATAGCTAGTAGCCGATTCTCAGACCTACTGAATATGCATTTAAATTTTGGTTAAAATCAGTAAAGCCGTTTCGGAGGAGTAAGGAAACAAACACTGTGACACGAGAATTTTATATATAAGAAGATTAAGATTTAATAATAACTGGTAATTTTACTGATTTCAATGAAGATTATATGATTATGATAGACGTGAATGGCGTGTTTTTTTGTCATATATTTTATCCATTTGTAAGTCGAGTAAAATTTACTATGAACGGAAATAAACAAATGTAAAAAAATTGTCAGTCATAGGATCTGCCGATAGAAGTGAAAACTTATAACTCAGAATTTGATAGCTTACCTTGGAAACTACACGGGTGTAACCGGAGGGCGTGGCCTCGCCTTCATGGCACGGCCATCTAGAAATGCATCAGCATTTCGCATTGGCTCACGCATTTCTAGATGGTCATGCCATGATGGCGAGGTCACGCCCTTTCAGCGTTTCCCATTGGCTGACGCATTTCTAAGATGCCTAATCGCCAAGGTCCCGAGTTTACCCGAAGATTTCTTATCATACCCGAGCGTGACGGTAGAATTCAATTTACACTCCACGAAAAATTTGTCTAGACGCGCCTAAAGAAGTTTTCACTTCAAAAATAGTAGTCATAGGAACTGTCGATAGAAGTGAAAACTCAGAATTTGATAGCTCACTTTGGAAACTAGGCGGGTGTAACCGGAGGGTGTGGCGTGGCGTCAGTATTTCTAGATAGATGCCAATGACAATGGTCCCGATTTCACCCGAAAATTTCTTATCATTCCCGAGCGTGACGCTAGAATGAAATTCACAGCCCACGAAAAATGTGTCTGTGGCGCGCCAAAAGAAGTCTTCACTTCAAAAATAAATGTCAGTCTTAGGGACTGCCGATAGAAGTGAAAACTTATAACTAAAAATGTAGGTATTACACAGCACTAATGTCGCACAAGTAAGTTACGGCTGGTCTAGTCGGGAGAACGGCGGCTGCCGATCCGGAGACCCCAGGTTCAAACCCCACACCCACCACTGTCTTTTCGAAGTCATGTGCGTAATGCCGCTAACTTAAAACGGTGAAGGAAATCATCGTGAGGAAACTGAAATGTACCTAGAACCTCGCCTGATGGTACGCGACGGTGTGGTCGAAGATGATGCACATTGACCTAGCAAGTACCTATTCACTCTGACCTTGAAAAGTTCTAGATTGTATCTCTCAGGGAACAAGGAGGCCGGCAACTTATTCCATTCTTAAAGCTATTTCGAAGTCATTTGTGTCATCCACCAACCGCACTGGGCCAGCGTGGTGGATTATGGCCTTAACTCTCTCCTTGCGAGAGAAGGCCCCGAGTCCCAGCAGTGGGAACGTTTAGTGGGCTGTTGATGAATGTCGCACAATACGTCACCTGTACAGCTACAGATTCACTGACATTGCGTGTGTCGGTGACGCGATGTCGCAAGATTTTCTTTAACTACAAAATGTCGATGCTACTAGAAAAGTTTTCGAAGTTATTTAGTCGGTAACAAACACTCTTTGTATAGCTATGTTTGATGAAATCGATCCAACATGGCGGCTTTTGTATCAAATGGAAGGATTTGATTATGATGTACTAGCTGAATGCGCGCGCGTTGCTACGCCATCTATCGAAAATTGGTCGTACCAATTCAAATTTTGAACAAATTCGGTTACTTTAGGTTCTAATGACCCAACCTTTTAACATATTTATGACATATGCTGTCACGCAACGAAAGCTCTCAAAAAGCAATATTTTTTCCCGTTTTTGTTACATTTTTCATTCATGCTCGGCTCCTGTTGATAGTAGCGTAATGTTAAATAGCCTATAGCCTTCCTCGATAAATGGACTATCCTACAAAGAAAGAATCTTTCAATTCCGACCAGTAGTTTCAGAGATCCTTGCGTTCAAACAAACAAACAAACTCTTCAGCTTTATAATATTAGTATAGATGAAGCCGATAGTTTAGTTTATTGGCTAGGATAATAAAGTTACAAAAGAACGTGCACAGCAGCGCAGTTTTGACAACTTAAAAATACTGTTCGTAGTTTAATTTTCGTCATTTTCATCGTTATTGAGAATAGGAGTAATGCCATATAGAAATCATTGTATGGAAGACGAGAGAAAAAACCTACCAAAGCCTAGTAATTTTGACGGTTTAGGTAGTTTGTCGTTAAATCGAATGACGTTACATGAAGATTACACTGTATTTCTGATTATTTCAAATCAAATCATTTTTTATCAAGTTAAATCAACCGGAAACAGATTACAAAACTGCTTAATTTTATATACAGTCATAAGAAATAAATAAATAAATAAAAATACACATGTTCCTAGACTTAGTCTTTGGCCCCACACTAGGCTCAGTGGTCCGGTCTTTGGCCCCACACTAGGCTCAGTGGTCCGTGCTGTGGAAGCCAGGGAACGAAATTAAAAACACACTACTCACTACGTACTTAACAACATTTTTTTTATAGTATAGAGAGACGAGACGAGCAGGACATGTGCCTGATGGTAAGCAACATGCCTGTCACATAACAGCACAGTGACACGCAGCTATTGGAACATGGAAGAGTCCAAATCATTATCTAGCACTGCACAGCTCTCGTCACCCAGAGATCGTAAGATATTATATCTCTAAACCCTGTAATTTCTCTGGAAACATTGCCCTTCAAAACGGAGCACAGTAATGTTTGCACATTACTGCTTGGCGGTAGAATAACTGGCAAAGGTGTGGCACTTCCCCAGGCGGACTCTGCCAAGAGTCCTACCACTACTGATTATTTCATTTCAAATCTTTTTTATCAAGAAAAATCAACCAGATTAGAAAACTGCATAATTTTGTATACAAAAGAAAACACATATATGTTCCTAGACTTAGCCTTTGGCCCCACAGTCCTCGGTGGCCCGTGCTGTTAACCTTTGGCCCCACACTAGGCTCGGTGGCCCGTGCTGTTAGCCTTTGGCCCCACAGTAGGCTCGGTGGCCCGTGCTGTTAGCCTTTGGCCCCACACTAGGCTCGGTGGCCCGTGCTGTTAGCCTTTGGCCCCACACTAGGCTCGGTGGCCCGTGCTGTTAGCCTTTGGCCCCACAGTAGGCTCGGTGGCCCGTGCTGTTAGCCTTTGGCCCCACACTAGGCTCGGTGGCCCGTGCTGTTAGCCTATGGCCCCACACTAGGCTCGGTGGCCCGTGCTGTTAGCCTTTGGCCCCACACTAGGCTCGGTGGCCCGTGCTGTTAGCCTTTGGCCCCACACTAGGCTCGGTGGCCCGTGCTGTTAGCCTTTGGCCCCACAGTAGGCTCGGTGGCCCGTGCTGTTAGCCTTTGGCCCCACACTAGGCTCGGTGGCCCGTGCTGTTAGCCTTTGGCCCCACACTAGGCTCGGTGGCCCGTGCTGTGAAAGCCAGGGAACGAAAGTAAATACACAGTAGAGGTAACTAAAAATGTTATTGGTCTAATACCAGGACGTCTACTCTATTTCTACGATAACGTAATTTCGAAATAAACTCGCGACTTTCCAACTCCGATTCTACTTCGATCCGTCACTTTGTCCTTTAAATGTTCTAAACCTACTCTAATTAAGGCCGATTTATATCAGACGAGCGAATGCTCATTCTATCCCCACTGTATCAAATTCATTTGGTGTAAACAAACGTAGAGCATTCTTTCGTTGTTTTGTTTGCGTTCGCAAAGATTCTATGGAATATCTAATATGGAAAACGCTAAGAACGATCTTTCGTTTACACCACAGAAATCTAAATAATAAGGTAATAGAAATGGCATAACTCTCAAATTACTTGCAAAACGCTTGTCGCCACATTTCCCCTACCCCCGCGATCACTACTACATGCGCGTAGTATTCAAATAGAGCTCCACTCACACACCAATAGGTGCACATTATCAACCTGGGTCTGTGATTGCACCACACACATCCATAAACGCTTATCAGTGAACCTACTAATACATTGAAAAATTAACAATTTTTCACATATACGCTAGTGCTTGACAAAAATTAAAACATATCGATATTTCAAAGTACGGTCCAATTTTAACATTCGATAAAGGTTATTATTGATTTCATTAATTAGATGTATTACACTACAACAAAGTCAATATGCCTACCTATAAAATAAGTGAGTCACATGGGGTATACTATTGTTTCGAAAACTGAACTATGTAATTCTGATACCACATGGGCTTAGGTATAGTTGAAGAACAAAGGTTGTTGTATATTTTGTACATCGAGCAACTCGATCTTCCGCGCAAGCACGGAAGGGAAGTAGCCTTTGCTAAAAATTATTGATCAAATCTTTCTGTCATTTCTTGCGGGAGGGGAAAGTTGCACACTAGCGTAAAGCCGCACTATTACATACAAAACATACCTGTACCGATCCATTGCCGACCATACTCACACAGCCAAATCACTAACACATAAAAAATAAAGCACCATGCACAAATCTAGCCCCGCCCTCAGTGTATTCCACGCCACAGTATATTATCAAACTCCATGGTCCACGCGGACTTGTACTTTGACAGAGGGGAAACGCTGTGTATGCCTACTCCCTTCCGTGTTGGTCGCTGATTTTGTATGAAAACTAATAAAGTCTTAAAAATAAAAGCTTACAATAGATAAATACTGCCTCAGTTATCTTAATATTTATTTTGCACGGACGAACAATCGCGCGTTATAGCAAGTATGTATATACTTTTGTTAATAATTAATGAATTATGAAGTAATGTTTACCGCGAATTAAAAGATTGTACGGACGGGTGTAATGTTAATTGCGTACAATTTTTTGTATCGATTTATTATGTTACTTTATCGATAAAACTATGTAAAATTTAAAATAAAATTTTCATCGTTTATTTTTGGGAAAGTAAAATTGGACCGTCACAGCACTAACTCACAATCGCTACCTGCGGTTGTACCATGGAAGATTAGAGGTTATGACGATATCTTTAATTTTACATTACATTGCTGTTTATGCTTGCCCCACTTTAGATGTTAATTAATGTATGCAGCAATGGTATGCAAAATGACGATCACACCAAAAATTTATAACTATCATAGTGAATCATTGGGCTCCGTTTATTTTATTAAAAAATACAATTAAAATAAAATAAAATACCTATCAGTGAAATGTAATCTCATTATTGGTATAATTGCAAGTTGTGGAAGAACTTCCACAGTCGTTTATGCTGCATAACACAAGTTTTTAAAGATGATTCACGCCTGCCGGTTCGAACAAGACTAAACTACAATTCGAGCACTGGTGGCCTACAAGTCACCTGTGCGGCGACAATGTCACGCGGTCATGCGACTTCTAGTACCTTATTATTTAGATTTCTGTGGTTTACACTAAAAGATGAATGCTCTTGTTCCAGCTCTAGCTCTATGTTCGTTCAGTTTAAATCGGCCTTTAGAGTAGGCGTAGAACATTTAAACGTCAAACAATGTTGTATCGGACGAAAAGTCGCGAGTTTTTTTTTCGAAATTACGTTTTCGTAGAAATAGAGTAGACGTCCTGTTACAAGTAGATTCAGTGATGTGTTTGTAGTGGTAGGACTCTTGGCAGAGTCCACCTGGGGAAGTACCGCATTTTTGCCAGTTATTCTTACGATTACTGCTTGGCAGTAATGTGCAAACATTACTGTGTTCCTGTTTGAAGGGCAATGTTTCCAGAGAAATTACAGGGCTTAGAGATATAACAACTTAGATTTTTGGGTGACAAACGCAGTGCAGTGCTAGGTAATCATTTGGACTCCACGTGTTCCAATAATTGCATGTCACTGTGTTGTTATGTGGCAGGTAAGTTGCTTACCATTGGGTACATATCCTGCTCGTCTCGTCACTCAATACTACAAAAAGAATGCTTGTGTTGCGTGAGTTCGTATGTTACTAAATAATTACACTCAGATACGTTCAGTGTTGTGATTGATCACTATCATAACCTGGCACGATTTGAGTTTCATTCTGTTATTGAAAGTTTTAAGCGCCCATTTGCTTTCGACTTAGTAAATGGTACTACTAAGGGTTATGATTTACGCACGTATCTTGTATGTTTGTAAATTTCTTTGTTCCCACGTATTTTCCAAACGGCTGGATGGATATTGACATTTAAGATATCGTCAGATTCGTCTCACTCACCCAAGTGTCCTTAGATAGTACCTATGTAATGTTTTTTTACCTGTTGATTTTTTGCAGTCGGGGTTTTAAATTAAAGTTATTTATTTTTATTTTATTTTATGTGTTTAGCTGGGAAACCACCGCTGGGAGCGCCGTCGGGCGGTCTTGGTGGTATTGGGGCACCGTCACCGGGTCTGGGCGGTCTTGGCGCCCCACTGCCCGGTCTGGGCGGTCTTGGAGTGTCGTCCCCCGGTCTAGGGGGTCTGGGAGTGTCGTCCCCCGGTCTGGGCGGTCTGGGAGTGTCGTCGGCTAGCCTGCCCGTGACCTCAGCAGGGGGTGCCGCCAACGAAAGCATCTTCGCGATGCAACAGGCGTCGATCAATTGGTTCAATGGCTCTAGAGGAGGTATGTCGAGCAATATCTACATATGTGTCTTATGAAAATTTTATAAATTGAGTTTTTGCAAACAAGCTCAACAAGTTTCTGCAAAAACATACACAATGTAGTTGTGGTAAAACTATGAACCAAACATAATGAAGGTTGTCTTGTAACCCAATTAGAGTTAACTTAACTTAATTCAATGTTAGCATATCGTGTCTTTGTTAAAAAAAAACATTTTTTTTTCAGTATGATTGAGAAATACCAAAGCGGTTATTTAGTTATCCCTGTTTTTACGAAATTATTTAGATTTTTGCGAAAATACGGTTTATAAAATCATATTTTATACGTGTGTATATAATACTAGCAGTGCCCCGCGATTTTACGCGCGTAGTTCCCGTTCCCGGGATAAAAAGTAGCCTATGTGTTCTTCTAGACTATAATGTTACTGTATTCCAAATTTCAGCCTGATCCGTTCATACGTTACGGCGTGATTGAGCAACAAACGTCCATACTTTGACATTTATAATATTAGTGGGATGTATGTATAATAAAAAAAAACCATCAGTCAAAGGATACCTATATAAAAAACTTTCCTAAAACAAAAAATGAACAGCAGTGAATTTTGGTAACTTTTACAAAAAATAATCTTATATATAAAATTCTCGTGTCACAGTGTTTGTTTCCTTACTCCTCCGAAACGGCTTACCTGATTCTAACCAAATTTTATATGCATATTCAGTAGGTCTGAGAATCGGCTACTAGCTATTTTTCATACCCCTAAGTGACAAGGGTTGTTCACCCCAAAAATTTTTTTTTTAATTTTCTGTCAAAAATTGTTGTTTTTTTTTTTTTTGTAATGTGGCGTTAAAAATACATACAACCCTAAATTTTTACCCTTTTACCACCAACCCCTGTTTTTTATAGCCATTTTAGTAATTTAATCATTTGACAGTGAACTCCTAAACGACGCCGACGGGACCGATTTGAATGTTTTTTTTGTGTGTGTATTCGTAGATGGTTTAAATTCACAAATAATCCCGGCAGATGGCGCTGCAGACAGTGTCTAGGTTATATCCGAGCAAAGCCGGAACGGGCCGCTAGTAGACTTATAACTTTGCGATTTAGCGTGTCCCAAAAACGAAAATTCCTAGTTATTAAATATATTGATTCTATTATTCCAGGTTTCGATATGGATACGACAGAGGATAACACCGAGTCGCAGAGCCTCTACCAGGACAACAGAGGTGAGTGTACTAGCGGCATAGAATAGATAATACAGATAGAACAGACACTCCCCACCCCCCGCCAGTTTCAAGCTTCCTACCCCGCAAGAACGCGAGAAGCACTCAACGAAGGAACGAACGTAACCCTAGATGACACGCACACATGCGTAAATGCGTTCGAACGACATATGCGTAGTTGTGTGAGTGTAGGTATGTCAACTGCACCGTCTGTATAGATTTTAGGCCGAGTGTCCGGGGTGTGCTAGCGGCTAGTCTGCCGTAGAACAGATAAATTGATATATAGTTAAAATAACAATTAAGTATACAATAATTAATATATTTAAATTTAAATTATGAAATCATTTTACTATTCCTGTTACATATTCTTAATTATAATCTGCATCTTGATTTGATTTAAATTTTATTAATAATTATAAAATATTATAATTATTAAAATATATTTTTTTAACAACGATATACAAAATAATAAATTTCAATAAATTGAAATATAAAGAAATAATCATACTACATCAACAAAATGTCAATATCATGCTACAGCTTCGAACCCAAAATGATGATTTCTAGAAAAATGTTTATTTAAATGTAGCAGCCGCGGTTTCACCCGCTTAGTTCCCGATCTACTTATTTATTCGGCATAAAAAGTAGCCCATGTGTTATTCCAGATCATTATTTATCTAGTATCTAGTAGATCATTATTAGTTTGGTGTGAGATGGTGTTGTGTGTGAAATGTCCATCAATCTTCTATCTATCTTCTATATATATAAAACTCAAAGGTGACTGACTTAGTGATCTATCAACGCGCAGCTCAAACCACTAGAGGGATCGATCTGAAATTTGTCATGCAGTTAGATGTTATGACGTAGGCACCCGCTAAGAAAAGATTTTGATAAATTCGACCCCCAAAGGGGTTAAATAGGGGATGAACGATTGTATGAAATTTTTTATTCCTTTGAGATATTTGCATGAAATTTACATCTTGAAAATTTGAAACTCAGCTTAGTTAATAATTACGCTCAACGCGAGCGAAGCCGCGGGCAAAAGCTAGTATTGATATATGTATCTGTCTGTCTGTCGTCGCAGGGTACGGCGTGCGCAGCCCCACCGGGTCGCTGGCGCGCCTGGACCGGCGCCGCAGCCACCGCGTGCAGCTCATGAAGGCCGAGCTCTACGCGGGCCCGGGTGAGTACCGCCTAACTAGAACTAACTCCACCATACACAGCATTTTCCCATACACAGTAGTTTCACCAAACACAGAATTTTCACCAAACACAGAATTTTCACCATACACAGTAGTTTCACCAATACACCGCATTTTCCCCGTACACAGAATTTTCATCAAACACAGAATTTTCACCAAACACAGAATTTTCACCAGACACAGTAGTTTCACCAATACACCGCATTTTCCCCGTACACAGAATTTTCATCAAACACAGAATTTTCACCAAACACAGAATTTTCACCATACACAGTAGTTTCACCAATACACCGCATTTTCCCCGTACACAGAATTTTCATCAAACACAGAATTTTCACCATACACAGTAGTTTCACCAATACACCGCATTTTCCCCGTACACAGAATTTTCATCAAACACAGAATTTTCACCAAACACAGAATTTTCACCATACACAGTAGTTTCACCAATACACCGCATTTTCCCCGTACACAGAATTTTCACCAAACACAGAATTTTCAACGTACACAGAATTTTCCCCATAGGCACACAGAAGTTTTACCATACACAGGATTTTTCGTAGGCTGTCAATTTAGCTCAGCGGTACGTTAAAAATTCGTTCGGGTGAAGGCGCAACATCCGAGTGTGCCAGAGCGAGAAAGATAGTCAGCCGCTGCTGTCTGTCAGCTGTTTTCTTTTATTTATTTTTTTATAGCATAGAGTGACGAGACGAGCAGGTCATGTGCCTGATGGTAAGCAACAGCACAGTAACACGCAGCTATTGGAACATGAAGAGTCCAAATCATTACCTAGCACTGCACTGCGCTCGTCACCCAGAGATCTAAGATATTATGTCTCTAAGCCCAGTAATTTCTCTGGAATCATTGCCCTTCAAACCGGAACACAGTAATGTTTGCACATTACTGCTTGGCGGTAGAATATTTGGCAAAGGTGTGGTACTTCCCCAGCCGGACTCTGCTAAGAGTCCTACCACTACAGTTACTACTATTTTACGATTTTGAGCACTAATTTTTTCTATTTTTTACCTGTCTATATTATCTTGTTCATCACAACTATAATATATCTTATTCGTTTGTGTGGCGCCGTGAGCAAAACGTTTCGTTGACGCGTGGCCAAGCTCTGTTGTGCTGTTGGGGACTCAATGGCAGAGTACTTACAGCCCCATCAGTTGGGTTTTGGTACTCGACTTGGCTGCGAGGTTGCTACTCACGCGACACGTAGTTTTACTATGAGGGTAGCACCAACGTTATTATATAAATAAACTAGCGGCCCGTTCCGGCTTCGCTCGGATTTCGTCATATAAGAACTATTAATCGAAAAAAAAAACTATCCTATCTCTCAAGTTGGACCAGACTGCTCGCGGTGTGCCAATTTAATTTAAGTAGTTTAGGAATCCATCGCGGATAAACATCGTGACAGGAGATTTATATATATTAAGATAAATTGGTTCAGCGGATTTCAATAACGATTCAGCGGGGGAATGCGGCCAGTATTATGGGGGGGGGACCTTTGAGCGACGCTCGGCGCGTGGGGGAGTTTTTGTTTGACCAGTACCTAACATCATTTTGTTACGTGTTTTTGGGTTATATATATTTTTTTTGTGTTGACTTTTTCTAATGAATTGAGCCTGTATTTTTAAATTTAATAAATAGTTACATGATGGTGATTATATAATAATATAATGTTTTTTCCCAGATATGGAAGATGACGTATCGATATCGACCGGCGACCAGTTGGTCCCGATGTCCGCGCCGCTGCTGTCGGTAGCGGGTTCGATTCCCGAGCGGGAGCCGGCGCCCGAGCGGATGGCGGACGAGGATGACGACACCCCGGCCATCGTGCAACACCTCGATACTGAAGGTAACCTTGTATGATTTAGAAAATGAAAAAAAAAATATTTTTAAGAAAAAAAAAAGTTTCACATACATAATAGTAAAAAAATACACTTCAAGGAAATTCGAAGGTGGCGCCACCATTCCATGTTCATTAATGTTGGTGCGAACTTTGTACTAGATAATTATGTCCTATAATCTCAAATTCGGCTGGCGGACGAGGATGACGTCACTCCGGCCATCGTGCAACACCTCGATACCGAAAGTCACTATTACGTTTAAGAAATAAAAAAAATAAAAATTAAAAAAATATTGAACCTAAGTTTCACATACATACTAGTTATAAAATTCGATGGTGGTGCCACCGCTCCCATTTTCACTAATGCGATCTCGGTACTGGTACTTAACGTCTTATATTCTCAAATTCGGATGGCGGACGATGATCACGTCACTCCGGCCATCGTGCAACATCTCGATACTTAAGGTCACTTTGATGTTTCAGAAATTGAATAAAAAAAAATTGAACAACTTATTTTCACAAACATAAAAGTTTTAAAACTCAGCAAAATTCGATGGTGGCACCGCCACTAAATTTTCACTAATATTGGCGCGAACTAGGTACGCCAATTCGGATGGCGGACGATGATGACGTCACTCCGGCGATCATGAACACGTCGATACTGAAAGTAACTTATACGATTTAGAAATATAATCATTAATCATTAAATTTAAAAAAAAAGTTGCACTAAGTTATCAAAATAACATTTTAATAACATTTTAATAAAGTAGCCAAGAGCGAGTTGGACTCGCCCATGAAGGTTCCGTTGCAGCAAGTAACATAATATACATAGTACACATAGTTCTTGTAGTTCGTTGTAACTTTGATCGAAGTTTTAATAATAGTGTATTTATGACGTACTAAAAAAAAACTACTCATCAGATCGAGTTCAAACTAATTTTCGTTGGTAGTTTTTATGGTAATGTACATCATATATTTTTTTTAGTTTTTTCATTCTCTTACTTTAGAAGTTAGAGGGGGGGGGGGGACACATTTTACCACTTTGGAAGCGTCTCGCGCGCAAATTATTCAGTGTAGACAAAAATTATATTAGAAACCTCAACATCATTTTTGAAGACCTATCGATAGACACCCCACACGTGTACGTTTGATGAAAAAAAAATTTTTGAGATTCAGTTCTCAGTATGGGGGGCACCCCTAATTTTTTTTTTTTTTTTTAACTTTTGTAAAAATCTTAATGCGGTTCACAGAATACATCTACTTACTAAGTTTCAATAGTGTAGTCCTCATAGTTTCGGCAAAAAATGGCTGTGACATACGGACGGACAGACAGACAGACAGACATGACGAATCTATAAGGGTTCCGTTTTTACGTTTTACGGAACCCTAAAAACTCGGCGAAATTCGATGGTGGCGCTGCCACTCTACGTTCACTAATGTTGGTGCGAACTAAGTAGTTAACTTAAACGTTTTCGATATGTAATAAATGAAAATCTAATATGAAAAAAAAATACTACTTTTCACAGTATTAAATAACGCTATTAAACTAAATATTTTTTAAAGATTTTAGATTTCCCTTCCCCCCCCCCCCCCCTCGTAATGCACCTTAACATTTTTAACACCCTTCTCCTCAATCTCCGTTATCATTATGTAACATTCAAGTGATCGTTTTTACTTAAAAGTTGCCAACAGGGTACAATCCTCAAAAAAACTAAGTAGGTAGCCCGTTAGTTTGATTGCCAAAAAATATTGTACACGTATTTTTTCTTGTGTTTCACAAACAAAAAATGACGAAGATACAGCGCTTCGAAGTTTCGTGTGACGTCACTTATGAATACGATTTTTACTCTCTAGTGACGTCGCGACCCCCCACTCTCGAAGTTTGATGGTCTATATCTTTGACGATTTTTAATATTATGAAAAAACAAAAAATTCGTGTCCAATATTTTTCCATGATCTAGCTGACGGATTAATTAGGATGGTGTATTTTTGACCCAGTCCGTTACCCTACTAGGGCGATTTTCATATCCTGATTATTTTTAAGTAATAGAAAGTAACCTCCATACGTAACGTTTCACAAGACAGCCCCTCCCCCCAAATTGCGTTACAAAATACTTGAACGACTGTTTGTGTGCATTTTTCTGACTACGATCTGTGTTCCAAATTTCAGCTCGATCCGTTCATGCGTTACTACGCCATTTAGTAACAAACATCCATACATTGACATTTGTAATTTTAGTTTTGTTAAAATTGTGTTATTCTTGTTCCAGAGGTTCAAATGGCGCCTCTCATAGTCAAACCGCACACCATAGTCCTGAAGTACCATCGGAAAGTGCCGCCCTTCAAACACACCATCGCAGGTGAGATGGGTTTTGGTAAACGTAATTATCAAAATCGGTTCAGCCAGACGAAAGTTACGAGCTAACAATGAAAATAAAGTAGCCAAGTGCGAGTTGGACTCGCCCATGAAGGGTTCCGTTGCAGCAAGTAACATAATATACATAGTACACATAGTTCTTGTAGTTCGTTGTAACTTTGATCGAAGTTTTAGTAATAGTGTATTTATGACGTACTAAAAAAAAACTACTCATCAGATCGAGTTCAAACTAATTTTCGTTGGTAGTTTTCATGGTAATGTACATCATATATATTTTTTAGATTTTTCATTTTCTTACTTTAGAAGTTAGAGGGGGGGGGACACAAATTTTACCACTTTGGAAGTGTCTCTCGCGCAAACTATTCAGTGTAGACAAAAACTATATTAGAAACCTCAACATCATTTTTGAAGACCTATCGATAGACACCCCACACGTGTAGGATAGATGAAAAAAATAATTTTGAGTTTCATTTCTCAGTATGAGGGGCAACCCTAATTTTTATTTTTTTTTAATTTCTTTTGTAAAAATCTTAATGCGGTTCACAGAATACATCTACTCACCAAGTTTCCACACTGTAGTTCTCATAGTTTCGGCAAAAAGTGGCTGTGACATACGGACGGACAGACAGACAGACAGACAGACAGACAGACATGACGAATCTATAAGGGTTCCGTTTTTACGTTTTACGGAACCCTAAAAACAGTCTTGTCTGTCAGTTTTGGGGTCTGTTGCAAAATGCTATAAACGATTATTCTAGATTTTAGATAATGGTATTGTGTTATAGTACGAGATCCGGCTGCAGAATCTCTACGTTCATCGCGTAGTTAATCCAATTCACATTTGAACAAACATTTATGATTAGGAGAATACATTGATAATAGGTTGCCAGTCAATAAGTGGCCGCAAGTAATTTTAACTAAACTGATGTTAATTAATTTTCGAAAAAAATTGCGCTCACTTGTTTTTTAAATAAAATATCATCCAAATCATAGCAATGTATGTAAAGAATTCGAAATTCGATGGGTGCCGTTGCACACTCGGCCGCAACTACTTCGTAGCCAGGTGTAAACAGATAATATTTTGGTGTATTTATACGTTCATAACGTACATTTATGATTTATAATTTTTATGAACATTTAGTATTTTTTGTGAACATTTTGCTAAATTTTTTGTAAACTTTTTGTTTTTTTTTTCCGAAATTTTTATTATATATTTTGTGAACGTTCTGCAAAATTTTACTGAACATTTTGTAATGGTTTTTGTAAATATTTTGTTATGAACATTTTGTTGTAATTTTTGAGTACATTTTATTATAGGTAATTTGTTCTAAACATTTCGATATAATTTTTGGAGCAGGATATTTTGTATAATATTGTTATGCACTTTTTGATTTACATATTTTTATGAACATTTCGCTATAGTTTTTATGAACATTTTGTTACATCAAAATTGTATGAACATGGCATTGCATTTTTCGTGAACAATTTGTCATATTTTTATGAACAATTTCTCATATTTTTTTATAAACATTGTGTCACAACTTATTCTGAACACTTATTTTATTTATATTTTTAATTGACTAATACATGTGTATACTCTATATCAACTCACCCCCTCCCCCCCAGGTCGGCTCGGCGCGTCGTGCGCGGCGGACCTGTCCGTGGCGCGCGCGCGTCACGGCCGCGTCGGGTTCGGCGCGGCGGGCGTGCTCGCCTACGTCACGACGCACGACGCCGTCGCCACGCTGACCAAACGTGAGTATCGCGCGCCCACTGCTGGGACTCTGTAATTCTTCCTAAATTGACCATCTACAATGGTTACTGGTAATAAGCCTGCATCCGTTTAAGGACACGTTCCTTATGCTTAAACATAATTGCTAGCCTATCGCGTTTTTATCGGATACACTTCGGAGAGTGTGCGACTGATTTGCATGAACTGATACCACCTTGTCCTTTTTAGGGTTCCGTAAAACGTAAAAACGGAACCCTTATAGATTCGTCATGTCTGTCTGTCTGTCTGTCTGTCTGTCCGTCCGTATGTCACAGCCACTTTTTGCCGAAACTATGAGAACTACACTGTTGAAACTTGGTAAGTAGATGTATTGTGTGAACCGCATTAAGATTTTTACAAAAGTTTTTTAAAAAAACAAAAATTAGGGTTGCCCCCCATACTGAGAACTGAAACTCAAAAATTTTTTTTTCATCAAACCTACACGTGTGGGGTTTCTATCGATAGGTCTTTAAAAATGATGTTGAGGTTTCTAAAATCATTTTCGTCAACACTGAATAATATGCGCGAGAGACACTTCCAAAGTGGTAAAATGTGTGTCCCCCCCCCTCTAACTTCTAAAGTAAGAGAGTGAAAAATCTAAAAAAAATATATGATGTTCATTACCATGTAAACTACCAACGAAAATTAGTTTGAACTCGATCTGATGAGTAGTTTTTTTTTAGTACGTCATAAATACACTATTATTGAAACTTCGATCAAAGTTACAACGAACTACAAGAACTATGTGTACTATGTATATAATGTTACTTGCTGCAACGGAACCCTTCATGGGCGAGTCCAACTCGCACTTGGCCACTTTATTTCTATCGGAGTGCTCGTAGCTCGAAAAAGCGACATCGTTTCATGGTTGATGTTCCAAAGACACGAACGAAGAGATTTGACTCTACTTTTGTGATAAGAACGTCTAGGCTGTGGAATACGTTGCCTGAGTGGGTTTTCCCCGATGGTTACAATCTTTGTGTCTTCAAATCGAGAGTGAATCGGTTATTTCTAGGTAAACACGTTCCATCGTAGACCGCATCGTCCCTTAACGTCAGGCGAGATGGCGGTCAAGTGTTAACCTATAGAAGTTAAAAAAAAAAACTACTTTTGTTCTACAACTTTTGCTAAAACTCTACATATCCCAAAAAAAACAACTTTTGTTCTACAACTTTTGCTAAAACTCTACATATCCCAAAAAAAAACTACTTTTGTTCTACAACTTTTGCTAAAACTCTACATATCCCAAAAAAAAACTACTTTTGTTCTACAACTTTTGCTAAAACTCTACATATCCCAAAAAAAAGCACTAGCCCTTTTCTAGCACTGTTCAGCGGCTCTTTGTGCCAGATAAATATCTGGCCGTCCACGTAGTGTTGTAAAGTAACGGTTGTAAATGTCGGTGTCCCTCAGTGTCCCCCCTGTCGGAGCTCGACAAGTACATCGCCGGTCGCGGGCCGCACGACTGGTCGCAGAGCGTGGTGGCGCGACTGTCGCTGCTACACCCCGACCGGCACTACAGGATCGAGGTATGTTTATATGTCTACATTACTGTGTTCCGGTTTGAAGGGCAATGATTCCAGAGAAATTACAGGGCTCAGAGACATAATATCTTAGATCTCTGGGTGACGAGCGCAGTGCGGTGCTAGGTAATGATTTGGACTATCATGTTCCAATAGCTGTTCATGTTCATGTATTCAAGTATTCATGTCCAATACTTGCCTCATAACAGCACAGTGACACGCAGCTATTGGAACATGAAGAGTCCAAATCGTTACCCAGCACTGCACTGCGCTCGTCACCCAGAGATCTAAGATGTTATATCTCTAAGCCCTGTAATTTCTCTGCAAACATTGACCTTCAAACCGAACAAAGTAATGTTTGCACATTACTGCTTGGCGGTAGAATAACTGGCAAAGGTGTGGTACTCCCGCAGGCGGACTGTGCTAAGAATCCTACCACTACATAATACTTAGAGCCTTACATAATATACATATATTTTATAATATAGCGTGACGAGACGAGCAGGACATGTGCCTGATGGTAAGCAATATGCCTGCCACATAACAGCAAAGTGACACGCAGTTATTGGAACACGAAGAGTCTAAATCATTACCTAACACCGCACTGCACTGCGCTCGTCACCCAGAGATATAAGATATTATATCTCTAAGTCCTGTAATTTCTCTGGAAATATTGCCCTTCAAACCGGAACACAGTAATGTCCGCACATTAGTGTTTGGTGGTAGAATAACTGGCAAAGGTGTGGTACTTCCCCAGGCGGACTTTGCCAAGAGTCCTACCACTACTAAATGTTATACCACCCAATAGCCTCAATATGAATATCAAATGAAAAGGCTTGACTAGTAGATACTATACCACTATATTTCTACAAACTTCTAATCCAAGATGATCGTTACCACAAAATGGCGAATTTTGTGGATACTAAAAAAATATTATTTTCTTTCAGGAGATCCTCGGGCGCCAACTAGAGACTCTCTTTGAGCACTCGGAGTTCGTCGAGTCATCGAACCCGGAGTTCACGCCGAGACTGAAACTACGGGAGTCTCCGGAAGACAGACTCGCCACTCTGCGACAGCTGACGAAAGACACCGAGCTATACCGCGACAAGAAACCCAAGGTGAGACGCTACTATCGAAGATATGTACCAAAAATATTTGTATTGTACCAAAAAATTATGCTCAATTTTTTAACACTAAGTCAAATATGTTTGTCGAACAAGAAACTCAAGGTGAGCCGCTACTGTTGCAGTCATGTACGAAAAATATTGCTATTGCATGAAAAATGTTGGTTCTGTTTTTGAACACAAGGTTAAATATGTTTGTCGGACAAGAAAACGAAGGTGAATCGCTATTATCGCATTCCTTAATATACATTGTTAATCGTGTGATGATAAACTGGTGGTTAAATTTTTGGTCGGACCAAATAAGTTTGTCGGTTAGTTGGTGAAACTGACAATTAATGACAAGAAAACTAAGAGTTGCTACTATAGTGCTCGCAGTATAAGTCTGCGCGCGACTGGTGGCGTACTTAATGTTGCCAGGGCAAGCTAATAGCTATAATATTCCCTTCCCGTTCATTGGGAACGTACAACTTCATAAAACAGGTACGGGAAGGGATTTTTCAGGGAAGCAATTTAAGTAACTACACGACAACTGAGACTCAAGAACGAATGTCTCGAAGTAATGAACGCCTTTGCAGTGCTGGTTTGGTTCAGTATGACCAAGTATCATTGGTAATTGGTACAGGCTGTCCGAGTCTCTTACCACCAGGAATCTTTATTATAGTTTATTACATTATAAAAAATCTGTCATTTTCAACCTGCACCAACATCGAAATAACAAGAATTTAATTTAAACTTGTAAATCTTTTATTGAGACTATAAATAACACTATTTGAAAATTTGGCGCATATACGTTCTTATATTGAGTCATTGGCTTCCATAGAATCATCTTCTTTTTTCAATAGGGTAAAAATCACGATGAATCACGGCGGTAACCACAAAAGTTCCTGTCCATGATCCTTTAATAGTTATTCTACTTGGTATTGTGGGTCTTCTTTGTGCCTCTTTATTCGAGTAACTGCGGATTTGTCCTACAATCGTCGAAATCTATTTCATTTTTCTTAAGCCACTTTTGGCTTTCTTCTTTTACATTGCCCATTGTAGCCGCTTTATTTATCTGAGTGCAGTGGTATAATGCGTTGTCCATTACCACGTGACAGTACGTTCTGAAACGCCTACAATAAAAATACAGTAATGAATACAGAGTTAAGGATCAAAGAGCATCCAAGCTAACGTTGAAAAAAAAATTAAGTAAAATTTCTTTTGGCGCACCGCTGTTAGGTGAAAGGGTCGATCGGGTGAACATGGAACCGCCGAGTGTACCCGAGCGAGAAAGATACAACCAGCTGATTTTCACTGCTGTGTCACTGTGTTTTCTATTTTGATTTGTAAATTATGAAAAAAAACCATTTATTACTAGTTTCTCACATTCGGTCTTAAGCACTCACATTTTTTCCCACGGGTAAATTGGCGATAAAACAATCAAACCCAAAGCCGCACCTCAACCTAAAGCCTCAGCTTTAAAATATGCCGATAATAAGTGGAGATTTGATTGCTATGGTATCCCTACATGTTAGTTGTCAAATAGCTCTGCGTTTGGAAATTGCACTTTTGGCCCGTTATTGTATCGTTCTTCTTCACAACCACTATTGATTTTCAAGAACCAGCCACGGCCAGCACTTTTAATCACTTTCGGCATAATAAAAGCTATTAATTATTTTGGAAATTAATAAATACACCGAAACGTAAACAAACTTTTGTCAACTGACGTAAATAAGAAGTTGACGTGAAGTTGACGGCCTGTCAATTAGTTCCATATTTTGCTACGCGCAGAGTTATATTGCGAGCACTCTATCTCAGTTATTGTATGAAAACTGCTAGTTCTGTCGTTGACACAAGGTCAGATAAGTTTGTCGGACTAGAAACCCAAGGTGAGTAGTCAAACCAGCGAACCCGGACTTTGCGAGATTTAAACTAAGGGAGTCTCCCCAAGCGAAACTCGCCACTCTACGACACTTGACGAAAAACGCCGAGCTATACCGCGACAAGAAACCCAAGGTGAGACGCTACCATCGAAGATATGTATCAAAAATATTTGTATTGTACGAAAAATGTTGGTTCAATTTTTTGACACAAAGTCAAGTATGTTTGTTGGACAAAAAACTCCAGGTGAGGCGCTACTACCGCAGTTATGTACGACAAATATTGCTATTCTATGAACAATGCTAGTTCGATTTTTGAACACAATGTTAGATAAATTTGTCGGACTAGAAACCCAAGGTGAGTAGTCAAACCAGCGAACCCGGAGTTCGCGCCGAGACTGAAACTAAGGGAGTCTCTCCAAGAGAGACTCGCTACTCTGCGACAGCTGACGAAAGACACCGAGCTATACCGCGACAAGAAACCCAAGGTGAGACGCTACTATCGAAGATATGTGTCAAAAATATATGTATTGTACCAAAAATTTTAGCTCAATTTTTGGACACAAAGTCAAATATGTTTGTCGGACAAAAAACTCCAGATGAGTAGCTACTATCGCAGTAATGTACGAAAAATATTGCTATTGCATGAAAAATGTGGGTTCGGTTATTGAACACAAGGCTAAATATGTTTGTCGGACAAGAAACCCAAGGTGAATCGCTATTATCGCATTCCTTAATATATATTGTTAATCGTGTGATGATAAATTGGTGCTTCCATTTTTGGTCGGACCAAATAAGTTTGTCGGTTAGTTGGTGAAACTGACAATTAATGACAAGATAACTAAGAGTTGCTAATATCGCAGTTATTATATGAAAACTGCTAGTTCTGTTGTGGGCACAAGGTCAGATAAGTTTGTCGGACTTGAAACCCAAGGTGAGTAGTCAAACCAACGAACCCGGACTTTGCGAGACTGAAACTAAGGGAGTCTCCCCAAGAGAAACTCGCCACTCTGCGACAGTTGACGAAAGACGCCGAGCTATACCGCGACAAGAAACCCAAGGTGAGACGCTACCATCGAAGAGTTGTATCAAAAATATTTGTATTGTACGAAAAATGTTGGTTCAATTTTTTGACACAAAGTCAAGTATGTTTGTTGGACAAAAAACTCCAGGTGAACTGCGGTAGTAGCGCCAGTTATGTACGACAAATATTGCTATTCTATGAACAATGTTAGTTCGATTTTTGAACACAATGTTAGATAAATTTGTCGGACTAGAAACCCAAGGTGAGTAGTCAAACCACGGGTTCGCTGGTTCGCGCCGAGACTGAAACTAAGGGAGTTGACTGGCCTCGTGGCTTAGTGGGTAGTAGCTCTGCCTGCGAAGCCGAGGGTCGTGGGTTCGATCCCCACCCAGTGCAAATATTTGTGTGATGAATTCAAATGTTTGCACTGTATCTGGGTGTTTCTATGTATAATAAGTATGTATTTAAAACTATATAAATATTATATCAGCTATCTGGCCGCCATCACACAAGCTTCGCTTAGTTTGGGGTCAGATGGTGTTGTGTGTGAATTGTCCACCAATAAAAAAAAAAAAAAAAACTAAGGGAGTCTCTCCAAGAGAGACTCGCCACTCTGCGACACCTAACGAAAGACGCCGAGCTATACCGCGACAAGAGAAACCCAAGGTGAGACGCTACTATCGAAGATATTATCAATAACATATGTACAAACATATTGTACCAAAAATTTTAGCTCAAAATTTGGACACAAAGTCAAATATGTTTGTCGGACAAAAAACTCCAGATGAGTAGCTACTATCGCAGTAATGTACGAAAAATATTGCTATTGCATGAAAAATGTTGGTTCGGTTATTGAACACAAGGCTTAATATCTTTGTCGGACATTAAACCCAAAGTGTATCGCAATTACGTACGAAAAATATCACTGTTGTATGTGAAATGTTAGTTTAATTTTTTGACGAAATGTCAAATGTGTTTGTTGGACATGAAACCCAAGGTGAGGCACTACTGTCGCAGTAATGTACGAAGAGTATTGGTATTATATGAAAAATGTTACTTCGATATTTTTTTACAAAAGGTCAAATAAGTTTGTCGGACATGAAACCCAAGGTGAGGCGCTACTATGGAGTTAATTAACCAGGGATGTTTTTTTTTTCAGTTCGGCGTGACCGGAGCGTACTGCCACGAAGTGTGGAAGCTCTGTGACGCGCTGTGGGGAGCGGACCTGGAGAATGATGGTAACTATACCCTTAAACGAGCAATTCTTGTATATATATATATATACTAGCGGCCCGTTCCGGCTTCGCTCGGACATAACCTAGACACTGTCTGCAGCGCCATCTGCCGGGCTTATTTGTGTTTAGGAGTTCTTTTTTTTTTTTTTTTTTTTAACTTTTATAGGTTTACACTTGACCGCCATCTCACCTGATGTTAAGCGACGATGCGGTCTACGATGGAGCGTGTTTACCTAGAAGAAACCGATTCACTCTCGATTTGAAGACACCAAGGTTATAACTATCAGGGAAAACCCACTCTGGCAACTCATTCCACAGCCTAGACGTTCTTATAACAAAAGTAGAGTCAAACCTCTTCGTCCGTGTCTTTGGAACATCAACCATGAAACGGTGCCGCTTCTTCGAGTTACGAGAAGTCCGATAGAAAAAAGGGCAAGGTGGTATTAGATCATGCAGATCAGTCGCACACTCTCCGAAGTGTATCCGATAAAAAACTGACAAGCTTGCAATCTTGCGGCGATGTTCAAGACTTTGAAGTCTTTTTCGCACTAGAGTGTCTTTGCCTATGAGCCTTTTAGCACGCCTCTCGATCGATTCCAGAGCCTCAAGCTGATACTTAGCCGATCCATCCCAAAGATGCGAACAGTACTCCATACAAGACCGAATCTGTGCTTTGTATAAGATAAGTAATTGTTCAGATTTGAAGTACTTTCGCACCTTTGAGAGGACACCTAGTTTTTTGCCAGCTAATTTTGCCTTAGACTCGATATACGTGCCAAAGTTGAGCGTAGAGGTCAAGGTAACGCCCAAAAGCTCAAGATGATCAGTAACCGGTACGGACACACCTCGAAAAGTAGGAGTATGTTGAAATGGACTCCTTTTTGCCGAGAACAGACACGCCTGCGTCTTTCCCTCGTTAAACTTGGCCAGATTGGTTTCGCCCCATTCAGAGACTTCCTCAAGGGCCAAGTTCAAACGTTCGATCATACTCTCTCTCAAAACCTTAGTTTGCTGTCCACTGGCTCTCGCGCTCGATATGTAACTCTCTACAACAGTGCTATCATCCGCGTACCCAAAGATACCGGGCTTCAACAGATCGTTTATATGTAGCAGAAAAAGCGTCGCAGAGAGTACCGACCCTTGAGGGACTCCGGCATTGATTGCCATTTGATCCGACGAGCAGCCATCAATGACAACTCGTATGGATCGATCCCTCAAGAAGTCCGATATCCATGCAATAAACCCAGAAGACAAACCATAACTAGAAAGCTTGCTAATAAGGCCATCATGCCAAACCCTGTCGAAAGTCTTCGAGATATCCAGGGAGACTGCAAGTGCTTCCCCGTGTTTCTCGATAGCTTCACTCCAGATGTGAGTGACGTACGCTAGAATATCCCCGGTGGACCGATTTCGGCGGAACCCGTATTGCCGGTCACTGAGGAGGTCGTAAGATTCTAGGTACGTCAGGAGCCTGTGGTTTAAGACACGTTCCATAGTCTTGCAGAGTATGGACGTGACCGAGATGGGCCTGTAGTTGGCAGGGTCAGCACGACTACCTTTTTTGGGCACAGGTTGCACGTTAGCAAGCTTCCATGATTTTGGTACTTGCTCAGTACGGAGAGAGAGCCTAAACAGGCGGGTCAGTACAGGAGACAACTCAGGTGCACAAACCTTCAACACTAGGGCAGGAATTCCGTCCGGACCACTGGCTTTGTTCACATCCAGATTGCGTAGCACTTTACGAACCTCCTTTTGGCGAATATGTATTTCCGGCATCAAGGTCGGACTGCCAGGAGGAGTAGGAGGTGTCGCACTACCAGCATCCAGACGTGAAGATTCCGCAAACTGAGATGCAAACAAGTTTGCTTTCTCCATTGCGGTGTGAGCCAGCGCCCCATCAGGTTTTAGCATTGGAGGGAGTGAGGAGCGGCAGAAGTTCGATTCG
Organism: Ectropis crepuscularia; assembly: GCA_963693475.1. NCBI lineage: Eukaryota > Metazoa > Arthropoda > Insecta > Lepidoptera > Geometridae > Ectropis > Ectropis crepuscularia. The sequence goes on from OY856364.1 coordinate 16,730,583, forward strand.
ACCGATTTAGCTAGGGACCAAAACGCTTTGCTGCCCGCAGGGTACGAAGCTAGTTTGTTCCCTATTCGACTAATGTGGTCAAAACGAGCCCTCTGAAAAACCCTGTTGCATGCCTTGGCAGCCCTGTTAAACGCCTTTTTCTTCCGGTGTGTGTCCCTTGCCTTACGCTGTCGAGCATCAACCCAGGCTAGGTAGGCCTCATGTTTAAATGCTTCAGCACTTTTACATTGAGGACCGAACCATGGGCGAGCTTTGCCGGACAATGGAACGTCAGAGTATGGAATGAAATATTCCATAGCCGTACGTATAGCAACTGTCACAGCATCCGCGCAGGCTGACGGATCACCAGAAGAGAAGCACAGTGACTGCCACGGGTAAGATGCAAAGAAAGAGCGCATCTCGTCCCAATCTGCTGACTTGTATCGCCACAGCCGCCGGCTGCCTCTGGGACTGAGATCAGGCGGATGGTAAACGGATACTGATTTCACCAGACAGTGGTCGGAGCTGCCTAACGGCGAAGATACCGCCACGGAGTATCGGTCTGGATCAGTTGTCAGCAGAAGGTCTAAGCAATAGGGAGTATGCGACTCAACGTCTGGTACCCTTGTGGCTTCTTGGACCAGCTGGGTTAGGTCTAACGACAAAGCAAGCTTTCTCATTTCCAACCCAGCGTGGTCAGTGTCCCGGTATGGGTACAGCCAATCCTTATGGTGGCCGTTGAAATCCCCCAGTAACACTAATTGGGCTGATGGGTACTTCTGCTGAGCCGCGTCCGCTGCCTCACTCAAATAATCAGTGAGCCGAGTTGTCTCCTGATCTCCACTGTGCGACCGATAGACACAGGCATAGACAATTTTGTCCGTGCCCGTGTCCAATAGCGCCCAAAGAACAGAGAATCTGGTGTCCTCAAGATTACGGAGACGCCGAAAGCAGATGTCGTCACGGGCGTACAGGCACACTCCAGCACGAGGCCTAAAGTTGTGCTCCAAAGTGTACCCTGGATACGTTAGGTACGCCTCATCCGACGGACATTTTATCTGCGTCTCCGTAAGAAACAAGAGAGACGGCTGCTCAGTCTCTAGATGGTGGTGGACTGCGGTGATATTGGAGTGCAGACCTCGGATATTCGTGAGGTGCACTTTGAGTGACGAGGAGTGCAGCCGCATTTTAACGTTGTTTCTATTATTCTTGTTCTTCATATTGTTTGGGAGTGAGTGTCGGTTGGGAAAACGGAAGTAGAACGAGGCCACACACTGCTGACCAACGGTCACAACACACAACACGAATACATCCGTGGGAAACTAGTCTGGAGACTGCGGGGACGCCCGAGCCCCCCCGGGGATGTCTATCTGGCCTTGTCATCCGGTCGCCAACCGGCAGGATAGCGCATCCCGGGATTTTTCGCAAGATGGCGGGGCAGCCTTTCATGAGTGGCTAGCTCACTACTTGGGCCCCCAACTATCTGCGGTCGGTGCGGCAAACCGTGCCTCGGATCCCGCTACCCTCCATGACTAGTGTCCCGATGTAAAGTTTTGGTGTGTGACTATCCGGTCTTGCAGTTATGCAGCAACTGTTCTGACCCGTTTTCCCTAATGGCGTTACTAGACTACATGCCGGAACACGGCTGGGCCGCTTGGCGGCACGACTCAGTCTGGCAGGTGGTCACCAGCCACGGCCGAAGCCTACCACCGGTATTTTGTCACCTGATTAGCACCACCCAGGGACCACGTGTGGGGGTTTCATTGTAGAGGTGCTTCCCCACGGACGAGGGTGACACGGTCCCCAAAAGTTCACTGTCAAATGATTAAATTACTAAAATGGCTATAAATAACAGGGGTTGGTGATAAAAGGGTAAATATTTAGGGTTGTATGTATTTTTTAACGCCACATTATAAAAAAATAAAAACAATTTTTTTTTACCAAAAATTTAAAAAAAAAATGTTTGTGGTAAACAACCCCTAATACTTAGGGGTATGAAAAATAGCTAGTAGCCGATTCTCAGACCTACTGAATATGCATATAAAATTTGATAAAAATCAGTAAAGCCGTTTCGGAGGAGTAAGGAAACAAACACTGTGACACGAGAATTTTATATATAAGATAGAATCAGAATCTCGGAAACGGCTCGAACGATTTGCATGAAATTATGTATGTAGGTGGTTTCGAGGACGATAAATCTATCTAACTAGGTTTCCTTTTTAAAAAAAAGCGTTTTTAGACAATGAAAAATTGTTACATTAACATTAAATTGCGACGGTAAATTTCGCAACATTGCGCGACAGTAAAATAGCACGGGCGGGAAGGAATTAGAAGATCCGGGTTCGAACCTACCCAGACGACTTCTCTTTTTTTTCATGGTACTTCTTTTTTTTTTTTTTTTGAGAAAATCTATTACTGGGAGCCATATTTCTGTTGGTATCTAAGTATACTCAGTATTTAAACCAGGTTCTGAACGCCACCCGAACGACTCAAATTTGGAATGACAATCATTGTCTCTCTATCTTTCTAAACGGATAAGACAGAGACCGAGAGATTTGATTCCGTGTCAAGATCAATCCGACTGGGTTCCGATTTCTACGTTTATCAGGAAATGAGCAATTATACATCTTTTGTTTGTTAGATGTATTTACTACTGATGCTAAAGTACAACTGACGCTTCTTCTGCGATAGACCAAAGTTCCATAGTAGGCTGTAGAGGGTTTGAATGTCAAAAGTCTCTTTAAAAAAAACGCGCGACCAACTTCAGAGTTGAGAATGTGTGTATCGATTTTTTTTATATAAATACAATTTATTGACAATGAAGAAGTATAAGATACACAAAACGAATTGATAATAAACTTTGAAACTTGTGTGACAAGTTGGCGTCCTTATTGCTTAAAACGTGTAAAAAAAAAACTTTAAATGGAAAAATAACGTGTTGACATGTCAGAGCGTTGACAGGGAGCGCAAACAAAATGAAACCGTAAAGACTTTGTGACATTACTTTTGTGACCTTTGACATTGATTTGAATGATTGTTAATTGTATAATTGGGGAACCTTTCCCGAAATAAATTAATTTTAATTTAATTTAAAGAAAATTGAATAAATCCTCTTTGACCACTTTAAAAGAAACTTTATGGTTGCGAAGGTCTAAAATAATAGAACTTGCGTCATCACTACCTTGTCGCTGGCTTTTGAAAACATTTTTTGAAGTGAAAACTTCTTTAGGCTCGCCTAGACAGAATTTTCGTGGGTTGTGAATTGCATTCATTCGGCACGCTCGGGTATTATGATAAGAAAGCTTCGGGTAAACTCGGGACCATGGCTATTGGCCATCTAGAAATACGTCACCCAATGGGAAATGCTGAAAGGGCGTGGACAGGCCATCGTGGCGTGGCCATCTAGAAACGCATCAGCCAATGGGAAATGCTGACGCATTTCTAGATGGCCACGCCATGATGGCGAGGCCACGCCCTCTGGTTACACCCGTGTAGTTTCCAAGGTAAGCTATCAAATTCAGAGTTATAAGTTTTCACTTCTATCGGCAGTTCCTATGACTGCCAATTTTTTTTTTTTTTGTTATGTATTAATATAATAATGTTACAGCACCAGCTACGGTTTTAGGAAAGAATGTACATCTGTCTATCTGGTGGTGGTTCCTGTGTCTGCCAATGACTTTATTTTTTATTAAAGAGTGGCGAGACTAGCAGGACATGTGCCTGATGGTAAGCAACATGTCTGCCACATAACAGCACAGTGACACGCAGCTATTGGATCACGAAGACTCCAAATCATTACCTAGCACTGCACTGCACTGCGCTCGTCACCCAGAGATCTAAAATCTGACTATAATTAATGACTGACTTAAATTTTATTGATTGTATGATATGTGAAAGCTTGCTAGGATTACGTTTGACCGCTTCTCGTCTCTCCGCAGGCATGCCCGGCACGGATGACCTCTCGCTGGTGACCCGGCACCGACGGCTCCTGGCCTGGCTGACGGAGGCGGTGGCCGGGGTCACCGAGCGAGACCTCGCCACGCCCGGGAAAGAAGACCCGGAAGATGGTGAGTAATCAGCTAGGTATTTGATAAAAACGAAGTAATTCATTTTTATGACGTGTTTTTAGGCAGTGCATCATCACTCGCTCAAGGTCGCGCGGTTTTAGCCTACCGCTAGACCGTTCCTTCCAGGAAACAAGTGACAGTCGGTTGTCGGACGCACGGCTGAGCGCTCGCGCAACACGTTTCCCGCGCATATTGTTATTAGATATGTCGACAACCCTCCGCGCTAGACAGGGACAGAGTTACGCGTTAGAAAGAGCGCAAATGTTTATTTGAAAATCGCGACAGGTATTGCGAGCTGAATTGAACTTTGTTGTGTCCCAGCAAGAGTCGCTATTTATATAATTGTTTTCGGTAAGGGAGGCTTCTGTACTTATACTAATATTTATTCTGTGGTATGGGTTCGGATATACCTTGCTTAAATTTACTATTTTAGATCTGTAACCTACATTCCAGCAGTAAAAATGATATATGAATTGATTTAAACATTTTTCAATACACTTGATTGGTGAAATTAGAGCCTAAAGTGGCCAAGGCCCGGGAAGGAGGACCCGGAAGATGGTGAGTATCATCGTGATATCATTATCATCCCTTTGCTATTTAGGGGGAACAACGGGTGTCAGGTTACTTGACACTCGAGACGAAGTTTTTGACGTGATAACGTCTTATAATTCGATGAAGCCGGCTGCACGCCCGCAAAACATGACGTCATGTGCCGTTACCGTCGTTACTTCGCCTTATTACTTTTCGCACCATCTAGTGAGTGAAATGTGTATTACGTTCAAGGAGTCTGTCCATGTTTTAGAAAAGCGACGATATGAAGTTAAGAACTTGTGCTAGTACAATGATGTACCCAGAGATGGCGCTTTGAACAGCTTTTCGAAAAGCTTCAGAATGTTTTACCTAGATGGCGCTTAACACAAATACTAGTCAGTACCATTCCATCAGTATTTTCTTAAGACGTTGTCACGTTCAACTATCGTCAGTAAACCGACTTTACAGACAACCATTTTTCGAGTTCTCTAGTGGTCTAGTCATAATAAATTATAGTAATTTTGGTGGGTTAGATTTATTGTATAAGAATTTTGGATTGTATACGAAGTTTTCGTAATTTTTTAGATATATTTTTTTTCAGGACCATTTTACCGCCAAAAATGTTATTTTGTGTTTTTTTACTTATAAGTACGATTATTCTATGTAAACGAACTTGTTTTTCAAAATGGCTAGCCGTAATGCAATACGGCGGATTATACAGTACAATCCGGCTGCGACGTTATATATTTACATTTAAATATTCAAATTATCAAGTTTGATTTGAGTTTTCATAATTAGTGAACACAATATTATCATCATCATCATCATCATCATCATCTAAACTGTTGTTCCAGAGAACGGCGGTCACATCGGTCAGGTGTGGACGCTCCTGCTGGGAGGCCGCGTGGTGGAGGCGTGCCGGCTCGCGCGCGAGAGGAGGGACTACAACCTCGCCGCGCTGTTGGCGCAGGCGGCCGGTGAGTACCTCCCTGCTATGACATAACCATCACCGATCATCGTCATCATCATACACTATCATCACCATTCACCGTCATCATCATGTACTGTCATCACCAATCACCGTCATCATCATATACTATCATTACAATACACCGTCATCATCATACACTGTCGTCACCATTCACCGTCATCATCATATACTATCATCACAATTCATCGTCATCATCATACACTGTCGTCACCATTCACCGTCATCATCATATACTATCATCACAATTCACCGTCATCATCATACACTGTCTTCACCATCATAATCATATACTATCATGTCCATTCACCGTCATCATTATACACTGTCATTTCCATTCATCGTCACCATTGTACACTATCATCACCATTCACTTTCATCATCATAATACTGTCATCACCATTCACCGTCATCATTATACACTGTCGTCACCATTCACCGTCATCATCATACATTGTCATCACCATTCACCGTCATCATCATACATTGTCATCATCATACACTGTCATCATCATAATAATGTTATCTCCATTCATCGTCGTCATCATCATATACTGTCATCACCATCCACCGTCATCATCATACACTGTTATCATCACAATACTGTTATCTCCATTCATCGTCATCATCATATACTGTCACCACTATTCGCCGTCATCATCATACACTGTCGTCACCATTCACCGTCATCAGCATTTACTGTCATCATCATGAACTGTCATCACCATTCACCGTCATCATCATACACTGTTGTCACCGTTCACCGTCATCATCATACACTGTTGTCACCATTCACCGTCATCATCATACACTGTTGTCACCATTCACCGTCATCATCATACACTGTTGTCACCATTCACCGTCATCATCATACACTGTTGTCACCATTCACCGTCATCATCATACACTGTTGTCACCATTCACCGTCATCATCATACACTGTTGTCACCATTCACCGTCATCATCATACATTGTTGTCACCATTCACCGCCATCATCATAATATATTGTCATCACTATTCACTGTCAACCCTTTTCACTGTCATCACCATTCATTGTCATCACAATTTACCGACGTTAACATTCGATAACATGTTTCGCCTTTCATCATCATTATTAAACATCCCACACCCGACTAGACCAGTCGTATCTTAATAAACTTTGAAAAATATGTAGTTAAAATGAAGTGAATATACTGGGGCATTTCACGCCAAGCGATAAACGATTTTTTTTTTAATCCAATATAATTAACAATATAAAATCCGAAATTTTATTTTTTTTACATTTTGTAAACCGGAAGTGAACATTTCAAATCCATTTTTGAGTAACTTTAATACATTTTTCTTTTAATATTTTATCCTTTGTTTAGAGCTGTAAATGTAGTATTTTTTGGTTTTCCGCTTGGCGTGAAATGCCCCTACTGTATGTCGCAGGTGACTCGACGTTTCGTTCGCTGGTGTCGCGCCAGCTGTCGCTGTGGCAGTCGTGCGGCGCCGACACGCTCGTGAGTGAAGCGTGTCTGGCCACGCTGCGCCTGGTCGCGGGCGCGGCGTCTGCAAGAGAGCTAGCGCGCGCGCACTGGACGCAGGCGCTGCACGCCACCGCTAGGTAACTGTTGATGTCACGTTCCGCTAGGTAACTGTTGATGTCACGTTCCGCTAGGTAACTGTTGACGTCACGTTCCGCCAGTTAACTGTTGATGTCACGTTCCGCTAGGTAACTGTTGACGTCACGTTCCGCCAGGTAACTGTTGATGTCACGTTCCGCCAGGTAACTGTTGATGTCACGTTCCGCCAGGTAACTGTTGATGTCACGTTCCGCCAGGTAACTGTTGATGTCACGTTCCGCCAGGTAACTGTTGATGTCACGTTCCGCCAGGTAACTGTTGATGTCACGTTCCGCCAGGTAACTGTTGATGTCACGTTCCGCCAGGTAACTGTTGATGTCACGTTCCGCCAGGTAACTGTTGATGTCACGTTCCGCCAGGTAACTGTTGATGTCACGTTCCGCCTGGTAACTGTTGATGTCACGTTCCGCTAGGTAACTGTTGATGTCACGTTCCGCTAGGTAACTGTTGATGTCACGTTCCGCCAGGTAACTGTTGATGTCACGTTCCGCCAGGTAACTGTTGATGTCACGTTCCGCCAGGTAACTGTTGATGTCACATTCCGCCTGGTAACTGTTGATGTCACGTTCCGCCAGGTAACTGTTGATGTCACGTTCCGCCAGGTAACTGTTGATGTCACGTTCCGCTAGGTAACTGTTGATGTCACGTTCCGCCAGGTAACTGTTGATGTCACGTTCCGCCAGGTAACTGTTGATGTCACGTTCCGCCAGGTAACTGATGATGTCACGTTCCGCCAGGTAACTGTTGATGACACGTTCCGCCAGGTACCTGTTGATGTCACGTTCCGCCAGGTAACTGATGATGTCACGTTCCGCCAGGTAACTGATGATGTCACGTTCCGCCAGGTAACTGTTGATGTCACGTTCCGCTAGTTATTAGTCCGCTAGGTAAATCATAAGTGTACAAATGTTTAACCTTAGTAGTACTACCGTTACTCCGTGGGTTCAGTAGCTCTTGAACTATTATCCTACATGATTGATTGATTGATTGATTAACTCTTTATTGCACTTAACTAAAAATAAATAAACAAAAGTCACTTAAAACAAAATAAAATAGCAATTGGCGGCCTTATCATTAAAAGCGATCTCTTCCAGTCAACCATAGGATGGAATGAGAGATTTGATAATTGACGTGTAAATTGTACATTTATGAATAAAGTACTTTGACTTTGAAAGTAAATACATGCTGTTTATGATGATGATAATAATTTCAATTTGCAATGTTTCAAGGTACCTGTGCGCCCCGATACCGTCCCTCGAGCAAGTCATACGCAAATACGAGGGTTTCTTCAGACCCCCCCGGGGGGAGTCCCCCGAACAACCTGGTGATGATGATGATGATGAGGTGGACCTCACGCGGGTGGACGCAGACGAGATGGGCATGCAGTTCCCGCTACCCCCGTACGCGAGTGGATACGATGTGGTCGTATCTAAGGTATGTTGTACATGTATTATATATCTATACTATAATATTATAAAGCTGAAGAGTTTGTTTGAACGCAAGGATCTCTGGAACTACTGGTCCGAATTGAAAGATTCTTTCTTTGTAGGATAGTCCATTTATCGAGGAAGGCTATAGGCTATTTAACATTACGCTACTATCAACAGGAGCCGAGCAGGAATGAACAATGTAACAAAAACGGGAAAAAATATTGCTTTTTGAGAGCTTTCGTTGCGTGACAGCATATGTCATATGTTAAAGGTTGCGTCATTAGAACCTAAAGTAACGGAATTTGTTCAAAATTTGAATTGGTACGACCAATTTTCGATAGATGGCGTAGCAACGCGCGCGCTTTCAGCTAGTTATAGATACAAATACGAGGGGTTCTTCAGACCGCCCGCGAGGAATCCTCCGAACAACCTGATGATGAGGTGGATAGGACGTGGGCGTTTCGAAGGTCAGTTAAATATTGGTGGAATATTCACACACACCATCTGATCCCAAACTAAGCAAAGGTTAAAATTGGGTATGGAATTTTCTTGTGGGGTAACTCGAACGATATTGATAACGTTTTTGAAGTGAAAACTTGGCGCACCACAGTTTTTTTTTTTATAGCATAGAGTGACGAGACGAGCAGGTTATGTGCCTAATGGTAAGCAACATGCCTGCCACATAACAGCACAGTAACACGCAGCTATTGGAACATGATAGTCCAAATCATAACCTAGCACTGCACTGCGCTCGTCACCCAGAGATCTAAGATATTATGTCTCTAAGCCCTGTAATTTCTCTGGAATCATTGCCCTTCAAACCGGATCACAGTAATGTTTGCACATTACTGCTTGGCGGTAGAATATTTGGCAAAGGTGTGGTACTTCCCCAGCCGGACTCTGCTAAGAGTCCTACCACTACTAGATTTTTCGTGAGCTGTGAATTGAGCTCAAGCGATACGTTTGTAAATTAAACAAATCTTCGGATGAACTCGGGACCAAGGCCATCTAGTCTAGATAGCAGTACCCTCTGGTTTCACCCGCATAGTTTCCAAATCCAAAGTGAGCAATCAAATTCTGAGTTTTCACTTTTATCGCCAGTTTCTATGACTGCCAATTTTTTTGAAGTGAAAACTTCTTTAGGCGCGCTGTAGACAGAATTTTCGTGGGCTGTGAAATGGATTCATCAATCGTCACGCTCGGATATGATATGAAATCTTCGGGTAAACTCGGTAAAAACGGCCAGGTAGGTACCAGGGCAACAGAAACAGTAAAGAGTTTCGATTACCTACCTCCAACAGCCCAGCGTTTATCTCCAGATACCAGGACAACAGAAATATAAAAGAGTTGCATTTGCCCCTAGGTACCAGTACCAGGGCAACAGAAACAGTAAGAAACAGAGTTGCAATATTCTGTATAATTACGTTGATATAAAACTAGATGTCGCAACCATCGATTTAGCTGGCGGTGTTGAAATTATGCGAATGTACATAGACCTACGATGGTTTAACAAATAATTTGTCTCCTGACTTCTGACAAGGTGATAAATAAATTAGACAATTCAATTAAAACTAAAAGTGAAAACATTTGACTCACAAGTTTTCACTTCTATCGGCAGTTCCTATGACTGCCAATTTTTTTATTTCTGTTATTGGTATACACTTGAGCACTTGACCGTCATCTCGCCTGATGTTAAACGGCGATACGGTTTACGATGGAGCGTGCTTACCTGGAAGAAACCGATTCACTCTCGATTGGAAAACGTAAAAATAGCAAGACTTCAATTAATTTTTTTTTATTTATTTAATAAGTTACGGTGGTCTAGTCGGGAGAACGGCGGCTGCCGATCCGGAGACCCCGGGTTCAAACCCCACACGCACCACTGTCTTTTCGAAGTCATGTGCGTAATGCCGCTAACTTAAAACGGTGAAGGAAAACATCGTGAGGAAACCGACATGTACCTAGAATCTTTCGAAGTCATGTGTCATCCGCCAACCCGCACTGGGCCAGCGTGGTGGATTACGGCCTTAACTCTCTCCTTGCGAGAGAAGGCCCCGAGTCCCAGCAGTGGGAACGTTTAGTGGGCTGTTGATGATGATGAATTAATTTATTCGAACTATATTTAGGTATGGCATTATCTTGTGGGGTAACTCGAGCAATGTTGATAAAGTTTTATTGCGCAGAATAGTTTCGCTTTAGTATTATTTATGTCATGACATGTTGTCTGTATACTCGTCTCGTTCCCCCCCAGTCTGGCGGCGCGGGCGCGTCCCGGCGCGTGCTGGACCTGCGCTACGAGCTGCTCCGCGCGCGTGCGCTCGGCGCGCGACCCGACCCGCGCCCGCACCACTACACCAGGGACCCGCTCGACCACAGCCTCTGGTACGTCAAACTGGTGGATAGCTATACTCCGCAATATACACTGACACACTCACACACAATATACACTGACACACTCTCACACAATACACACTGACACACTCTCACACAATACACACTGACACACTCTCACACAATATACACTGACACACTCACACAATATACACTGACACACTCACACAATATACACTGACACACTCTCACACAATATACACTAACACACTCTCACACAATATACATTAACACACTCTCACACAATATACACTGACACACTCTCACACAATACACACTCTCACACAATATACACTGACACACTCACACAATATACACTGACACACTCGCACAATATACACTGACACACTCTCACACAATATACACTGACACACTCTCACATAATATACACTGACACACTCTCACACAATATACACTGACACACTCTCACATAATATACACTGACACACTCTCACACAATGTACACTGACACACTCTCACACAATACACACTGACACACTCTCACACAATATACACTGACACACTCTCACACAATATACATTTTTAACTTTTTATAGTTACACCGAATTTTTAGAGAGTGATGGCAAAGTCCTATAGAAATGTATGCAAACATTTGACATGGAACATATTATACTCGTATATAATGCTTGACAGTTTTCTGTACAATAATTATTATAGGTAATACAGTAAAGTAGTCGTTTTAAACTTTGAATATGTATACAATTTGTAAGCTCTTTCTTTTGTTTTTATGAATTGACGTGTAAATTGTACATTTATGAATAAAGTACTTTGACTTTGACACTGACACACTCACACAATACACACACTTGATACTAAGCGGACACTTAAGACGCTGACAACAGCCAAATGGCACTTTTTTCAATACCAATTTAGCAAAATGTGTATGGTTTGAGATAATGAGTAAAATATATGTTATTCTTGAACATATTTATGAGTGACCCGAGGTCATAAATACAAGATTTGGTAAAAAAATCACGATAGAAAAAATTCGTAAACAAACCTCTAAAAATTAGTTTTAGACTTAGATATCAGTGTAATTAGGAGACGGACACTAGTAATTTTTTAAATTATGACGTATTATATTTTGACAAAGGACATTGCTGGTTTATATTTTGGTTTAATTAAAAAACTCACACTTATTTCATTGTTTTTAAAAAGTCGAAACGTATCGCATCTTCCTTCTCTTTCACTCTTATAAGATCTGACAGTGTCGGAAGAGACGTCTTGCTACACGGACGCACGTCGCTCTTTGCTCCGTTCGCCGTTCAATATTCAATAAATAAAAATGATCAATTCTTACAAACGTTAATTGAGTTCATATGGTCTAAAAATTTGACACCTTAGTAATCAGGAAGTTTGGCTTAACGGTTAGTGAGCAACGTACGTCAGCGGTGGACGGATGTAACACTGAGATCGAACCTCACCACTGTGAAATCTTTTTGCATGTTTTTTTTCATAACATTGTTGTTAGATTCTTTCTCCGATGTTTTCAAGCTTTTATACTATATTAAAATTTAGTTTCACCTGTCCCGAAGCCACAGATTAGAAAATAGTTACTACGAAACCGGATGCTTATTATCAAATCTTGCAAAAAGTTGAAATCTCGCATTATAGGTACGTGTGTAAATTTTATTGCAAACAATGGTATGAAAATTTTATGATGCTGATCTGATGATGGAGCCGGAAAGTTGCCATAGGAACTCAGGAATTAAAAGACATAGCCCCACCGAGTTTGGACTTATTTTCTTTGTCTTGACGAGTACTTTGGTGATAGATGGTAACCAGGGTCTGATGATGGAGCAGGAAGGTGGTCATAGGAACTCAGTAATTAAACGACATAGCTCCACCGAGTTTGGACTCGTTTTTTGTCTTGACGAGTACTTTAGTGCTAGATGGTAACCAAGGTCTGATGATGGAGCTGGGAGGTGGTCATGGGAACTCAACAATTAAACGACATAGCTCCACCGAGTTTGGATTCGTTTTCTTTATCTTGACGAGTACTTTAGTGCTAGATGGTAACTAAGGTCTGATGATGGAGCTGGAAGGTGGTCATAGGAACTCAACAATTAAACGACATAGCTCCACCGAGTTTGGACTCGTTTTCTTTGTCATGACGAGTACTTTAGTGCTAGATGGTAACCAAGGTCTGATGATGGAGCTGCAAGGTGGTCATAGGAACTCAGTAATTAAACGACATATCCCCACCGAGTTTGGGCTCTTTTGATTTGTCTTGAGAAGTACTTTGGTGCTAGACGGCAACCAGGGTCTGATGATGGAACTGGAAGGTGGTCATAGGAACCCAGCAATTAAACGACGTAACCCCAATAACCCCATCGAGCTTGGGATCATTTGATTTGTCTTGACGAGTACTTTGGTGCTAGATGGCAACCAGGGTCTGATGAAGGTGCTGGAAGGTGGTTAAGGGATGACAGTAATTAAACGAGTACATTGGTGTTAAATTCTAAGACGCTGTTAAAGTCTACGTTATGGCTCATCTATTCGGGAGAACGGTGACTGCCGATTCGGACCCCCACGCGCACCACTCGATGTCAGCGTGTAATGCCGCTAACTTATAAACGATGAAGGAAAACATCGTGAGGAAACTGACATGTAAACTTACTAGGTACTTGTACCTAGAGTGTAGGTACACCTCATGTGACATTTACCAACCCATACTTGGTTAGCGTGGTGGATTTATAACCTAGCCCCAGCCTAGATCTCTCCTTGCGAGTGAAGGCCCAGAGTCCCAGCAGTGAGAATAAATAGTGGGTTGCTTACGCAGATTGTAACCAGGTCTGATGATTAAGCGGAAAGATGGCCCTACGTAGTTTAATTTTGCAAGAGACGTCATTTCTTTAATACTACATTTTTAGATTTGGCGATGTATTGAAAATAAATCGCTGCTTTGAGACAAAAGAGCCACAACTCAAAATTCAGTTATTTTATTTTTCAACTTTCCTACTTCTGACGATTTTCTACCATTCTCTATGTATTTTAATTGGCTATTACTTGATTATTTCTACATTGTGTTAAAATTAATAATCATAAGAATAAAATTAATATAAATGTGTGGAAGCGGGGTTTGTATAAAATAGACATGATTTTTACCGTTTTCATAGATATTGGTACGGGATACTTCATTCGTTCATTCGACTTGCACTTGGCACACACTTGGCTTATTTTATATACATTTGATATATCTTATGTATCATGTAAAAATACCGTGTAATTAGTCTCTTAGCCCTCTAAAACCCATTAACCTTACCCAGCTTCGTCGGATCGACGATGCGAATGTGAAAAAAAAATATCTAAATTTTAAGTGCGCTGTCGCACCCATTGCTGCTTCCGTATAGTCTTAGTTGGGCCGTTGCCCTCATAACACACGGTAATATTTCTTATATGGGAGGCCTGTGAGAGCCAGACCAGCAACCATGACTCGTCGAATCGACGAAGTTTTGTATTTATGACACTTTTTTACAATAAGGAAGTTTCCAATTGGATAAAATCAAAAAATTATTACATAGATTTAAAGATAATAGAAATAGATTATACAAACTGCAAAAAATACTTGGATATCTCAATAAATGACGAATCTGTGAACATTTTAAAATTACTAATTAAAAATCAAAAAGCCGCGCGGCGCGTTCACCGTGTGACGTCACGAGCTACGACGCGGTCGCGCTGTAGGTTAGAAAGGACGCAATAGAATCTGATTTCGCGGCAGAGAAACCAAAATTTCGTGCTAATACTATCTCGAATGTGGTGACGTATAGCATTGACACTATTATCATAGTTTAAATTGTTTTATTCGCAGACGATACCTCTGTGTTATTTAAAGTTAAGAGAGGGGGGCAAATGGATTACTGTTGTATCAATAAAAATTTAAATATTTTGAGCGACTGGTTCGACGCCAACAACTTAGCTTTAAATCCGGGAAAAACAAAACGCATACGTTTTTCACTGTCACATTTACAAAACTTTAACGTGATAATAGCTATAAAAGGTCAAATAATTGAACAAATCCAATCCACGTTATTTTTAGGAATAATCATTGACTCCAAACTCCAATGGAGTCCTCATATAAATAAATTGGCGGACAAACTTAGTTCAGCTGCACATGCTGTTCGCCAAATAAGAGGAATATCAGATGTGGCAACTGCCAGGCTTGTTTACCATGGATACTTCCACAGCATAATGTCTTACGGTATATTATTGTGGGGTTCGGCGGCAGAAATACAATATTTGTGCTACAAAAGAGAGCAATACGCGCTATCTATAAGTTAGGCCCGAGACAATCTTTGAGAGATTTATTTAATACAATTGGAATCCTCACAGTGCCATCGCTTTACATATATGAGTGTATCATGTATGCTAGAAAAAATAGATGTCACTATGCTAATAAGTCCGATGCATCGCATTATAAAAATAGACATGTGTATCCGCGTTGTAGATTACACGAGACGGACATTTCTTTCATAAGATAAGATAAGGGCCTTATCTCGCAAGGATAATGCAGGCTTTAATCCACCACACTTAATCTTTCCTCACGATGTTTTCCTTCATCACTTTTTTAAAGTTCAAAACTACAGTGGTGCGTGTGGCGTGTGAGACCAGCCATAATTTATTCTAGATACATTTGTACAATTTATTGTACATTTTTTTTCTTCAAATATAAACATAATCAGTGAAATTGGACAACAACAAAGGCGTTTCGGTTTTCGGTACGTTTGTATGGACTAGTGGCGTTGTTTTTTTTTTAGCGGCCAAAGATCTGTTATCACTTTATTATATCAGTGAATAACCAGGCATTGAGTCACGTGACAGTTAACACCAATCAGAAAATGTGACGTCACACCGTACTAAACATCACTAGACATTACTAATGTTGTTGACATTTTTATAGTACTAATATTATTATTTTTTATTTTTATTTATTCTTCGCCATGGATACTAGTTCTTCAGCCGCTTAACTGAACTAGTTTGTTATTGTTTTACCACTATTCTTGAGGAAAAGTGACAGTTTTTTTAACATTTACATTACTAAGATTATATATACTGTGTCAAATGCTTTCATCAAAATGATCTTCACAAAAATACATTCTTGATTTAGTGGCCATCATTCCTCCTCGCAAGCGTTTGCCACTTTTTTCGCATTTGTGGATCGTATGGAACATAGATGAATAATTTGTTTGGCGTATTTATACTTGTGCTTGTAAACTGGGGCACTATGCAGTTCTTGTAATACGAGGGATTCATTTTAAATTAAAAACGTTGACTAAGTCCTTACACAAACACATATGTTTGCCCCGGCGTGACATCATTCAAGACGCCATAACAGTCTGGAGCGTTTTTGTGCAGAAATTTGTTTGCTTTTTTGAAATGCAAAACACATATTATTGTAAATGTAAGTTTTTTTCAAAAATATAGATGTGTCGGAATACTATCAACATTAAGCTATATTATTAACCAATTTTTTAAATTTAGTACAAAAGCCTATTCCAAAACCTCTTCCATTACAGTTTATAAATGTTTCATTTTACAAACGTTTCGCATGTTTTACATTTTTAAAACATAATAATAACTTTTGAAATAAAAATAATTTTGTAAAATTTTGTTTGTGGACCTTTCGTTACAAAGCAGCAAAATGGTATTGTTGTAAAATCTTGTTTTTCGTGTTGTAATGAGCAATAGTTGTGGATTATTAACTCGCGGGCTCCTCTATTGATGATGATGATAACTATTATGGTTGTATTTAAATATACGTATTTAATGATTGACAACGTTCATAGCGCGTTGAAAACACTAGCTTTCGTCGATCACCGAAGTTAAGCAACGGCCGGCGTAGTCAGTACTTAGATGGGTGACCGCCTGGGAATGGGAACACTATGTAATGTTGGCTTTTTGCTGTAGCTACTTTTATGCAATTAATGTTCGTGTCGAATAAATCTATTTGACTTCAAATAGATGAGTGAGTAGCGCTTATAATAATTAAATTAATTTATTTTTCGAGTGCCTATTGGTGATTTCGAAGTCGGTTTAATTTTGTGTATAAAATAAATAAATTAGTAATTGTGTATTATTGTAATTGTATACCGTACATTCACTAAAATCATTAGACAAAAATTAGACAATCTGGCGAAAAGAAATCTCATTATGTCTGTAAGCGGTGGAAAGTTAGTTATTATTTATAGGCTTTACTCATAAAATTCGATAATGTTCTTCACAATCTGAAAAAGTGCAAAAAGATATTGAATGAAATTACAAAATATTTTAAAAAGCGCCATCTATGATCTTCGCACGGTAGCTTTTTGTTTCCATCAATACTAACTAATAATGTCGTCGGCTGAACGCGGTTTGCATGTGGGGGCGCTGTCTTATCGAAGTTTTGAAGAGGCGTGGCTTAAATTTGAATTTGTGAATTTCATTTATGTGTTGTCAGCACCTTAATACACTAATATAAATAAATATACCAATGTTTCAGTTTCGTGTTAGGCGTGTGGTTCGGGCGGGTGTCCGCTCGCGACGCGGCCGCGGCGGCCGACCAGTTGGAAGCGGCGGGCGCGTGGCAGCTGGCCGCGATGGCGCTCGCTTACCATCCGGACGACGCCGCGTAACTATACTATTATACTCTTTAACATATAACACCCCCACGAGAAATGTAGTTTGACGGGTCTGTGTGTATTAGAGAGGGTGTGTATGTGTGTGAGAGAGAGAGGGGGGTGTCGATGTGTGCGGGCGCGTGATTAAGTAGTATAATATAGTTACTTTATTGTTTATTATTTGTAAGTAGTATACCTACTTTATTGTTAAAAATTGATGGTAAAACGATGGGGCGTTGTAAGATTAGCCGCGTCTCTTTCCCTCTCTATCTCTCTGTGTGTGTGTGTGTGTAGAATGTGTGAAACGCGGCCGACCAGTTAGAAGCGGCGGGCGCGTGGCAGCTGGTGGCGATGGCGCTCGCTTACCATCCGGATGACGCTGCGTAACTGTTACACTTTATATTTAACTCGCGGTGTTAAACTGACGGGGTGTCTTATGATTGGCGTGCTTGCGGTGCGTGTGTGAAAGCGAGAGGGTTTATGAGAGAGGGAGAGAGATTAGTTTTACGAGGGTGTGTCTGTGTGTGAGAGGGAGAGGGTGTGTGTGTGTGTGTGTGCGGACACGGAGCAGATACCCCACGATGTCGTTCGCGTACCATCCTGATGACACTGCGTAACTATACTACTTTAAGAAGCCGACGTCGACGCGTCTCTTTTATCTTATATATAGGTTTAAACTTGACCGCCATCTCGCCTGATGTTAAGCGACGATGCGGTCTACGATGGAGCGTGTTTACCCAGAAGAAACCGAGTCACTCTCGATTTGAAGACACCAAGGTTATATAACCACCGAGATAGACCCACTCAGGTAACTCAGTTTGCAATAGGCAACAACTAGTCTAAATGACCATGCTTAGGTTAGAAGACTTATTCAGGCGACAATGCTTTAAAGATATATTCGTAACTATCAGCGCCCTCCGGTTTCACCCGTGTAGTTTCCAAACTAAGCTACAAATTCTGAGTTATAGCTTTTCACTTCTATCAACAGTTGCTTTGACTGCTAGTTTTTTTCTTACTAAAATAGCTACTCTTTGGACTCCGGGGTACGTGACCTTTGCTATTTGGGCTGGTTTTTTTGTACATATGTCTTAGGTTAAGAAAATATCGTAATTTACACAGAAGTTTTAGATTGTAAATATCTTAATCAAAGTAGATATACTTATTCGTAGTAGATTATCTATGTGAGAGACTGGTGTCTGTGCTAGGATAATCACCAGCCTCTCCAACATTGGTGGTGATAATGGGTAGGTAATTACTTTTTAAATATACATGTAGATGTTAATTGTTAGATGTAAGTGAGAGATCATAAAGTGTAAATATGGTGTAAGGGAGTGTGTGTGTGTGTGAGAGGATGTGGGCGTGTCTGTGTGCATTTAACAAAAAATTGAAATCTCTATATTTCAGCCGCAGCTACCTGATACGCAACCTAGTCTCCCGGCACGCACCAGCCTCGGCTGACACCCCGGACTTGCAGTCGCGGCTGGAACTGCTGAAGAAGCTACGGATCCCGGATAAATGGGTGCTCATCGCTCAGGCGCACCGGGCCAAGTATGAGGTGGGTTTGATGATACTGATGGTACTGGTGGCGGGGTTGTTGTCGTGTATCAGGCGCACCGGGCCAAGTATGAGGTGGGTTTGATGATGCTGATGGTACAGGTGGCGGGGTTGTTGTCGTGTATCAGGCGCACCGGGCCAAGTATGAGGTGGGTTTGATGATGCTGATGGTACTGGTGGCGGGGTTGTTGTCGTGTATCAGGCGCACCGGGCCAAGTATGAGGTGGGTTTGATGATGCTGATGGTACTGGTGGCGGGGTTGTTGTCGTGTATCAGGCGCACCGGGCCAAGTATGAGGTGGGTTTGATGATGCTGATGGTACTGGTGGCGGGGTTGTTGTCGTGTATCAGGCGCACCGGGCCAAGTATGAGGTGGGTGAGAGATACTGGTGGTGTGGCTGTTGTCGTGTAGTGACTGTTGCTTTGCTCGGGATAAAACGTAGTCTGTTCTAGGTTATAATCTAATTGTGTTCTAAATTGCAGCCCGATCCGTTTATATGTTCCGACGTGTTTGAGCGACAAATATCCAAACATTGAAATTTGTAATAATACTAGCAGCCCGTTCCAGGTTCTTAAAATATTGTCATTCATCGAAATAAACACTATCATATCTTTAAAGTTGGATCAAAATGCACATGTGTAATTTGACTAAAATCGATTAAGTAGATTTGAACATTTTGAGAATCCTCAAAGTTTAAAATGAACGTTCCACTGTACGATTCAGTCTGCCGGTAAATATAAGTCGTGTATCATCCATTACAGCACCAGCCACCGATCGAGGCGGAGTACCTAGCGTCGGCCGAGCAATGGCATCACAGTTTGCTGGCTGGTTAATTGTGCAATGTGCTGTGTATATGAATATTAGGATTCTCAAAGATAACATTTGATTGTACGTTCCAGTAGACTGGCACTGGACGTAGATATAAGTCGTTTGTCATCCATTGCAGCACCAGCCAGCGATAGAAGCCGAGCACCTAGCGTCGGCCGAGCAGTGGTCCGCCGCCCACAGCGTGCTCACGCGCAGCCTGCTGGCGCGCGCCGTGCTCGGAGACTCGCTGCCACAGCTGCGGGGGCTGCTGGACCGGCTGGAGGGGAGCCGGCCGCGCGGGTGGGGGGCGGGGGGACGAGCCGCCAGCAGCTACCTGCAGCTCTGCGACCGGGTGAGCGAAACTACACCCTAACTACCAGGGAACTAGGTGCAGTCTCCAGTGTAGGAGCTAGCTGCGACCGGTTGAAACTACACCTTAACCACCAGGGAACTAGGTGCAGTCTCCAGTAACCAGGTGAGAGAAACTTAGCTCTAGCCAGCAGGGAACTAGGTGCAGTCTCCAGTGACCGGGTGAGCGAAACTTAGCTCTAGCCAGCAGGGAACTAGGTGCAGTTGCCTGTGACCGGGTGAGCGAAACTAGGCTCTAGCCGCCAGGGAACTAGGTGCAGTCTCCAGTGACCGGGTGAGCGAAACTAGGCTCTAGCCGCCAGGGAACTAGGTGCAGTCTCCAGTGACCGGGTGAGCGAAACTAGGCTCTAGCCAGCAGGGAACTAGGTGCAGTCTCCAGTGACCGGGTGAGCGAAACTAGGCTCTAGCCGCCAGGGAACTAGGTGCAGTCTCCAGTGACCGGGTGAGCGAAACTAGGCTCTAGCCGCCAGGGAACTAGGTGCAGTCTCCAGTGACCGGGTGAGCGAAACTAGGCTCTAGCCGCCAGGGAACTAGGTGCAGTCTCCAGTGACCGGGTGAGCGAAACTTAGCTCTAGCCAGCAGGGAACTAGGTGCAGTCTCCAGTGACCGGGTGAGCGAAACTAGGCTCTAGCCGCCAGGGAACTAGGTGCAGTCTCCAGTGACCGGGTGAGCGAAACTAGGCTCTAGCCGCCAGGGAACTAGGTGCAGTCTCCAGTGACCGGGTGAGCGAAACTAGGCTCTAGCCGCCAGGGAACTAGGTGCAGTCTCCAGTGACCGGGTGAGCGGAACTAGACTCTAGCCACCAGGGAACTAGGTGCGGTCTCCAGTGACCGGGTGAGCGAAACTAGGCTCTAGCCGCTAGGGAACTAGGTGCAGTCTCCAGTGACCGGGTGAGGGAAACTAGGGCTCTAGCCGCCAGGGAACTAGGTGCAGTCTCCAGTGACCGGGTGAGCGGAACTAGACTCTAGCCACCAGGGAACTAGGTGCGGTCTCCAGTGACCGGGCAACTAGCTGCGACGACCAGGTGTAACTAGCCTTCACCGATTTGGAATAAGTAGTCATCAAAAGGGTGAAATTGGCCTCCAATGAACAGGTAAATAGTTTTCAACGAGTAGGTGAAACTGGCCTCCGACGACTAGGTAAGCAAGTGGTTTCCAATGACCAACTAAAATTGAAAAATTTAAGTAAAATGTTGTAATTTTCACCCATCAACAGTATACCACATACAGTAGTGTATGGGGCATTTCACGCCAAGCGGACAACCAAAAAAATATGAGGTCGTGAATTTTGTTTATATTCTGGTCAGTTATACTTCTAGTAGACGTGGGTGTGTAGGCACAATTTTTTTTTCGTGTGTTGTATTATTGCCGAGTTATGAGCTTTTAAAAATGTACTAAAAATTAAATTATTAATTTTTGTATGCTTCTTATTTGTATCAATTTATTATTTAAAAAAATAAAAAAGTATTGTTTCTAATAGTTAAAAAGCACTTTTTAATTATTTTGTCGAATTCGAAATTTGAATTTTGTTGCGTATTGTGAACCGGAAATGAACATTTCAAATCTATTTTTGAGTAACTTGGACAGACTTTTTTTTAATGTTTAATTTTTGAATGAAAGCTCTAAATGTATTTAATCTTCACAAAAAATAAAAGAACGTGATCTGTAATAGTTTACGAATTAGAGCAAAAATAATACATACACATCGCTATGAACACGTTCAAAGCAATCGGGTTTATGCGCTAAGATGCTAAAAAACTATGCTATAAATATTTTATTCCTTCATTATGACACGCGAAACTATAGAAATAAACATTTTTTTTAAAATGCAATATAATTAACAATATAAAATCCGAAATTTGATTTTTTTTACGTTTTGTAAACCGGAAGTGAACATTTCAAATCCATTTTTGAGTAACTTTAATACATTTTTCTTTTAATATTTTATCCTTTATTTAGAGCTTTAAATGTAGTATTTTTTTTACAAAAAAAAAAAACGTGATCTGTAAATAGTTAACGACTTAGAGCTAATAGAGTAATTATTATAAGAATTGCTTTTATTCATTCTGTTAACCCTCCGCCCGTCGCGTGGGGTCTTTGAAAGCCTAGGTGTTACAAAAACGTAAAATTTATGTGTTTTAAATCATGCCCGCGTTTCTATACTTTAGGTACCCTCCCAAGTTAGATTATAGTCGGCGCGTATTGCAGCAGATTTCAGCTCGCACACCTGCGAAGTGAGATATAGACGTTTTTTTTGCGCGCGGGCTGTGAAAGACCCCACGCGACGATCCGCGTAAGTAAAACTGAATTCACAATTTTATGTTGATTTTCTTTTGTAACATGTATTTTATTTATTTTTCTTTTGTTTTAGAACAACATTTAACAACAACGTACTTCTAAAATGTAAGAAGAACAACAACGACGTATATTGCATTGGTTAGAAGAAGAATGTGATGACTTTTACGGTGGCGAGGAAGAATATGATTTGTAACATGCTCAGTTGAAAGGAGTGAGCAAAATACAGGTTTAGAGCAAGAATACGAAGATTTTGTTCTATACTACTATACAAGGCGATTCATACCTCCGCTTCAGGATATATAACCAGGACGTCTACTATATTTCTACGAAAAACGTAATTTCGAAATAATCTCATGATTTTTCTATTCCGGGTCTGCTTCGATTTGTCGTTTAGTCCGTTTAAATGTTTTAATATTAATGTAATTAGAGTAGGCTTAGAACATTTAAACGTCAAACAATGTTCGATTGGACGAAACGAAGTAGAACCGGAGTAGGAAAATCGCAAGTTTATTGCGAAATTACGTGTTTCGTAGAAAGAGAGTAGACGTACTGATATATATTGCGATCCGCATCTATCCCAATGAAGAAGCATTGCATTAATTGTCTGAGACAAACCGATAGAAAATTCAAATCTATCTGCCACTTTTGCAAGGGTAACATATGCCCAACACATACAAAAGTGGAATGTACTGACTGTGTTGAAACGGAAAAGTAGTCAGAATTCGTTTGGCAAAAGTTTATAGTTTTTTTTGGTATTGCGATTTTATTTTACTGTAATAAGGTGTGTTGATTCAATTTAATCTCATATGGGTAGAATAAATATGAAAATTTAGTTATTTTGTAAGAAAAAAAAATATATTTTTGTGGTAAGATTCAATTTATGTTTCTTATTATAGATTAGTAAATTAAAGCATTAAATAAATTATTATATTTGATTTACTTCTTGTATTTTATTGGTATTGAAACACTTAACAATAAACCAATAAGATATATTAAACGATACAAGTTTTGATAGGTTTTATATGCGGTGGATATTCGAGGTTTTCAGGGACCCCACGCGACGGACCGCGTTATTAAAACCCGCGCGACAGGCGGAGGGTTAATTATATTTTACGTAAAATAATAAGTCGTAAACTATTTACCGATCACGTTTTTTTTTTTTTTTTGTAAAAAAAAAATACTACATTTAAATCTCTAAATAAAGGATAAAATATTAAAAGAAAAATGTATTAAAGTTACTCAAAAATAGATTTGAAATGTTCACTTCCGGTTTACAGAACGTAAAAAAATCGAATTTAGGATTTTATATTGTTAATTATATTGCATTTAAAAAAAATCGTTTATATCTATAGTTTCGCGTGTCATAATGAAAGAATAAAATATTTATAGCATATTTTTTTAGCATCTTAGCGCATAAACCCGATTGCTTTGAACGTGTTCATAGCGATGTGTATGTATTCTTTTTGCTCTAATTCGTAAACTATTACAGATCACGTTCTAATATTTTTTGTGAAGATTAAGTACATTTAAGCTTTCATTCAAGAATTAAACATTTAAAAAAAAAACTGTCCAAGTTACTCAAAAATAGATTTGAAATGTTCACTTCCGGTTCACAATACGCAACAAAATTCAAATTTCGAATTCGACAAAATAATTAAAAAGTGCTTTTTAACTATTAGAAACAATACTTTTTTATTTTTTTAAATAATAAATTGATACAAATAAGAAGCATACAAAAATTAATAATTTAATTTTTAGTAAATTTTTAAAAGCTCATAACTCGGCAATAATACAACACACGAAAAAAAAATTGTGCCTACACACCCACGTCTACTAGAAGTATAACTGACCAGAATATAAACAAAATTCACGACCTCATATTTTTTTGGTTGTCCGCTTGGCGTGAAATGCCCCGTATGTCACGTTCCTTAGGTCCACGCGAATTTCATGATTTCTGGAAGAGTGTAATGGTATGTGTGGCTTCTAATGGGGAATGTTCCGTCTCCAGCTGTATACGATGTGTGTAGTGTGTCACGTTCCCGTCCCGTTCCCAGGTGCGCGGGCTGGCGAGCGTGCCGGGCGCGCGCGGGCGCGGCGTGCAGGCGCAGCTGGAGGCGCTCCGCCCCGCCGTGGCCGCCGCCGCGAGGGACCTCGCCGCACTGCCCGCCAAGTAACATACATTTATTTATATTATCCGCTTGCTTCGCTTTTAGAGACTCGTTTTTTTTTTGTTTTTTTATTTTACTATGTCAACGAACTTTAATTTTAACGTGGTTTATCTCAAAATAAAGACCGGTTCAAGCAGACGCCGTTAAAACCAAATTAATGGATATACATTTTTAAATAAAAATACCCAAAAAAAAATTTGCCGTCAAAAGCCCGACCGCAAAGTTAATTTTGTTGGTATTCGTCATTTGGTGTAATATAGTTACCAAAGTGTATCAAGCGGTTATAAGCTAACTAAATGTTCCCACTGCTGGGACTCGGGGCCTTCTCTCGCAAGGACAGCGTCAAGGTCACCACGCCGGACTAGTGCGGGTTGGTGGATGACACGCAACTTCGAAAGATACTAGGTACATGTCGGTTTCCTCACGATGTTTTCCTTCACCGTTTTTAAGTTAGTGGCATTACGCATATGACTTCGAAAAGACAGTGGTGCGCGTGGTTTTGAACCCGGGGTCTCCGGATCGGCAGGCGCCGTTCTCCCGACTAGACCAACAGTAACTTTGTCGTAATTTTGTAGCCTTAAAATTGATTATGGAGTTCTAAATGTAAAAAAATAGAATCTTATTGTACCTACCCATCCTCGCAAATAAAGTGACTAAGATTATGGCGCGCCTATTCTTGTTAACAAGCTAATTAATTCAATCAAAAGTTGTAGAAATATCTGACATTTTGCGACGGCCATTTTCATGAAACACTGATTTACATGAAATTGTATAAACATGTTTTACCATCAAGCTGTTTTTAGTAAACGTACATTTATGTGGGTGCACAAGTAAATACTGCCTCAGTTACTTTAATATTGAATTTGCGCGTACAAAGTCGCGGGTAAAATGTATAAAAGCGAAAGGTCACTCATCACGGAATCTCAGAAACTACAAATGCTAGGAGTCTCAAACTTTGCATGGAGGTTCCTTTTAGTACGTAGGCGCTCGCTACGACGGGGCTTTGCGAAATTCAACCCCTAAGAGGGTGAAACAAGGGATGGAGGGTTGTATGAAAATTCCGTAATTTTCGAAGTTATAAGTATGAAATCCACTGAAGCAATTTTAGTGGATTTTACAAGACATATCTCCTATATGTCACTTTTTATTACGCAACTAAGGGTTGAAATGGGGGATGAAAGTTTATATGGAAGTTCGTGTTGAAGATAAAACCATGAAACTTCATATCTAGTTGATAATATAGTATGAGACTCTTGACGTGAAACCAATGGATGTTTTTTTCTAGCAATTTTGTAATTTCGAACTGTACGGAGATGACATCCGGGTTCAAATGGGGAATGAAAGTTATATGTGAAAGTTCGTCATTGTTGTAGATAAATCCATGAAATTTGGGAACTTGACAGTTTGATATCCATACTAATATTATAAATATGACAGTAACTACGTATTTCTGTTATGCTTAACATCTAAACCACTGAACCGATTTTGATGCAATTGGTTACACAAATAGACTAGACTCAAGAAAGGTCAAGGGCGAATTTTATTACAGAAAAAGAGTTGAAGGGATGGAAATGAGGAATGAGAGTTTACGTGGAGATTCGTTAATGTTGAAGATACAACCGTTGAAACTAGACACTTGAAATCCGTACTATTTTATATTATAAATGTGTAAGTAACTATGTCTGTCTGTTACGGTTTAACGCTGAACTGATTTGTACCGCATACACTACGTGAATACGATATCATCAACTCTGACCTTGACAGCGATCGACACGTAATTGAAGAAAAAATGTAACTGATTTTTCCTTTTGTTTTTCAAGTAACTTGAGGGTAGGCGAGAGTTACGGTTGGGTACTCGTGACTGACCTTGACCTAGAATAACATGTAAATACTACGATACGTAGACTACAAAACTCATGCGTGTCAGTGACCATAAATTGGATAATTACCGTGAATATATTTTTTCATCAGATTTTCGGTTGTTTTTGAGCTTGTTGTGTTCAGTAACAGCAATAGATAACTGTGTTAAAATTTTGCTAATTAAAAAAATAACGGTGTATAATAAATATTATTAAGATTCATCATGACAACTGAAACTTAACTTTAGTTTAATTTGTTTTTGATACTCGATATGAGGACAGAAAGTTCAAATAATATATTAAGTATTAATTGATCATATAAAATGTATTCCATAATCTTAAATTCCACTATGTTATTATAAAGTCATTGTAACTTCCTGTGCAATCCGTTTTAGCGCTAAATCTAATGTTACAAATTCTACACACGGGGTGCCCAAAATACAGGCTTAGCCTAGTTTGGGACCCATCATATAAACTACGGAGCCAGCTGTAACATTGTTTAAATTACCTATTTAATTTTGTTCACTTATGTGCTGCAACTCTTATGGAAATAAATAAAAGACTTAAAAAAAAAATGTTCATATGTAGTTGTGACCTTAGTAAATAATATACAGGTTGTTGTGATAATGTTCTCGTGTGCAGGACGCCTCGCGACGCGGCGGCGCGCGCGGAGATGGGCGCGCACCTGGTGCAGCTGGCCGTGGCGGCGGGGGAGCCGGCGCAGCAGCTGGCCGCGCTACTGCGGGCGCTGGCGCTGCCGCCGGACTGCACCGCCAACGCGCAGTACAAGGTGAGACCTACCAACTCGGCTTATCGAATTAAACTTGATTCTATGGGGAGGAGAGTCGAAAAAAAATACAGTAGAGACGTACTTCTTAGCATTCCATGGATTCACCGTGCGGGTGCCGGGTCCATCGTGTGGCAGAGAGAGAAATCTCGAATAGACCCCAAGACTTGTGACTCGGGCTGTAGGTTTAAAAGGGGCCCCTTATATTGACGTACGTCAACACTCACCTTCACTACTCGTATTTCTCTCCCTGCCCAGCCAAATCCGATATGATCCTACTAGTGCAGCTTTAGATACTCGTTCTAGTATAGAACTTACTGCACTTCTGGACAATCCAAGGTCTTTAAGCAGGTTATAGAGAGATTTTGCTGGTATACCTCTCGCTCCTACTTCTACAGCGTATAAATTAACTACATAGCCATTTTTTGTTAATTCATTTTGTAGGTCGTAATACTTATTTTGTTTCATCACGTGGTCTTTAGGTATATTAGTTTCCCACGGTACGGTAAGTTCTACCAGGACTATGCGTTTCGTAGCCCTAGAAAAAAGGAAAATGTCCGGTCTGGATGACGAAACACCCACATCCTCTGGGATTTTGTAGTGCTTTTCATACGTGTCCATTAAAATTGTCCAATCAGGTGCTGAACCCAGGATTGAGTAAGGCTTGTTCTTGGAGTTTGAAGTTGAGCCCTCTTTTACAAAGTTAATTTGTCTTTTGTTCATCGTCAATCCCTTTTGGGCTCTAGCTACCGAAAGGCTTACGGCTTCACGTATGATTTCAAGTACTCTGTCATGGCGCTGTGAGTAATGACCCCTATTAAGGAGCACCTTGCATCCCACCAATATGTGCCTTGCTGTACATATCGCCTCACCACAAGTATAGCAACATTTTTCAGAGGCTTTTCCCCACCTTACCAAGTTACTCTGGTCAGGGAGGGTCATTTGGAAAGCGTTCAGATAAAATTTTAATAAGGCAGGAGACCAGTCATATAGCAAGGTGCGCCACTTTAGAGCTAATGGGATACAAAACTCACCTATGGTTAACCACTCACTTTGCATTTCTAAATTCATAGCGTGCACTTTGTAACTATCATTTTCGTCTTGTTGTAGAAAGGTTTTTACCATGTCTCGGTCTTCCCTTTTCTTTCTCGCACCCAACCCAGCTGTATTTACTTGCGCACCTGCCATAAATTGTTTGTGGAATTGAAGTCTAGATTCAAGGTCCGAAGCGCTTTTGTCTTTTGGGAGAGATGCAATTAATTCGTCTTTCGACTTTCCCAAAACATGCGTTTTTGTAACTCTTAGGTGTTTGTAGAGTTCGGATGGTTTTTTTAGTTTCAGGCCAAAACTATTGTGATCCCTAAATAGAGTAGAGGGATCAGCCGGATGTGCCAATCCAAACCATGACTTCAATATCTTTATGACATTAGCATCTAATTTTGCGAGGAGGGTTTTACCGATGTCATATACTAGGAACGGCCAAGTGAGACGTGATGTGAGATAGTTGTCATATATCCATGCTTTTTTGATATTGCTGATAGGCTGTTGGTCTACCTTACTGAGGTCATTCATGAAATTTCCAACAACTACCTCTAATGATGGTGTACGTCCTTTGTAGTCTATCTTTCTACCAAGAAATTTGAAAGGCACTGCCTCTGCTATTGTGGCAACTCTTTGGCCACTTATGGAGAGTCCCGGATCGTAAGAAGTATATTTGGTATCTCGTCTACCCAGACATAAACAATGACATTTACTTGGTTTTGCCCTCATTCCCTCCGTCCATGTACAGAACTCATCAACATCATTCAACAATTGTTGACACTGTTTGGGATTTCGTGTAAGTATTGCAAGGTCGTCCGCAAAGGCTAAAATTGACTCAGTGTACTTATTGTTGATTTTAAACCGGTAGCCCCATTTCTTCTCACGGGATATTAATTTATCTACTAGAATATTTATAACTATATTAAATACTATTGGTGATAAGCAGCACCCTTGGAATAGCCCCACATTATATTTAAGTGGTTTTGAGTATTCTTTGTTTACTGCTATAACAAATTTTAAGTGATTATAATATGAATTAATTATGTCAATAATTACAGCAGGAAAGTTATACCATTTTAGGGCAAATAACATAAGTTCATGCTGCACGTAGTAGGTACAAAAACCAGTAAAAAATAGTACAGAAAACCAGTAAAAAACCACACAAGACACAGTAAAACAGGACAAAAAAATAGTACCTTCAAAAAGCAGTAAAAATTACACAAAAATAGTACAAAACAGTACCTATAAAAAACTACACAAATCACAGTAAAAACAGTACAAGGAGATTACTTCACTCAGTCCCGTAATTAGGACCACACCAACTTGCAAGGTAAGCTCTCCATCACCAGCCTGCAGATATGGCTGGATGTAACCCCTCGGTCGGAGATGGGTGCGCACTTGGTTCAGCTGGCCGTGGCCGCGGGGGAGCCGGCGCAGCAACTGGCGACGTTATTGATGACGCTAGCGCTGCCTCCGGATTGTACTGCCAACCCGCATTATAAGGTGAGATGTATTACACTACGCTGGTTGAACTTATTACGTCATTAATTTTACTTCCATAGGAAGGTGAGTCGAAAAAAATAGTATTAAAGCTAGGTTAGTTAAATAAAAATAGTATTCAAAAAACAATAAAAAAAGAGTACAAAAACAGTATGAAAAATAGAACAAAACAGTAAAAAATAGTGCAAAATCCGTAAAAAATAGTACAAAAATAGAACCGAAAACCAGTAAAAAAGTACAAAAACACAGTAAAACAGTACAAAAAAATGTTAAAAAGTAGTACTTAAAAAATAACAGTAAATAAACCAGCACCTACAAAAAACTACACAAATCACAGTAAAAACAGTACAAGGAGATTACTTCACTCGATCGTAAGCTCTCCATCACCAGCCTGCAGATATGGCTGGATATAACCCCTCGCTGGTCATAACTGGCCGCGATATTGCAGGCCTTGGCGCTGCCGCCGGATTGCACCGCCAATGCGCAGTACAAGGTGAGATATAATAGCTGAAAACTTGTTTCCATAAAGTCGAAAAAAAAAATAGGACAAAAATAGTACAAATACAACAAAAAAAAACTACACAAAAACAGTACAAGACGAGCTGGACATGTGCCTGCCACATAACAGCACAGTGACACGCAGTTATTGGAACATGAAGAGTCCAAATCAATACCTAGCACTGCACTGCGCTGCGCTCGTCACCCAGAGATCTAAGTTGTTATATCTCAAAGCCCTGTAATTTCTCTGGAAACATTGCCCTTCAAACCGGAACACAGTAATGTTTGCACATTGCTGCTTGGCGGTAGAATTACTGGCAAAGGTGTGGTACTTTCCCGAGGCGGACTCTGCCAAGAGTCCTACCGCTACAAAAATTACGTCAAACTTATAACACTCCTCATTTTTGGCGGGAACTAAAAATTTACTATATTAGTTAATTATTTACTGTATTGTATTATTATCCGCAGATAACGATGGAGCTAGCGGAGCAAGCGTCCGAGCTGTGCATCGAACCCGCGTCCGGCTCCCCACTGTCCTCGCACCACCGCGCCGCCGCCACCAGCTAAGACCCCACACGTAGACCACTTCACTTAGGATCCAGCCACTAGGAAATCATTTAATAATTAGATTATTGTACGACCGCCTTTAGTCGTCGAAAAATAAAAGGCTCTTTTGACATTTAATAGGGTACAATCCTCAAAAAAAAAATGTTTGTCTGTAAAGTCGGTTTACTGACGATATAACGTGACAACGTCTTAAGAGAATACTGAAGAAATGGTAACATTTTTCAAAAGAAAATTTTAATTTCATTTGTTTAATAGATTTGTATGTAAAAAGTAATCAGTAGAATTTAGTCATTTTCAATCAAAACAATGCAAAAAAGCTTTTAGATGCCGGGGATCGAACCCGGGGCATTGCGATGCAAAGCGAACGCTCTACCACTGAGCTACATCCCCGCTTGAACTACTGGTCGAAATAATTAATACAACTGTAACTAACATGCGGCGAGGTAACGACCGACGGTAACGCGGTAACGGTACGTGACGTCATGTTTTGTGGTCGTGCAGCCGGCTTCATCGAATTATAAGACGTTATCACGTCAAAAATTGGCAGTCATAGGAACTGCCGATAGAAGTGAACACTTTGAACTCAGAATTTGATAGCTTACTTTGGAAACTACACGGGTGAAACCGGAGGGTGTGGTCTTGAGTATGGCCATGGTCCCGAGATTATTTCCCGAAGATTTCTTATCATTCCCGAGCGTGATGCTAGAATTCAATTCACAGTTCTTAAATAAATTAATAAATACATATATATTTTAATGTTAACCGAATTAATTTATAAGTTAATTACAAAATTAATGATAAGTTTGCGAAAGTATTTTTTTCGGTTTAAACGTTATTACGGGTTATTTGGAAGTCGAGTGAGAAGAAGAGAAGTAAAAACGATTTTGATTTGATTTGAAAATACGTTGTGGCCTAGTGGTTAGAATGTATGGTTCATAATTATAACCGCGAGGTCCGTCGTAGGTTCGATTCCCTAAGTATAGTGTCAAGTACAGTACATACTAGTTTGTCATCAACACTGGATTTATCTATGAAGAAAAACATCGAGAAAAAACCGGCATGTTCGTACAATTTTTCGAGGATATAAGTCTCTGTCATTCCGTATTTGGTCAGAGTAAGGATTGTTCAACTCTCTCTTTGTGACACGGAAAGTGCCAAATCCCAGCTGTGGGATGTAAAAGTGGGCTAAAAATATCCCGTAATTCGTGATAGTAGTATAAATTAACAGCTTTTATGTTCATAAGTCGATTACGTTTGTAAAATCCATATCTCGATGCGAATCTAAAATGTTTTAAAATTAAGTTTATATTAAATAATTTGTAATGGGTTTTAGGATATTCTGAAAGCGCAAGTCTACAAGTTATACCGTACTAGCGAGACGTACCAGGACGTCTACTCTGTTTCTACGAAAACGAAATTTCGAAAAAAAAACTCGCGACTTTCCTGCTCTCGTTCTACTTCGTTTCGTCCGATACAACATTGTTTGACGTTTAAATGTTCTAAGCATACTCTAAGGCCTACTGTCCACGCACGCGTCTTTTGTCGAATGCATGCATCCTACGAACAAACGCAAGACGTGCGGCTGTCGTGTCGTTGTCTTTTCGTGGACACAGACTTCATTATTTGTACGCAAGATGCAAGCATTCGTCTTGCATCCGACAATTGTCGAAATCGTGCGGATGTCGTGCAGCTACGTGGACAATTGGCGTAAAGGCCGATTTTAACTGAACGAACATAGAGCTAGAGCTGGAACAAGAGCATTCTTTCTCGATCTTTTAGTGTAAACGAAAGATCGTTCTTAGCGTTTTCCATATTATACATTCCATAGAATCTTTGCGAACGCAAACAAAACAACGAAAGAATGCTCTACGTTTGTTTACACCAAATGAATTTGATACAGTGGGGATAGAATGAGCATTCGCTCGTCTGATGTAAATCGGCCTTAAGAGTAGGCTTAGAACATTTAAACGGACGAAACGAGGGATCGAAGTGGAACCGGGCCTCTACCGCCTAATGAAAAACGCTTTGACGTTGCTGTCTCTTTTCTTCTCGCTTGAAATGAAAGAGACGGCAATGCCAAAGCATCAAAGCGTTTTTCGTTAGGCGGTAGGAGCCCCCGGAGTAGGAAAGTCGCGAGTTTATTTGAATATATATTTTTCGTAGAAAGAGTATGTATGTCCAGTTTCGTTTGGGTTGAGTTTCATCTGCGTAGGTCCTTTTCTCGTTATTCCCTGCTATAAAAAGTAGCCTATGTCCTATTAATGTTTCTCTCCATCCTTCTGTTGCCTGGAATAAATCGGTTTTAGCGAAAAGGTTGATATTTGTTTCACCGTAACGATAAAATGTAATTTTGTTTAATTAATTTGGTAAATAATTGACATTTGGTTTAAATTTAGTTGGACAATAAAAAAATATCAGTATTTCTATCTATCTGTTCCAGACTATAATACCCCGTTTACATTATTCCAGTCCAGCGACCGAATCCAGCGCTGGATTGCTTACTGGAATAATGTAAACCGGCACTGGAATGCATTGGCACTGGATTGATGCATTCCAGTGCCGGTTTCCATTATTCCAGTAAGCAATCCAGCTCTGGATTCGGTCGCTGGACTGGAATCATGTAAACGGGGTATAATATTTATTTGTTCCAAATTTCAATCCGTTCTGTTTAGACGTGATTGAGCTACAAACATCCGAGCTTTCAAAGTCAAAGCTCTTTATTGATAAATTTTCAATGTTTAAATAGAAAGAAATATATATTTCTCGTTGCTTTTTTTTTTGATTAATGTACAATTTACACGATAATTGTAAAATAGTTAATTAAATCAATAATTAATTATACCTAAATGTACACTGTTCAAACTTGTAATATTATTAAGATTTTAAATCGAGCCATCAGGATTGGACCAAACAAAGTGCCAAGTGCTTTCAGAGCACAGAACAGAAATCAAGTAGAAGGCTCGTAGCTGAATCTCACTAGGAAAACCACCGTATCACGTTTGCACACAAACGTGGTTTTGATATATTTTAAACACATTGAAACAATGCAAGTGATTTGTCCCATAGTGACGAACCTAAAATGATGTATTGCATATAGTTACGTACTCAAAAATGAACCCTATTGCTAAACACAATAAATCTGTTATTGTCAACTATTCAAAATGTTGTTACGACTTGCTTGGATAACTCAATTTTATCTAATTACAGAAAAAAGTACCGTATCCTGAATGTGACTAAGTCGCTTATTTTGTACCATTATCAGGACTTTTAGGGCGTATCAAATACATCAGTGCTACGAACTTTCTAAACTCAACCTTAGTAGAATACAATAAGGTGGTAACTATTATCATCTTTCAAAAATGTAAGTTGTTTTCACTAGTGCGCACTAGATGTCACTAATTGTAAGATTAGTGACATCTAGTGCTCACTAGTTCTGCTACTTCATACTAGATGGCACTTTATGTAATTTATGCAACTATGAACGCTACCTTCTTTAAAATAAGGGATTCGTAAATATAAGCCGGTTGTTCTAATAGTGATAAGACACTACTGTTACATTTTCATTAAATTATCGATATTACGTTATTCAGTTTACGTACGTATCGTATAATTTAATAATAATATTATGATTAAATTTGTTCATGTACCATATTAATTTTATTAACTATAGAGTGTAGCGTAACAGAGTTTTGTAAAAGAACGTAATTACTATGAAGAAACTACAAAAATACTCGGAGGAAACTAAATAAATATCTTAAGTAAATAAAGTAACTATGAAATTGGTCTTGGCAAGTAGCACTAAAATTTGTATTTTAGTCGAATGATATTTTTCTTGAGTGAGGTAAAGATAAATAAATATAGGTGAAACATTTCCACACAACACCATCTGACGCTAAACTAAGCTAAGCTTGTAATATGGCGGCCAGATAGCTGTTACACAATGTAAGGAAATAGTTATTTTCTTTGAGGGACGACCTTGTCATTTAAGTTGTTGTCAGTAAAAATTCAAGATATTTTTATAACCATGAATAGAAACTTTTTTTCGAGGAGTAGAAGCCGCTGAATTTATGTGGAAATTATCATAACATTTTATGTGGAAACAACTATGATATGAGGTTAAAGATATGATCACAGGATTTTAGGTTTTTATAAAATGAACCATAGCCAAAATGGGGGTTTAATGTAAGAAATAAACACGCATACACGAAAACATATAATTATTTTTGTCGGTATTGCTGTTTCGTCTATGTACCTATTTCCTTTTTTTTATTATAAAATCGCTGTCTAAAAAGTGCTCAGAGCAAATCGTCCTTGTTTTGGAAGGAAACCAATTTTGCCTTCCTGTAGCTTCTATCCATTTCTCCTTAACAACGGGACTTTTAGGAAAACTGAAATGATAAAATGTACTTTTTTCAAATAAAACATTAAATTATTAAAATACTAAATAATAAAAGATAATATATTTTGTTCACACAACTATACAAGTTAGAAATATCGATATTAGCAATTTCAACAGCTTGCGTCCCCTCCTTCACTGAGTAGCGCTACTGAGTAGCGCTACTCGCATGCATAGAATGATCGAGAATATCACATATAGTTTGAATGAAAATGGACCTTATTTCAATGACGTTAAAGTTGACTTCATTTAAATCATTTCTCTCTTTAAGCTAATATTAATTTATTTTCACAATAAAATCAAAATTAAATAAAATAGGACTTACCGATGGTACGATATGCCTCCTTTGGATAAAGTTTTGGCAGGGCTATCGTTTTTACACTCAATAACTGCACAATATGGCATGACTGCTTACTTTTTATTCAAAATCGCGGATTCAAGAGTACTGCAGTAGTGGCAGAGTACGACTAAGTATTCGGAAGTGGGCGTACTCTCAAAGTATGCGGAGATTGCGCTTACTTAGTACTACGATTGCCCCGCCTACTTGCTACTTCTTCTTGATTTCTGTTCTGTGTTTCAGAGTATACCCCGATGTATCTCTTATAGAGTTAGCAGTATGTCGAGCTATGGATTCATAATGAAATCAAAAAATTGTAAACAAATAAAAAAAAATTAAGTGTTTATTTGTAATATTAAAATAACCGCTTTTTATTACATGCCTAATGTACAACATTTTTGTAATTTTTTTTGTCTGTCTGTCTTTTTATTGCCTGGTAATTTCCAAAATGGCCGGTCTTTTACTACGAGGTAGCTGATATTATTCTAGCTGAGAGAATGCTATAAGCCAGGGGTCACCAAACGGCAGTTCTTGTCCGGACCCCGAGTCGGAGCCGACCCGTTGTGAGCGGACCGAAAAAATATATCCTCTAAGTATTATTTTATGACGAAATGTCAATAGCTTGCACCTATTTCTCACTCCCAAACTTCAGACAAAATACCAAAATCAGCAACAAAAAAATTGGCAGTAATAGGAACTGCCGATAGAAGTGAAAACTTTAAACTTAGAATTTGATAGCTTACCTTGGCAACTACACGGATGTAACCGGAGGGCGTGGCCTCGCCATCTAGAAATGCGTCGGCATTTTCCATTGGCTGATGCGTTTCTAGATGGCCATGCCATGATGGCCTGTCCACGCCCTTTCAGTATTTCCCATTGGCTGACGTATTTCTAGATGGCCAATAGCCATGGTCCCGAGTTTACCCGATGCTTTCTTATCATACCCGAGCGTGGCGAATTAATTCAATTCGCAGCCCACGAAAAATCTGCTTAGGCGCGCCTAAAGAAGTTTTCACTTCAAAATGCCACTTTTCTCATTGATAAGTAAATAAATACCTTTGAAAGTTACCGTAATTACCTTCATGTAATAAATATTTTTTTAATAAAAATGTGCGGACCGCGAAGTTCGTTTCATTTCTTAAAATGGACCCCGAACGAAACTAATTGGTGACCCCTGGTGTATGCTATATACTATCAGACTTCACTGTATTCAGTAGCGATTACATTTAGCCTAGTTTAAAAAAGCCTTATAGGTCTTCTGTGTAACGAAGTGATTTCACATTACAGAATTATCTGTCAAAATTTGTTCTCAATTTCGCCAAAGTTAGCGCTAGTGTCGATTCTGTCAGAGACATTTGATATAATGTCGATGTTAAAATAGTTTGATGGATAATTTCTGTCGTTTTGAAAAAGCATCGTTATTTAGTAATAGGGCTTTTAGAAAAATGACTCTGAAAAAAAATGAAAGATCTTGATTTATATGTCATATACAGATACAGATAGAAGTGAAAACTTAGAATTGTAGTATTAAACAATACTAATGTAGCAAAATACGTCACCTGTATAGCTATTCTATGTACTCCAAAAGTATTCACTTCAAAATAAATCCTGTCAAAAATTGAGATTTTTTTTAATGTTTTTTTTTTCATTCTTAAAACTTCATTGTATGTGACTATTTTCAGCGATATGATACCCTATCAATTGTAAAAAAAAAACAAATAAATAGGTATTTAAAATTAATAAATTAGTTAATTAGTATTGAAAATATGGCAGTTGGTTAAAAAGAGATACGTTCCAAATAATACAATGTTTTTTCATTTACTTTACACCTGCCGGTTTTAAAGAATCGTCTATCGAACGCCGTGTAATGTTTTTTTCATTTTCGTAAAAGAATTTTCACTGTAAAAAAACAATGAAACAAAATGAAAAATCTAAAGGAAATTTAAAATATTGTAAAAATGATGTATCTTTTACGGACTTGTTAGTAATGTATAGTGGAAGATGTTGATGTGTAATTATTGTTAAGTGTCAATTTTGTTTTGAATTGTAATAAAATTATTTTTGTCAATAACTCGTTTTTTATTAAACATATTTAACCTAACGTCAAAGTTCGTTATTAATAAATACATATTTATAATATAAAAAAAAAATATGTATGTGTATGACAATATAAAGAACACCTATACAGGGTGTATAGTTACAGCTGGTCTAGTCGGGAGAACGGTGACTGCCGATCCGGAGACCCCGGGTTCAAACCCCACACGCACCACTGTCTTTTCGACGTCGCGTAATGCCGCTAACTTAAAACGGTGAAGGAAAACATCGTGAGGAAACCGACATGTACCTAGAATCTTTTGAAGTCATGTGTCATCCGCCAACCCGCACTGGGCCAGCGTGGTGGCTTATGGCCTTAATTCTCTCCTTGGGAGAGAAGGCCCCGAGTCCCAGCAGTGGGAACGTTTAGTGGGCTGTTGATGATGAATCGAGTAAGAAACTGTCAAAAATCAAGTTTGTTGTATGAGAGCCCCCGTTAAATATTTATTTTATTTTTAGTATCTGTTGTTATAGCGGCAATAGAAATACATCATCTGTAAAAATTTCAACTGTCTAGCTATCACCGTTCTTGAGATACAGCCTGGTGACAGACGGACGGACGGACAGCCAAGTCTCAGTAATAGGGTTACGTTTTTACCCTTTGGGTACGGAACCCTAAAAACGCGAACGTATCTGTCCGTTACGCCTAAACTATTAAATCGATTTAAATAAAATTTGATACAGTTGAAACAACGGTTGCACGGACAGCTGAGTAGTTTTATAAAAAGAAAACAAACGCCATAAAAAATTATTTCATTTATTAAAATTGTAAAATGATTTGATTTCGCCATTTACACAGAAAATGCTCTTTTATTTCAATTAGTCATAACAATTCGCGACGCTTTCCGTCGCGCGACAACAGCACGCTAATACCTGCAACAAAGAAACCAAGGGTTATTAATCTAATATCACCACATATTAATAGAAGAAAGTCTTCCTCCTCGTCTGTCTGTCTGTCACTCAAAAACTGATTTTCATGCTGTTCAAGTTTTTGTAAATGTCGTAGGAAGATTTGGACAATTCGGAAGGATTTCGCGAAAACACGGATATTACATAAGGTCCATTAATTACATGTGGTGTTCAAGGGGGGCTAGAGTTAAATCTCACGTGGGGTAAGGGGTCATCTCGGCAAACCTCACGTCATTATTTTTCGCAAAAAAATCGTTCTATCTGGGAGAAATTGAGTAAAATCCTCACGTGACCCCTTAAGGGTTGAACAAAAGCTCACCAAGAGGCATCAAAGAATAGTTAATAATACCTCACGTTATTTGCCCTCTAATGACATTTCTCAATCTTAATGTAGGGTTATACGGAATGCTTTAGTAACATTGAATATAGTTAACTCTTATTTGTTAGACTTTGGCTTTGACTTATTTGTTTGACTTTTTTGACTAGATTAACCTTGGATTGAGGTATTTGTAATAGTGTTAAGAAAGTTAGATAGGTACGCGATACGCGCGAGATTACGCAATTCGCCATCGTAAGTTCCTCCGATGCGGCGTCGCATCGCATCGCAGTTTTGTGTGGGAGCCTAAAATCTTCAACTTGAACTTTTTCTTTTGGCTTCCATTCGGTAAGGGTAACGTAAATTCTCCAGTATCTCTAGTGTTTCATCATTGGGATAGTCCTCTGAAGTTAAAACCCAGAACAGACGGTATACGCGAATGAAACGAAACTGCAACTTTTAGTTACTTTAGAATTTCATTTGAGTTTCTGCCATAGACTCCTAAGAGACAGCACATGGCGCGACCATTTTGAAACCTGTTTGAAACTCATTACATATCAGTTGCGTTGAAACTGGCGCCGGCGTCCAGGAAACTCGTGTTTACGTTACATCGGTTTTGGCGTCTATACGTCTTTTTTGGTACAACAAAATGGCCGATGACGAAAATAAAACATTAAATTTGTGTTAGAAATTGAGAAGTATCCCTGCTTATATAATACAACACTATCAAGCTACTCTCGCAAGACTGAGACTGATAAAACATGGCCAGAAATTGCATGGAGTCAATGGAAAACTATTGAAACTGGTATCAAAGTAATGGTAAAAAAAAAACATTTTCAAAAATTTTCATTTCATTTTCAGTTTCAAAAGGGGTTCGTTTCACTCAAATTGAGCCGTCTGTTCTGGGCCTAAAAGTCTTCACCCACTTTATACGACTCCGCTATAACCCAACAAATAAAATACACTCAAATATGGGATTTAAGTCATGCGCGTAAAGATATCGATTACATTGGCAACACAAATTAGCAGATCGCTCTCTGACAGCCGTCTGCTAATGTATGTTGCCAATGTAGTCTACATCTTAACGAACATGACATAAAGCCCGTGTTTGAGTGTATTTTATTTGTCGGATGCGAGCGTAGTCATAAGAGTGGGTGCTGACCTTTATTCAGTAAAGAAATATGAGTCTTGCTTCAGATGATCAGTGTACTTCAGGCAGTCTTGAGATTGATGAAAGAAGACTGGTATTATTCGGTGAAGAACCAGTATTCTTGATTCTGATGATCGGTTGGAGATTACAATCTAACGGTAGGTTAGTTTATAACCTAGCTTCATATTTTACAGATAATCTCATAAAATTACAGACCACATGTCAAGAGAGGATGTTTTCAACCAATCAGAGAAAATTTAGTTTTGGGCGTTCTCATTGGGAGCGTGCTATAGCCGTAATAGCGAATGATTATTTTCGTAATCTTACTAACGCGACCATAGTTTTTGCAAAAATCCGGCCAAAATTCCAGTAAGTATGAGAAATTGTAAAGTAATTGACTAATCAAATTAGTATCTGTGTTTTCACGAAATCTCCACTTTTTGCAAAGTCGGTTTATAAAATTTACCTAAGAGTCCTAAGACATACCTATTCGCGCTTGAGACATTCCTATGACGCCGCGTCGAGCCTTCTCATCACCCATCCCACAAAGTCTTACTACAAAAATGTACAATTAGTCCGTTCTACCCGTTATGACCTACGGTGCTGAAACGTGGACACTGACAGTCAAAATGGTCCGAAAGCTCAAGGTCGCTCAGCAAGCTATGGAAAGGGCTATGCTTAGGGTTTCTCTGAGGGATTGCATCCGCAATGAAGTAACTCGTCAGAGAACTAAAGTCACCGACATAGCTCAGCGTATTAGCAGACTGAAGTGGCAATGGGCCGGTCACATCTATCTGTCGCAGACCCGATAACCGTTGGGGTAGCCGGGTTCTGGAGTGGAGACCGCGAATCGGTAAACGTAGTGTAGGACGCCCTGAGACTAGATGGAGTGACGATATACGAAAGACGGCTGGTGGCGGTTGGAAACGTAAGACTGAGGATCGGGCTGAGTGGCGAATTATAGGAGAAGCCTATGTCCAGCAGTGGACGAACACGGGATGATGATGAAGATATACCTATAGTATAAACAGCCACACTAAGTGTTCCCACTGCTAGGAGTTGGAGGCTACTCTAGCAAGGAGAGAGAGGCCATAATGCCATAATGTGACGCTGCCGTAGTGAGAGTTGTTGGATGACATTGATCTCGAAAGATTCTAGGTACCTACACGTCGGTTTCCTCACGATGTCTTCCTTCACCGTTAAGTTACCGGCATTACGCACATGCCTTCGAAAATACAGTGCCTTAAATAATAACTTACCTAAATAATAAGATAATAACCAATGTACTTTATTTGCAAGAAAAAAAGGTGGGCAACCCTTACCAAGGCCGATAAATAAGTAATAATCAATATAAAACATAATGCAATACTAACAGTGTAATGTAGGCAATGCAGGAGCGCGCTTCCCGCGTCTCACCCCGCACGATTGCCCCGTCTAGATGGCTTCGTCGAACGACTGTATAATTTAATAGATTCCGGTAATACACTAGTTCAGTACGGTAAGTGAATACAGTAATTTGGTTTGTTTTAATAATTACACAAGATAGGCTTGCACCTGACCGCCATCTCGCCTGATGTTAAGCGACGATGCGGTCTACAATTCACGTACCTAGAAGAAACCGATACACTCTGGATTTGAAGACACCACGATTGTAACCATCGGTGAAAATCTACTCAGGCAACGCATTCTAAAGAGGGGTAATCTACAACCTCACTTCATACTTCACATTAGCCTCGTTCACACACTATCTCACGAGGTCACGGAAGTTAACTCACATTATGGGACCTGAAGTTCATAACACGCTTCCCAAAATAATTATATCGGCCCCAAGTTTCGCCAGCTTCAAAAACAGATTAAAGTGCTGGCTTATCGATCAAACTTTTTAAAGTTACACCGAATTTTTAGAGAGTGATGGCAAAGTCCTATAAAAATGTATACAAACATTTGAAATGGGTCAATACAATTGTAATAAAAACCATATTATACTCGTATAATGCTTGACAGTTTTCTGTACAATAATTATTATAATACAGTAAAGTAGTCATTTCAAACTTTGAAAATGTATACAATAAGTATGCTCTTTCGTTTTTATTTTTTAATAATTGACGTGTAAATTGTACATGTATGAATAAAGTATTTTGACATTGCCTCCCACGGGGTAAAACTTTGTCCGCATCGTCGCTTAACATCAGTTAATGGCAGTGAAAGGTAAGTATAACTGAGTTTTTCATTAGATATGGACAAACATTTTCATATCTTGTTAGGCATCACATAGGACCATCTGACTGTGATGTAGCATTTTGTCTTGTCCTACGGTTCACTAGTAATATCCCACTTTAGCCACGAGATACAGGATTTGCCTAATTTGGGGTTGATAAACAGCTTTTCTGTACTGTTATTTATTTCATAACATATTTGCTTGTAAAGGGTCTCTTATTGGACCAATTTCTGTATCGTAATGTATCTTATTACGTACTAGTGCTGTAATGTTAATGTAAAACGCTGTTTCAAAATGCTCCGTCCACAGACTAGGTAGAGAGATATGCTCCGTCTAAAACGAACGGTACCTTTTTAAATCTTAGTAAAGAGTTTTAATGTCAAAAAAGTATGGTCAACATTTTATTAATAAAATTAACTTTGAGAGATCAAATATAATAAAGAATTATTTAATTCGTTAATTTAATTAATTTTGACCCTAAACTACTTTAATTTTTCTGTAACAAAACACAAAAATATTAATTTACTTTATTACTAATGGCGTACCGGCTAGTTCTGTGCCGTTGCGTTGCTTAAAAAAAAGGCACCGATGCGCGCGCATTGCTAATCTGTGATCCATAGTGATTACTTACTCTGTGCTGTGATCTGTGATCAAGTAAATATTATTCCGCGCCTTTTTTTTCGCTGTATTGTTTTTATTTGAAAATGTCGTCAGATTTTTGTTTATTTCCTCGCAAATATGTTATAAAACGTCGTATGACATACGTGCGCTTTGATCATTACCGCACTTATATCATAATATACTATTAACTTGCATATCGTCGCTTGAAAGGCAGAAATGACTAAGCGACATGTTAGGAGATATTGACATAATATTATACATCACTGAGAGATCAGTAACAAATTCCACCTCAATTGATCTTACTCTCGTCTCGCTAGGACAAGTTCCGATGTCACTTTGTGACCTGACAAATAAAAAAATATTTACGCAATTTTCGGCGACCAAGGGACTAGAATTTTACCGATTGGTGAATAACTTTTATTTGGCAGGTCAGGACATTTACTCTCTTTCTACGAAAACATAATTTCGATC
The DNA here is from genome assembly GCA_963693475.1 of Ectropis crepuscularia. NCBI lineage: Eukaryota > Metazoa > Arthropoda > Insecta > Lepidoptera > Geometridae > Ectropis > Ectropis crepuscularia. The sequence continues at coordinate 16,774,174 of OY856364.1, forward strand.
CGTCGTTTCGTTCTAAGCATACTCTAATTAGAGTATGCTTAGAACATTTAAACGTCAAACTATATTGTATCGGACGCAAACGAAGTAGAACGAGAGTAGGAAAGTCGCGAGTTATTTTTTGAAATTACGTTTTCGTAGAAATAGAGTAGGACGTCCAGGTAACTCAAATTTGGTTTGGCATTAAAATCATAAAGAATACAACTTACTAATGATCAACAAGTATAAGTTATAACTACCTACTTTCGTCAGGTTTTTGATAAAAACTGCTGCATTTATAAAGAAATAAATCATATATTTTAGTAAAATACTTACAATCTTAACAATACATAATATGTAACACTTGATAAACGTGTCAACATTATAACGAAGGACCAGTGCACATATACATCACCGCAAAATACCGTAAAATAGACATGATAACTAAAAAAAAACTAATTAGTCAGCTAGTTAGATTTATTGAACATACTTATTTTTGAAGTGAAAACTTTTTTAGGCGCGCCTAGACAGATTTTTCGTGGGCTGTGAATTGAATTCATTCGTCACGCTCGGGTATGATAAGAAAGCTTCGGGTAAACTCGGGACCCATGGCTATTGGCCATCTAGAAATACGTCAGCCAATGAGAAATCCTGAAAGGGCGTGGACAGGCCATCATGGCATGGCCATCTAGAAATGCGTGAGCCAATGGGAAATTCTGGCGCATTTCTAGATGGCCATGCCGGCGAGGCCACGCCCTCCGGTTACACCCGTGTAGTTTCCAAGGTAAGCTATCAAATTCTGAGTTATAAGTTTTCACTTCTATCTGCAGTTCCTATGACTGACAATTTTTTTTCTTGTTTCACAAACAAAAAAATTACGAAGATATAGTGCTTGGAAGTTTCGAGTGACGTCACGTCATTGTACGGTTTTTACGTAGGTGTGACGTCACAACCTCTCACTCCGGTAGTTTCGTTGTTTATATCTTTATCAATTTTTCACAATTTGATAGAACAAAAAATACGACAAATTAGATTAGTATTTTTTGACGAAGTCATCATTCTAATTGTAAATACTGTCAGTTTATTAACTAAAATATACATTTAGACATTTTAGACTATTCTTCGAATTTTCGAATATATACCAGGCGTATTTCATCAAACTCAAGACTATTTGAAGCCAATCTCATCAGTGGACAGATCTCAGGACTATGTCAATGATGAAATATTAGGCGCTGGCGAAATTACGGTAACATTACCGATTGGAAGGCATTAAAAACCTATTTTATTATACTTGGCTAAATTTAGTGGACTGAATTTAGAAGCAAGATTTTCTTCTTCTTCTGAGTGTGAGGAGACGAGCAGGACATGTGCCTGATGGTAAGCAACATGCCTGCCACATAACAGCACAGTGACACGCAGCTATTGGACCATGAAGAGTCCAAATCATTACCTAGCACTGCACCGCAATTGTCGCTTCTGAATTCAGCCTGAATGCTATATCACGTCACGGAATTCAGTAGTGACTGAATTTAGCTAAATGTAATAAGATTTTAAGAAAAAGTTGAAGTTATAATCTAACTTTAGATTTTAAACTAACTTACCCTACTGTAGGATAGGGTACAATCCTCAAAAAAACTAAGTAGCCCGTTAGTTAGATTGCCAAAAAATATTGTACACGTATTTTTTCTTTTGTTTCACAAACAAAAAATGACGAAGATACAGCGCTTCGAAGTTTCGTGTGACGTCACTTGTGAGTACGATTTTTACTCACGAGTGACGTCGCGACCCCCCACTCTCGAAGTTTGGTGGTCTATATCTTTGACGATTTTTAATATTATGAAAAAACAAAAAATACGTGTCCAATATTTTTCCATGATCTAGCTGACGGACTAATTAGGATGGTGTATTTTTGACCCAGTCCGGTACCTTATTGTGATGTGTGTGTAGGTTTATCGTAACCTGACAGTATTTACAAAATTACGGCGACAATAACATAAAACAGACAAATGAAACACAGCAGGCATAGATAAATAGATTTAAAGCAAATATTGAAAACATTGAACAGGAGTTAAATCACAATCTAAATCCTACTAATATTATAAATGTCAATGTATGGATGTCTGTTGCTCAATCACGTCGTAACGTGTGAACGGATCGGGCTGAAATTTGGAACACGGTTAGATTATAGTCTGGAAGAACATATAATTATAGGCTACATTTTATCCTGGCAAAATAACCGGAGCGGAAACTCCGCGGGGAAACCCGCAGGGGGTTGCTAGTATTAATATATAAAAATCCAGTGTTGTTTTAGATTCATGATGTTTGTGCCCTGATGTTGATCGGTTGACTTGGATATTCACTATTCATTCTAATTTTTTCATTCATGGGTGATTTGGTCCAACTTTACAAGTAAGTTTTTATTTCGATTAATAGTCTCTATATAACAACTAGCGGTCTCCCCCGGCTTCGCTCGTAGTAAATGTATAGCCTATAAGCATTCAGGGATCACGTACATATCCAACGGTAAAAGAATTTTTGTAATCGGTCCAGTAGTTCCTGAGATTAGCGCGTTCAAACATAAAACCTCTTCAGCTGTATAATGTTAGCATAGACAACCTCGAAGTTTCGTTAAGCTACAACGACCGTGTTCACGAGAAGACTGACAATTTAAGATTCTGTTTTTTATTCTTTTATGATTCATTTTTTTCTGATTTCTGATTTTTTTATGTTTTATTTTTTATAGGTTTACACCTGACCTTGACTTGTGACTTGTCTTCTCATGACGACAGCCATCGTAACGCTGTCAAAACGTAAAAGCAATTTTACTAATATTATAAATGTGATAGTTTGTATGTTTGTTGCCCAATCACCTCGGAACGACTGGACGTATCGGGCTGACGTTTGGAACACAGAATGTAGTCTGGAATAGCACATATATATGGGCTATTTTTTATCGCGGGAATATAAACGGGAAATACGCATGTAACACCGCGGGCCACCGCTAACTCTACTAATATTATAATTGATAAAGTTCAGATGTTTGACGCTCAATCACATCTGTATTTCTGTACGGATTGTGACATTTGACACAGAATGTAGTAATTAATAAATTTATAATAATATAATTAATAATAGAATTACTGTAATAACGGTAATAACTGTAAAACAACAGGAACTGCGGGGTAAAAAGGTTTAGGTCGCGGTTACATCATGTGTAATGTTTTCAATAGAGTTCAAATCAAGAATGTTTATAGTAAATTTAAGGCAAGAAATATACTCACATTTACTCAACAGCAGACACGTCCATACTAACATAACTGGCCCCCATGTTCTCTCTGTGCCGGGACGAGATCACGTGCCTCTTGGCATTCTCTCCGTCCTCCATATCCCCGTCACACACCCCACACTTCAGAGCACCAAACGCGTAGTACACGTACTTATTCCTCCCCAACATGTTGATGTTGTGCTTCAACTCCAAGTAGAAACGGAACACGCTGTCCGTTGAAGGTTTCACGGCGAAGTGATCGGCGAACACCAAGTGCGTTAACAGTGAACGGATTGAATTGAAAACGGAATGGCACGAAACGCACGTGAAGGATGCCCCTTCGCTGTGCAAGATGTGGTTCCCTTTCATGTAGACGGACATGATGTCGCCGCGGTTCGCGCGGGTCTTGGATTCCACCACGGTCGACTGGTGCTCCACAGAAGTCAGCAAATGTTTAATCGCCTGGTTGACGTCGGCGAACGACTGATCGCAGACTTCGCACTGGAACGTGTCCGTTTTGATCCTGTTCGCTGCCAGAATATCTTCGTCGATTTCGGAGTACAGCGCCGAGCGGATCAGCTTGGAGAGCACCGAGAGGTGGCCCTCGCTCTGGAAGTGGTCCACGATCGCCGCGAACGATGGCAACGCGACGTAGCTCGGGCAAACGCCGCAAACGTAGAAATTGCCGAAACTGGCGAAGTACTCCGACGGTCTACTGTGGTTCTTGTAGAGCATCGACAGCTTCCGGGGGGCGGCGTTACGCAAATGCTTCTTCTGGCGGATGTGGTTGAACAAAACCTGGCGAGGACCCTTCAGGGTCATGTCGCAGCACGTGCAGAAGTTCCCGATTTTGCCGGAAGACCGGATGAAGTTCTCGATGAAGACGTGGTCGTGCTTGTTCTGGGGCTTTCCGGAACTAGCGAGGAATTTCGACCAGTTCAAGTCTTTCGGGCCCCAGTCTTCTGGGATCCCGCCGTCAGCGCTCGCTTTCTTGGTTTGCAAGTACAGCTCGTCAGAGAGTTTAGCGAGGTGCTTCTCATCGAGGATGTGCAGGATGGTCTGTTCTGCGGCGTCCGTGTTGACGTTGCAGAGGTGGCACAGCCTCCTGCCCGTGTGAGACACTATATCGTGCTTCAACAGAAAGAGCTCGTTTATCTTCTTGATTGCTTCGATGGAGGGTTCGGTGCGGGCGGTGAAGGGTACGTGCTTGTCCATCTGTAAGATGCTGGACAGGTTATGGATGTGCGTTTCGCTGAACACGTGGTTCAGGACGCTGTCGTAATGGAATCTCAGGGTGTAGTACTCGCACGCGATGCAGAAGAACGCGAGCTTGCCCGTGCGGTCGTCCACTAAGGTCAGTAGCTTGTGCTCGTTCAGCAGTTTGAGGATCATGTTCTCGATGGGTCCGTAGTACCGGTATTTCTTCGCCTGCGTCTTGGGCCGTTCGGACGCGTGGTCGTTGTCATCTGTCTCCGTGTTCTTATTGGAGTCTGCGGCGAAGTTTTGGTAGACGTTGTCACGGATGCTCATTATGATCGGTGCTACGGAGCCGGTTTGAGCCGTGAAGTCGATCGCTTGGACGTCTTCGCTGAGCTTCTCGTAGCATTCCTCGTAGAACTTGAGGGCGGCTCCGATGCTCGCTTCGGAGTTGTCGGGGAGAATTTTCATGAGCGCGGTGCTCAGTTTGGCCGAGAATCCTGGGTCCAGCTTCTCGGTAGTCTTGTTGGCGGGAATGATTTCGATAGGTGCGTGGCTTTCGCTGATGGACATGGCGGAAAGCCGCCGAGACATGTTGGGGAGGTGCACGGGCTCGGAGACGTCGATGCTCTCGCGTTTCATCTTGGGCAAGTGGACGGGGAGGTTGAAATGCTTCTGCAAGGACTCCATGAGGGGCTCCTCGTCATTCAGCTCGATCTCGACGTTGCAGTCGGTGCAGATGTGGACCTGCTTCGCATTCTCGGCAGTCAGCAGCTCAGCCTTAAGGAGTTCAGGTACTTCGCTCACAGGGAGACTGTTGAATCTTTGTCGTTGTAAACTACTCTTCTTCTCAGTCGTGAATATGTACTCCACTTCGACGCTCTCGCGTTTTTGGAGAAAGATCCGTTTGTGAGTCTCGTCTAAATTATTTAAATACTTTAGTAGGATAGGTTTCGACTCGGTGATGGGATGGTTGACGACGTAGCGGAAGTGCTGAGCTAATCGTTTCACGTCCTCTAGTTTCCGGAAGGAGAGGACAGTGAGCCCGGAGTGCCCGGTAGTGACGTCCTCCATGTCTGTCTGTCTGTCGTTTGATGTCTAAGACTGATTCTTGGATGTGCCAAGATTATAGTCTTGCGCTGGAACCCAGGGGGACCTATAGCGTCGTTGGTTGTGCGAATGCTTTCCCGTACGGAATGGCCGAAAGGTGATTTTGTGCGCGAAAATAAATGCCTCCAAATTTGACGATTTTTGAATAAAAAATAATATGATTTGAATTGGAATATCACGGCATTTCAAAATCTGAAAAGAAAGAGAAGAAGGATTAGTAGTAATACTTATATTTTTTTGTAAAAAGCAAATCAAACAAAAATGAGGGAGTTTGAAATTTTGCACATTTTATATAGAGAAGGAGTACAGAATCCTACTAGTAACATTGTTTTAAAATTACGCATAAAATTACACTTAAATAAATTTAAAAAAAAAACATTTTACACTAACTCACTAACATGTATTTCACACACTCGTAATTTTCTTTTCGATTTCGTTAAAATAAAAATTGTGGTCAAAAAAAATGTTTGTCTGTAAAGTCGGTTTACTGACGATAGAACGTGACAACGTCTTAAGAAAATACTGATGGAATGGTAGCATTTTTCAAAAGAAAATTTTAATTTCATTTGTTTAATAGATTTGTATGTAAAAAGTAATCTTTTTTTTTTTTTTTTTTTAACTACTATAGGTTTACACTTGACCGCCATCTCGCCTGATGTTAAACGACGATGCGGTCTACGATGGAACGTGTTTACCTAGAAATAACCGATTCACTCTCGATTTGAAGACACAAAGATTGTAACCATCGGGGAAAACCCACTCAGGCAACGTATTCCACAGCCTAGACGTTCTTATCACAAAAGTAGAGTCAAATCTCTTCGTTCGTGTCTTTGGAACATCAACCATGAAACGATGTTGCTTTTTCGAGCTACGAGCATTCCGATAGAAAAAAGGACAAGGTGGTATCAGATCATGCAAATCAGTCGCACACTCTCCGAAGTGTATCCGATAAAAAACCGATAGGCTAGCAATTTTTCGGCGATGTTCAAGACTTTGAAGTCTTTTTCGCACAAGAGTGTCGTTACCTATGAGCCTTTTGGCACGTCTCTCGATCGATTCCAGAGCCTCCAGCTGATACTTAGCCGATCCATCCCAAAGGTGCGAACAGTACTCCATACAGGAGCGAATCTGTGCTTGATATAATGTAAGCAACTGTTCAGACTTGAAGTACCTTCGCACCTTTGAGAGGACACCTAGTTTTTTGGCAGCAAGTTTGGCCTTGGACTCGATATACGAGCCAAAGTTGAGCGTAGAGGTCAAAGTAACGCCCAAAAGCTCAAGACGGTCAGAAACCGGCACGGATACACCTCTAAAAGTTGGAGTCAGTTGGAAGGGACTCCTTTTAGCGGAAAACAGACACGCCTGCGTTTTATTCTCGTTGAACTTGACCAGATTGGCATCGCCCCATTTAGACACCGCCTCAAGGGTCAAGTTCAAACGTTCGATCAGACTCTCTCTCTGTACCAGAGTTTGCGGCCCAGTGGCTCTCGCGCTAGACATGTAACTCTCTACGAAGGTGCTATCATCTGCGTACCCATAGATACCGGGCTTCAACAGATCGTTAATATGTAGCAGGAAGAGCGTCGCAGAGAGTACCGACCCTTGAGGGACTCCGGCATTGATAGCCATTTGAACCGACGAGCAGCCATCAATGACGACTCGTATGGATCGATCCCTCAAGAAGTCCGATATCCACGCAATGAACCCAGGAGATAAATCATTACTAGCAAGCTTGCTTATAAGGCCATCATGCCAAACCCTGTCAAAAGCCTTTGAGATATCCAGGGAGACTGCAAGTGCTTCCCCGTGTTTCTCAATAGCTTCACTCCAGATGTGAGTGACGTACGCTAGAATATCCCCGGTGGACCGGTTTCGGCGAAACCCGTATTGCTGGTCACTGAGGAGGTCGTTCGATTCTAGGTACGTCAGGAGCCTGTGGTTTAAGACACGTTCCATAGTCTTGCAGAGTATGGACGTGACCGAGATGGGCCTGTAGTTGACAGGGTCAGCACGACTACCCTTTTTGGGCACAGGTTGCACATTAGCAAGCTTCCAAGACCTCGGTACTAGCCCAGTTTGGAGAGAGAGTCTGTATAGGCGCGTCAGTATTGGTGACAACTCAGGCGCACAAGCCTTCAATACTAGAGCAGGAATACCATCTGGGCCACTGGCTTTATTCACGTCCAGATTGCGTAACACTTTACGAACCTCCTTTTGGCGAATGCGTATCTCTGACATAAAAGTCGAACAGCCAGGTGGAGTAGGAGGTGTCGCGCTACCAGCATCTAGACGCGAAGATTCTGCAAACTGAGTAACAAACAAGTTTGCTTTCTCCGTTGCAGTGTGAGCCAGTGTCCCATCAGGTTTCAGCATTGGAGATTGGAGGTAGTGAGGAGCGGGAGAAGTTCGATTCGACCGATTTAGCTAGGGACCAAAACGCTTTGCTGCCCGCAGGGTACGAAGCCAGTTTGTTCCCTATTCGACTAATGTGGTCAAAACGAGCCCTCTGCAGAACCTTTTTGCATGCCTTAGCAGCCTTGTTGAACGCTTTCTTCTTCTGGTGTATGTCCCTTGCCTTACGCTGTCGAGCATCAACCCAGGCTAGGTAGGCCTCATGTTTGAGTGCTTCAGCACTTTTACATTGAGAACCAAACCAAGGGCGAGCTTTGCTGGATAATGGGATGTCGGAGTATGGAATGAAATATTCCATAGCCGTTTGTATTACATTAGTCACAGCATCTGCGCAGACTGAGGGATCACCAGAAGCGAAGCACAATGACTCCCATGGGTAAGACGCAAAGAAAGAACGCATCTCGTCCCAATCTGCTGACTTGTATCGCCACAACCGCCGGTTGCCTCTAGGGCTGGGATCAGGCGGATGGTAGACAGATACAGATTTCACCAGACAGTGGTCGGAGCTGCCTAACGGCGAAGACACCGCCACCGAATAACGGTCTGGATCAGTTGTCAGCAGAAGGTCTAAGCAATAAGGTGTATGCGACTCAACGTCGGGTACTCTTGTGGCCTCTTGGACCAGCTGGGTTAGGTCTAACGATAAAGCTAGCTTTCTCGTTTCCTGCCCAGCGTCACACCCTCGTCACTGGCTAAACGGCGCGAGCTTAGTACCTACTCGTTCGCGTCCTCCCGAGTGTACTAAAATCACAAGGCCGCCGGCCGTTTGCCCGAGTTGACGTGCGAACGAACGCCGAGTGCGCGCTTAAATAATGTCGCGGCGTTATTGTATTGTGAATGGCTGCAATAGCAAGAAACTGAAATGTAGTAATAATTTACCCCATTTTTATTATGTCGCATTAAGTTAATAAAAATTTTGACGAGATACTTTTTTAATATTCATATACATAATTAATGATACTAATTTGTTTATTTATTCGACGGTATGAAAACAACCTACAACTACCTACATTGTATAACCAAAGTAAACTTCAGTATCAATTGACTATAAAACGTACCTACTTAAAAAAAAGCTATAGAATTTTTAACCGAATTCAAAGAAGAAGGCGGTTCTGGGCTTGATTTTTATTGGATGTAAGTATGTTTCGCGATCGCTCAGCTAATTGTGAACCATTTTTAACCCCCGACCAAAAAAGGGTGATATAAGTTTGACGTCGATTTTTTTAAAAAGGTATATTTTTGTGCGGTGGTTCTTAGCTATGTTTGGTTAATATCGATTCAAAATGCCCCCTCCACAAAATCGCGGACAAAATATTTCTTCACAACCTACCTCTATATGGGTATCAAATGAATGGGCTTGTCTAATGGAGTACTGTAGTGGTAGGACTATTAGCAGAGTCCGCCTGAGGAAATACCACACCTTTGTCAGTTCTTCTACCGCCAAGCAGTAATGTGCAAACGTTACTGTGTTCCGGTTTGAAGGGCAATGTTTCCAGTGAAATTACAGGGCTTAGAGATGTAACATCTTAGATCTCTGGGTGACGAGCGCAGTGCAGTGCTAGGTAATGATTTGGACTCTTCATGTTCCAATAGCTGCGTGTCACTGTGCTGTTATGTGACTGGCATGTTTCTTACCATCAGGCACATGTCCTGCTCGTCTCGTCACTCTTTATTTTAAAAAAACACAGTAACGTTTGCACATTACTGCTTCGCGGTAGAATAACTGGCAAAGGTGTGGTCCTTTTCCAGGCGGACTCTGCCAAGAGTCCTACCACTACTACCACCTACCACCATTTCGTACAACCCCTAGCACGTTTGGTCAATGACGTAAGCAGACGACAAGTCACACGGTGCGCACGGCATTTACAACTCTGCGTGGGTGTGTTAAGGTGTATTTTTGCTTACAAGTAACAGTAGGTAAGTAGTATACGACAGTTTAGGTTATTATCGTGTAGGTATTTGCACTTTTGTATGGAAGTGATGCATCTGTTACGAAGTAACTATTTTCTGATCTGTGCCAGCGTGGTCAGTGTCCCGGTATGGGTACAGCCATTCCTTATGATGGCCGTTGAAATCCCCCAGAAACACTAATTGAGCCGAAGGGTACTTCTGTTGAGCCGCGTCCGCCGCCTCACTTAAATATTCTGTGAGCCTAGTCGTCTCCAGATCTCCGCTGTGCGACCGATACACACAGGCGTAGATAATTTTATCTATGCCTGTGTCCATCAGTGCCCAAAGAACAGAAAATCTAGTGTCCTCAAGGTTACGGAGACGCCGACAGCAGATGTCGTCTCGGGCGTACATGCACACTCCAGCACGAGGCCGGAATTTGTGCTCCAGGGTATAGCCTGGATACGTTAGTAATCAGTAGAATTTAGTCATTTTCAATCAAAACAATGCAAAAAACAATGCAAAAAAGCTTTTAGATGCCGGGGATCGAACCCGGGGCATTTCACATGCAAAGCGAACGCTCTACCACTGAGCTACATCCCCGCTTGAACTACTGGTCGAAATAATTAATACAACTGTAACAAAAATGCGGCGAGGTAACGACCGACGGTAACGACCGACGGTAACGGTACATGACGTCATGTTTTGTGGGCGTGCAGCCGGCTTCATCGAATTATAAGACGTTATCAAGTCAAAATGTCGAAGTATGTGTGTACTTTCACGCACACAAGAAGTTAACACTTCTCTTTATCCCTCGTAGGTAGGTACTACAAAGTCTATCTTCAATCATAGAATAGATAAAACATCAAGGCAATAAGTATTCATTAACCTAAAGTTACTTTAACTAATTTAAGAGTGTCGATTTTTCGTTACGGTGTGCACGTGCATTGTATTTTTGAAGTGAAAACTTCTTTAGGCGCGCCTAGACAGATTTTTCGGGGGGTGTGAATTGAATTCTAGCGTCACGCTCGGGTATGATAATAAATCTTCGGGTAAACTCGGGATCATGGCCATTGGCTATCTAGAAATCCGTCAGCCAATGGGAAATGTTGAAAGGGTGTGGCCCGGCCATCATGGCATGGCCATCTAGAAATGCGTGAGCCAATGGGAAATGCTGACGCATTTCTAGATGGCCATGCCATGATGGCAAGGCCACGCCCTCCGGTTACACCCGTCTAGTTTTCAAAGCTATCAAATTCTGAGTTATAAGTTTTCACTTCTATCGGCAGTTCCTATGACTACCAATTTTGTTTTATAATTTAAAGTGAGGATATGAGCAGGACATGTACCTGAAGGTAAGCAACATGCCTGCCACATAACAGCACAGTGACACGCAGTTATTGAGTCATGAAGATTCCACCACTGCACTGCGCTCGTCACCCAGATATCTAAGATATTATATCTCTAAGCCGTGTAATTTCACTGGAAACATTGCCCTTTAAACCAGAACATCATTTTCATTCATATACTCATCATTTTTCCCTAACACGCCTCCTTATATTTTTATCAATAAATGTTTACAAATATCTTTAATAGGGTACAATCCTCAAAAAAACTAAATAGCCCATTAGTTAGATTGCCAAAAAATATTGTACACATATTTTTTCTTTTGTTTCACAAACAAAAAATGACGAAGATACAGCGCTTCGAAGTTTCGTGTGACGTCACTTGTGAGTACGAGTTTTACTCACGAGTGACGTCGCGATCCCCCACTCTCGAAGTTTGATGGTCTATATCTTTGAGGATTTTTAATATTATGAAAAAGCAAAAAATACGTGTCCCATATTGTTCCATGATCTAGCCGACGTACTAATTAGGATGGTGTATTTTTGATCCAGTCCGGTACCCTATTCTTATATTTATGATTAAAAACCCACACATATTTATTTATTTTTACAATTTCTTAGATTTTTCGTTGTTTATCTGAGGAAACATTGAAGTTAGGTTGATATGGTAATTTCTGAGCAAAACAACCCGTTAGATTATATTTATTGTTTGTTTAGATTAGATTGTATCAAGTGGCCTTGGGTTCGAGATAATAGGTAGCTATTATTTATTTTATGTCTATTTTTAAATTACACTGTAACTACAGCGGGTATGATACACTAGTTTGTTTTTGTATGTGTCATTTTTATTTTGATAGGTAATATTTTGTTATTGAGACGGATGAAATGCTGTTTGGTTTAGTAAATTATTATTTTTAAATATTTTTTTTTTTTTTTATATTTGACCACGTATAAAACATTTTGCCTCCCGTAATACAAGCTTTACTCTATTTAGTTTTTTTTTTTTTAAATGAAGAGTGATGAGACGATCAGGTCATGTGCCTGATCATAAGCAACACGCCTGCCACATAACAGTGACACGCAGCTATTGGAACATGAAGAGTCCAAATCATTACCTAGCACTGCACTGCGCTCATCACCCAGATGACGTCGTCGTATGTTTGGATGTTTGTGGCTCATAGCTACTCCATCCTACTAATATTATAAATGTCAATGATAAATGTATGGAAATTTAGAACACAGATAGATTATAGTCTAGAAGAACATACAGGCTACTTTTAATCCCGGAAAAACAACGGGAACAACGGGAGCGGGAACTTCGCGGGTAACACCGCGGGGCGCTGCTAGTTATTAATATATGAAGCAAACACTTTGGACCAATGTTCACGAAAACTGCATGGAAAAAGGAAGTATGAAATTTCTCACAATTTTAGTTTATACTAGCTTTTACCCACGACTTCGTCCGCGCAAAATAAATACTGAGGTAACTGAAACTGAGGCAGAACGCCCATACAAATTTATGTTCACTAAAAACAGCTTATATTTAAAAAAATATATACAATATCATCAAAATGAGTTCAGTGGTTTTGGCGTTAAAGCGTACAGACAGACAGACAGTTACTTTCATATTTAAAAGATTCGATAGCAAAATTTCATGGTTTTATCTTCAACAATGACAAACTTCTATATAACTCTCATCCCCCATTTCAACCCCTATTTCATACCCGTATCTACAGTTCAAAATTATAAAATTGCTAGAACAAACATTTTTTTGCTTCGTGTGAAGTGTCCAGTTGCAAAATTTCATAGTTTTATCTTCAACAATGACAAACTTCTATATAACTTTCATCCCCCACTTCAACCCCTATTTCATACCCGTACAGTTCGAAATCACAAAATTGCTTAAACAAACATCTATTCACTTTACCTCAAGCATCTAGTTACGAAAGTCTTATCTTCAACAATTACGAACTTCCATTTAAACTTTCATGCCCGTTTAATTCCCAACCCCTTCAACAATTTTTCCGTAACAAAAAGTAACTTTGTGCTTTTTTGGGATCTAGTCTATCAGTGTACAGTGTTACGGAATCTTCATACAACCGTCCATCCCCTGTCTTACTCTCTTAGGGGTTGAATTTCGAAAAAAACACAAAATTGCTAGAACAAACATTTGTTTGCTTTGTAATAATAATAATAACGGTTGGGAACTTCCATATTGACATTCATCCCCCATTTCACCCCGAATTTAACCCCCAAACAGTACGAAATTAAAAAATAATGGAACACACATTTCATTGCTTCGTGTCAAGTGTCTAGATACAAAATTTGATAACTTTGAAAATGACAAATTTTCATACAACCGTTCATCCCTTGTTTCACCCCCTTAGGGGTTGAATTTCGCTAAATCCCGTCTTAGCGAGAGCCTACATGCTAAAAGGGACCTCTATGCAAAATTTCAGATTTCTAGCATTTGTAGTTTCTGAGATTCCTTGGTGAGTGACCTTTTGCTTTTATAAATATAGATAAAAGATAAATAGAGTATGCTAATAAATTTTTAAAATTATGCATAAACATTAAATCTCTAAATCTCTACACACACATTGTACATTTGATACATGCATAAATATTATTTTGCTTATTGTTAGTCTAAGTTCAAATTGGGAATAGTTAACTTCATATTGGTTAATGGCTGAAATTTAACCACTTGATGAAAACTCGTAAACATTGTTGGATTTTCCTCACAAAACTGTAACTAATCTCTGGGTGACGAGCGCAGTGCAGTGCTAGGTAATGATTTGTACTCTTCATGTTCCAATAGCTGCGTGTCACTGTGCTTTTATGTGGCAGGCATGTTGCTTACTATCAGGCACATGTCCTGTTCGTCTCGCCACTCTTTATTTAAAAAAGAAAAAAAAACTAAATAGAGTAAAGCTTGTAATATGGGAGGCAAAATGTTGTATACCTGGTCAAATATAAAAACTTATCTTGTATATAAAAAATAGTCGATTCTTAAGTCACAGGTAATGAAAGGGAATTTATTTCTACATCCATGAATAACTTGTAAATGTGTTCTGGAGGTCGCATATTTATTTTGAATGTATAATAAATTTGGGTGATTTTAGTCTACTCTCAAGCCAGTGGTTCTGTACAATTGTTTTTAACTATTATAGGTTTCCACTGGACGGTCTACTCGCCTGATGTTTAACAACATTAAAATATTTTGATAATGACAGTACATAGTCTTGAAATTATTGTTTTTAATCAACTTTAGGCAGCTGGCTTATTCTTCTTGAAAATATTTATGTTTCTAAATCCCACTAATAATATATACATGCACTAGTTTGGATATTTGGATGTTTATTGTCAAATCATGTTAGAATGGCTGAATAATTAAAATTTTGAAGAGTTTAGTTCAAACTACACTGCACTACGTAGCTTACCATCAGGTGCATGACTAGCTTGACTCATTAATCTAGGTATATTATAAAAAAAGTATCATCAATCTTGTGGTAATATTTCATGTATATTGGTTAATTTGTTGACATAAAATAAAAAACAATCAAAGTGCAGTGGTATGAATCTCCCAGGGTATGAACCCCAAGAAAATTACCATAAACAAGGAAGTTTTAAATCTCCTGTGTTTGAATCAAGAGTATAAACATTTATAATACAAGGAAAAATGTAATATATTCACCATCTCAATGTTTACGTGAGATATCTACTGTAGGTACGTAGCTACGCCGTACCCACACCTTTATCTAAGTGGGGGTATTTCATTTTCCTTCTTCGTAATTATAAAAACATGTTTACAACAAACAAAAGTGCTTCATAAACGTTGTTTTAATGGAGTTTGACTAAGTTACGACACTTTTAAAGCACTATTTACATAAAAAAACAATTTACGTGACCACTACGACATCGAAATTTTGGGGTTATGATGATATGCAAGAATTGTTTTCGTGAGTATCTGAGTTGAATAAATAACGGGAATTGAAGAAAATGATTGTTATTTACCTGGAAATCTTGAATTTGTGCATGGCAGCGTGGACCGCCTAATATTTTTTATTTTGTACGGACATTCGGTGACAATGGTGGTGACATGACAGGTTGACAGGATGACAGGACAATGACAGACGTGACAGCAGTAGTCGTCGTTGTATTTTTCAGTGGTGGGGGTGGGGTGGCAGGCTTAAAAATATTGCCGAAGGAGATGGTAACAATGAAACATGTTCTAGGCAAAATACACAGACCAACTATTCTTAGGGGACGAGCCTAATTCAAACATACCCCTTTCGTGCCCATATGAAAGTCAAATGAGCTTTATTGTCAAAAATGGTCAACCGCGTTTTATAAAGCGTTTTGTAGATGTGTGCATGTTTTATTTAGGGGTGTAGCGTTTGTCTTAGTACAAACCGAAAGTTATTGTTCTTGTGTGTGTTCAAGTTGACAAATATGTGAAATATATGTTCCCCCGTGCCTCGCAAAAATATGCGAATAAGTTTGTTTACAAGCCAAATGTCTTGCGTCCTCCTATGGTAAATCTTCAAGGGCAAAATATAATATTTCCAGAAAGAATGGGATATAATTATTATGCTCAAAAATAATTGATACGAACATGGTTGTGGTCTGGAGTCTAAGGTTCTGTCAGTGATTCGTTTTCAGACAAGGCAAAAAATGCTTGTGAGTCGGAAAATCATTTAGGCGATAATTTAGGTGATAACGAAATTTTAAGTGATATTATTTATATAATTTAGTCACAAGTTGATAGCCAATCGTGTTGCTCTATTATTTCTTGTCGCCCTTGCTTGGACGCTTGGCTCAGGCTCAACGTTCTCTTTTTCGTACGTGCAGCTGGTGTTCATTGATTTGTAAGACGTTAACACATCGATCAAAAATATTTTTTAAAATGTGTGATAGTTGGCTAACTTGCACCTAACACCACTTGAACTAATAAAATAATAAATATGTACAACTGAAATCTAAATTGAGATGATTGGCTAACTCGCCGCTAGCGATTCTAGGAATCAAGTAGATTGGTGGTGTGTAAAATGTAAATTACTCCGCTACATACACAAACGTAGTTTGTTACCAATTTCAGGATTCTCAGGGCACATCCATAGCTCTGCATCGTTGATGGCTTTCTCTTTTTACTTTTTCGCATATGCATATTTCAAAACGCCACCAAACTCCTCTTATGTTAGCCAACTACCGCTTACTACGCTAATTAGGTCGTGCCTGCTGTTTGGAAATTAGAAAAGAACTGCACGATGATTCCACTAATGAAATGGATATTACATGTAATGGAAGTGGATGGATGGTGTGGTACACAAATTTTTCAAGGAACGCTTAATTATTACATACTAGCTATTACCCGCGACTTCGTCCCCGCGAAATAAAAACTGAGGTAACTCAAGCAATAACTAATTTTACACCCAGACACATTTACTAAAAACAGCTTATAATAAAACAAATTTATCAAAATCGGTTCAGTTGTTTAGGTGTGAAAGCGTAAGAGACATTGGTCCCCCATTTAAACTTCAATTTCATCCCCATACAGTTCTAAATTGCTAAATTGATGGAACAAACATTAGTTTGCTTCGTGTCAAGTGTCTATATACAGAGTTTCATGGTTTTATATTTAACGGTTAGGAACTTTCATTTTGACATTTTTCCCCCATTTCCACCTCAATTTCATCCCCGTACTGTTCAAAATTACAAAATTGATAGAAAAAACATTCGTTTGCTTCGTTTTAAATTATGGAATTTCCATATTGACATTCACCCCTCATTTCAACCACGATTTCACCCCCGTACAGTTCGAAATTACAAAACATGCATTTAATCGCTTCGTGTCAAGTGTTTAGATACAAAATTTGATAACTTTGAAAATCACGTTTCATACAAAATTTTCATACAACCGTTCATCCCTTGTTTCACCCTCTTAGGGGTTGAATTTCGCAAAACCCCGTCTTAGCGAGCGCCTACGTGCAAAAAGGGACCTCCATGCAAAATTTCAGATTCCTAGCATTTGTAGTTTCTGAGATTCCTTGATGAGTGACCTTTCGCTTTTATATATATAGATTATTGTTTTATTGTGCTACATGTCACCAAAATTCCGTCGCGTTGTGAAAATCTTTAAAGGGTAAGAACTTAATTTACACGTTGGAACAATTTTATAGCAAGAAGGACTTAAGCATACAATTTAGGCGATATATTATCTCAATACAAGAAATTCCATGACTTCTGAAGCATCTTTGAAGTGAAAACTTCTTTTGGCGCACTAGAGACAGATTTTTCGTTGCTGTGAATAGAATTCTAGCGTCATGCTCAGGAATGATAAGAAATCTTCGGGTAAACTCGGGACCATGCCCATTGGCGTGACCAATCAATCACCATTTCTAGATGGCCATGCTCATGGCCACTGACCACGCCCTCCGGTTTCAACTTCGTAGTTTCCATAGTTAGTCATACTTGGTGTTTCCATTCTAGTAAGTTATGAGACAGAAGAAGAGAAAGACACTCTTTAAATGAAGATATGCTCATCCTAAAATAATCAAAAAACCAAAAAAATTTTTGTCTGTAAAGTCGGTTTACTGACGATAGAACGTGACAACGTCTTAAGAAAATACTGATGGAATGGTAGCATTTTTCAAAAGAAAATTTTAATTTCATTTGTTTCATAGATTTGTATGTAAAAAGTAATCAGTAGAATTTAGTCATTTTCAATCAAAACAATGCAAAAAAACTTTTAAATGCCGGGGATCGAACCCGGGGCATTTCACATGCAAAACGAACGCTCTACCACTGAGCTACATCCTCGCTTGAACTACTGGTCGAAATAATTAATACAACTGTAACAAGGTAACGACCGACGGTCGTTACCATGTCGTCGGTAACGTTACATGACGTCATGTTTTGTGGGCGTGCAGCCGGCTTCATCGAATTATAAGACGTTATCACGTCAAAAAAAACTCAACCCATAATACTTGCAAGTAAAATAGTTCCCTTCATAATCGTAATAAATAGATTAAACCAAAATTATCTTTTTCTTTCATATCTATTTAACAATAACAGTAGTGCAACAATCTTTTTGCGATCCATGTTACCCTTCTGAAAAACACGTACAACACGGCTGACTACTATGGAAGGTATGGTTACCCTAACTAAAGGTTTGCCGCACAAAATCGCACTGCAGAGATTCGCATCATCATCAGCATTCGCAAGTTCCTGCGATGCGGCGTTGTATTGCATCGCATCGTAGTTTTGTGCGGGAGCCCTAAGCTATCAAATTCTGATTTATAAAAGTTTTCACTGCTATCTATGTGACTGCCATTTATTTTTTCATGTCAAATAGGCTGAATTTTGTTTTTTCACGCGATACAGAGAATAATCAAATTACGAAACAGGTTAATAAAACAAAGTTCCCTAACACGCTCGGGCTCTCAGCGAATTACGATTCGATCGGAGTCCATATACCCGTCTTGTGTTTCTTATTACCTAGGAAGGAACCAGGTGCGGTCCTAGCGTCGAATTTTGGAGGGGGTCACCAGTACACAGCCTCAGGTTTTGGGGGTGACGTGGGGGGACGTGACCCCACGAGTAGAAATACAATAAATCGAGTAAAAAAGACTACTAGTAGCGCCCCATTTTAATGTAACGTATACGATTTGGGGGGGGGGGGGGGGGGGGGTCATGTACCCTGTGAAGGAGGGGCCCCTTCGGACCGCGCTTGGAAGGAACTTATGAGAGTTGACCTCAAAGCTTCAGACGGTCTTCACTGCACAGTGCATACCGAACGTTGTTATATCACAGAAAAGGTGTAGCACCCTACCATCCCGCGATCTTACCCGCGTATTTCCCGTTCCTGTTATTTATCCGACATAAAAAAGTATCTTCCGAACTATAACCTAACTGTGTTTCAGCACGATTTATACGTTTATACGTTACGACGTGATAGTATAATAGTAGCATTATAATACCTAACTTAAAGAAATATACACGCACACGCTTACAGCTATATCTTTCCGAATCATGTTAATCATATTTATGTAATAAAATACCAAACTCAAGAATTAAACAAGGATCTTTCAGTACCTATCGGGTTACATTTACCGCATAAATGACCAAACTGCACTACTTAGACCTCCTTAGACACTGCGTTCAGAACGGTGCTGCCAGTTGATATCTTGTAATTCCAATATTTGAACACTAAACAAACTTCTCAAAGTCACGACAATGCCTATAACTTGTCGCGCACTGTTTTCATAACATGTTTAGCAATTAGCATATTCATAAAAAAGATTTGTATCAGATGACCTTGTTATTGAAACAGCTATATTTGCTTGATGACTAAGTTACACAAATCGATTTATGCTGAGGCAATATTATAGATACCGTTATTAACATTATTTATGGTGTGAAATCGAATAATTTTTTTTTTTTAATTAAAGAAAAATGTTTTAAGTCTCCGCTTTATCCAGGTCCTGGGTAGCGATTCTGAAACCATTCGGTTGCATCCGACACGGAATCTCATCTCTCGGTCTTTGTCTTATCTGTTTAGCATGACAAAGACCGAGAGATGAGATTCCGTGTCGGATGCAACCGAATGGTTTCAGAATCGCTACCCTGGTTCAAGGTTATTACACATTACGGTAAAAAAATAAAAAAGTATACCTACCCTAGGTATACTTTTTTTATTTTTTATTTTTGTAGGTTTATACCTGAGCGACCGACGGCACGGTCTACGATCTACGATATAGCGTGCTTATCTATGTAGAAGAAACCGATTGACTTTCGATTTGAAAACACTAAGTTTGTAGTCATCGCGAAGAACACACTCAGGCAACCCATTCCACAGCCTAGATATTGTCCTTATCAAAAAAGTTGAGTCAAACATCATTACAACATCAAAAATGTCGAATACCTGGTACAACTGGAACGGCAGCTATGCGACTTTTGGCGCGCGCTTGGTACGTTTTACCTGACATGTTCGTGATCCCCCAGAACAGTTCTGTCGTGATCCCAGAAACCTGAAAGCGGCTGCGATTGCTCTTCATAATAACAATACTGTAGATCAGGGTAGCGATTCTAATTCCATTCGGTTGCATCCGACACGGAATCTCATCCCTTGGTCTTTATCTTGTCTGGTTAGCACGACAGAGACAGGGATTGCCATTCCGATTTTGAACCATTCGGATTGCATTTAGAATCGCTACCCAGGGGTTGGCAATGCGCGGTCCGCGACTTGCATTCGTGCGGCCCGCGAGGGGGTTAAATAAGACTTTTGAAGTGAAAACTTATTTAGGCGCACCTAGACAGATTTTTCGTGGGCTGTGAATTGAATTCATTCGTCACGCTCGGGTATGATAAGAAACCTTCGGGTAAACTCGGGACCATGGCTATTGGCCATCTAGAAACACATCAGCCAATGGGAAATGCTAACGCATTTCTAGATGGCCATACCAAGATGGCGAGGCCACGCCCTACGGTTACACCCGTGTAGTTTCTAAGGTAAGCTATCAAATTCTGAGTTATAAGTTTTCACTTCTATCGGCAGTTCCTATGACTGCTATTTTTTTTTAATAATTTAATCCCGGCTTAGATATTTTATATCCTTTAATTTAAAAAAAAAAAATTTGTTTTTAATTGCTCTAATAATCTATACAATGAAATGAATGTATTATGTATTAATTCGCTAATTACGTTATCGCGAACCCAGTTTTTTTATGCGGGTTTTTTAATAGATAGTGATTCAAGAGGAAGGTTTTAATGTAGAATACATGCATAGTACAGTAGAGAGACACTGATAATAATTTGAAAGATTTCTAAAACGACCTCATAAATAAACACAATTTTTGCGCGTAAATTGCAAACGCTGACTGAACCCTACGAGATAGATCAAAATAATGTACCGCAGTATATTGTACACTTTAAAAAGGTCTACAATAAAACAGATTATGGTATATGTCTATATCTTAGGGATAAACCAAAATAACCATTTTTAGTATCAGCATTGCACCCGTGGGAAGCCGGGGCGGGTCGCTAGTATAATATAAACCAGGATAATATAAAATATGATAATAGTCGTAATGCTACATACAAACACCACATTCAAGATAGTATAGACACGAAATTCGCGTCTCACTGCCGCTAAAACAGATTATATTGCGTGTTGAAACTTGTGACGTCACACAGCGAACGCGCCGCGCGGCTTTATGATTTTTAGTAAGTAATTTTAAAATGTTCACAGATTCGTCATTTAATGAGATATTTAAGTAATTTTTTCAGTGTATATTTTTTTTTCTAAAATCTTCAAATCTATGTAATTATTTTTTTCCTTATTACAAAGTTTCAAAAGTGCGGCCCGCTTTTATCTACTTTATTCACCATGTGGCCCATGGCTCCCAAAACGTTGTCAACCCCTGCTGTAGATAATTGTAACACCAACAAAACACACATAATTTATATTAAGTGACTGAGAAATAATAACAATAACAACCCACTAACTGAAAAAATCTAGTTAAGTTCAGTAACAACACTTCAACTGTTCAAGCGCATCACTATTTACCCCACCACTACAAAAAAACGTGTATATAAGCGCGTGTAACGAGCGCACAACAAGAATATTTCACATTATAATATTTCATTTAAACTCGCATCACCACCCAAGTTTGTCATTTGATTCGAATATTATAAAACTGTATTAAACGAAATAAAGTCAAATTTAGAATCATCAACAAGAAGACGTTTCATTTTTCTGCGAATCAAAACCAAGATACAAAGTCGAAGTCCTCAACATAATGGTCCATCGAAGCCAAATAATCGAATAAAACGACCAGCAAATCAAGAAACGCATTCCAGCAGGCACATCAGAAGATCAGCACAACCAGAGACGGTCAGGCTATTTATCGTTCCTTAGTACCCTCCTGTGCTAATTTTGTTAATATCGTGCTGTTCTTAACTTACAGTGTTCAAGCCAGCAAACTACCCTCAATTCGCGCGCGGCAACTGGCAACTCACAGACTCCGGGTGATTTTTGTAAGTACTTTTACCTTTTGTCTCCAGTTTTAGCCCCAAAATGAGTGAAAGTGATAAAATCCAATCAGATTCGAAATTGCAAAAAACTAGTCGTAAAACCTGTGACATGTCCGAGCTAAAGAAACAACGCGGTATTTTAAAGGGTAGATTAACATTATTTGAAAAGTACATTAATAAATTTACGGATTCCGCCTTAAGCGAAATTCAAAAGGCAGATTTGGAATTGCGTATACAAAGCACTCAATCAATTTACGCAGAATTCCATGAAATTCAAAGTAGCATCGAAATGCTTGTCGATGATGATGACTTGCAAAATCAGTTGGATTATCGAGAAATATTCGAGGAACAGTTTTATACCTTTATGGCGCTTGGGAAATCATTACATAGTGAATACGATAAATCCAACAGCTCTCATTGTAACATTTCGAAACCAGCAAGTCTAACGAAGCAAATGAATATCAAACTGCCTGATATTAAATTGCCAGCTTTTGATGGCACGTACGACTTATGGCTCGAGTTTCGTAATTCGTACATAACGATGATCCATAAACGCATAGATTTAGATTCGATTCAAAAATTCCATTATTTGAAATCCTCACTTAGCGGCAGCGCAATGCAAGTAATAAGCGCTTTAGAGTTCACAGCTAGTAACTACGCCCACGCGTGGGAGCTACTTAACAATAGATTTCATAACGAACGACTTTTAGTGCATAATCACGTAAAAGCATTATTCTCTTTACAATCAATTACTAAAGAGTCTCCTGTGCAAATAAGAAAGCTGATTGATACTATTTTAAGAAATTTACGTGCTTTAAAAACTTTAAATGAACCTGCGGATACGTGGGACACTTTGGTCATTTATTTAATAGTTTCAAAACTAGATCCCGCTACGGAACGCGATTGGGAAAACCACAAAGGTACAATCACGTCTAACATGCACAGCGACCAGTGTCAAAGATTGAAATTGGAAGATTTGTTTTTTTTTCTTAAAAACAAAGCCGACATGTTAGAAATGATAAATCATCAATCTCAAACTACTCCTAACCGGCAGTCTTCGAAAAGGCAAGGATCAACACACAGTTACGTTTCAACTTCCGAAAACAGGGTAGACACGAACAAATACGTATGGAAAGGTCGCGAGTGTGTAATGTGTAACGGAAAACATGCTCTTTACAAATGTAGTGCTTTTCTCAATTCGTCAGTTTTGGAACGACAAAAAATAGTTAGGAAACACAATTTATGTCAGAATTGTTTGCGCGCAGCCGGACATAGTTTGTCTGATTGTTTATTCGGTACATGCAAGCAGTGTAGTCGTAAACACAATACTTTGATACATCCATTGGATAATGATAAAAACGTATCCTCGTGCACTAACGCGTCTACCGCGTTACACTCTGTTGCAGCCAGTTCGATTCTCGGTGCGGAACACTCAGACTCTCAGCCGCTATTGAAACCGGTTTTGCTTTCAACTGCGTTAGTTGAAATTGCTGATAACAATAAAAGATTTCACACAATTCGCGCACTTTTAGATAATGGAAGTCAGCATTGTTTCATCTCTAAAAAATTATGTAAACGATTAAATACGTCTTGTATACAGTCCACTGTTCAGATCTCGGGTGTCGGACATTCGGTCTCACATTCGAATCAGTCATGCGATATTTTAATTCGATCAAAATTATGCGATTATAGTACACGTCTTCAATGTTTCGTTTTACCGTGTATTACGTCAAATTTACCGTCAACGAAAATCGATGTTGATTTTATACGTATCCCAGATAATATACCACTAGCAGATCCTACTTTTTATATGCCTTCAGAAATCGATTTATTAATTGGGGCAAATAAATTTTGGGAATTATTATACGAAAATAAAATACGTTTGCCAAGTGGTCCCTATTTACAAAATTCTAAATTGGGTTGGCTTATTTCCGGTCCAATTTATATGCGAAATTGTAATCCGAAATCCGTAGTTCAGTGTAATTTTACACAAACATTAGATTCACAATTACGTCAAGTTTGGGAACTTGAAGACATTCAAAACAACGATAAAGTTCTTACAAATGACGAACGTAAATGTGAAGAATTATTTCACTCGTCAACTAAACGTAAAAAAGACGGTAGATTCGTGGTTCAAATGCCGTTGAAAGAGTCAGCTGATTGTCTTGGTGACTCATACATGTCAGTTAGCAAGCAATTTATGTCGCTAGAACGTAGATTAGAACGTTTGTCTGATCTTAAGAAAAAATACGTTGAATTTAGGCGAGAATAACGCGAGTTAGGTCACATGACACGAATAGACGATTTTGTGTTGTCTGTCCGCCCGCATTATTTTCTACCTGACCATGGAGTAGTCTGCGAGAGTTGTACGTACTACCACTAAACTTTGCGTTGTGTTTAGTGCTAGTGCCACTATTACGTCTAACAAATCGCTAAACGACATCCAATACGTAGGTTCCCCACTTCAATCAGATACATTCGTTATTTTCTTTCGAGTAAGATAGCTCGTACCTCGTACCTATTGTACGACTATTTAATCACAGGGTGCAACGACCTTGACTAGTTATTAAAAATACGTAAAAGATATCACACGTGTTAGATTCGGGTTATATTTATTATAGCTCAGATATACGATCCGTTAGGCCTCTTGGCACCGACAGTTATAGTGTCAAAAATCTTGTTACAAAAGTTATAGTTAAGTAAAATAGGTTGGGACGAACCAGTCCCTGACGACATTTCGTGTATCTGGACTCGTTTCATTCATTCACTCGAATGTTTACCAGAAATACGTGTTCCGCGATTCGTAAGGAGCTTACACACTCAACAAACTGAACTTCATATATTTTGTGACGCTTCGCAAGACGCATACGGCGCTTGTGCTTATATACGTACATACGACGATAACTCGATAATTACTGTTAGATTACTTTGTGCAAAAAGTAAAGTCGCCCCATTAAAGAGCGTTAGTATACCGCGACTTGAGCTTTGTGCAGCGGCAATAGGAGCGAGATTATATAAACGTATTATCGATTCCCTCAGATTAACATTTGATAATGTTTACTTCTGGACCGACTCCACTATAGTCATTGGATGGTTGCGAATGTCACCACATTTATTAAAAACATTTGTACAAAACCGCGTGACAGAAATAAATGAATTGACGCGAGATTCGCCTTGGTTACATGTTAAAAGTCAAGATAACCCGGCCGACCTAGTGTCTAGGGGTCTTAATCTCAACTTGTTAATGAACAATGACTTGTGGTGGATCGGCCCGTCTTTCTTACGCGAACACAATTCGAAGTGGCCAACCAATCATACTAGTCCTATTACGGTAAATCAAAATCAATTACCTGAATTAAAAAATACTGTAATTAATCTGTTGTGTACGGAATCTAGTAACCTATTTGATTTTAATAAATATAGTTGTTTTCGCAAAATAAAACGAATAGGCGCATATGTGTTGAGATTTATTAGCAACAGCAAACTCGGAGCGGCGACGGCGACGCGCCGGCAAACCGGTTCCTTATCGGTTGAGGAGCTGAACGCGTCCCAGCTGATGTTAGCGAAAATAGCTCAGTTGCAATCGTTAACAGCCGTGGTCGATAATTTACTCGATAATACGTCATTAAAACATAAAAAACGCAGTGATTTTCATAATATTTCAAATTTAAGTGCTTTTTTAGACAAGAACAATATTATTCGTGTCGGTGGTAGGTTGTGCAACTCATCTAATTTCAATTATGACAAAAAACATCCAATATTATTGTGTTCTAAACATAGATTTACTGTGTTGTTGTTTGAATACGAACATAAGCGATTGCATCACGCTGGCCCTCAGCTTTTGTTATCGACCATTCGCGACCAATGGTGGCCACTCGGTGGCAGAAATTTAGCACGGCAAACAACTCGTCAATGCGTGCAATGTACACGTATAAAGGGTAAGACTTTGTCACCTATAATGGGAAATTTACCAAGTGCTCGTTTAGAATCTGGTTTTCCATTTATACGTACAGGAGTCGATTATGCCGGACCAGTGATGATACTTAGTCGAAAGGGTCGTGGAGCAACGCTTATTAAAGGTTATATTTGTTTATTTATTTGTTTCACAACGAAATGCATACATTTAGAGCTTGTTAGCGGGTTGTCCACAAATGACTATTTACTAGCGTTAAAACGATTTATTTCCCGTAGAGGAAAACCCCTCGAAATATTTTCCGATAATGGAACGAATTTTGTTGGTTCAGAAAGGGAACTATCTTCAATTATTATGTCTCATAATACATCAAATGTCACAGATTATACGGCTAATGAAGGTATAATAGTACATTATGATATAAGTGCGGTAAGTTGATAATTACAGCCGAGGCTTTTTTGCTAGCTCGAGCCGAAGGCGAGAGCTATAATTAGCAGAGGCTGTAATTATCAAAGCGCACGTATGTCATACGACGTTTTATAACATATTTGCGAGGAAATAAACAAAACTCTGACGACATTTTCAAATAAAAACAATACAGCGAAAAAAAACGCGCGGCTAATATTTACTTGATCACAGATCACAGCACAGACCACAGAGTAAGTAATCACTATGGATCACAGATTAGCAATGCGCGCGCATTGGCGCCTTTTTTTTAAGCAACGGCACAGAACCAGCCGGTATGCCATTAATAATAAAGTAAATTAATATTTTTGTGTTTTGTTACAGAAAAAATAAAGTAATTTATGGTCTAAATTAATTAACTTAAAGAATTTAATAATTCTTTATTATATTTTACCTCTCAAAGTTAATTTTATTCATAAAATGTTGACCACACTTTTCTGACATAAAAACTCTTTACTAAGATTTAAAAAGGTACCGTTCGTTTTAGACGGAGCATATCTCTCTACCTAGTCTGTGGACGGAGCATTTTGAAACCGTGCGTTTTACATTACACATTACAGCACTAGTGCGTAATAAGATACATTACGATACAGAAATTGGTCCAATAAGAGACCCTTTACGAGCAAATATGTTATAAAATTAATTTTTTCGCCACCATATGCACCTCATTTTGGGGGTTTGATGGAGGCAGGAGTGAAGTCTTGCAAATATCACCTGCGCCGTATAGTCGGAAATTGTAATTTAACTTATGAGGAGTTCAGCACGGTTTTAACCCAGATTGAAGCCGTCCTCAACTCCCGACCCATGTCACCTATGTCCGCAGATCCAAACGATTTAATGCCTCTTACTCCCGCACATTTCCTAATCGGCCGACCGCTGACGACACCAGCCTGCGAGGACTTAACTGCTGTGCCCAGCCACCGCCTGGTGCGCTACGAGAGAGTGGAGCAGTTACGCCAGCACTTCTGGCGGAGATGGTCGACGGAGTACGTGTCAGAGCTGCAGCTTCGTACCAAGTGGAAGACGAAGAACGAAGACATCGCACTTAATAGTCTCGTTCTTATAAAGGATGATAACCAGCCCCCTCTGAAATGGAGGATGGGCCGGGTTATACGTGTTTGTCCAGGAATAGACGGCGTGGCGCGCGTGGCCCACATTCGCACAGCGGCGGGCGTAGTCCAGCGTGCCTTCTCGAAGATCTGCCCGCTACCCGTGATGTCTGGTGCTGCTGGCGATCCGGTCTACGTGTCATCCCCCTCCGATCATCATTGAAACCTGGCAGTTTCAAGGCCGGCAGGATGTTCAAGCGCATCACTATTTACCCCACCACTACAAAAAAACGTGTATATAAGCGCGTGTAACGAGCGCACAACAAGAATATTTCACATTATAATATTTCATTTAAACTCGCATCACCACCCAAGTTTGTCATTTGATTCGAATATTATAAAACTGTATTAAACGAAATAAAGTCAAATTTAGAATCATCAACAAGAAGACGTTTCATTTTTCTGCGAATCAAAACCAAGATACAAAGTCGAAGTCCTCAACATCAACTTTTGTTTTATTTGTTTTATTGTGGTTTAGCCTCACAATTTCGCCTAGAGTAACAACACCACTATGTAGTGTGTTTTTGTGATCCTGTGCCGGAAACTTTTGACTGTCTTATTTATGTTATGGAACGCAAGAGGGGTTGAATCTAGGAAAACTAATGGGAAATAAACAAGTGAAATAAATCAGTCGGGTAAAAAATAAATAACATATTGTCAGGATTGTCACATTGTCAGAGTATTTTTGCCACTACTTTGTACTTTGTGAATTTAGATAATTATATCGATATTACTATTTTTGATCGAGTTTTTGATGAGGGAGAAAAAACAGCAATATACTTTCCTGTTTTGACGTGATAACGTCTTATAATTCGATGGAGCCGGCTGCACGCCCGCAAAACATGACGTCATGTAACGTTACCGCCATAGATTAGATAATAACTTACCGCCGTTACCTCGCCTTATTACTTTTCGCACCATCTAGTGAGTGAAATGTGTATTACGTTCAAGGAGTCTGTCCATGTTTTAGAAAAGCGACGATATGAAGTTAAGAACTTGTGCTAGTACAATGATGTACCCAGAGATGGCGCTTTGAACAGCTTTTCAAAAAGCTTCAGAATGTTTTACCTAGATGGCGCTTAACACAAATTCCATCAGTATTTTCTTAAGACGTTGTCACGTTCAACTATCGATAATCGTCGTATAGGTAACTACCGACTTTACAGACAACCATTTTTATTGTTCTTTCAGCGGTGTTTCAGTATATTAGATAAAACTTCGTTTTTTAGGTATCGGCTGGAGGAATCTAAATTGGCTGGTATTAATAAGACATGGGGTAATACAATTTAAACAAATAAAATTATGATATTAGACGGTGCCTGTCTGACGCCTCTTATATTATTCTTTCAAATTATACTCGCGCCTCGTCCTCGAGATTAGTCCTGTAGTTATATTTACACATGTAGTAACGCATAGTTTTTAAGTGCAGGAGTGGTGAATACTATGCGTTACTACATGTGTAAATATACACTACAAATACACTACTAATCTCTTCGGACTCGGCACTCGTATAATTATGATTGAACTTCACGTACAGGTAAGTTCGTTGAATCATTAATTAGCACATAATCAACCTTTTGGTTTGCAAAAAATCTTCTCGAAATTTTATGCAATTTTGAGAAGATTTTTGTGGTGAAGATGTAGATACAAAACATATTCAAATTTTGAAGGGCTCCGTCAGTGTACGCGATAATTATGGATTGTGTCAATGTCAATCAGTACAAAGTGTACCGCAAATCTTGTAAAAGTGCCTATTTACGAGCCGATTACATTAATTAAAAAAATAAATACATGTTGAGTATTGTCCGAGAAATACAATAATTTATATGTATATGTAAATATTGTATTAAAATATCATGTAAATTTTGTAATAAAATAGTGGTTTGGTGTTAATAGATACTTATACATATACAATTAAAACACTACAATTTAAATTTTATTATCTAGTCATAAGTCTTTAATAATCTGATAAGAATAATAGCGAAAAGCATCGACCAACATCTTAACAGGGCTTTCGCTAGACGATTGAGTCAAAGTTCAGATCCAAAAAGCAGTCTTTCTGGACACGGCACGCATATTCCGGAGGTTTCTCTCTCTGCACCCTTAACCACCGGTAGCTGCCCCGCTGCAGGCGGAATTCTTATTTTTTAGTTTTTTATGATCTTTGTTTATTGTAAAGAACTTAAAAAATAAGAATATTGAATTAATATGTTTGTGAAAAATAAATAACGCAGTTATATACATTGTAAGATTTTTGTAAGAATACATTATCTAATACAGTATTATACCTAACTGTGAAAGGTTGGAAATATGAATGTTTGTTACTTAAACTCGTTTTAACGTCTGAATGGATAGAACATTAACGGGAACGAATAAAACAACAAGACACTGCTAATATTTCATAAAAAAGGAGTAAGAAACTCATATCATTTTCAAAAACCCTTCTGGGCGCTTAATTAACGCGACGCATGATGACAATGCCAGGCGTTTATTTGGCTCGACGTATAAATGTTGCCTTTGAGCATCGTAATTGTGATCAGTATATTGGGCACGCTTCCTACTGGTATTAGGAATTCTCCCATTGATTTTACATTTCACGACACTTAACAATAAGAATGCCTAACTCATAATAATATTGGTTAGGGCGTTTTAACTTTATAGTGCCGATAATCTTAGGACTCTAGCAGACGGCATTTTTGAAACGCGCATACGACGCGCAGATGACGCGTGTATAGTGTATACATCCGTGCTTCAAACGAAACCTACATGGAACGATTGGGAAACGCGCATATCCGTGCAGACAGTGATACTAACGTGCTGTAGTCGCGCGTAGCCTCCGCGTTTTGATCTAATACCCCTCGTCAGTAAATCGTCAGTAAAGTTGTACAATAAAGTTTGCCCCTATTTAGTCCCTTTGTACGCACTTCAAACGAGTTTGGAACACGCTACTAGCGCGCGTTTGTATCGCATTTTGCGTTCCTTTGAATCTATACAAACGCAAAAATCGGCATCTACAGCGCAAAAGCACGCCGATGACGTGCGTTCTCGAAACGTGCGTCGTCTGCTCGTTTCAAATACGCCGTGTACTGTGGAGCCCTTACTGGTAAGTACATGGCTCAGTGCTCTGATTTACAACGCAACCGAATTGATCTCGACACGGAATCAAATCTCTCGATCTATGCCTTGTTCGTTTAGAATGACATAGATAAGGATTGTTATTATGTAATACGTAATTTGCATGGTTCCGATTTCGTTGTGATTCAGTACCCATAACGTGTTTAATTTCTTCCGAATAAATATTATGCCAATGACATCAAAGTAAAATCGATTTCAACTTTAGAATCGAATGCTAATTACTACTCCCTAGCGCGTCATTTTCATTTTGTTCAAGCTGTCAGTTCTGCGACTGACTTTGACTTCAGTGATTTTGTGTTCTATTTCGCTTTTCGCTGTGGATTGTGGAAGGAATCAAGGAATGCATAATTTCCAAACGATTGAAAGTAATTTAGAATCAACTACCGCACGTTACATGAATTGAAATGGCAGCCACCGATAGTGAAGATGCAACCGATGCCGAAACTACAGAATACCTTCAAGAAGTGGCGTATGTGGTCCCAGAAGCCGATGAGACGACTTGCGTTATTTGTCAAGCTGAATTTCTAGACGCCGAAGACCTGGAAGTTCATATACGACAAGTGCACAAAGACTCTATAATATTAGCTAAGGTCTGCCAGTTTTGCGACGCCACATATGTAGACAACGATGACTACGCTAGACATATCTGCGAAAAGCATTTGCTCAATGTGCTGTGTTGCCGCGTCTGTACGAAGTGCTTCACGGAGGGAGGCCGATGGAAGAAGCACGAGAAAAAACACGAAAGCAAGTTCAAAACGTTTGGCTGCTCGCAGTGCAATGCAGTGTTTACGTCTGTGAAGGAGGTGGAATACCATGAGTACCACCAGCACAACAACAATGAGGACGGCGTACTCCTGAGCTGTATGCCGCACCTGTCAGCGATTCTGAAGCAAAATGCTGTAGCGTTTCTTCAATCCCAGGACCGAGCCCTCTCGTGTAATGTCTGCAAGTACGCAACGGAAGACTTAAGGCTATTTTTAGATCATGGGAATGAGGAGTGCTCCGTGTGTGTGTGTGACAAATGTTGTCACGTAACAAACTCTAGAAAGAATATGATAAAGCATGTAATGAGAAAAACTCCATGCAAGCCAGCTATAGAGAACAGCAATATGACTACGTGCTTGACATGTAAGAATGAGATACATTGCAGACAGATGTTGACTCATTTGACCGTTTGTAATAAATATAAATGTTACGTATGTGATATTCGGTTCACTACAATTGAGGGACTGTCATCGCACCAGTCTAAAGTACACCCGGTTGAATTGGAAGTTCAAAAGTGCAGGTTTTGCGGCAGAGAGTTTGTAGGTGACATAGCACTGGAGAAACATATGACGAGGTCTCACAGCCACCAGTTCGCTCTGTACAAGTACAAGTGTATGTCTTGCGAGCAGATTTTCAAGCACCCACAACTGCTTTTTGCTCATTATTTCACAAAGCACAAAGATCTGGAACCATACACTTGTACAATTTGTGATAAAAAGTTCCGTATACGCAAACGATTTACTATCCACATAAAACTGGTCCATAAAAGCATTGGAGTTGTCGAATTTGATGAGCAATATCGTGTGTTCTTTGCCGCTGAGAAGTCTGTGAATCCATTCATACCAAAATGTGTTATTCCCGAGATGGTTCCCGTTAGCCCTAAAACAAATATAAAAATTAAAACTCAACAGCAGATAAATGACGAAGCTTCCAAACGAAAAGCAGAGTTGCCCACTGAGACAGAAATTGATGATGATGATGATGATGTAGTTGAGGAAAAGCCTGTCAAAAAACCAAAGATGACCAGGAAACGGAAAAGAGCTGAAGTAACAGATATATCATCATCATCCGAGGAAGAGGAAGCGGAACCTTTAAGCTTAATAAAGAAAAGAGCAGAACGAAAACGTTTCCAAAAACGTTATTCCATGGGAGGGAAAAATCTCAGACAGCACTTGAGCCAGCATAGACAATTTACATGTAAAGTCTGTAAAAAGTATTGCTACACGTACCAGAACTACCAAAATCACGTACAAATACACAAGAAAGAGAATATTAAGTGCATCAAATGTTCTCAGACTTTCAAATCTAAGAATAAGCTCGCAGAACACATGGCGAATAACCACACAACCTCTAAACTTATTGAAACATTAAAAAATGTTCGTGAACGCAAGCTCGGTGAAGCAGGATTACATGATGGTTTTGATGACCGCAACGACCAAGACCTCACACCGTCAGAGCGATTCATGAAAACAATAAAAAAAGTGAAACCTGAGAAGCAAACCATTGCAGCATCAATAGCTCTAGCAACTGCTGACCAGTCTGTGAGGAATTTCATTGAAAGTTTTGTCCCTGATGTTGGGGAATCTACAAACATTGAAACAAGTGATAAATATTTAGAGGAAGAACCGAATGTAACACTAAAGCATTATGACAGTCCATTCTACCGTAAAAACTTAATAAAAATGACAAGATTCACTCCAGAACCAGTACAAACATCAATCAAGTTAAAAATGCCAGAAAAATTCAAATCAACGTCAGAAGAGAAGGTGAAACTCCGAATCAAATTAGTACAAGAACCGGTGAAGCTATCGATGTTTCAACATGTAGAACCCTTGCGACCGAAAATAGATTTTGAACATGGTCTGAATGACTACGACCACTTTGATGATGGGGACCATAATGATGATTTTGATGAGAAACATGAGGATATTATCCCAGGAGTAGCCGAAGAAGTCACATTAGAAGGCACCGACGAACCACCAAAACCGAACATGCAAGCCCCACACAAAATTGTAATACCAAAACTTCCCGATGGCTACAAGAAGATACACATTGCAACGTTGCAACCGCAAGCACCGTATTTCAAAATAATCACAGTCCGAAACAATGACAATGCCAATGAGGCTATAGTAATTGATACTGACAATATTAAAACCGAAAAACCTCAAAAAGAGCCTGTCAAAAACAAAGATGTAATCAGTTTACCTGATGGTAGCAAATTCGTTACAGCAAACCCGTTAGCCCATCTCTTGGGAGGTAAGCCCATCGAGGAACTGGTGACATCAAAAAAGAACAAATATTATAAACCGCGAACGAAAAATTTCAAAGGACTATTCGCAGAGGCTTTACAAAACTTGGATAATCCTATGCCTAAACTAAAACGACAACAGAAGATTAAAACTGATGATGAAGTCAACGTAACTGCAGAAATAGCTAGTAACGAAACCGTTGTAACAGTGAATATCGAAACTCCAATTGTTAGTAAGAAAAAAGCTGCTATGAAACGTTTGAAAAAGTCTGAAATGACAGTGGGAGGTAAGATGACACTGGCTTCGGATATCGTGGGTGGTGTAGATAATGAGACAGACGACCCACCTTCCAATGAGCCGGGAAAGTCGCTGCCAATGCTGTAATCATATAGAAATATAACAACTTTTAGTCCACACCACATAGCTTTGTGTATTCGAGCAGTGGGATAGAAATGGTTTTGGATGATAGTAAAAAATGTCAGAATATTACAAATTCATTAATATTGTTTTATCATATGTCTCATAGCATATATTCAACAGAATTATACCCAGTTTACATTATTCCAGTCCAGCGACCGAATCCAGCCTGGATTGCTTACTGGAATAATGTAAACCGGCACTGGAAAGCATTGGCACTGCTTTTCTTGGCTTTGGCTTCCATTTTTCCAGTAAGCAATCCAGCGCTGGATTCGATCGATGGACTGGAATAATGTAAACGGGGTATTATAGATAATGCTTTAAAACATAGCCAGAACATAAATATTGTTGTCCAAATCTATGGTCGTATAATAAGGTCTGAGTGACTTATCTTTTTACAAATTATTGTATGGTAACTTACATAGTGCAACCAACTTATCTGTAGAATGTAGAGATGGCGTCACAATCGAAAAGTGCTGTATTATTACATATTACAAAAAACAATTATATTACAAAATGAGACAACTTCTGTGTGTACGTTATGTGGGCGTGAGTAGTTCAGAATTTGGTCGTTTTACAGATAAGTTGGTGTCGCATACTAACTCATGTAAGTTTTGGAACACTTTCACGTAAAACTTATGTATGTTTTAGATCAAAATAAATAAGCATATATTTACTGTGTTGCTGTGATAAAACGAAGACATCTACCACCATCTAGCACATAATAGGACCTTTTTGTTAATGTAACATCTTATAATTTATGAACACCGATAGCACGCATGAACAAGTGTCACGTTATGTCCCGTCTGAGCTCGGGTGCGAGCGAGAGGGCGGAACAAGCGATAGAGAGGCTCGATCGCGCTAAGCGTTCGTCTTGTGACGCATCTGTATGTTACGTAAAATTATTTTCCGTAAACAAACTTCACAGGCTACCATTTTTGAAGTGAAAACTTCTTTAGGCGCGCTATAGACAGAATTTTCGTGGGCTGTGAAATGGATTCATCAATCGTCACGCTTGGATATGATAATGGATCGGATCGGATATGAAATCTTCGGGTAAACTCGGTAAAAACGGCCAGGTAGGTACCAGGGCAACAGAAACAGTAAAGAGTTTCGATTACCTACCTCCAACAGCCCAGCGTTTATCTCCAGATACCAGGACAACAGAAATATAAAAGAGTTGCGTTTGCCCCTAGGTACCAGTACCAGGGCAACAGCAAGTTTTCACTTCTATCGGCAGTTCCTATGACTGCCAATTTTTTTTTATTTTAAATTAAACTCGTGACCATGGCAATGAGAACGAGAAATACATCAGCATTTCCATCATGACCATGGCCACGCCCTCTGGTTTAACCTGTGTAGTTTCCAAATTCTATAAGTTTTCACTTCTATCGGAAGTTCCTATGACTGCCAATTTTTTTTCGTCACTTTCTATATTTACAGGCCGAGAATGAACATTGTTTCAGGGGCGATCTTTAGTTATTAGTCCTTTTAGTCTATTAATTTGTTGGTAAAGGCTCTACTTTTTATACTCCGATTACTTATACTTGTTGTATTATGTATACTTTTAAATACCTCTACTGTGTGGACTGATTTCGATTAGTTATTGATAGTGATATGCCTCAGTTTTTGTTTCATACAATTTTTGTTTGTGTGAAGTATTTGTACAGTTAGATATTTAAAAAAGTGTGTGTTTACTGTGTACTTATGTATGTGCATAGGAAGTTATACTTCTTTGATGTTTAACCTGTGAGATTAGATGTCTATACTTTAAGCTTTGATTTTACACTTGTCTAGATGGACCGTTCGACCATAGAAACACCAAAAAAATATATCAGCCAACTGTTGGCTGATAAGCTCGCTCTGTCAGTTTAGTAGCGACACTGACGTTGCGCGGTAAACACGTGTTTTGTTTTGTTGCTTTTGAATATGACGATTTGCGTTGTAAAAATTTGCAGAAATTACAAAGGACGATTGAAAATAACTAAAAAAGTAAGCTATCATCAGTAAGTAACCTTTGCATTACCGTTTAGTTACAGAAACAATTGATTTAAAAAAAAATGGTTATATTTATGTCTCAGGCCAGCGTCATTTGACGCCATGTTTAAAAACATGTCACGAACACAAGTGTCTGTGTTTCATCGCTTGTGTGCGTGTCTCACGCACACAAGTGCTTGAAACCCGGCCTGTTACTTTTGTTGCAATTACAGCGTAACGCTTCATCTAGACAAGTATACAGGGTTATTGGTAATCAGCCTGCATCCTTTTAAGGGGATGTTAGGTACATTCAATACGTCAACTTTTGTTCTACAGTTTTTTAAAAAAAGTATCTTTTTTTTGTTTTTCAAAAAAAAATTAAAAGATATTTAAGATATTATTTGCACGGTCTAAAAGCATCGAACTCTTCGTAACAAGAGCGCGTATGCTCTTTAACGCGCAAAAAATGATGTGCCGAAGTGAATAAACACTAAAAAGTCGCTAAACAGTACAAAAAAGGGCAACAAATACTAATTTTTTTTGGGTTATCTATTGAGTTTTAACGAAAGTTGTAGAACAAAAGTTGTTTGTTTAAATATACAGAACATGCCCTTAAACGGATGCAGGCTGATTACCAATAACCCTGTATAATCAAATACTTTAAGGTTAAACAAAAATTTAGACTCGAATCTTTTTAGAATTTATTTTGACAATCAACTGACCCACCAGCGGGCCCGCGCCGTTAACCGGGTTTTAAGATGTATGTATTAGTATCGCTAACGCGCAACTAACGCTCCAGTGCTAGTACAAAGTTAGCTAGCTAGTAGAAGCCATTTGATGACAACTGCTATCGGCGCTTCTACCGCCTAACTAAATCGGCTATCGCTTTGCTAATGCTGTCTCTATCATTTCAAGCGAAAAGAAAAGAGAGAGAAACATCAAAGCGATGACAATTTTCGTTCGGCGGTAGACCCCCGGTTCTTTGAAGAAAACCTGATCGCGAGACTTTTCTCGTGACCATGGCCGTTACCGTCGTAGGTAATAATTAAAACTCATTTAGATCACGATCAAGGGCGGACCTAGCTTTGGCGCCAGGTAGGGGGGGGGGGGGGGTCACATGGTCGTAGTCGTAGCACAGTATAAAAAATACCACCATTGCCTTTGACTCGGGAGAAACGCCGATAATGTCTAGACACGGGTAGGGTTGTCGCAATTTTATGAAAAAATTAAAACATACGGAAGACGTCAGCCCCGAGCCGCGCTCCCGCAATACTAACATTGTAATGTAGGCAATGCAGGAGCGCGCTTCCCGCGTCTCACCCCGCACGCCCCGCACGACTGCCTCGTCTAGACGGCTTCGTCGAACGATTGTATGATTTTAATAGACTGTGGTCGTAGTCAAGTCATAAGACCGTGCTACAAAAAGTGTGTGCTGAGTCGTATACGTGGGTGAAGACCTTTTGTGGTTCGACTAGGTTCTGAACCCAACCTAGGGGGGGGGGGGTCATGACTTCCATGACACCCTCCCCCCCCCCCCGAAATCCGCCCATGACCGCGATTTTAAATAAATAAATAATTCCTGTGTAATGTTTTTAAATATGATTTCAAATCGGGGGGTCTACCGCCGAACGAAAAATGTCATAGCTTCGATGTTTCTCTCTCTTTTCTTTTCGCTTGAAATGATAGAGACAGGATTTGCAAAGCGATAGCCGATTTAGTTAGGTGTTAGAAGGGCGGGAATGTTTAAATGCTACAGAAATAAATGTATCCTGTGAATTGAGTTGATATTGCTATTTACGTTTATTGTAATTTTACGTTAATCTTAAATAAAGTAATTTAAAAAAATATTTGTTTATTTCATTTTTAATGTGTAGGTAAGTAAAATTACGAAAGTAGACGACGCCTATAGCTCAAAGAGTAAGCAAGCTGAAGTGGCAATGGGCAGGCCACATCACTCGCAGAACTGACAACCGATGGGGAAGAAAGGTTCTCGAGTGGCGACCACGAACCGGAAGACGCAGTGTTGGACGGCCTCCCACTAGATGGACAGATGACCTCACAAAGGTCGCTGGAAACCGCTGGTTGCAGGTTGCGCGGGACCGTTCGTTGTAGAAATCTAGGGGGGAGGCCTATGTTCAGCAGTGGACGTCTTGCGGCTGATGATGATGATGATGAAGCAGAGCTCCGGTTTGAAGGGCAATGTTTCCAGAGAAATTACAGGGCTCTGAGATACCTATAACATCTTAGATTTCTGGGTGAAGAACGTAGTGCAGTGCTAGGTAACGATTTGGACTCTTCATATTCCAAAAGCTGCGTGTCACTGTGCTGTTATATGGCAGGCATATTGCTTACCATCAGGGGGGAGGCCTATGTTCAGCAGAAGACATCTTGCGACTTAATATGATGAGTTTAGCGTGTGTGTACAATTTAGCCGTTTTCGGAAGATCTTATAAGCGAAGAAAAGTCATTCGAAAAAGTCTTCCAAGTTTAGAGTGAATCGGTTAAGCGCGCTCTATCATAGACCGCGTCGAGGCTTAACATCAGGCGGCAGACCTGTTATCGATATAAATGAAAGGAAATAACATTTGCAAATTTTGGTGTTTTCAATGTTTCCTTTTAAATTAGGTACAGGGCGCCAAGTTAAAGCTTCTTTTGGCACTACATAGGTACAGATTTTCCGTGGGCTTTTGTTTCACAAACAAAAAATAACGAAGATACAGCGCTTCGAAGTTTCGTGTGACGTCACTTGTGAGTACGATTTTTGCTCAGGAGTGACGTCGCGACCTCCCACTCTCGAAGTTTGATGGTCTATATCTATGACGGTTTTTAATATTATGAAAAAACAAAAAATACGTGTCCAATATTGGACTAATTAGGGTGGTGTATTTTTGACCCAGTCCGATACCCTATTATCTGTTAAAACGATATTGTCTTTCGCTATCCATTTGACCAGTTTGTTCTTGAAAGAGTTCAATGATTTTGCCGAAATAACATCAGGCAACCTGTTCCTGTTCTGTTAATGAAAGAAATCTTCGGGTAAACTCTGATGATTTATAGATGGCCATGGTCATAGCCACGCCCTCCGGTTTCACCCGCGTAGTTTCCAAAGTGTGCCATCAAATTCTGAGTTATTAGTTTTCACTTCTATCGGGAGTTCCTATGACTGCCAATTTTTTTATCTCTTGGCGATAGCGCTGTGCCGTGCTAGGCAGTATGTAGGCAACGATCTCAATACACAGATGTGCCCTCCGAAACTTCAGGGCGCACAAAATCATGTCATCGTTGGGAAGAGTGAGCTCGCTCTTTCCATTCTACTTCTAGTCGGTCGCAGGAAGCGATGGACGCCAGACGTTATTTACCTATCACTATTCGTTGTCAACAACTAAAATAAGTAGAACCACATCATATCTCGCCGCCAGCGATTCTAGGGGTCAAGTAGATTGGTTGTTTATAAACCACTTACTATACACACAGAGACGCAGTTTATTATCAATTTCTATTGCAGGGCACATCTATTGGTTTACATCTATGTACATATGTATGTACCTAATTTGACCTTTGCGCGTTTAAACAGCTGTGTGTTACTGTGTACAAGTTAGGGCGATGTTCAAGGCTTTGAAGTCTTTTCAAACAACTGTATTTTTGCCTATGAGCCTGTTATTCTGCCACGTCTCTCGAATCGAGAGTCGATCGAATTCAAAGCTCTCAGGGCTTACTTAATTTTGTACCAAATGTATCTGTATAATAGGGTACAATCCTCAAAAAAACTAAGTAGCCCGTTAGTTGATTGCCAAACAATATTGTACACGTAACTATTTTTTCTTTTGTTTCACAAACAAAAAATGACGAAGATAGAACGCTTCGAAGTTTCATGTGACGTCACTTGTGAGTACGATTTTTACTCACGAGTGACGTCGCGATCCCCCACTCTCGAAGTTTGATGGTCTTTGACGATTTTTAATATTATGAAAAAACAAAAAATACGTGTCCAATATTTTTCCATGATCTAGCTGACGGACCAATGAAGATGGTGTATTTTTGCCCTAGTCCGGTACCCTATTATTCATTCTATCTGTAACGTTATGAAGCAACAAACGATTGAGTATTGAGTACTTAGCTGACCCATCCCAAAGGTACCAACAGCACTCCATACCTATAAGGGCGAATTTGCATTTAATGTAACGAGCAACCGTTCAGACTTCAGACCTCCGCATCTTTGAGAAGATACCTACCTAGCTCTTTAGGATAAGAGGATAGGTACCTATGTAGTGGTAGGACTCTTGCCAAAGTCCGCCTGGGGAAGTAACACACCTTTGCCAGTAATTCTACCGCCAAGCAGTAATTGCAAACATTATTGTGTTCCGGTTTGAAGAGCAGCGTTTCCAGAGAAATTACAGGGCTTAGAGATATAACATTTTAGATCTCTGGGTGACGAGCGCAGTGCAGTGCAAGGTAATGATTTGGACTCTTCATGTTCCAATAGCTGCGTGTCATTGTGCTGTTATGTGGTAGGCATGTTGCTTACCATCAGGCACATGTCCTTCTCGTCTCGTCACTCTTTATATAAAAAAAAATCTAGACTTTAAAAACCACCACTGCGCAAGAATCACACTATTGAGTCAAGTCCCGCTGCGATTTCTGCGATTGCTGTATTTGTTGGACCTTGCATAGGTAGGTAGTCTAATTTGCATGATCTAATACCACCTTGCCCTTTTTTCTATCGGACTTCTCGTAGCTCGAAGAAGCGGCACCGTTTCACGGTTGATATTCTAAAGACAAGGACGAAGAGGTTTAACTCTACTGTTGTGATAAAAACGTCTAGGCTGTGGAATGAGTGGGGTTTTCTCGATGGGTATAATCTTGGTGTCTTGAAAGCGAGAGTGAGTCGGTTTCTTCTAGGTAAACACGCTTCATCGTAGACCGCATCGTCGCTTAACATCAGGTGAGATGGCGGTCAAGTATAAACCTATAAAAGTTAAAAAAAAATGGTTCGAATAATTGTATTGAGTTAATACAAATTATTCAAAAAAAAAACTATAAACTAGTGCAATAAATGAGGTGAATTTGTCTGAACATGTGCTTTTGATACGGGTTAGTAATGTAAGTACCTATTGTGTTCAAGCGGAGGTAATGAAACACCAAGTAACAGAGTAGCCGTATATTCAGTGTCCGGTGTCAAGCCTGCGTGATCTCGGGGGGTAGCGCGTCCACCGGCACCAGCGCCGGGGGGGTGTCCGCGTCGCACGTGCAGAAGCAGTTCCCCCCGGCCGGGCCACTCGGGAGGATCAGCACCTTCAGGTTCATGCTCGCTTCCAACGCGTGCATTATCTCTGCACAAACAACAATTCAAATTGAGTTATGAGGGTAACCAATTTTTGAAGTGAGAACTTCTTTAGGCGCGCCTAGACAGATTTTTCGTGGGGTGGAAATTGGATTCTACCGTCACGCTCGGGTATGATAAGAAATCTTCGGGTAAACTTTGCGATTGGGCATCCAGAAATGTGTCAGCCAATGAGATATGCTGAAAGGGCGTGGCCTCGCCATCATGGCATGCCCATCTAGAAATCCGTGAGCCAATGGGAAATTTGGGAGCTGACGCATTTCTAGATGGCCATGCCATGATGGCGAGGCCACGCCCTCCGGTTACACCCGTGTAGTTTCCAAGGTAAGCTATCAAATTCTGAGTTATAAGTTTTCACTTCTATCGCCAGTTCCTATGACTGCCAATTTTTTATTCTTACTTATTTGCCTACTTCTTTTGGCGCATTTATTATT
Organism: Ectropis crepuscularia; assembly: GCA_963693475.1. Lineage (NCBI taxonomy): Eukaryota > Metazoa > Arthropoda > Insecta > Lepidoptera > Geometridae > Ectropis > Ectropis crepuscularia. The sequence continues at coordinate 16,816,209 of OY856364.1, forward strand.
AGGCACGCAAGTACTTACCACGTTTGCCCTGGTTGAGTGCTAATTTCCCTCCAGATTTGACCGTGGTCGTTTCCACGGTCGGTTGTCCGCCCGGCCGTGGCTGTCCCGGCGGTCGAGGCTGTGACAACTCCGGAGCTAAAGTCGTCGAATCTTCATCATAATACTCCACTGATTCGGTTGTCGACGCAGCTGTAGTTCGCTTAGTTATCGCTTCTGTTGCTGGTTTTATCTTCTCCGTCGCAGGTCGTGTTGTTTCTGCTAACTTTGTCGCTTCTGTTGTTACAGAATGATTTGACACGTGATGTTCTATTTTTCTGGATTCTGTCGTGTCTATAAAATTACTTATTTCTGTGGTTGTAGATTCTGTTGTTTGTGGAATCTCAGTGATCGGTTTTTGTGTTGTTGTTGTTGTGATTTCAACCTTTTTTGGGGTTTCTGTTGTTGTTTGTTCAGTTGATGTGATAGTTTCTGTGGTTGGATTCTCTGTTGTACTGAGTTCGGTTGTTGTGAGGGCTTCCGTTGTTTGGGAATAATCTGCAGTTGTTTGGTCAGTCGTTGTTGTTGTAATTTGAGTTGTTTCTGGAACCTCTGTAGTTGTTTGGTCAGTTGTTGTCGTTATTATTTGAGTTGTTTGTGGAATCTCTGATGTTGTTTTTACGATTGTTGTGAGAGTTTCCGTTGTTTGGGGATTATGCGTAGTCATTTGTTCTGTTGTTGATGTTATAAGTTCAGTTGTTTGTGGATTTTCTGTAGTTGTTTGTTGATTTTCTGCTGTAGTCGCTTTTTCAGTTGTTGATGTAGTTTTTGTTGTATCGAGAGTTTCTGTTGTTGTAATTTGTTCAGTTGTTATTGTTGTTGCAGCTTCGGTTGTTGGTGTGGTTTCTGTCGCGTATTCCGTTGTAGTTCCTTCAGTTGTAGAGCTATTATCATTATCATCCGTTGTAACTTCACTAGTATTATAATCCAAAGTCGTGGTCTCAGTAGCATATTCTGTTGTAGAAGTTATTGTTGACGTTTCATCATCACAATCTTGATAGTAATTTTCAGTAGTAGTTTGAGAATTTGGTTCTGTTCTTTCATGTCTCATTGTAGTAGTTGCATCAGTGCTAGGTGAGGTGAAACTACCTTCAGTAGTAGATAGTTTCACAGTAGTAGAACTGACATCAATGACAGGTGTTGTCGAAGCAACGGTAGCCGCTACTGTAGTAGATACATTTGGTACTGTCGTGGTTGAAGATACATCTGTTACTGTTGTAGAAATATTGTCAGTAACTTCTGTAGTCGAAGTATTATCTACTGATTCCGTTGTAGTAGAATCTGTTACTGTTGTTGAATCAGTAAAACTTTCTGTAGTGGTAGTTGTTGACTCAGTGGTACTCATAGATTCCGTTGACAATAACATCTCCGTTGTAGGAGTCGTTTGAAATGGCATCGTAGTGCTCTCAAAATGGCCGTAATCCTTCGAATTATTCGAACTAGATGAAACGTCTTCATTTGCATAAGATCCTGATATTGCATCCGTATTTGTTTGAGCGGCAGGATAGCCGCTGCTCTCTCGAAAAAACTGCAGGGTAGTTGTTTGAATTTGTTCTGTCGTTGAGTCTGTTGTTGGTTCCGTTTTAGTCGGTATTGTTTGCGATTTAGTTGATGTTGCTTGTGATTCAGTAGAAGTTGCTTGTGATTCAGTTGACGTTTTTTGTACTTCAGTTGTAGAATGTATCTCTGTTGTAGTCGATTGTGCCTCGGTTGTAGTTGTTTGTCCCTCAGTTGTAGTTGTTTCTGCCTCTGTTGTAGTTGTTTGTGCTTCTGTTGTAGTTGTTTGTGCTTCTGTTGTAGTTGTTTGTGCTTCCGTTGTAGTTGTTTGTGCTTCTGTTGTAGTGGTTTGTGCTTCTGTTGTAGTTGTTTGTGCTTCTGTTGTAGTTGTTTGTGCTTCTGTTGTAGTTGTTTGTGCTTCTGTTGTAGTTGCTTGTGCCTCAGTTGTAGTTGCTTGTGCCTCAGTTGTAGTTGCTTGTGCCTCAGTTGTAGTTGCTTGTGCCTCAGTTGTAGTTGCTTGTGCCTCAGTTGTAGTTGCTTGTGACTCAGTTGTAGTTGCCTGTGCCTCAGTTGTAGTTGCCTGTGCCTCAGTTGTAGTTGCCTGTGCCTCAGTTGTAGTTGTTTGTGCCTCAGTTGTAGTTGCCTGTGCCTCAGTTGTAGTTGTTTGTGCCTCAGTTGTAGTCGCCTGTGCTTCGGTCGAAGTTAATTGGGGTTCAGTGGTAGTAGTTTCTACTTTAGCTGTAGTGGATTTTATCTTAGTTGGAGCTGTTTGTACCTCATCTGTCGTTGATTGTGCCCCAGTTGTAGCTACATGTGCCTCAGTCGTTGACTGCATCGGCGTTACAATATTGTCTTTACTTGATTTTGGAACGTCAGTAGTAGGTGTGTCCATTTTTAATGGTACCGGCGTTGTAATTACAGTAGTTTTAAGAGCGTCCTTTGTTACAGATTCTTCCGTAAAATAAAAGATGTTCTGTTGTTCTGTCACGTGTTCTATTGTGTATGTTTCTGTCGACTTTTCTATTATTTCATTACCAAATTCGTCGATCGGTTTTGCTACTAAGCTAAAAGTACCGTCTTTGTTTTGTTTTATAATTATCATTGTTTTTGGAACGTCTTTGGGTTGTACGTTCTCTGTTATCAATGTTTCTTGTGCCTTGTCTGTATTGATTTCTTGATTATCTAAGTTTGTTTGTCCTTCAATATTTGCTTCTTCAGGTTGGTCTAAAGAAGTTTCACGTTTTTCTTCCAAAATTGGTATTTCAGTTGTATGAATTGTTGTTAATGGTACTTCTGTAATAATTGGCTTGGCTGTTGTTGCTGGTGCTTGTGTAGTTTGTGGTGTTCTTGTTGTTCTGGTTTCTGTTGTTTTTGGAGCGTCTGTTGTCGTTGGTGCTTTTGTTGTAGTTAACGGTATTACCGTTGTTGCTGCTTCTGTTGTGATTGGTGCTTCTGTTGTTGTTGTAGTAGTAGTTGTTGTTGTTGTCGTCGTGGTTGTTGTTGTTCGTTCAACTCGCGGTTTATTTGCTTTTACGTATTCTATTGCACTTGCAATATCTGTAAGAAAAAAAAGAGATCAGCTACTTGCTCTATTTTTGTCATTATTAACAATGAGTTTATTTTAATTGTTTACACATATTCTTCATGTAAACAATTAATAAGTATTTAATTAATAATTTAAACGAAATGTTAAAACTGTAAATATTTAAATAACACCTCAATATTATGGAGTCGTGAATATTCTGCAAAATAATAAATTAATTAAAATATTTTTGTTTCACTCACCTTCTTGTCCCGTCGCTCGTTTTAAATCAAGAAGCGCATCAATTAAATCTGAAATGATAAAGCACTTATAAGAACACACTTCAATTACTTCTTCAAATTCACTTATCACGTGGTATTTACGGTTTAGCAGTTTTGACAAATCAACAAAAATCGAATCATTGGGGGTTTAAAGTTAGATTTTACGCGATTTGAAATCAATCCAAAACAATTTAAAATTTACAAATTTTCGAGTCGTAATTTATAAAATCGAATCGAACAACTGGAGCGGCAACTACGCGGGTAAAATCGCGGAGCACTAATAAAGTATTTTTACTCGATATTTTGTATTTTTATTGTTGACTCCCGCCAAAATTGGAGACTGCGACCGCTCGTATGTAGAATTCGAGCTCCAAGATACAAGTCTCGAACTTAGTTTGGAGCTCACTGCTAATCAACAAATATTTTGATTTGTTAATTTTGATTGCTAATCCTGTTAAAGTGTCTAACCACTAACCATGTGCTAAAAAATAATAATCTTATTCTTATTATTATTCTAATTGTAGATTATTGATGATGATGACGTTTTAAATATATAAGCTGCTTACTTGTGGTATCTGTATATTCTTCCAGTATTACAACGACCTCTTCAAAATCTGAAATAAAGCGGAAAATGTAAATTAATAGTTAAAGGAGACGGCCCATTTTCCATGGGCATTTGCCCCACAGCAAAAGTGCAGGAAACTTGACCAAAATTGGATCATTGTATATAATTTTTAACATATACTGAGGAACCGTTAATGTTTTTATTCTGCACAGCGGGGTAAAAGATATCGACTCAAACATTGAAAAAAAAATAACGCCGCAAGTAGGTAGTACTCAAGAACGCGATTATGTACTTACTACTAAAAGAAGGTGGTAAATTCATTACTTTGCGACTTACTGTGCTCAAAATAATGTCGACTCAACGCAGAAATGAGCAGTGGCAAAACCACAAAAAAAAACGAAACCTTTAGGAAAATAACGAAATTCCTTGTGTTGTGTGAGTTTCAAACGAATCGATTTCCGAACGAATCGGATGTACTTTACGTGAACTTCAACAGAAGAAAAAAAGAGAAAAGACATGGCTGACTTTGAGTATGTAATTTTAAATTAAATTTAATTTTAATTTAGTCATTAAGGTACTTTTTAATCATACCAATTTGCAATCCCCGCTTGGCACGTTAGTATTAAATGTACAGTTGCATTATTTAATTGTATGTTATTTTAATTAAATAACTTTTTTAGGTCTCCGGGGCTAATTAAGTACATATACTTGAAACGACTTGGGGCAGAAATGAGCCGTCCCCTTAAAGACAGTCGTTGAACATCGCCGCAAAATTAGGTATGAGCTTATCTGTTTGTCATCGGATACATTTCGGAGAGTGCGCAACTCATCTGCGTTATATAATAATACGTAGGTATTTCTTTTTTCTATTTGACTGCTTGTAGTTCGAAATAGCGACATCGTTTCATGGTTGACGTTCCAAAGACGCGTCTTTTTCACGCAGCTTTTTTTTGCGCCACGCAGCGTTTATAACTCGGCGCTCCATTGTAGACCGTAACGTCGCTTAACATCCGGCGAGTTGGCGGTCAAATGTACCTAAAGCTAAATTGTTGAAAAAAAACTTACGAGCGCTGTGTAGTGCCAGGCTATGATCAAAATGTTTCAAGATCTAATATTATGGGCATAAAGGTACGGGCAAGCATTTTGACTACCATGAAAAAATATCAGAATGTTTTTTTTTGCGATACGCGCGCTTACTACCGACGCACAAGCTCGATACCCAGTAGTTAGTAATTTAATCTAACTTACACTTGCGTTGTAGTTAAACTTCTTTTAGCACAAGGAATAATAAATAAATATTGGTGGACAATTCACACACAACACCATCTGACCCCAAACTAAGCAAAGCTTGTATGATGGCGGCCAGATAGCTGATACAATACTTATATAGTTTTAAAATACATACTTTTTATATATAAAAACACCCAGACACAGTGCAAACATTTGAATTCATCACACAAATATTTGCACTGGGTGGGAATCGAACCCACGACCCTCGGCTTCGCAGGCAGAGCTACTACCCACTAAGCCACGAGAATAAAGTAACAAAGTAAAAAAAACACACTTAAAGTATAATTTTCTACGTTTGTACATAAGCGCACACACACACACACACTCACACTTTTTATTTACATAAATTTCAAGGAATTAATACTCACAAAATCTTTTGGAAATAGTGATGACGAGCTCAAAAAACTTCACAACATCTGAAAAATTAAATCATTCCAAATTATTTAATTTTATAGTGATTAATTAAAGTCAAAGTCAACGTTTTTTATTCATAAATGTACAATTTACACGTCAATTTAAAAAAACAAACAAAAAGAGCATACAAACAGTATACATTTTTAAAGTTTAAATTTAACACGTTATTGTACGATAAAGAGTATCGTACAAATAAGTGTCAACCATTAAAATATAATGTATTTATTACAATTGTAATGAACAATGTCATTTTTTTTACAATTTTATTGTGAGTTTACCATCACTCTTTAAAAAATCGCTGTAACTATAAAAAGTTTGATCGATAAGCCAGATTTTTAATCGGTTCTTGAAACTGCCCAAGTCGGGGCTGATTTAACAATTTTAGAATGAATTGTGTTGATGATTGGGTCACAATATTCCATTCTAATTAGTCCGTCAGGACGATTATGGAAAAATATGGACTCGTATTTTTTTTTGTATCAAGTTTTAAATGATAAACAAAGATACATTAAGAGTTTATTGAGTTATAATAATTTTTGTATTTGCTTAAAATTGTATATGTATATTTGCTTTCGAGAATGTTAGCACCAACACAAACCTCTGAGAGGTTTAATTAAAGGTGCTAATTGTATTTTCACATTTATTGTTATTTATGAATAAGTAAAAAAAAAAATATATATAGTATGGAATTGAGACGTCATGTTTTCGTAAAAATCGTACAATGAAGTGACGTCGCTCGGATCTCCAAGACACTGTATCTTGATAAGTGTTTGTTTGTGATACAAAAGAAAAAATACGCGTAATTACATTTTTTAATAACTTAACTGACGGAATAATTCGTTTTTTTTTGTCGTCTAACCTATTATAATAATTTTTAAAAGTGTAATAGGGGTAAAGAATTTAAAAAAAAAATGCAAAAGACATACATTATAGGAACTAAACAAAAAAACCGAAAACGAGAAAACTGAGCAAACCTCTTTACATAGTTCCCCTGGTGTACCAAGGCGGTCAAGCGTAAACCTATTTAAGTGAAAAGCTACGACGCTAATCGTAGTGTAGTAAGGACTTGTACGTAAAATAAATCTCACCCATTTCTGTAATTTCCCAAATTTTCTGAATGACGTCTAAGAAACCTGAAAAAAGAAAATTGACAGTTTAATTGAAATAAAAATTGATCACAAAAAAAACAAAATCTGTCCATTAATCTTTCCATAACATTAGCGAAGAAAAAAGTAAACAAAAACGCCGATTTTTCGAATGTTGCTTGTTTGTGTACGTACTTACTGTCTCTGTCGTATTTGTATTTACTGTATAGTGGCCGGCAAACAAGTTGACCCAAAATTGACGTGGAACGGGAAAGTTCGCGCATGTACAGATGTACACTTCAACTAAAAATACCTTAAAAACGTTACTGCGCAGCTAACTTCATTGGGTCAACTTGTTTGCCGGCAACTATATCTGTTGTGTGTTTGTACCTACTATCCCTGTTCTGTATGTGTGTGTACCTATTATATCTTGTGTTTGAGGTTTCTATTGTGTTCGTACTTACTGTCTCTGTTGTTTTTATACTTACTGTGTCTATTATTGTATTTGTACCTACTGTCTCTGTTGTGTCTGTACTTATGGTCTCTGTTGTGTTTAAACTTACTGTATCTATTATTGTATTTGTACGTAGGTACAATAGGTAGGTAGGTGTCTCTATTGTGTCTGTACTTACTGTTGTGTCTGTACTCACTGCTGTGTTTGTACCTGCTGTCTCTGTTGTGTGTTGTACTTACGGTCTCTGTCGGCCATCTTGCACAGCATGGCGGCCGCGACGCTGAGGTTGGTGGCGTTGGTGATGCGTAGTATCGTCTCCAGAAACGCTATGATGTCGACATCGGTGTAATTCGATACTACCTCGAAAAACTCCAGGATGTCTGTCAAATTAGCAAATATATTAGCATTATCTTATAAAGGCTTTACTGATTTTTACCAAATTTTATATGCATGTTCAGTAGGTCTGAGAATCGGCTACTATCTATTTTTCATACCCCTAAGTGAAAAGGGTTGTTCATGTTCACCCCTATTTTTTTTTAATTTTTAAACATTTTTTTTGTATTTCGCTGTTTATAATTTGACAATAAAATACACATCCAACCCTAAATTTTTACCCTTTTATCACCAACCTCTATTTTTTAATAGCCATTTTAGTAATTTAATCATTTATCATCCCACTCGATAACTGATCAATTATTATCGTCTTTTTTGTGAATGTTTTTCACTCTATTTCGATTAAAATTTCCCGGAGCTAATGGCAAATCTAAAATTGTTTTATAAAAAAAACATTTATTTTTATTACTAAAGTTTAGGGTTGCCATGGATGGTTTAGAATCACAAACCAGCCCCGCAGATGGCGCTGCAGTTGGTACCTAGGTTATAATATAGATCAGCAGGTCTACTACGAAGTCCGATAAACGATATATCGGCCGAACTTATGAAGTTTCCGACCACGAAAGACAATCGGTCGGTTGATCAGATCGGCCGTTTCGTTGGATCCGACCCTCATCCGACCTAAGTCTATAACTTCCGACCCGAAATGTATCAATCCGAATGTTTTTCGTGGTAGGCTACAATCCGATTCAGCTGTCGGTCGAATGCGATCATTCGGAGTTTGTTTTCGTAGTAGACCTGCTGGGATGTTACGGAGCTTCGACTCCGACTCCGATAAGTCGGAACTTCCGATTATTATTACACCTTCGGTTCCGACTTCGCCTCCGAAACTTTTTAAACGGGAGGTTTTAATCGGAGGTAAGGAGTATAAACATTTGAGATTATTCCGTTATTGTGGTGGAAAGTAAATGGCAATACAAAATCCCAACTCCTTAAATCAATTGCCCGTCAATTTTTATCGTGTCCACGTGTTTGACAAAAAATAAAAAATTGGCAGTCATAGGAACTGGCGATAGAAGTGAAAACTTATAACTCAGAATTTGACAGCTTACCTTGGAAACTACACGGGTGTAACCGGAGGGCGTGGCCTCGCCATCTTGTCATGGCCATCTAGAAATGCGTCAGCATTTCACATTGGCTGATGAGTTTCCAGATGGCCATGTCATGATGGCCTGGCCACGCCCTTTCAGCATTTCCCATTGGGTGACGTATTTCTAGATGGCCAATGGCTATGGTCCCGAGTTTACCCGAAGATTTCTTATCATTCTCGAGCGGGACGCTAGAATTCAATTCACAGCCCACGAAAAATCTGTCGAGGCGCGGCAAAAGAAGTTTTCACTTCAATAAAATATAAACCACTTGACAGATATATGAGTGACATAAAACACTTGCGTGCGTACGAATACCTACTACTGGTAAATATAAAATTTGGCATTGGCCTGGCATTAAGAGTGATAGTGATATAAACGCTTACCAGAAGTATACGAGTGGTATAAGCACCTGACTGATTAATGAGATATATTACACACTTGCCTGATATGTGAATGATGTTTTTCAGAACATCCCATGCTTGTTGGATAGCTGTAAAATAAATTATAAGTATTTTAATTTTGAACACTTTTTGGTGAACATGATTTGGGCTTGATGTTCTTATGGCTGTGTGACTCCATGCAGTTATAGACAGGCGTGTTGCTTGTTTATAGTACGAGACGAGCAGGTCATGTGCCTGATGGTAAGAAATATGCCTGCCACATAACAGTACAGTGACACACAGCTAATGAAACACGAAGAGTCCAAATCATTGCCTAGCACTGCACTGCGCTCATCACCCAGAGATCTACGACGTTATATCTCTATGTCCTGTAATTTATCTTGAAACATTGCCCTTCAAACCGGGACACAGTATAATGTTTCCACATTGCTGCTCGGCGGTAGAATAACTGGCAAAGGTGTGGTACATCCCCAGGCGGACTCTGCCAAGAGTCCTACCACTACTAAAAGAGTGAGAAGAGTGACTAAGCCAGTTGCAACATGTCCAATAAAAGAAGAGTGTAACTCACACTTGGTGCCAGTGAACTGGATCAGCTTCCTGCAGAAGTCCAGGATATCCTCGTGGCCGGAGAGGATGCGGAACTGCTCCAGGAGGTCCAGCACTGGCACTGGGGAACGACATTCAATTTCAATACGGTATTTGACAATGTTTAAAATATAGGATAAATTATGATCATCCTATCAGAAAACACATTAAATAAACATATTTCACTCTATATTGGAATATATCAGTGTGTATTTTTTGTATAATACGCCAATGAAAATTTTAAAAATACTGAATTTTTATCTGCGACGTAAACGCTAATTCTGGTCATGTGACGCGCGTGACGTCACATGCCAGTAAATATTCAATCTACAGCAAACGGTTTCTTTAAGAACACTGGTTTGTTTACTGGCGTGTGACGTCACAGAAACAGCGTTTTTGGCTGGGTTTTTGAACTTTTTACTTTAAACATTTATTTTTAATGGTAAAACAGTGAATCTTACGGAAATATTCATGTAGTTTGGTATATTGTGTAATCAAAAATCATTTAAACGGTTTTATAAAATTAGTCAAATACCGTATTCTCCTTGTTGACAAGGGAACAACATTACCTTTCTTAACTACGTTTAATTACGTGACAACGTGTTTTAATTATACATTTTGCGGGTGAAACCGGTTTAGGTAGTTAAATTTAATTGAGGTCAATTTGAGGAAAAAGTTATTAAATTTATTTTACTAGCAGCGGTTTCATTCGCTTAGCTCCCGATATTTAGATATTTTCCCGGGATACAAAAAAAAAGTTGGCAGTCATAGGAACTGCCGACAGAAGTGAAAACTTTAAACTCAGAATTTGATAGCTCATTTTGGAAACTGCGCGGGTGAAACTGGGGGGCGTGGCTGTGAGCATGGTCATTTAGAAATACCGACAGCATTTCTAGATGGCCAATGAGAAATACTGACGCGTTTTTAGATGTCCAATGGCCATGGTCCCTAGTTTACCCGAAGATTTCTTATCATTCCCGAGCGTGACGGTAGAAATAAATTCACAGACCACGAAAAATCTGTCTATGGTGTGACAAAAGAAGTTTTCACTTCAATATTTTCTTGTTATTCCAGACAATTGTCTATCTATATGTAAGTACGTACTTACCAAATTTCATCCAAATACCTTTAGTAGTTTTTGCATGACATGACTTTTACAAACATAAGTATACAAGTCCATACATTCTTAGAAAATTTTGCGTTTGTTAAACATTTACAACTACCAATCTACTTGACCCCTAGAATCGCTAGCGGCGAGGTATATTGCGGGTCTACTTATTTTGGTTGTTGACAACGAATAGCGATAGGTATATAAACGTCCGGCGTTCACCGCTATCGACTAAAACGGAATGAGTGAGCTCACTCTTCAAAGATAATATAATTCTGTATTCTGTGCGCCTGACGTTTGGGTGGGTAAATACATTGATTTATATCGATGTTGTAATAGGGATATTTTCGCCGATCCTATAAACCGACAGATTGTCTTTCGAGTTATAGGCCTTAAAGGCCTGTTTTCGTTTTGATTTGTGCGAGTGCGAGTGACTAGTGCAGGTGTTTAGTGATTAGTGGCAAACACGTTTGGACACTTTTTAACCGACTTTAAAAAAAAGTAGGTTTCTCAATTCGACCGAATATATTTTTTTTTTTTTTTTTTTTTTTTTTATGTGTGTTCGCGGATAACTTCGTTGTTTATGAACCGATTTGGATGATTCTTTTTTTGTTGGATAGGAGACATTCCAAGGGTGGTACCATGATAAGGAAACCAGGATCTGATGATGGAATCCTGCAGAAATTGAAGAAAACTTGCAAAAAATGTAGGGGCGACAAGCGCGATTGTTAATTTTTCCATTAAGTATTTACAAGCACTACAATTTATTTTGGTTTGGCACTACGAAGATTTGGAAGCGATCTGATGATGGAGCCAAAACACTGTCGAGGGAACTCCTCAAAGATTTACAGCAGTTATCTTGTGTTTGGGCTTGATTAATTTGTATTGATGAGCACTTTACGTCTAGATGTCTTAAGACTGTCTTTCATCATCATTATAAATGTCTATGTTTGGATGTTTGTTGCTCAATCGCGTTGTAACTAATTAATTAATCGTTAGACCTTTAAAAACTGCAAGGGTAGACTAGTGCGTTTGAAAATGTTTCAATTAAGTATTTTAAAGCACTACAATTGAATGAAGGTCTGGAGTCGATCCGATGAAGGAGCCGAAAGACAGTCGCGGCTGCTCCTCAACGATCTACAGCAGTTACCTTGTGTATAGGCTTGATAAAGCTGTATCGATGAGCACTTTACACATAGCTAGGTGGGATGTGACTGTTATTGGGAGTCTGACGATGAAGACAAAGGACAGTTATGTGAACTGTTTAACGGTTTACAGTAAGTAGCTAGTGTTTGTGCTTGATTCATGTACTCTTAAATATTGATGAGAACTTGGCACCCACATGGATACTGAGGACCATTTTACAGGTCTGAGTACACCGACCATCCTGGATTTGAACACTTTATCATAGTGAATATTAATAATAATAATATACTCGTAATTCTTTATTACATCCACAAATTTACACAATAAATCTTAGAACTAAAGAAACAAAAAAAAATCAACAATAAATTATGCAGAGCAAAGGGTGGCCTTATCGCTTAAAGCGATTTCTTCCAGACAACCTATGAATGGACTTATAATTGTAGAAATCGTGTACTGTAGGTGGCGTAATCTGTAATTCAATATAACTATTGTCACATCTTATGTAAATTACTCAGATAAATACATATTATACAATACAATATTATGCACACATACACAAACCATACATATATAAATAAATACATAATATATAAATTAAATACATAAATGAATATAACAATACAATACATAAAAATCAATGTAGTAAGCGTACCAATCAGGAAAAGGAAATATAATGCTGGTAAACAAGATTTTTGAAAATGGGAAGGGACTAGCTTGTCTTATAGTGAGAGGGAGATCGTTCCACAGCAAAACAGCTTGTTCTGTGAATGATTTGAAAAAGAAAGATTTGAATGAGTAGAAGAAGGAAACCTAAGTTTAAGGACGCGAGTGGAGCGGAGAGGACGGGAGTCGGGCTCAACAAAATGAAACCTCTCTCTGAGGTGTAAGGGAGTGGTGGGGTTGAACAAAATTTTATAAAGGAAAAAGAGGATGTGAGCGTTACGGCGAAGACGGACGGATAACCATTTGAGCTTACTTCGAAATTCAGAAATGTGGTCATATTTTCGTAAGCCAAATATGAACCGTATGAAAAAGTTTTGCAAACGTTCGAGTTTGTTCAACTGCTCTTCGGTTAAATCCAGATAGCAAACGTCAGCGTAATCCAATATAGGGAAAAGAAGAGATTTTACAAGCGCAGTTTTAGTAGTAATCGGGAGGAAATTTCGGAGTCTTCTTAAAGAAGCTGCTGAGGCAAATATCTTACGACTGACCTCTGTCAGTTGTGGGCCCCAAGAAAAATTTCGGTCCATAAGAATGCCCAAGTTTTTTACAACTTCACTAATTTTGATAGGAGTACCGTCGAAAATCACCTGTCAAATCATTCGGGAGCTGCCAATAACAATTGTCTGAATTGTGAATATTATTCTACTAGTCAAGTGTTTTCTTTATCTTCTCACCTAATTCAAGAATTATTAATCTAACCATCACTTAAAATCGTAAAATAAAATAATTTTAACAAAAAAAAGAACCGACTTCAAACAGTAAACTAAAAAGTAAAAAATAAATCTCTTTACCACAAAGTAGAACGTATTTTGATTAATTTGAACAGACATGATTAAATAAGTATTTAACAATTCTGAAGTCGGTGCCAAGTAATACAACTATAGCTGAAGCTAACATTAGTAGAGTAGTAAATCGAACTGACATTTGGAACATAGACAAGTTGTTGGGGACATATGTATGATAGACAGGAAGGTTGTTGCAACATTTACTTGGCACCGACTTCAGAATTGTTAAATACTTATTTAATCATGTCTGTTCAAATTAATCAAAATACGTTCTACTTTGTGGTAAAGAGATTTATTTTTTACTTTTTAGTTTACTGTTTGAAGTCGGTTCTTTTTTTTGTTAAAATTATTTTATTGATTATTGCGAGTGCATAGTAATCAGACGCGATTACTCACTCGCACTCACACTTGCACTCACACTCGCACTAATCAAAATACAAACCGGCCTGTAGGAAATGTCCATAAGTTCGACCGATATATCGTTTATCGGACTTCGTAGTAGGTCTGTAGTAGGTACTTAGTTACGGCTGGTCTAGTCGGGAGAACGGCGCCTGCCGATCCGGAGACCCCGGGTTCAAACCCCACACGCACCACTGTCTTTTCGAAGTCATGTGCGTAATGCCGCTAACTTAAAACGGTGAAGGAAAACATCGTGAGGAAACCGACGTGTACCTAGAATCTTTCGAAGTCATGTGTCATCCGCCAACCCGCACTGGGCCAGCGTGGTGGATTATGGCCTTAGCTCTCTCCTTGCGAGAGAAGGCCCCGAGTCCCAGCAGTGGGAACGTTTAATGGGCTGGTGATGAGGTACTTAGTTCCTGTTATAAGTAAGTTCAATCAAATATTAGTATGGATTTTTGTTTTCAAACATTAAAGAGGGTACACAAACAATTAAAAATTATCACAAATTACCCATTATTTCAATTTCAACGCATCGTAAAAAAAATTTAGTCATTATTTTTCCCAAAAAATTACTTCAAGTTCTTTTAAAATACTCACATTGCTGTTTAGTTAGTCCTTTGATAGCGTCCTTGACATCAACGAGTTGGTCCGATTGAGTGATGTCCAACAACGAGAGGAGAAAGTACAGCGGCTCCTGCAGTTTCGTCACTTTGTTGATCTTCTGCATTATCGCCACTAAGTCTGGAATAACAAGAATCATATTCTATGTATTACTGTTCGCACCTTTGTGATGGGTCGGCTAAGTATCAGGCTCTGGAATCGATCCTGAGACGTGACAAAAGATTTATAGTCTCGTTTTTTGACGTGATAACGTCTGGTTGGTTTCTTGGTTTTCTGGCTTGTACGACTTTGTCGTTAATTCCGCCAGTGATAACGTCTTATAATTCGGTGAAGCCGGCTACACGCCCGCAAAACATGACGTCATGTAACGTTACCGTTACCGTTAGTTCGTCGTCCGTGCCAGGCGGACGAAGCTGAGCGCTGAGGACGCCACCCGCCGAGTCGAGCGGTATCACTACTCGCGCTATCAGCGTACTGATTTCTCAAGACGTTGTCACGTTTAACTATCGTCAGTAAACCGACTTTACAGACAACCATTTTTTTCTTCAAGTTCTTGGTTTTATCGGATACACTACGAGCGTTTGGCCCGTACTGTGGTTGAGGCCTTGGGCCCGTTTTCACTCGAACATTTCTTTCATTCACGAGTAAGGCCAATTGTCCACGTAGCTGCACGACATCCGCACGATTTCGACAATTGTCGGATGCAAGACGAATGCTTGCATCTTGCAAATAATGAAGTCTGTGTCCACGAAACGACAACGACACGACAGCCGCACGTCTTGCGTTTGTTCGTAAGATGCATGCATTCGACAAAAGACGCGTGCGTGGACAGTAGGCCTAAGGCTTGAGCTCAATTCACAGCCCACGAAAAAACTGTGCATGGTTAAAACAGCACTATCAGTATTACTCGATCGATAACTAAAACGCTATTGCCCTCTCTATATTTCAAGACAAAATAAAAAGAGAGAACAAAAGGAGAGATGAAATTCGGACCAGTAGGAACTGTATTGTCTGGCAATACAGTATTGCATGAGTCTAGAAGAAGAGGCCAGTTTGTATAGGTCAACTTTTAAAATGTTTTACCTTACACCTCACCTTATCTTAGGGGCTGTCCATTAATAACCCCTCTCTCCCCCTTGGTGATACGTGGTGAGGTTTAAAACTACCCCTCATCCCCCACCAAAAATCACGTGTATTTTTTAGTACCTACAAAGAATCTCTGGAATCGATCCTGAGACGTGACAAAAGATTTGTAGGCAATGATACCCGTGTTCGAAAATGACTTCAAAGACTTTTTTTCTTCAAGTTTTTGGTTTTATCGGATACACTACGAGGGTGCAACTAAGAAGGTATCGAAGAGGTTCGACTTTACTTTTGTGATAAGAACGTCTAGGCTGTTGAATGCGTTGCCTAAGGGTTTTTTGCCGATGGTTGCAATATTGGTGTCTTGAAATCGGATGAATCGGCTCCTTCTAGGTAACCACACTCCATCGTAGACCGCATCGTAGCCTAACACCGGGCGCGATGGCATAAAAGGTAAAAAAAAAAATGGTTGTCTGTAAAGTCGGGTTACTGACGTTAGTTGAACGTGACAACTTCAACTACGCCTTAGAGCGAGGTAACGCCGGCGGCGAGGTAACGGCGGTAACGTTACATGACGTCATGTTTTGCGGGCGTGCATCCGGCTTCATCGAATTATAAGACGTTGTCACGGCAAAAATACAGTAAAAAAAAATTGGCAGTCATAGGAACTGCCGATAGAAGTGAAAACTTATAACTCAAAATTTGATAGCTTACTTTGGAAACTACACGGGTGTTACCTGAGGGCGTGGCCTCGCCATCATGGCATGGCCATCTAGAAATGCGTCAGCATTTCTCATAGGCTGCTGCATTTCTAGATGGCCATGGCATGATGCCGAGGCCACGAGGCTTCCCGTCTTTTAATTTTTATCATTCGAACTTGATGCCTAAAATGTAATCCAACCTCATAGCATTACATACGTTTAAAAAAAAATTGCATACTTGTTAAGTCAGTCCTATTGTTACTATTTTTATTTGTATTATTAATCACTGCTTTTAAAGTTTTTAAATGAGCCTATGGCACGTAAACCAATGTTATAATTATTACTAAGCTGTACTACTAGGATTTAACTTACACTAGTATTTGTACATCTTGTTATTATTTTGATGTTTTAATAAAGATCTTTTGAAATTGAAAATTGAAAAAAATGGGAAATGCTGACGCATTTCTAGATGGCCATGCCATGATGGCGAGGCCACGCCCTCCGGTTACACCCGTGTAGTTTCCAAGGTAAGCTATCAAATTCTGAGTTATAAGTTTTCACTTGTATCGGCAGTTCCTATGACTGCCAATTTTTTTATAATATTATTTTTAAAGACCGGTATAAAGTATAATCTAATTCTAGTCGCGCGATGACTTCGCTCGTTGTCTGGCAACGGCGAGTCTACACGCCGGGTTCTAATTAAACATCACGCGTTTGTCGAAGAAATAAATACACGTGATATCTTACTATACCCCCTCCTCCCTTGCGATATTTCGTGATTTTTACCGAACCCCTCCCCTTTTCAACCTCACGTGATTAATGGACAGCTTACCTGCAAATTTGTAATAATATCAAGTTCAAAACTCGTAAAGGAACGTACTATCAGAGTCGAAGGTCTCATTGAACGCGGCCTGCACGTCGCGGATGTTGTCTCGCCCGGCGATGTTGTACAAGCTGTTTATTACTACTTTTAAACCTGGAAATTAAAAATAAAACACGTTGAATAAAATCCGGTTTGGAAGGACATGTTTTCGGAGAAATAAGTGGACGAAAAGATAAATAGACATTTATCTCTGGGTTCTGGGCTAGTTGGTGATTTGGCTAATTTTTAAATAGCCGCGTCGTAAAGCTGTCATTGGCAGGCGTGTTGCTTACCATCAGGTGTAGGTTTGCTCGTCTTGTCGCTCTATATAGAAGGCTTTTTCTTAAGGCCTGTTTTCATTTTGATTAGTACGCGTGCGAGTGAGTAGTGCAGGTGTTGAGTGATTGGTAGCAAACACGTGTGGACACCGATTGATTATTGCGAGTGCATAGTAATCAGTCATTCGCACTCGCACTCACACTCGCAATAATCAAAATGCAAACCAGCCTTTAGTTTTAAAATTAACGTGGTTGTCACATATATTTAATCGGTGCCAAACTGACAGCCAAAGATTCTTGAAAAAGGCCGCCGGACTCGGCCGAAACTACAGTCGGATTAACCGACCATATGACACATGAGTTACCCGTTTACTTTATTAAACTTTTTCTTAAAATAAAAAGTGACGCTTGATGGTAAAGGTTCTCGAATGGTGACCACGAACCGTCAGACGCAGTGTAGGACGGCCCCCCACACGATGGACCGATGATATGATGACCGGTGATATACAATATACAGATAAACAAAAAAAAAAACAAAAAAAAAATACACCCACTTGTGCTAACATACATACATATTAGCACACACGTACACACCCTCACACGCTTGCACACCCTTTCATGCACTCACTCACACACACACACACTCCCTTTCACGCACACATACACACACCCTCTCCTACATGTATACACGCACACGCACGGCGGTGAGTGGACAATTTTTTCCGAGAGACGTAAGGACTACTAATGTCATTTCAAGACTTTTTGCCCAGCTGCCATAGCGTGTTTTTTTTCTTTTTTCTTTATTTCTATTGTTATTTAACTTAATTTGCGTAAGATGATATTTAAATTTTGTTTTGGGAGAAGCCATTAGGTACCGAGATACAGTACTAAGTACTAGTTCGGACCTGATGGATTCAATTAATATGTGTTCATGTTCTTATGACAAATAAATAATTTGTATTTGTATGTTCGGTCGCGGGAAGTCTATGGATGGAGGCGGCACAAGACCGGTCATTGTGGATATCATTGGGGGAGGCCTTTATCCAGCAGTAGACGTCTGCAGGCTGCAGATGATAAAGATGATGATGAAGCTTGATGGTAAGCAACACTCTTGCCCATAACAGCACAGTGGTAAGCTAATTGAACATGAAGAGTTCAAATTACTGCCTAGTAGGTACAACACGGCGCTCGCGTCACCCAGATATAAGTACCTAAGTAATGTTTTTTGATTTATCTCTTTGCACCGTAAATTGTATGGAAATTCTGCTATTAAAATTGGAACACATCAAATTGGTATTTTATGTTTACACATAAAATTGAAAAAATGAGTCACGTACTCGTAAGTACGTTCCTTTAGACCTAAATAATGCATGCTCCCTTATAAATTAATAACGTTTACTTACTTCCGCGATTGGTTGACTGTGTTAGCTCTTCTAAGGCGTATTTAAATTCTGAAAAAATACAAAAACATGATTAGATACCGAGGATTTGATCTCAGTGCAGACTTTTTGTCACCCTTTATTTTGAGAAAGAAATAAACTAGTAACACTGTTAAAAGGGCTTTTTAATAATTATTTTTTATCGCTAAAAAGAAACACTACCAAGTTTTTAAATATGAATGTAAATGGATCGTCGTCGCTTAACGTGAGGCGAGGTGGCGGTCAAGTGTAAACCTATATTTGTAGTGGTAGGACTCTTAGCAGAGTCCGCCTGGGGAAGTACCACACCTTTGCCAAATATTCTACCGCCAAGCAGTAATGTGCAAACTTTACTGTGTTCCGGTTTGAAGGGCAATGATTCCAGAGAAATTACAGGGCTTAGAGACATAATATCTTAGATCTCTGGGTGACGAGCGCAGTGCAGTGCTAGGTAATGATTTGGACTATCATGTTTCAATAGCTGCGTGTTACTGTGCTGTTATGTGGCAGGCATGTTGCTTACCATCAGGCACATGACCTGCTCGTCTCGTCACTCTATGCTATAAAAAAAAAAAAAAAAAAAAAAACTAAAAAATAAAAGTGGACAAGTGCGAGCGTGCACGAAGGTTTCCGTACTACGAGTATTAGCAAATAAACGGCGAAAATATCTTTGGATTTATTTGAATTCCGTATATGTAGGTACATATACCATCAAAGTTTCCAAAGACAGGTTGTCATCCGATAGTTTTACTAAAATTTTGATTTTAACGACGAGGTCGAATGAGCGTTCAGTGTACTAGTGGCGCCATCTAGTTTGCTTGGGACGGACTAATCCAGCAAGAAACTGTCAAAAATTTAGTTTGTTGCATTGGGAGCCCCCGTTAGATATTTATTTTATTTTATTTTTAGTATTTATTGTTATAGCGGCAATAGAAATACATCATCTGTGAAAATGTCAGCTGTCTAGCTATCGCCGTTCTTGAGATACAGCCCGGTGACAAACGGACGGACCGACGGACAGCCAAGTCTCAGTAATAGGTCCCGTTTTTATCCTTTGGGTACGGAACCCTAACAACCTTTTCTGTTGATGTTGTTGACTGTACAAGATTACAAGGTAGGTACATAGTTCCGCCATTACTTACGTGATTGTTTAGTGATCTTCTTCAACAGAACCACGGCTTCTGATATCGACTGTGCTCTCATGATCTTGACGAATTCACGAATCGCTTCCCCGATGGCTGAAATATAACGGAAATGACAAACAATTTTAAATGTATATTAGTCTTAATTATTTTTCTCTATCTCGTTTTTTCGATCGGCTGTCCTGGCCGTCATCATCTATTTCTACGAAAACGTAATTTCGAAAAAAAACTCGCGACTTTCCTACTCTCGTTCTACTTCGTTTCGTCCGATACAACATTGTTTGACGTTTAAATGTTCTAAGCATACTCTAATTAGAGTATGCTTGTAAGTATGAACAAAACGACGGATCGAAATAGAATCGGAGTTGGAAAGTCGTGAGTTTATTTCGAAATTACGTTTTCTTAGAAATAGAGTAGACGTCCTGTTGCTGTTATCAATATCGAGTAAAAATAAACAAAAGAAAAATACGTCTGGAGTATGAGAGCCCACTTAAATTTTTTTTTGCTGTTTTTTAATTATTGTAAAATTGTTCATGCGACAACAGAAATAATAATTATCATCTTTGATAATTTCAACTGTCTATAACGGTTTACGAGATACCGCCTCGTGATCGTGACAGACGAACAGAAGAGTCTTAGGTAGTAGTGTTAGGACTCTTGGCAGAGTCCGCCTGGGGAAGTACCACACAGTTATTCTACCGCCAAACAGTAATGTGCAAACATTACTGTGTTCTGGTTTGAAGGGCAATGTTTCCAGAGAAATTACAGGGCTTAGAGATGTAACATCTTAGATCTCTGGGTGATGAGCGCAGTGCAGTGCTAGGTAATGATTTGGACTCTTCATGTTCCAATAGCTGCGTGTCACTGTGCTGTTATGTGGCAGGCATGTTGTTTACCACCAGGCACATGTCCTGCTCGTCTCGTCACTCTTTATTAAAAAAAAAACAGGGTCCCGTTTTATTTATTATTAATTTTTTTTTCAGTTTTGAAATATTTTTTTCTCACCTCCCGTTCTTGTTCCTAAGATGAGAAGATTAAATGCGCCATTCATATCTGAAAACAAAGAAAACAATAACTAACTATATTTTCTCCCAAAAAAAAAGAACCACCAATTTCAATTTTTTTTTTTTTTTTTTTTTTAACTTCTATAGGTTTACACTTGACCGCCATCTCGCCTGATGTTAAGTGATGATGCGGTCTACGATGGAGCGTGTTTACCTAGATAAAACCGATTCACTCTCGATTTGAAGACACAAAGATTGTAACCATCGGGGAAAACCCACTCAGGCAACGTATTCCACAGCTTAGACGTTCTTATCACAAAAGTAGAGTCGAATCTCTTCGTTCGTGTCTTTGGAACATCAACCATGAAACGATGTCGCTTTTTCGAGCTACGAGCATTCCGATAGAAAAAAGGACAAGGTGGTATCAGATCATGCAAATCAGTCGCACACTCTCCGAAGTGTATCCGATAAAAAACCGATAGGCTAGCAATTTTTCGGCGATATTCAAGACTTTGAAGTCTTTTTCGCACAAGAGTGTCGTTGCCTATGAGCCTTTTGGCACGTCTCTCGATCGATTCCAGAGCCTCCAGCTGATACTTAGCCGATCCATCCCAAAGGTGCGAACAGTACTCCATACAGGAGCGAATCTGTGCTTGATATATGTAAGCAACTGTTCAGACTTGAAGTACCTTCGCACCTTTGAGAGGACACCAAGTTTTTTGGCAGCAAGTTTAGCCTTGGACTCGATAAACGAGCCAAAGTTGAGCGTAGAGGTCAAAGTAACGTCCAAAAGTTCAAGACGGTCAGAGACCGGCACGGATACACCTCTAAAAGTTGGAGTCAGTTGGAAAGGACTCCTTTTAGCGGAGAACAGACACGCCTGCGTCTTACTCTCGTTGAACTTGACCAGATTGGCATCGCCCCATTTGGACACCGCATCAAGGGTCAAGCCCAAACGCTCGATCAGACTCTCTCTCAGTACCTGAGTTTGCTGCCCAGTGGGTCTTGCGCTAGATATGTAACTCTCTACAACGGTGCTATCATCTGCGTACCCATAGATACCGGGCTTCAACAGATCGTTGATATATATGACTCCGGCATTGATCCCCATTTGATCCGACGAGCAGCCATCAATGACGACTCGTATGGATCGATCCCTCAAGAAGTCCGATATCCAAGCAATGAACCCAGAAGACAAACCATAACTAGAAAGCTTGCTTATAAGGCCATCATGCCAAACCCTGTCGAAAGCCTTCGAGATATCCAGGGAGACTGCAAGTGCTTCCCCGTGTTTCTCAATAGCTTCACTCCAGATGTGAGTGACGTTCGCTAGAATATCCCCGGTGGACCGGTTTCGGCGAAACCCGTATTGCTGGTCACTGAGGAGGTCGTTCGATTCTAGGTACGTCAGGAGCCTGTGTTTTAAGACACGTTCCATAGTCTTGCAGAGTATGGACGTGACTGAGATGGGCCTGTAGTTGACAGGGTCAGCACGACTACCTTTTTTGGGCACAGGTTGCACATTGGCAAGCTTCCAAGACTTCGGTACTAGCCCGGTTTGGAGAGAGAGTCTAAATAGGCGTGTCAATATCGGTGACAACTCAGGCGCACAAGCCTTCAATACTAGAGCAGGAATACCATCTGGGCCACTGGCTTTATTCACGTCCAGATTGCGTAGCACTTTGCGAACCTCCTTTTGGCGAATGCGTATCTCTGACATAAAAGTCGAACAGCCAGGTGGAGTAGGAGGAGTCGCGCTACCAGCATCTAGACAATTTAAAGTTACTTGGTTAAATCATTATCTTTATTCATAGAATTTCATTTTACACGTAAAAAAAAGTGAAAAAACACTCGACTAAAGGCGACGGGCCAATTTCCACGGGCATTTGCCCCACAGCAAAAGTGCAGGAGACTCTACCAAAATTAGATCATTAAATAGAATTTTTAATATATATTGAGGAGCCGTTAATGTTTTTATTCTGCATAGCCGGCTTTAAGAGATAGCAACTAAAACAACTGAAAAAAATAACGAAATTCCTTGTGCTGTGTGAGTTTCGAACGAATCGAGCATATTTTACATTCTCTTTGGAATCGAGTTTCGAACGAATCCGAGGATGTGTCAATTTTATTCACTTTTTTTTTTATTTTGGCGTTGCACGTATTTTTTGTTTTCCTATATTACGTATTTAAATATTTTCAAGTTTTACTAAAAATCGTCAAAGAAGCACGTTCACGAACATCAAATAATTTATAATAATCCACCATTTATATTACATATTGCCACTCGAAAATATACAAGTTAAAGAAAATATACAATGAAGCGACATGTTTGTCAAAATGACACAAGCAGGTGAAAAACATGGCTGACTTTGAGTACAGTCATTAAAGTACTTTTTATTCACACCAATTTGCAATCCCCGCTTGGCACGTTAGTATTGAATGTACAGTTTGCATTATTTAATTATATGTTATTTAATAAATAAATAACTTTTGTAGGTCTCCGGGGCTAATTAAGTACATAAACTTGAAACGACGTGGGGCAGAAATGAGCCGTCTCCTTTCATGCATTTTATTAAACCAACTAAAACTAAATACACTGTTCCAATGAGACAACGAAAATGCGAAGTAAATGAATATTTTGCTAGTATTTCATATAATTAATGAAGTAATTCTGCGTAAGTACCTACACACTCTTTTTGTCCACCGATTGTTCCATACTAATATTACAAAGCTGAAGAGTTTGTTTCTTCGAACGCGCTTATCTCAGGAAATAATGAACTGATTTCAAAAATTATTTCATTGTTGGATAAGTACGTACTTAATCCCTGAGTTCTATATGCTATATTTTATCATGGGCGACGCCGGGGCGGACCGCTAGCATTCTGTATTATCTATTCTATGCCGCTAGTATTAAACTACCAACTAGACCACTTTAAACGACCAATGAGCCGTTTTCCGACGAGACAAAAAGACATGGTTTAATAAAACGATAATAGGAGGCGCTTGTAGGTCTTTTGGTTTGTTGTCAAAAGCGGTAGGCATAATGGGACTCAATGAGCCGTTTTCCGACGAGACAAAAAGATATGGTTTAATAAAACGATAATAGCCACTCTAGCCCCAAGCGGCCCAATTGGGCCAAACCGGTTTTTGGGACTTTAAAACATTATTTTTACATGATGTACATACTCGATGATTAGTTTATTTTGATGCCTAAGAGATAGGATATTATATGAATAAATACATTGTCGTTTACAGACACACAAAATTTAGTTTCATTTTTGAGTGATAATTTTTTTGTGTAACGTTTACATAATAAATAATAAGTGGCCGGAACAATGGGATAGGAGGCGCTTGTAGGTCTTTTGGTTTGTTGTCAAAAGCGGTAGGCATAATGGAACTCAATTCATTCAATTTGCGAAAGCACGACTTCTAGTAATAAATAATAAACTACTTTATCCATGTACGCATTTTATTCGAATGAAAACTATATCAAAACATCAAAATTTCAAAACAAATTCGTAAACCTGATGAAAGACAAAATATATATTTTTTAAATTTATTCTTGGCTATGGATACTAATCCTTCAACCGAGAGAGTATCTCTCTACTTAGTCTGTGGATAAAATATTGTCGTATCAGTGTTGCTATTTATATCTTTGAATTTTCCTTCTACTTTGGCTTAGTTGGTGTCTATTGCCTCGGGAGTTCTAAAGATTTTTACTGAAAAGGGATTGTGATCAGTAACGGTTTTTATTACATTATCAACCTAATTAGCTATTTTTAATCCCAATATTTTAAAATTAAAAAATACACTTTTTACACTATACTTTTTCCCTGAAAACGGGTAGGGTCTCTAAAGGGATTACACTGTTGAGAGTATATGGTAGAGACAGATCTATCTGCATATCGAACAATCGCCATCTAGTGCGTCCGTTGGAACTATTTTTGTCTCGTCGGAAACTCCCTCATTCATTCAAGTTTTTTTTTTTTTTTTTTAACTTTTATAGGCTTACACTTGACCGCCATCTCACCTGATGTGAAGCGACGATGCGGTCTACGATGGAGCATGCGAAAGCACAACTTCTAGTAATAAATAATAAACTACTTTATCCATGTACGCATTTTATTCGAATGAAAACTATATCAAAACATCAAAATTTCAAAACAAATTCGTAAACCTGATGAAAGACAAAATATATATTTTTTAAATTTATTCTTGGCTATGGATACTAATCCTTCAGCCGAGAGAGTATCTCTCTACTTAGTCTGTGGATAAAATATTGTCCTATCAGTGTTGCTATTTATATATTTGAATTTTCCTTCTACTTTGGCTTAGTTGGTGTCTATTGCCTCGGGAGTTCTAAAGATTTTTACTGAAAAGGGATTGTGATCAGTAAAGGTTTTTTATTACATTATCAACCTAATTAGCTATTTTTATTCCCTATATTTTAAAAGTTTAACACAATATAAAAATTGTTTTAGTATGAAATTCCTTAATGTAGGTATTTAGGGTTTTTATAGAAGGTAGACATACCAAACTAATCAGCTAAGCTAAGAAGAGATGTATCTAAATTTAAGTATATAAATAATGGATGTGTTAACGAAAACTCTAAAATTTTAAATTATCACAAATAATTTAGATTCGATTTTTTCCCTGAAAACTGGTAGGGTCTCTAAAGGGATTACACTGTTGAGAGTATATGGCAGATCTATCTGCATCTCGCACAATCGCCATCTAGTGCGTCCGTTGGAACTATTTTTGTCTCGTCGGAAACTCCCTCATTGTTGTATATTTATAGTATCTGAATGTCGGAAACGGCTTGAACGATTTTCATGAAATTATGTATCCAGGGGGCTTCGGGGACGATAAATCGATCTAACTAGGTAGGTTTCAATTTTTTTAAACGCATTTTATGCGCGTTTTTAGACAATGAAAAACTGTTACATTAACATTGGAATGCGACGGTAAATTTCGCAGCCCTGCGGGTAGTAATTTAGCTCAGTCGATAAGGTCATGAAGCAGTAGACCCCGGGTTCAAATCCAGATGGCTCTTTTTTTTCAGGTTCTATTTTCTTTCATTAATTTTTTGATAAAATCTGTTACTGGGAGCCTTTATAGCCTGTATATATCTAAGTATACTCAGTGTTTAAACCGAGCAAAGCTCTGTCACTCTTAAACACTACAAATTAATAATCTTATACGCCCCGGGGGTCTACCGCCTAACGAAAAACGCTTTGACGCTTTGACATTGCCGTCTCTTTCATTTCAAGCGAGAAGAAAAGAGACAGCAATGTCAAAGCGTTTTTCGTTAGGCGGTAGACCCCCCGGATGATAAGATATATAAAGTAGACTCACCAACTTCGTTCTGCATGAGCCGCATGATGCGCGGGAACTCCGCGGGCCCGATTCCCCCCGTGATGTCCAACACCTCCTGCCTCACCCCCGCCACTCCTGAAACAAACAAACAACTTGCCAGCGTTAGGATGTTTGGAACTGCCGATACAAGTTACAACTTATAACTCAGAATTTGATAGTTCACTTTAAAAACTACGCGGGTGAAACCGGAGGGCGTGGCCATGAGCATGGCCATATAGATATGCGTTAGCATCTAGATGGGTTAGAAGCTTTATGACTTCATCTCGATATGACTAGATAGCGGGTATGACTAAATAGATTTAAGACTAAATCTCGATATGACTACATCGCGTTAGGTCCACATCGCTTTTGAACTAGATCTCGAAATGTCCAGAAGATAGCCAATGGAAAATGCTGACACATTTCTAATGGCCATGGTCCCGAGTTTACCCGAAGATTTCTTATCATTCCTGAGCGTGACGCTAGAATTCTATTCCACGAAAAATCTGCCTGTGGCGCGCCAAAAGAAGGTTTCACTTCAAAAACAACATTTTTTAAACTGTTGTAAGTTTTCACTTGACCGCTATCTTGCCTGATGATACGGTCTACGATGGCGTGCTTACCTAGAAACGATTCACTCTCGATTTGAAGACACTAAAAATTGTAACCAGCGGAAGAAACTCATTCAGGCAACGCATTCCACAGCCTAGACGTTCTTGACACAAAAGTAGTCAAATCAATCTCGCCGTTTGAGTAGTTGGAACGTCAACCATGAATCGATGCCGTTTTTATAGCTACAAGCGGTCCGATAGAAAAAAAGGGTAAGGTTAAGGGTAGGTTAATGTCTGATTTTGTCCATCCCAAATCCCAAGGTAGCCAGGAAGAAATCGCTTTCAGCGAAAAGTCTGTCATTTCATGTGAATTTATTTTGTATCACTGGTCGTACTATTTTCACACATATTGTAAGTAATTTATTAATTAATTCAACTAAGCCCCGTGAAAGTACAAAAATCAGTAGGTACTTACCATCGACGTGGTTGGAACTTTTATGCTTGAAGTAATCACAAACTTCGTGAATATCTGCAAAAATAACAATTATTAAAACATATCCATGGACATTCCTCACATAAACTAGCCACAAACTAAGCAAAGGTTGTATTATAAGAGCCCATGCCCAGTAGCTGGTGGGTATCGCGGTTGTTGTGGTGGAATCTTTAGCCACGGTGGTGGGACCTTTCACTGCCGACCATCTTCGTAGCCGATTCGTTTGACAGTAAGATTTTGTAGTGGTAGGACTCTTGGCAGAGTCTGCCTGTGGAAGAACCACACCTTTGCCAGTTATTCTACCGCCAAGCGTTATGTGCTTGTTCTGTTACGAGACAGGCATGTTGCTTACCGTCTAGCACATGTCCTGCTCGTCTCGTCACGCTTTATTTAAAAAAAATTGGCAGTCATAGGAACTGCCGACAGAAGTGAAAACTTAAAACTCAAAATTTGATAGCTTATCTTGGAAACTACATGGGTGTAACCGGAAGGCGTGGCCTTGCCATCTTGGCATAGCCATCTAGAAATGCGTCAGCATTTCCCATTGGCTGATGCGTTTCTAGATGGCCATGCCATGATGGCCTGTCCACGCCTTTTCAGCATTTCCTACTGACGTATTTCTAGAAGGTCAATAGCCATGGTCCCGAGTTTACCAGAAGCTTTCTTATCATACCCGAGCGTGACGAATGAATTCAATTCACAGCCCACGAAAAATCTGTCTAGGCGCGCCTAAAGAAGTTTTCACTTCAAAAATTAATGATGGAGCGAGAGAGGAAGCCTCGGTTATGCGTGGAGGCAGAAGTGGACACAGGGGCAAGCCCGAAGGGGGATACTCAGGCTTACACCTTGTCTACACTTGGGGGGCCTGGGGCGTTGCACATTTAGGGCCCTCTGGCACACCACCTATGTCCTTGCGAGGAGGTGGCAAGCCCCTGGTCTCTAGTGCTTAGTGAGAGGCGAGCCAATATCACCGATCAATAGCAGAGCCTGGTACTTAGCTGACTTATCCCAAAGGTGTGAACAATATATAAGAACAGAGTTATGTACATTTATTGCACTTTATACATTCTTTGACATTCCTCACATGGATGAACTGCAAGATCTACTAATGCAAGACCTTAGACCCTGGATACTGGACATATTGATCAAACTCAAAAACACAAGACAATATCCTGATGAAACACAAGACGTTGTCGAAATTGTGCTCACCAAACATTTATCTCACACAAATATATATCACAACCAAATAGAAGCCAGAAATGAATCGAAGATGAAGAATCAGATGACATAAATAAAAACCAGAAATTAATAGAAGATGAGGAAGAAGAAGACTTTAATCAGCTGACTATTATTTAAAAAAAAATTGTTGTTTTTATTTAAAAATTAAGACTAACAAATTGTCTTGCCAGACATATTGCATGCCTCTCGCAGAGGCCAGTTTGTATGGGGCAACTTTTAAAATGTTTTGTATTATCTTATCTTACCTACAAACAGCAATAAAATTTTTGTATTTATATTTGTATTTGTTGGACGGAGTTGAATGATGATCAACTGTTCAGACTAGACGTAGCTTCGCAACTTTGAGATGACTCCTACTTTTTTGGCAGATAATTATTTAGCCATGCAGTCGACGAAAGAGTCAAAGTTGAGAGAAAACGTTAAAGTAACGCCCAAGCGTTTAATATGGCCAATAATAATCCGAAACATATAAAGCTGGGTACGCTTCCGATTGGTAGTGGGCTTTAACAGCTGGATTATCTGTAGACCTTTTATTGGTTTATGGAAAATTCAGGTGTGCTTAGTGTAAGTAGTTAGTTAGGTATGTAGCGTAGTGTAGTTCTCATTGTATTTTAGTTTTGTTAATAAAGACCTGCCTTCTGAAAAAAAAACTTCAGAAAGTATAATATTTCAAAAAGTGAGTTAGTTGTCTAGTTCGCTTCAATGAAAGCGAGTATTCTTTCTATTCATTTATGTTTTGTTTCTTTTCAGTCTTACTTTTCGTCTACCTATACCTACATTTTTATACTTAGGATATTTATACTTCTATACTTACATTTTTCTCCCGACATCTTCTGCAAGCTTTCAAAAATTCCATCAAAATCAGCGTGGCCGGTCAGCGGCCGCAGGATCTTGAACGCTTTGAATACATCTGAAATAGATTACAATTATGAATTGGTAAACATTATGCTAAAAGTATAAATTACAAACAGCTCCTCGCGATTTTAACCACGTAGATAGATAGATAAACACTTTATTGCACTTAAATTAAAAAATGAAACAAAAGTTACTTATAACTAAACCAAATAAAGTAGCAATAGGGTACCGGACTGGGTCAAAAATACACCATCCTAATTAGTCCGTCAGCTAGATCATGGAAAAATATTGGATACGTATTTTTTGTTTTTTCAAAATATTAAAAAAAGATATAGACCATCAAACTTCGAGAGTCGGGGATAGCGACGTCACTCGTGAGTAAAAACCGTACTCACAAGTGACGTCACACGAAACTTCGAAGCGCTCTATCTTCGTCATTTTTTGTTTGTGAAACAAAAGAAAAAATACGTGTACAATATTTTTTGGCAATCTACTTAACGGGCTACTTAGTTTTTTTGAGGATTGTACCCTATTGGCGACCTTATCACTAAAAGCGATCTCTTCCAGGCAACCATAGGATGGAAAGAGAGATATGAGAATAAGGTTCCCGTTTCAGCAATTTTCCTGCGATAGAAAGTAGCCTATGTGCTGTTCTAGACTATATATAATTAACTAGCAGCACCCCGCGGGTTTTCCCGTTCTTGTTATTTTCCTAAAGTAGCCTAAGTAGTATTCTATACTCTATCTATGTTTATAATTTCGATAATTTAAGTAAATTTCGGTAACTTAAAGTATCGTTCAGATGTCGTTCAACAAACATCTAAAGTTTGACATTTATAATATTACTAGCTTTTACCCGCGACTTCGTCCGTGCGAATGATTACGAACCAACAATTACGAACTTCCATATAAACATTCATCCCCCATTTCAACCCTTTTCTCGCAATAAATTAGCATATGTCTTTTTATGATATCTAGTTTATCTGTATACATTTTTTCAAATTTTCAAAATTTCATTAAAGTCGGTTCTGTGGATATCTTTGAAAACGACGGAATTTGCATAGAACCGTTCATCCCTTGTTTAACCCTCTTAGGGGTTGAATTTCGCAAAGCCCCGTCTTAGCGATCGCCTACGTGCTAAGAGACACCTCCATGCAAAATTTCAGATTCCTAGCACTTGTAGTTTCTGAGATTTCGTGATGAGCGAACTTTCGCTTTTACATATTTAGAAGATAGTTGTAGCTCAGTGACGTCGGAACGACTCAACGGATCGGAATTTGTAATCCAGTATAATTATAATCTAGTATAGCACACCACATAAATATGTAGGTTTCTTTAACACGGAAAATTTACGGAATCTACGCGTTTAGTAAACAAATAAATAAGAAATATCTTACCTTCTTGATTTGTGAATTCCCTAAGAAGATCCACGATGACTTTGATGTCTGAAAAAACAAACGCAAATAAGTTTTTTTTAACTACAATAGGTTTCTTACTTTACCATCATAATACATTCAACAGTACACAGTATATAGTGCCACCAAATTATATGTTGAACGGGCAAAAACGGTACTATTGAGTTACGACTCAGAAATTGTCTAATTTTGAAATTGGTAGCAACATCTTTCGATCGTGGCGTCATCACTACATTCTACAGATAAGTTGGTCGCAACCATAGTAAAGATTGTATTAGACACTGGTACGAGATTGTGTTTGTACAAACCAATCACCTCTTTAAATTTCTATCTAGACACCAGTCACACGCCAACAAATATATTAGGTCTAAATATCAGCTGAAAACCAGATAGATGTACCTATGTTTGTAGCGGTAGGACTCTTGACAGAGCCCGCCTGGGGAAGTATCGCACCTCTGTTAGTTATTCTACCGCCAAGTAGTAATGTGCAAACATTACTGTGTTCCAGGTTGAAGGGCAATGTTTCCAGAGAAATTACAGGGCTTAGAGAAATAACAACTTAGATATCTGGGTGACGAGCACAGTGCAGTGCTAGGTAATGATTTGAACTCTTGATGTTCCAATAGCTGCGTGTCACTGCGCTGTTATGTGGCAGGCACGGTGCTTACCATCAGGCACATGTCCTGCTCGTCTCGTCACTCTTTATTAAAAAAAAAGATGTCAGGTCCTCCCCGCTAGGGGCTAGGGCTAGGACCATCCCAGAAGGAGATGCCCCCTTCTGGGATGCCAGGTCGTTCCTTGATCTTCCCTACCATAAACCGACCTACCAAAAGCCGACGCTTCAACTTTGGTTCCATGAATTTATACTCGAAGTAAAATAAAAATTAAATACAAATTTATAAAAAAAACACGGCAGGCTCTGGCACCAAGTACTTAACACAGTTTTTTAACTAGTTCGGGTGTCAGACAGACATTACTAAAGATAGTTTTATCAACAATGCACTGTGTATGATTTTAAGAAATTTGGTTTATTATGTTAAAACTGTGTGAATGTATTACGTTTCATAAAAGTTAAATACTATAAAAATTAAACCGGCCAAGTGCGAGTGCAAGGGACTCTCGCACGCCATTACCATATCAAATAAACGGCCAAAACCTCTTTGTCTTTATTCGAATTTTTTTATACAATGCAATTTCTGCAGACAGACAAAAAGTTTTATTAAAATATTGATTTTTGGCTCATGATTCTGACGATGAATTCGATATCGCGTTTTATTTTTACTAGTGGCGTCATCTGGTTTATTTAGGACAAACTAATCGAGTAAAAATCAAGCTCGTTGTATGGGAGACCCCTTAAGTAATGTTTTTATTTTCTTTTTAGTATTTGTTGTCATAGCGGCATAGCGGCAATAGAAATACATCATCTGTGAAAATGTCAACTGTCTAGCTATCACCAATCTTGAGATATAGCCTGGTGATAGACGGACGGACGGACGGACGGGCGGACAGCCAAGTCTAAAGGGTTCCATTTTCACCCTTTGGGTACGGAACCCTAAAAAGTAAGTAATAATCTCACTAGAAGTCCCTTGTAGCGTGTCCATGAATTCAATGACGAATTTCCAACTGCGTGACCCGCGAGCCTTCCGCATGAAACTATATGCTGCCTCTTTTTCTGTGAAAACAAATGTTAATTAAATCATTAGTATTGTAAAAAACTTAAACATCGTTTTAGTCAACTAGGTTCATGTTTTTGAAGTTATACTTCTTTTGGCGCTTTAGGGAAAAATAAAATGGTGAAGGAAAACATTGTGACGAAACCGACATGTAGCTAGAATCTTTCAAGGTCATGTGTCATCCATCAATCCGCAACGGGTCAGTGGTGTGGATTATGGTCTTGACTCTCTTGCAAGTATCTGGGCCTCGACTCCCATCATTGGGAACCTTAGTGCGCTAATTACTACCTACGCAAGGTTCTAGATCCACCTTGGGGCGTGAGGGTCCGAAAACCTCCATGTGGTGCTCCCTGGGCATCACACACCAACTCGTCTCGGTGGCTTTTCATTTTATCGCGCATGGGTCCGCGTTTGACCACCAGCTAGCCTGATTGTAAGCCTTAGTAAGACCTAGAAATTACATCACTCTGACCGTAAAATGTTCTATATTGTATCTCTCACGGAACAAAGAGGCCGGCAACTTATTCCACTCTAAAGCAGTACGTATGAGGAAAGTGTATTCCACGGATATCGGGTGTATTCAAACCGTTTTGTCCGAATTTTAGAAATGTCTGGAGCTCAATCGTAGAAAAAGTTATGTAAGTAGAGAGTACTCTCAGATATTCAACATAATCTGTCTGAAAACTTATTCTCCCGATCGTTGCGCGGGCGCCGCGACGCTCAGTCTAAAACATCGGTCACGTTTGACCGCTTGGGAATGGAGTACACAGTGTACTCCATTATAAATATTACTTTTCTACAAAAAGCTCCAGAAGGTTCTTGACCTGCACCTGAGCCGTGAGCTAATTGTTCTATTTACATTTGAGCCGTGACTCGCCAAGACATACTTTTATGATACGTGGATCCACGGTCCATCTTGGTGTGTGATGGGTAATGCGGGCCGGGGAAGGACGAACTTCTGCATATGATCCTCGCCCTTTGAGGGGCACACGTAGAAGTTCTTTTGGGAGTGAATGGCATGACTTGGAATGTTACTCGGCTGATAGTTATTATGTAACTCAAG
The DNA here is from genome assembly GCA_963693475.1 of Ectropis crepuscularia. Classification (NCBI taxonomy): domain Eukaryota; kingdom Metazoa; phylum Arthropoda; class Insecta; order Lepidoptera; family Geometridae; genus Ectropis; species Ectropis crepuscularia. The sequence goes on from OY856364.1 coordinate 16,849,740, forward strand.
ATTTCAGCCGGTTCAAACAGACAGATCATAAAAATATGACTTGGTGAATCGCGGCTCAAATGTAAATAAAACAATTAGCTCACGGCTCAGGTGCAGGTCAATAACCTTCTGGAGCTTTTTGTAGAAAAGTAATATTTAACCACAGAGTACTCCATTCCCAAGCGGCCAAACGTGGCCGATATTTTAGACTGAGCGTCGCGGCGCCCGCGCAACGATCGGGAGAATACATTTTCAGACGGATTATGGTATATATCTGACACAGCAGCATCTCTACTTACATAGCTTTTTCTACGATTGAGCTCCAGACCACAGAGTAGTCGGAGTATCTTTGTTAACTTGTGAGCTGATCTGTGAGCCAGTTTACAGATGCAGCTCAAACGCTTGAGCCGTAAGTCGCAGCTCAAGTTTTTCTAGTGGGTTACTCCTGACTATAATGGAAATAACTGCTTGCCATTTATCGCAATCTAGAAGTAAGGTAGCGGTTCGCGCCGCGACTGCGACGCGAGACCGAGACCGGAGACCGCGACCGGAGACCAAGACAGGCACTTGACACTATGGAATTGTATGGACGCCAGTTCGCGCCGAGATCGCGACCGCGACCTGTCTCTGCCTCCTGTCGCGGTCTCAGCGCGAACTGGCGTCCATACAATTCCATAGTGTCAAGTGCCTGTCTTGGTCTCCGGTCGCGGTCTCGCGTCGCGGTCGCGGCGCGAACTTGTACCTTTAGATGTTGCCTCAGTAACGACGTCTAGTTGTTTAAGAGGTAACTTACCAATAAATCTCAAATATTTGTGCGTGTTAGAGAGGTATAACGCCATCTAGTTAACTAAAAATCGTATAGTGTTATGCATAAACAAAAGCAGCCAACTAAACGCCCCCACTGTTGGGACTCGAGGCCTTCTCTCGCAAGGAGAGAGTCAAGGCCAAAATCCACCACGCTGGCACCGTGCGGGTTGTTGGATAATACATGACCTCGAAAGATTTTAGGTAATGTTTTCTCATGATGTTTTCCTCCACCGATTAAAAGTAGCAGCATTACGCACATGACTTCGTAAAGACAGTGCTACGTACGTGTGGGATGTGAACCCGGGGCATGTTGGATACCAGCCCTTCGTTGAGTGTTTCTCGCGTACTTTAGGGGGAGGAAGCTTGATATTGGCGGGGGTGGGGAGTGTTCGTTCTATCTATATTATCTATTCTATGCCCGGGGTCTGCCGTTCTCTCGACTAGACCAGCCGTCCAGCCGTAACTAGTACTGTTATGAGTAGGTACTTGAGATATTAAGTTAAATCTTTATTATAACTTACTTTTAATTCCCGTAACTTCCATCACGTACTTGATGACGTCTGCTTCCTCTGAAAATATAATAAAAAAATTAAAACAAGCACTTTAGTACTATACTGAGTAATTTACTTCATTTGATACTTCAAATAACAAATATTAGCAGGCGTAGGGACTCCCGGTAGAAGTGCAGACTTATAACTTAGTTTACATTTTTTTAGTATTAAACAGCGAAACGATAAGTCACCTGGACGTCTACTCTCTTTCTACGAAAACATAATTTCGAAATAAACTCGCGACTTTCCAACTCCGATTCTACTTCGATCCGTCGTTTTGTCCGTTTAAATGTTCTAAGTCTACTCTAATTAAGGCCGATTTAAACTGAACGAACATAGAGCTAGAGCTGGAACAAGAGCATTCTTTCTCGATCTTTTAGTGTAAACGAAAGATCGTTCTTAGCGTTTTCCATATTAAAAAAATTGGCAGTCATAGGAACTGCCGATAGAAGTGAAAACTTGCTGTTGCCCTGGTACTGGTACCTAGGGGCAAACGCAACTCTTTTATATTTCTGTTATCCTGGTATCTGGAGATAAACGCTGGGCTGTTGGAGGTAGGTAATCGAAACCTTTACTGTTTCTGTTGCCCTGGTTTTTACCGTTTTTACCGAGTTTACCCGAAGATTTCATATCCGATCCGATCCATTATCATATCCAAGCGTGACGATTGATGAATCCATTTCACAGCCCACGAAAATTCTGTCTATAGCGCGCCTAAAGAAGTTTTCACTTCAATATTCCATAGAATCTTTGCGAACGTAAACAAAACAACGAAAGAATGCTCTACGTTTGTTTACACCAAATGAATTTGATACAGTGGGGATAGAATGAGCATTCGCTCGTCTGATGTAAATCGGCCGTTAGAGTAGGCTTAGAACATTTAAACGTCAAACAACATTGTATTGGACGAAACGAAGTAGAACGAGAGTAGGAAAGTCGCGAGTTTTTGAAGTGAAAACTTCTTTAGGCGCGCCTAGACAGATTTTTCGTGGGTTGTGAATTGAATTCATTCGTCACGCTCGGGTATGATAAGAAAGCTTCGGGTAAACTCGGGACCATGGCTATTGGGCATCCAGAAATACGTCAGCTAATGGGAAATGCTGAAAGGGCGTGGACAGGCCATCATGGCATGGCCATCTAGAAACGCATCAGCCAATGGGAAATGCTGACACATTTATAGATGGCCATGCCAAGATGGCGAAGCCACGCCCTCCGGTTACACCCGTGTAGTTTCCAAAGTAACAAATTCTGAGTTATAAGTTTTCACTTCTATCGGCAGTTCCTATGACTGCCAATTTTTTTTTCGAAATGACGATTTCTTAGAAATAGAGTCGACGCCCTATATAGCTACAGATATACTGATATTACGTATGTCGGTGTCGTGAGCTCACAATATTGTTTCCTGTCAAAAACTGCTCAAAGCGGGCAAAGAACTCTGTACTCTATAGCTCTCTCTATAGGTACGTCTCGTCACTCTACCTATACTAAAAAAGAATAGTTATTTATTTTAAATAAAGAGTGACGAGACGAGCAGGGTAGCGATTCTAAATGCAATCCGAATGATTCAAAATCGGAATGACAATCCCTGTCTCTGTCGTGCTACTTACATCATAATGTAATATTATCTCTGTGCTTAGAGTAAGGAATACAATATCTCTGTGCCTTGTAATTTCACTGGAAACATTGCCATTCAAACCGGAACGCAGTAACGTTTGCACCATGCGTTTATTTGCTTACTATCACGTGTCATTCACGCATTTCACGCGGTTTTGTAACGAATTTTGGCTGTGCGCAATTCTTTACACAGACACAATTTACACAAAAGAACATTTTTGTTTTCCCTGTAAGTAATTATTTTCAGTTAGAGTAATTGAACAAGTGGCTGGCGAGGTCGCGTGTAGTCAGTACTCGGTAATTTAGATTACGCAGAAAGGATTGTAATTTTTTTTTGAAGTGAAAACTTCTTTTGGCGCGCACCAGACAGATTTTTCGTGGGCTGTGAATTGCAAGCAAGCATCATGCTCGGCAATGAAAGAAATCTTCGGGTATCCATCTAGAAATGCTGAGGCATTTATAGAAAGCCATGCTCATTACCACGCCCTCCGGTTTCACCCGCGTAGTTTCCAGAGTGAGCTATACAATTCTGAGTTATGAGTTTTCACTACTATCGGCAGCTCCCATGACTGCCAATTTTTTTTAAGTTAATCGTGGTTAAACCTTCTTTTGGGGTGCCACAGACAGATTTTTCGTGGGCTGTGAATTGAATTCTAGCGTCACGCTCGGGAGAAGTTCTGCTAGTTTCCAAAGTAAGCTGTTAAATTCCTTTATTTTATTTATTTATTTATTATTTACATAACAGTACAGTGGCATGTAGCTATTGACATATGAAAAGTGCAAATCATTACCTAGCGCTACACAACGCTGGTCAACAAGAGATGTAACATGTTATATATCTCTATGTCCTGTAATTTTAACTTCATTGAAATATTGCCCTTTATACCGGAACATAGTAATGTTTTAGCTACACTGCCTGGCGGTAGAATGACCGGCAAAGGTGTGGACGGCCGCTGAAATTATATCTGCGCATTCACTATTAACCTAGCATCATTGCATCTACCCTACACATTTCAACAAGACATAGACAAAATACCAACTCGAAATGCTGTGAACTGGAAAAGCTTGGGAGTCCCTGATTATAATACACCTGACGGGGGTGTCTCCTCACAATCACCATAGATCATAGGTCAACCAGGACGTCTACTCTCTTTCTTCGAAAAACGTAATTTCGAAATAATCTCGCGACTTTCCTACTCCGATTCCACTTCGACCTGTCGTTTCGCCCGTTTACTAATTAGAGTAGGCTAGTAGGAGTAGAAAGTATCTCTCTACCTAGTCTGTGGAGTCATCATCATCATCATCATCAACAGCCCACTAAACGTTCCCACTGCTGGGACTCGGGGCCTTCTCTCGCAAGGAGAGAGTTTAGACCATAATCCACCACACTGGCCCAGTGCGGGTTGGCGGATGACACATGACTTCGAAAGATTCTAGGTACATGTCGGTTTCCTCACGATGTTTTCCTTCACCGTTTTAAGTTAGCGGCATTACGCACATGACTTCGAAAAGACAGTGGTGCGTGTGGGGTTTGAGCCCGGGGTCTCCGGATCGGCACGCGCCGTTCTCCCGACTAGACCAGCCGTAACTTCTGTGGAGTAGAACATGTAAACGTCAAGCAATGTTCGATCGGACGAAACGATGTAGAACCGGAGTAGCAAAGTCGCGAGTTTATTTAGAAATCACGTTTTTTCGTAGAAAGAGAGTAGACGTCCTAAACTTTTCATCAGTCGCCGAGTCCTACGTACAGGAAGCACACTCCTTTCGGTCAAGTGTATCCTGTCTGTGTTACCTTGCGATGTAAGTAGCTTTGTTTTGGTGTAATTTTGAGCAGTTCTCTGAACCAAGAATACATTCGTAGTTTGGTTTATTGACAGATTAGCCAACCAAAAATTACGATTGCATCAGATTCTTACTATCAACAAGTTCTTTTACCTACATCTATACAGGGTTTTTTTGTTCGCATGCAGTGCCATTAAAGGCACAGATTCGCTCTTGTATGGAGTACTGTTCGCACCTTTGGGATGGGTCGACTAACTATCAGCTCGAGGCTCTGGAATCGATCGAAAAGCGTACCAAAAGGCTCATAGGCAAAGACACTCTAGTGCGGAAAAGAAGTCTTGAACATCGCCGCAAAATTGCTAGCTTATCGGTTTTTTATCGGATACACTTCGGAGAGTGTGCAACTGATCTGTATGATCTAATTCCACCTTGCCCTTTTTTCTATCGCACTTCTCGTAGCTCGAAGAGGCGGCACCGGTTCATGGTTGATGATCCAAAGACACGAACGAAGAGATTTGACTCTACTTTTGTGATTAGAACGTCTAGGCTGTGGAATGAGTTCCCTGTGTGGGTTTTTCCTGATCTTGATCGCTCCATCGTAGACCACATCGTTGCTTTTACATCAGGCGAGATGGCGGTCAAGTGTAAACCTATAAAAGTTAAAAAAAGGCGCACCGGTGGCACACTGAGTTCTGCAATAAATTACTGAGCTATATAGCTTTCGAGAATTAGCGTGCTTACAAAAATAAATTGTCAAAAAAGGCCTGCATCTATATAATGATACCAACGTGAAGCTATAATGATACCAACGTGAAGCTAATTTTTGAGAAAGTTGAATTTGCGCGGACCTAGGAGTATGAAATTTCCCGCACTAATAATAAGTTTACATAGAGGAGAGCAGAAAATTAAGATATTGTTAAAATTATGCATTAAAATATAATAAATTAATCTATACTATTACTCAGAATTACCTTGGAAACTACACGGATGTAATCGGAGGGCGTGGCCTAGCCATCATGGCATGGCCATCTAGAAATGCGTCAGGATTTCCCATTGGCTGACGTATTTCTAGATGGCCAATAACCATGGTCCCGAGTTTACCCGAAGATTTCTTGTCATACCCGAGCGTGACGATAGAATTCAATTCACAGCCCACGAAAAATCTGTCTAGGCGCGCCTAAAGAAGTTTTAACTTCAAAAATCTTTTTGAGAGCTTAACAGCTTCGCTGCCAATAGGAAATTGGTGACGTCATGGGAAAATCCGGTGTAATTTTTTTGGAAAATATGCATGGGGACGTTTCAATATTGTTATTTTAGAAATATTTAACTATTTTAAGGAGTTATTGGTAAGAAAAAGCTCAATAAAAAAAATCCGCGAATTTGCGGACCTGGCACTAAGATTGACATTTTCAACCCCAGTGCCAAGTCCGTAATTTTGCGGAATAGTTTATTTTATATTTTATGGATTATTTAAAATTATCTATGATATTTTCACACAAGATAATAGTAGTTTGCTTATTCTGCTAATTCTGAAGATGTTTTTCCACCAAGTTTTCCAGTTTTCCCATAATCTTGTAGTTGGGGTAGTTGAATGAATCCCATATGGAATAAGCCCAAGAATATTCTCAGAGCTCAGGTATATCAACTCCTTCCAAGCTAATTCTTGAATTTCAAGCAGTTCTTGAATTTGCTAATACAGTATTTCCTAATTATTTGGCAACTTGAGCATTAGTTTATTCGCAAATAATAGCATGTGGAAGGCCCGATTTCTTCTTCCATATTAAAAACCTTCATCACTTGAAAATTAAAGTAAATTTCAAAAACCATTACTTGTTATGGTATTTTGTATTATTCAAGCGCAGAGCCAGACTACAAACGTATTGCCAAGCGCAGTGCCGGGCCTGTAGAAATTCATAGAAACCGATCGGTGCTACTCCGCAAATTAGCGGGGCCGGCACTCCGCGCTCACCCCGCACCCCGCTAATTCGCGGAGCTGGCAGCGAAGTTGTTAAGGTAACCGAATTTATTCAAAATTTGAATTGGTACGACCAATTTTCGATACATGGCGTAGCAACGCGCGCACGGTTCAGCTACTCTTAATTTTCGATAGATGGCGTAGCAACGCGCGCATGGATCAGCTAGTAAAAAATATGATTACTGAGCCACCTTAGTTAACACGTTTGCTGCATTATGAGGTCGAAAACGCCACATGCGTAGCTTCTCGCAGGTGCGGTAGTCAAAATCGTGTTCTTTCACTCTGTGCGGGGGGCGACTATATTAACATTTATATGAGTATAACAGAGACAAATATATGAAATTGCTTCTCTTGCAAAGCCTAGCCTAAGAGTGAAGTTAAAACTAAATGAGGTTTAAAAGGCCTCAAACGCACTGAGTACTAATTAGTGTCGTACAGTGCGAAGTGAGGTCTAATCTGCCTCAAAATTGTAGGCCTCACAGCCGCACAGAGTGAGGTGCGGGCGGCGAGGCGCCTGCGTATTCTAACTTAGTGACGTGATAAAAAGTATCGATACGAAAGCATGCTACAAGTTGATGGACTCGCTAATACACAGTGCTACATGTTAACGACTTTTGGTCTAACAAGTCAATATTGTATAGAAATTAGTACATGTGCTCAACAATTTTCAGGGACAGATTTTTTATTACATTTATTAATTTGTTGTTTCTGCGACTTATAAATTGATACTGGGGATAAGTTATATAAAATTCGCCAAATATATGTTGAATTATCGATTTTAACAAGTGTTTCGTCCTAGAAAAAATATAATAATTGATAAATCTATGATACCGTGGCGCGGACGACTTAAATTGCGCCAATAAGTACATAAAAAATAAGTCACATAAGTATATATTTATGGAGTCAAACTATAATTATAAATCGTATACTCCTGAAGGATACTCGTATAGTTGTAGAGACACTTATTTGTAGAGACAAAGAAAGCTATCATCTCGAGCAAGATCGTAGCAAAAATACAGTTTTGAGACTAATTAAAGGGTTGTATTGTTCTTCCTGTCAATTTCAACGAAATTGACGAAATGGTCAACGAAAGAGCTGTGTAGGTTGCTACGATAAATTAAGACTTGTGTAAAAAGTAGTTACGAAGCAAAAACAAAACAAATATTGTTCGTGTATTTCGTGTCGTCCAATTCGTAAAAAATCTTTCTACTTGACCGGTTTTAATGAAAAACATATTAATCAATCTAATTACATAAATTATTTTAATATCGCAACTGCAACTCTCTCTATTCACAACACTAGTCGAGACACCAATAGAACTTTATTTCAGTGCGATGTGAGGCAGAACAGATGTCATAAATATAATTTTCATTTACTCAATACCTAAATGTCATAACTGTATCAATAGGGAACTAGTCGAAATCCCTGAAAAAATCGAGGAAAATACTGATACACCTCCTTTTTCTATCCAGGTGAGAGGTAAAAGGCCACTGTCTCAGTTAAAAGTTGAACTGCATCTTCAGTTGATTTTCCTCTTCTAAACCGAATTGGTTGCTATTGAGGAAGTTGTATTTTTCTATAAAGTTTGCAAGTCTCTGATTTACGAGTTATTTTTAAACTTTCGAAACAATACTAAGCAATGCAGTCGGCCTGTAATTATTGGGGTCCATTTTGTCGCCATGTTTATGTACTGCAGGTCTACTACGAAAACAACCTCCGAATAATCGGATCCGACCGACAGCTGTCCAAATAATCGGTAAGGTAATTAAATGCTTTCGGAGTAAGGTTTACGACACAAAAACTGTCAAATCTATAAAGAATTCGAAATGAACGAAACGCCCGATCCGATCAACCGACTGATTGTGTTTCGTGGTAAGAGACGTCCATAAGTTCGGCATATATATCGTTTGTCGGACTTCGTAGTAGACCTGCTGGAATTATTATAGCCGTTTTCCAGCAGTCCGAAAAGATACCTGATGTCATGCTTAGATTGCAAATATGAGTCAGCGGTTGTTGCAACAACGATTGTTTGGCGTACTTAAGTAGTAGAGGCGTAAAGGTGTCAAATTCAGGAGCACTATGCGTTTTGAGATTCTGGATAATATTTTAAGTTTTAGGAATCGTGACCCCCTCCAATATTTCAGGCTGCTACCGACCTGAACTGGTTGTGGACAATTCACACACAACACCATCTGACCCCAAACTAAGCAATTGGGTTGCCTTGAACTAAAATACCGTATCCACCGGTCTACACCAGATGAGACAGACAAACATTGGAGGATTCAGGACATATCCAATTCGTTGCGCCATGTAATCACAGTCTTGCAGACTTTAATTTACATATTTATTAGATCATGCCAGCTGTCTGAACATAAACTAAAAATAATATTATATTTGTAGTGGTAGGAAGGTCCTTGGGCAGAGTCAGAGAATCACGGTAATATCATCTTTAAAGACACGTACTACAGACTTATATTTGTATGATATTAATGAAATTCATTGTGTACATGTAATGTATCAAGGATACCACACCACTGCCCGTACTTTTCATCTTGTCCTAGTTACCAAAAGGTTATTTGGAAGAGATCGCTATTAGCGATAAAATCGCATTTTATACCAAAAATGTCTTAATTTTAAGTTTAATCACTGTTTTTCTGTATTGTTTTGTGGTGTAATAAAGTGTATTTGTACTATGGGAATGTATATCCTCATTTAAGTTACGGAATAATATTTTGGGGAAACTCAACATACGTAGAATCCACATTTTTATTACAAAAAAAAATGTCTTCGTGTGATATATAATTTAAAAAGCACTGACTCTTTACGAAATGTTTTTAAGGAAAATAACTTATTGACTGTATCAGGAACATATTATAATATAATCTTTTCGCGTGGATTCTTTTGTAATAATTTAACTTATGACTTGTTTATTTTGACGTGACAACGTCTTATAAATTGGTTTGCCGGGTGACACTTCAAGAAACTGCGTTACGCTCCGCTCACGTTATGCGCTCACAATGAGAGCGAGTGAGAGGGACGCGTGCCTTTCACTTTTTATGTCTGTCTCTCTCGCTCTTTGAGTGGTTAGCCCGCCTAAGAAGGCGGGCTAACCACTCAAAGTCGTTGTCACGTAAAACTTTCGCCCGTATACCGACTTTACAGGCAACCAATTTTTTTTAACTTTAATTTTATATGTAAATACTTTAAATATCTATAATCATTTTTGTGTGTAACTTGCGTTAAATTTTGTATCCATACTAATCCATAACCATCCATATAATCCATATTCTATATTCTATACTAGCTGACCCCGCAAACGTTGTTTTGCCTTAGTGAACAACCCTTGTCACTTAGGGGTATGAAAAATAGCTAGTAGCCGATTCTCATACCTACAGAATATGCATATAAAATTTGGTTAAAATCAGTAAAGCCGTTTCGGAGGAGTAAGGAAACAAACACTGTGACACGAGAATTTTATATATAAGAAGATAAATTAGTATGATATTAATGATATTAATTGTGGACATATAATGTATCAAGGGTACCACACCACTGCCCGTACTTTTCATCTTGTCCTAGTTACCAAAAGGTTACCTGGAAGAGATCGCTATTAGCGATAAAATCGCCTTTTATACCCAAAATGTCTTAATTTTAAGTTTAATCACTGTTTTTCTGTATTGTTTTGTGGTGTAATAAAGTGTATTTGTACTATGGGAATGTATATCCTCATTTAAGTTACGGAATAATATTTTGGGGAAACTCAACATACGTAGAATCCACATTTTTATTACAAAAAAAAATGTCTTCGTGTGATATATAATTTAAAAAGCACTGACTCTTTACGAAATGTTTTTAAGGAAAATAACTTATTGACTGTATCAGGAACATATTATAATATAATCTTTTCGCGTGGATTCTTTTGTAATAATTTAACTTATGACTTGTTTATTTTGACGTGACAACGTCTTATAAATTGGTTTGCCGGGTGACACTTCAAGAAACTGCGTTACGCTCCGCTCACGTTATGCGAACACTGTGACACGAGAATTTTATATACAATGTGTCCGGTCAGAGGTGTCGGAGCCAGCAATGGCATCAAATACGATACATTTTATCGAGAAATTGCCTCTCATAAGTAGTTTTTTCCCTACCATAATAAAATGGCAGCCATTTTGTTTTTTTTGGAATCAAAGCACTAGTGATTGTACTAATTTCGCCATAGCTACCTATGTAGAGGGCCTAAGAACACAAAATAAGTCTCATTCGACAGCTAGATATGTAGTAAATAAGGAGAAAAAGAAAAACATAAATAAATAACAGTAAAAGAACAACAAAAAAATTGGTGAAAAAAAAAATTTTTTTTGCGTTTTTTTCTTAGATTACTAACTTTTTCAAAAAAACTAAGCGGTTAACTAGCTATTATTTTATTTTTAAAAGAAAGTATAGGATATTTGCTAAAAAAATACATTTACATCTTAGTCCTAAATAAAGTAGTTTAGAAGCTATGATAGTTTAACTATGACCCGTTATTATAGCGTGTGTAATCCGGAAGTTATTCAAAAAATTAAATAAAATGCTGAATAATTTGTTATGACATTTATTTTAGCAAATAAAAAACAAATGTTACAGCCATTGTTCGAAATGTCCTCCGTGGTGTTGCAGACATGCTGTTGCTCTGACTGACACATGTTGTGTAGAGCGTCGGATCATTTGTTTGTCTCCCCTTAATTCATTTCCGACTTGGATAATTTTTTGAATCAGCTCCTCGCGTGTATTTGGTACGTCGACATACACTTTCTGCTTCATCGTACCCCACAGGAAAAAATCAAGTGGGGTCAAGTCTGGTGAACGCGGTGGCCAAGCAATTGTTCCACCGCGTCCAATCCACGGTGAATAACGCTCGTTTAAATGATTGCGTACATTTGTAGCGAAGTGCGCCGGAGCTCCGTCTAGTTGGAGTATCATCCCTGACCTATAGGTCAGAGGTATTTCCATTATTGCATCCAGGTAGTCAGTTTCCAAGAACTCCAGAAATCTAGGGCCATTCATTGTGGCTGGCAAAATGAGTGGGCCAATCAAAATGTCATCGATCATTCCTGCCCACACGTTTACCGAGAATTGGTGTTGAAAAGAGCTTGGTCTCACAGCATGAGGATTATCCTGGAGCCAAAGATGCTCATTGCGATGATTTGTGTATCCAGATCGTGTGAATGTAGCTTCATCGGTCCACATAATTTTTTTCAAAAAATTTGGGTGCGTTCTCAATCTTCTTTGTAACCACGAGCAAAAAACAGACCTTCTCGCAAAATCAGGTTCATTTATCTCTTGCACCCGCCTAAAATGGTACGGATGCAATCCTTCCCTTTTCAAAACACGCCACACTGCCCATTTGGATAAACCAAGCCTAATTGATATACGCCGGACACTCAGTTTAGGGTCTTCTGTGATTAATTGTAATATCTCTTCTTCCTCACGCGGTGATATGAAACGAAATCGTTCGTCGGCGGGTTTTCTAATTCCATTTTCAGCGAGACGTAGATGTATTCGTATGAATGTGCGGGCATTCGGCGTTGGTCTATTTGGAAATCTTCTTGCATACTCTGTAACAGCTCTGTTAGCGTTACCGTTGCACAATCCATAGACGAAATGGATGTCGGCGACGTCTCGGCTTGAATATTGGCCGTCTTCCATTTCAACTAAAATAACAAAATTCAAGAGTCCAATAACAAAACAAAAAGTCCAATAACAAAACAAAAACTTCACTAAAAGGTTCAACGATAACAAGGCACAGTATGTAGGCGCAAGAAAGTGTAATCGCAACGCGGAGCGAGGGACGACTGACCTGGTTGGGCCCCCTAATCCATATACAACCGGTATTTTGTCTCACTCACACTTAGGTAACACAGGTTTTTTTACCTGGTCCTACTAAGAATGGCATTGTCAAAGACTCGTCCTTGAAATTCCTCGAAATCGGAAGTCTCGTGCTATACTATCGGAATAGACGCGCTTTTAAGGGTCGTGTTCAAACTATCATAGCTTCTAAACTACTTTACGTAGGATTAAGATATAAATGTAATTTTTTAGCAAATATCCTATACTTTTGTTTAAAAATAAAATAGTAGCTAGTTAACAGCTTAGATTTTTTTAAAAAGCTAGTAATCTAAGAAAAAAACGCAAAAAAAAAAAAAATTTTTTTTCACCAATTTTTTTGTTGTTCTTTTACTGTTATTTTTTTTTTTTTCTTTTTATCCTTATTTACTACATATCTAGCTGTCGAATGAGACTTATTTTGTGTTCTTAGGCCCTCTACATAGGTAGTTATGGCGAAATTAGTACAATCACTAGTGCTTTGATTCCAAAAAAAAACAAAATGGCTGCCATTTTATTATGGTAGGGAAAAAACTACTTATGAGAGGCAATTTCTCGATAAAATGTATCGTATTTGATGCCATTGCTGGCTCCGACACCTCTGACCGGACACATTGTATAAGATAATGTTATAAATGCGAAAGTGTCTGTCTGTCTGTTACCATTTACCGTCTACACCAGTGAACCGATTTTAATGAAATTTGGTACACAGATAGACTAGACCCCGAGAAAGGACATAGGCTACTTTTTATTGCGGAAAAAGGGCCCAACCCTTTTGATTTTAGTTGAAGAAATAACAAAAACGGGGGAAAATATTTATCTTCGAGAGCTTTAGCTGCGTGTGCCATTCTCCTTGGCGTGCGCTGAAGTCTGATGACAGAAGACAGCAGGACAGCACATGTCACATGTTTGGGGACCACTAATGCAAACCAAACAAGCTTATCTTTTGCGGTTGCGTTTTTGGCGCCAAAAAAAATTTTCGTATTTTTATTTGGGAAGGTATACCCATATTTTTTTGTTTAATGGCATCTGCTTGAACCGGTCTTTATTTTGACATAAACTACATTAAAATTAAAGTAAATTTACATAGAAACATCATAAAATGAAAAAAAAATACAAAAAAAAAATGGCGGGAAAATGGATCCAAAGTGTTGAAATATTTAAAAAAATCGAATTTATGCTATAGAATGCAGTTTTTTTTGTTTTTTCATGTTTGTTATATCATTTACAACAAATTTAAAACATAAAATCACTACGTCTATTTTATAATTCAAAATCTTATAATATAAAATATATAAGCTTCAGAACACTTGAGAACTCGAAAAAAAATCGAGTCAAGTGTCAAAAATGTTAGTTTACATTTCAAGTAGACTAATTATAAACAAAAGATACCGCTAGAAGCATCTATATAGTTTTAAATACCTACATACTTATTACACATAGAAACACCCAGACACAGTGCAAACATTTGAATTCATCACACAAATATTTTCACTGGGTGGGAATCGAACCCACGACCCTCGGCTTCGCAGGCAGAGCTACTACCCACTAAGCCACGAGGCTAGTCAAAAATGCTATAACTATGGGAGCCATATAGCTGATACAATACTGATATATTTACAAGCACCGCCCCGCGGTTTTACCCGGGTAGTTACCGTTGTTCCCGTTGTTTTATCGGGATAAAAAGTAGCCTATGTATTCTTCCAGACTATAATCTAACTGTTTTCCAAATTACAACCCAATCCGTTTATACGTTAGGACGTGATTGAGCAACAAATATCCACATTGACATTTATAATATTAGTAGGATGTATTTTTAAATACATACTCGTTATACATAGAAAACACCCAGGCACAGTACAAATATAAATATGTGTATTCGTCACACAAATGTTTGCACTGGGTGGGGATCGAACCTACGACCCTCGGCTTCGCAGGCAGACTTAGCTACTACCAACTAATAAGTCAACAGGCCAGCCATAATATTTTTTATAACATATTTGCTCGTAAAGGGTCTCCTATTGCACCAATTTCTGTATCGTAATGTATCTCATTACGTACTTGTGCGGTAATGTATAATGTAAAACGCACGGTTTCAAAATACTCCTTCCGCTAGACTAGGCAGAGAGAAATGCTCCGTCTAAAACGAACGGTACCTTTATCTTAGTAAAGAGTTTTTAAGTCAGAAAAGTGTGGTTTTATGAATAAAATTAACTTTGAGAGGTAAAATATAATAAATAATTATTTAATTCGTTAATTTAAATAATTTTGACCATAAATTACTTTAATTTTTTTGTAACAAAACACAAATAAGAGAAAACTTCTTTAGGCGCGCCTAGACAAATTTTTCGTGGGCTGTGAATTGAATTCATTCGTCACGCTCGGGTATGATAAGAAAGCTTCGGGTAAACTCGGGACCATGGCTATTGGCCATCTAGAAATACGAATACTAGAAACGCATCAGCCAATGGGAAATGCTGACGCATATCTAGATGGCCATGCCAAGATGCCGAGGCCACGCCCTCCGGTTACACCCGTGTAGTTTCCAAGGTAAGCTATCAAATTCTGAGTTTTAAGTTTTCACTTCTATCGGCAGTTCCTATGACTGCCAATTTTTTATTTTATTTAGCAATGTAAACATATAAAGATAAAAATAATCGGTTTATCGTGGCTTAATACTTGAATGCCGCAAGATTAATGATGGAATTCTCAATTTAAATATTTAAGCATCTTATAAAAACCAGTATTTTTCGGGAATAAACGAATTATGAATTACTTACTTCTGCGACCGGTGAGCTCATACATGGTGTTGCTGGCTTCTCTCGGACCTGAAATTATGAATAACTGTATTATTACATGTAAAAATTGTAAATAACACTGAAACAACAACCAAGTATGACGACAGATTTAAAACTTGGTAATATTGTGTTGCAGTACTAGAACAAATATTTAGAAATATCAATTGGGAATCTAAAGGTCTAAACATCAATGGAGAACACCTACATCACTTAAGATTTGCTGATGATATTGTACTACTGAGCGAAAAACATACAGAGATACAAGACATGATCAAGCAACTAGATGTAGTGAGTACAAAAGTGGGATTGACAATGAACACATCCAAGACTAAGATGATGACAAGTGGACCAATCGAGAATATTGAATTAAATGGTGTAATCGTAGAATATGTGGATCAATATGATTACTTAGGGCAAACTATATCACCTACAAACCAAATGGAGAAAGAAATAAACAAAAGAGTCTGCAACTCCTGGAAACGATTTTGGCAAATGAAAGAAGTCATGAAAAAAAAAGATATACCAACCTCTGAAAAAGGAAAAATTATGAACATTTGCATAACACCATGCCTCTCTTACGGTAGCCAAACATGGGCTCTTACAAACAAACATATGGAGAAGCTAGAAGTGTGCCAAAACTCTATGCAGCGGAGTGCTCTACAAATAAAATTAAAAGACAGAGTAAGATTAGAAGTCATCAGAGAAAGAACAAAGGTAGTTCCCATAGCAAAGACCATTAGTAAATTAAAATGGAGATGGACAGGTCACATGGTAAGAGGCATACAAAAGTGGTCTCAAAAGGTGACTCATTGGTATCCTCGAGGAGAAAAAAGGAAAAGAGGGAGACAAATACGCAGGTGGTAGGATGATCTGAAACGGACAGCGGGAACCACTTGGATGAGGAAAGCGGGTAACAGAGAAGAATGGAAAAACTTGGAGGAGGCCTATGTCGAAAGACAAACTGGAGAATAAATAATTATAAAATGAGAATAAATATGTTTATTGATATATTGTTAATATTCCAGAAATAAAGGCTATCTTTATCTTTATCTTAATATTGTGTTGCGCAAACATGGTCGCTAACTAAAGCGCAGAATCTCACGCGCAGTCCCGTCTCATGGTCTGTCAACGAGCAATGGAACGCAGTATTTTAGGCATTCAAAGACAAAACCGCATTCGTAAGACCATACTGCGTTCCATTACAGGTGTAACAGATGTAGGATATAGATCTGCCAAATTTAAATGGGAATGGGCGGGTCATGTAAGCAGAATGCCCCCCGTTAGGTGGGCCATAGTTGCTACAGAGTGGGCACCATCGGATACTCGACCCCAGGGCCGTCCTCGAACGCTCGGGCGCTGGAAAGACGAGCTCGGAGCGTTTAATAAATATTGGGCGATGGAAGTTCTGCACCGGACTAAGTGGAGAGAATTGGGGGAGACCTTTGCCCAGCAGTGGGACAATAGAGGTTAATTAAAAAAAAATGTTTTTTTTTTTAACTAGGTACATCGAAATGTTAGGTACTCGTTCTTACACGTATACCTACCACGGTGATGAGCCATTTTAAGCTTTCAGAGGGAAAAAGATTTCAAAAACGTGTTAGATACACCGACGCGTGCGCATGTTTACAAAAATGGCGGGAAACCGCTATTCAGTTAAATATAAGGAGCGAGTTGTTAGGCTAATTTTGTGACTAGACTTATCATCATAAGCCGCAAGACGTCCACTGCTGAACATAGGCCTCCCCCCTAGATTTCCACAACGAACGGTCCCGCGCAACCTGCAACCAGCGGTTTCCAGGGACCTTTGTGAGGTCATCTGTCCATCTAGTGGGAGGCCAACTAGACTAGACTTATAAACCTCATCAATCATTCAAGAATTGGAAAAATATTTGTATGCCTACCATATCAGGCACAACATGACG
Source organism: Ectropis crepuscularia (assembly GCA_963693475.1). Classification (NCBI taxonomy): domain Eukaryota; kingdom Metazoa; phylum Arthropoda; class Insecta; order Lepidoptera; family Geometridae; genus Ectropis; species Ectropis crepuscularia. Next base: position 16,867,036 of record OY856364.1, read on the forward strand.
ACAAGCTACTTTGAAATGTTGTGACCTATTATATATCATGCATTATGTGTGTTTGTAATTTACTCACGTTTTGAACATATAAATTATCTTTCGTTCTTTCTTTCAGTTATTGTAGTGGTAGGACTCTTAGCAGAGTCCGCCTGGGTAAGTACCACACCTTTAGCCAGTTATTCTACCGCCAAGCAGTAATGTCAACTGTACAAGCATTACTGTGTTCCGGTTTGAAGGGCAATGTTTCCAGAGAAATTACAGGGCTTACAGATTTAACAACTTAGATCTCTGGGTGACGAGCGCAGTGCAGTGCTAGGTGATGATTTGGACTCTTCATGTTCCTATAGCTGCGTGTCACTGTGCTGTTATGTGGCAGGGATGTTGCTTACCATCAGGCACATGTCCTGCTCGTCTTGTTACTCTTTATTTAAAAAAAACCTAAAGCGATTCATTCACTGACATGCACCACGCTGCATGTCGTAGCATCTACGCGCGTGCTTGCGGTGAAGCAGAGCTGTATCATCGTGCGGGGTTGGTTTCTCGGCGGCTCTCACTCATTTCATTCAAACACACGTCGAGCCCCTCCAAAATCACACACGCTACTGCGGGGCTGCACGCACTGGTGTGTTGTCATAAGACCAACACAATTTTCCCCCAAAATGTTCTCGAAATCACCCCAAAAACCGGGTTTTCTAGAAAAAAATACCCATAGTAAATTATGCATTAATTTGGCCCTAAAACACAATTTTACGCTGATGACCATCTCAATTTCTCTCGGGATTCCCCAAAATCTCCCCAAAAAACAGGTTAAAAAAACCCAAAACAGAAAAAATCTCCTAACTTTGAAAGCGCAATATAACGCTATTCAGAAATATCCTTACATTAATTTTATCGAAAAGTTAACAAGAAATGGCGATTCAAATTGTGTAATGAAAAATCCCAAATTTCCCCCCAAGCTATTTCCCCCAAAGTAAATCCCCACAAAAATGTTGTCCCCCCAAATGTCCTTGCTTTGTGGCTTTTAAAAAACCACCTAAATTTGGGGGGAAAACCCCCAATCTGGCAACAGTGAGTGCCATGACTTGTGTCTCGCCCGGCCGCAACATCCACGCGCGGGGGCGCATTGTTGCGATGTGTTTCTCCGCATACCGAGATCGAGGCGCGTAGGCATAATACGTTTGTATGAAGTTGGACTACTGTTTAGACAATATTACCGTGCGTGATCTGCATGTACCATCGAGCAACTCGATCTTCCGCGCAAGCACGGAAGGGAGTAGTAGCCTTAGCTAAAAAACATTGTTAAATTTTTTCTGTCATTTCTTGCGGGAGGGGAAAGTTGCACACTAGCGCAAAGCCGCACTATTACATACAAGACATACCTGTATCGATCCATTGCCGATCATACTCACACAGCCAAATCACTAACTATTAAAAAAAAACATTCATAAACTAGCTTCATATTTCACGCCACAGTATATTATCAAACTCCATGGTCCACGCGGACTTGTACTTTGACAGAGGGGAAACGCTGTGTATGCCTACTACCTTCCGTGTTACTCGCTGGCATGAATGCGCGTAGATGCATTTTCGGTGTGTCGGACTGTGCGTGTTTTCTATACAAACGGAGATACTTACATACAACATTGTAACACGCATTCACGCGCCACGCTACGTAGTGCGTATCAGTGTGGTAATCGCCTTAATGCGTTGTTTAGGTTTCGCCTTATTAAATGTTTCCTTGGACCCATTAAGGCCTGTTCACACCGGAGCGGTATTCGCTGTCGCCTGCGGTAGCGAATACCGCGTGGGTAAACGGTAATATTACTGTTCACACCAAAAAATACCGTCTACCCAGGCGGTACGTACGAAATACCGCGCGAAACCCGCCCGGATCCCGCACACCCACAGCGGTAGCGAATACCGCTCCGGTGTGAACAGGCCTTTACTCTCAAGGGCGTTTCAAGACGATTCAAGCTATATCGTTTGTTTACAAATGTAATTCAAATGTAGTTCAAATGTAAATTAACATGTTTGATACTTGAGCATCAGTGTTATTGGGACGTAAAGTGGCTTAGAAGCTACTATATCATAAACTAAAGGGAATACCTAAGAGACTTTATGTTGTAATTTAATTTGTTGTAGTGAGGATTGCAAGTGAAAAGTGTTTTAGATTTGACGTATGTTTATTAATGTTAATTGAATGTTATCGAATGCACCCGGTCGCGGCGGTTCCGTAAAGTGCATTAAAAATGTTTGCGTTTCATGCGCCGACAATGCTGACGACGCATGGCGCGGTAGGTAGGTAAATTGTGTGTTTGGTGTTACACCGAACATCACGAGGTATAACAATCACGAAACAAAAAAAAACGCCAGCGTAATTTGAAATTTTAAGTTTTCACGTTTAACGAAACTATTTTATGGAAATAAGTATTTATTCCTACTAGTGCCCTGCAGACAAATAAGTTTGGGAACCCCTGACTTAGGTTGTAGATACTTAGGTATATGTGTATTATACGCCAGTGTCTCAAGTTTAGCTAATTTTAGCACTATATTTTCACTACCAATATTTTTTTTTTTTTTTTTAAATAAAGAGTGACGTGACGAGCAGGAGATGTGCCTGATGGTAAGCAACATGCCTGCCACATAACAGCACAGTGACACGCAGCTATTGGAACATGAAGAGTCCAAATCATTACCTAGCGCTGCACTGCGCTCGTCACCCAGAGATCTAAGTTGTTATATCTCTAAGCCCTGTAATTTCTCTGGAAACATTGCCAAAATGAAATACATTTTCACTCGAACAACCGATTGTTTTATGACTTTGGCGTATTTAAGTATGAAAATGAGTGAGTAGTAAAGTAAAGCGAGAATTAAAAACACAGCTAACCACACAAAAACAAAATTGTCAGTTTTATGAATGTAATTTGTAAAAATAAATGTTAATATTAGTACATTTTACTGAGTGTTAGGTTTGGATAAGAATAATATGATTTCTAAATTTAATACATACATATATGAATACCTACTTACTTTTAGATCCCAGCACATACATCATGTCCGCTGATATATCTCCTGCAAAGAAAACGTCATTAAATAAAATAAAGAAATTGGAACTGCCGATAGACGTGAAAACTTATAACTCGGAATTTGATAGCTCACTTTGGAAACTACGCGGGTGACACCGGAGGGCGTGGCTATGAGCATGGCCACCTAGAAATGCGTCAGGCAATAGGAAATGCCGACGCATTTCTAGATAGCCAATGGGAAATGCTGATGCATTTCTAAATGGCCAATGGTTTTAGGCCCGAGTTAACGGATAAAGAAGTTTTCACTTAAAAAAAAACAACAGCTAAAAAGCTGTAGGCGATCCACACGCTTAGAGAGGCGTGGAATGCATCCACGCGCGTTGTTGCGTTTGGTGGATTCACGGCGGCTCTGACTCATTTCATCCAAACACGCCAAGCCTGTGAAAACCACACACGGCACTGCGAGGCTCGGTGTGCGATACCTTGCGTCTCGCCCGCATCCACGCGCGGCGCTGCGGGTTTCTCCGGGTATAAGCGCGTGATCTGCACAAACGCGCGTGAATGCATACCACGCTACTTGCTGTTGTTTGGAATTTTGTGCAAATTGTTTAGGTACTAAAACATCACACTATTTATGCAAAGGTTTCGTTTGTTACCGACCCAAAATCCAGATAAACGTATTCAATTATGTAACTAATAATTTTCATAATTGACGTGTCAGTATACAACCTATTAGACTACAGGCAGTGCATCATCACTCGCTCAAGGTCACGCGGTTTTAGCCTACAGCTAGACCGTCCCTCCCAGGGAACAAGTGCCAGTCGGTTGTCGGACGCACGGCTGAGCGCTCGCGCAACACGTTTCCCGCGCATATTGTTATTAGATATGTCGACAACCCTCCGCGCTAGACAGGGACAGAGTTACGCGTTAGAAAGAGCGCAAATGTTTATTTGAAAATCGCGACAGGTATTGCGAGCTAAATTGAACTTTGTTGTGTCCCAGCAAGAGTCGCTATTTATATAATTGTTTTCGCTAAGTGAGTGTTCTGTACTTGTACTAATATTTATTCTGTGCTACAGGCCCGTGAACAAAATTTATGGGCCAATTGTACCACCAGGAGAGCTACACATGTATGATGATAGAAAAGTATAAAATAATAAGATTCAGCACTATGCCGTCACTTGTAAGCTGTCCAACTGAGTGCAGAAGAGGGGTTGCAACCCTCGATAGTTTCTCGATAGAATCAATGCCGTACATACTCAAATGACCAAAATTACCCTGAAATCGTCGGCAAATCATGATTTTATCCAAAATGAATAACGATAAAAAATTAACATACAACTTTTATAGTTATAATACCTCTTCTAATCCATTATTCCGCAACACCGTGCAAAAATCATGCGACAAGGAGAAATGATCGAGAGTTACAACCCCCCTCTTCACCTGTACTCAGTTGGACAGCTTACAAGTGACGGCATAGTGCTGAATCTTATTACTTTATACCCTTCTGCATAAGTCTCCTGGTGGTTCACAGAACCCATACATTTTGTTCACGGGCCTGTAGTCTATAGGTACCTATTTAGTTTTATAACGGGTTTGATTTTAGATTGTATTACATTTTCCAATAACTTTTTTGGTGCGTTAGAGAAAAATTATGAAAATAAACATTTACGATGTGCGCATGTTGACATTTTAGTAAACAATGTTACTAACTTACTAATACTTCTTGCGCTTAAAATAAATGTAGTGGTAGGACTCTTAGCAGAGTCCGCTTGGGGAAGCACCACACCTTTGCCAGTTATTCTACCGCCAAACAGTAATGTGCAAACATTACTGTGTTCCGGCTTGAAGGGCAATGTTTCCAGAGAAATTACAGGGCTTAGAAATATAACAACTTAGATCTCTGGGTGACGAGCGCAGTGCAGTGCTAGGCAATGATTTGGACTCTTCATGTTCCAATAGCTGCGTGTCACTGTGCTGTTATGTGGCAAGCATGTTGCTTACCATCAGGCACGTGTCCTGCTCGTCTCATCACTTTTTATTTAAAAAAAATAAAAATCTATTGTTGAAGTTAGACTTCTAAGCGTGAGGAATAAAGGGAAGAAGTATTAATTTCTTGGATGCTTACATAAATACTTACACACACTTTTTTGATAAAAGTATTAAATACAAAAACCTCACCTATATCTTCATCTCGAACCTCATCTTTTGTCTCTTGGCTATGTGCACCAAAGTCCTCTTCGTCAAAGAAAGAATGCCGCTGCCCGTGACCATGATCATACCCGTGGCCGTGACCATAGCCATGTCCATGACCGCCATGGCCGTGGCTGTGGCTATGTCCTGCGGGTTCATCTTCTTCAAGCATATCCATGAAAGAGCTTAGTTTCTTCAATGTCTTGCCGCTTGACTTCGATTGATGTTGATGACTTCCTAATGGTGGGGTTGGCTTCCCATAACCATAGCTTGGTTGGCCAGGTCTTAAGGATTGGCTACTTCCAGGAGGCTGGTTGTTACCGCTTGGCAGATAGCCTCCGCTACTTTGTGGATTGGCTCTGGCTTTGGGCGGTCCAAACTTTTGTTGGTTATTTCCGTAACCTTGCTGGTTACTTCTGTAGCCTTGTTGGTTATTTCCGTAGCCTTGTTGGTTATTTCCATAGCCTTGTTGGTTATTTCCATAGCCTTGTTGATTATTTCCGTAACCTGGCTGGTTATTTCGGTAGCCTTGTTGGTTATTTCCCCGGCCTTGGTTATTTACATAACCTTGGTAGTTATTTCCATAACTTTTGCTTCCATAGCTTGGTCCAAAGTTATTTTGCGAGTGGTTGACGTTGTTGTTATTTAGCTGGCTTGGTTGGCCCTGCTTCTTGAAGCCATGAGACGCGTGCGCATTGTTTGTTACACCTGCTGTAACAGTAACATTTAAATAAATAATAAATAAATATTGGTGGACAATTCACACACTACACCATCTGACCCCAAACTAAGCAAAGCTTGTATGATGACGGCCAGATAGCTGATATAATACTTATATAGTTCTAATTAAATATTTATTATACATAGAAACACCCAGACACAGTGCAAATATATTAATTCATCACACAAATATTTGCACTGGGTGGGAATCGAACCCACGACCCTCGGCTTCGCAGGCAGAGCTACTACCCATTGTTTTATGTTTTACCCGTTGGATGAGTATGGTAGTACCTACACATAATATTTTCAGATAAGTATGCTCTATGTAGGTATGTGTATAAATATAGTATAGTTAATAAGTGTAGGTTAGTAAACCCTGTGCTTTTTGCGCAAACCCAAAGTTTTGTAGGCACTAGGTTTTGTATGAACATAGGTTACTAGACTAGCCCAAAGTTTTGTAGGCACTAGGTTTTGTATGAACATAGGTTACTAGGCTAGCCCAAAGTTTTGTAGGCACTAGGTTTTGTATGAACATAGGTTACTAGGCTAGCCCAAAGTTTTGTAGGCACTAGGTTTTGTATGAACATAGGTTACTAGGCTAGCCCAAAGTTTTGTTGGCACTAGGTTTTGTATGAACATAGGTTACTAGGCTAGCCCAAAGTTTTGTACGCACTAGGTTTTGTATGAACATAGGTTACTAGGCTAGCTCAAAGTTTTGTACGCACTAGGTTTTGTATGAACATAGGTTACTAGGCTAGCCCAAAGTTTTGTACGCACTAGGTTTTGTATGAACATAGGTTACTAGGCTAGCCCAAAGTTTTGTAGGCACTAGGTTTTGTATGAACATAGGTTACTAGGCTAGCCCAAAGTTTTGTACGCACTAGGTTTTGTATGAACATAGGTTACTAGGCTAGCCCAAAGTTTTGTACGCACTAGGTTTTGTATGAACATAGGTTACTAGGCTAGCCCAAAGTTTTGTACGCACTAGGTTTTGTATGAACATAGGTTACTAGGCTAGCCCAAAGTTTTGTAGGCACTAGGTTTTGTATGAACATAGGTTACTAGGCTAGCCCAAAGTTTTGTACGCACTAGGTTTTGTATGAACATAGGTTACTAGGCTAGCCCAAAGTTTTGTACGCACTAGGTTTTGTATGAACATAGGTTACTAGGCTAGCCCAAAGTTTTGTACGCACTAGGTTTTGTATGAACATAGGTTACTAGGCTAGCCCAAAGTTTTGTACGCACTAGGTTTTGTATGAACATAGGTTACTAGGCTAGCCCAAAGTTTTGTAGATACTAGGTTTTGTGTTACAATAGATACACAACCTACTACCTACCTACTGACATATCGAACCGATTTTTCTTTCAGGAACCGTGTATAGTGTAGGTGGTGTTAAATAAATAATAATAAATAATAATAAATATTGGTGGACAATTCACACACAACACCATCTGGCCCCAAACTAAGCAAAGCTTGTGTGATGGCGGCCAGATAGCTGATATAATACTTATATAGTTTTAAATACATACTTATTATACACAGAAACACCCAAACACAGTGCAAACATTTGAATTCATCACACAAATATTTGCACTGGGTGGGAATCGAACCCACGACCCTCGGCTTCGTTGACGGTGTTCTTATAGATTTACCTAGATAGGTACTATAAAATAAACATAAAATACGCCATGTTATGTTTCTGGATAATTAATTTTGTTTTGTACTTACGTTTGGGATCGGCGGATGATATCGCTTGTTGTGCCTAAAATTAAATAGTTAGGTTATACAGGGTTACTGGTAATTAGCTTGCATCTATTTAAAGGCATGTCTTGTATATTTAAACAAACAATTCTTGTACTACAACTTTCGTTAAAACTCAATACATATAACAATTTTTATTGTTCTATTTTTGTTGTCCTTTCTATCTCTGCTTAGCTCTGTTTGCGTCGGCTCTGGTTTTATCGAGTGTTAAAGAGTGCGCCACGAAGTGTTCGATGTTTTTAGCCCGGGCAAATACACTCTTTTTATTTTATACTTATGGAAAAACAACTAATTTTTTAGAGCTATAACTTTAGAAGAGAGAATTTTAGAAGCAATTTTTAATGGACATATTTAATGTAGGCACCAGTTATGTCTTTAAAAGGATGCAGGCTGATGTTTAAACTGAGTTATGTGGCATACAAGCTTACTTTATGTCACCCCACTGTTGGGAGTCCTCTTACAATAAGAAAGTGAAAATCAATTACGCATACCAAATGCGGGTTAGACAATTAAGAGAAGAAGTATTAAATGTTGCGTGCGTACATCCCTACTCATACACACACATTTTAACTAGTGACACTCGGTGATTTTAACGGCGGTTAAATCTATCTATCTAATAGGTACCTTTAACCAAGCAATTCTTGAATATGCTATTCATAGTCTGAATCTCGAAAACGGCTGCAAGGACTTTCACGTAAGTAGTAAGTATGCGAAATGTAGTATACTTACATTTCGTTTCGGGGGCGATAGATAAGTAGTTTAATACATTTTTTAACTTTTTAATAAAATTTAGTTCGCACTTGACCACCATCTCGCCTGATGTTAAGCGACGATGCGATCTACGATGGAGCGTGCTTACCTAGAAGAAACCAATTCACTCTCGATTTGAAGACACCAAGATTGTAACTATCGGGAAAAACCAACTCAGACAACGTATTCCACAACCTAGACGTTCTTATCACAAACGTGGAGTAAAATCTCTTCGTTCGTGTTTTTGGAACATCAACCATGAAACGATGTCGCTTTTTTTGAGATACGAGAAGTCCAATAGAAGAAAGGGCAAGGTGGTATTAGATCATGCAGATCAGTTGCATACTCTCCGAAGTATATCCGATAAAAACCGATAAGCTAGCAATTTTGCGGCGATGATCAAGACTTTGAAGTCTGTTACGCACAAGAGTGTCATTGTCTATGAGCCTTTTGGCACGTCTCTCAATAGATTCTAGATAGGTTTCATTTTCATATCAAAGCTCGGTCGTCCAGGTACCTACTAAGCATTTTAGTGGGTAACCGTTACAGTTCTCGAGTTCAATTGAACGTGGATGTGCAACAAGGATTTAAGCAGGTATCTAACCCACAAAAACTGGACCTAAGTTGTTTCCATCCCAAAAGAACACGCCCAATGAGGTTCTCACTTAAAAAGAAAAAGAAAATTTGATGCGACTCAAATATTAAAAAAAAAAACACTACACTGTATAAAGTTAATCGAAATTCACTTACGATTAACACCAAAATCCCAAAAAACACTTTAAAAATAAAATCCATGTCGCGCCGCTACTGGTGGCCAGACTTTATTATCTGGTATCCACTAGCTCCCCCCAAAACATATGACAATTTATATAATAACATATGTAAATAACTAGCACTTGAGTAAATATAGTGTGCGTGTGATTGTAGGATTACGTAGCCAATTTTATTTCGCGATTGTGTGGAGAGAGGGCAGGGACGGCGCTAGGTACAATTTGGGGCTAGTAGGTAAAGACAGCGGTTCGCACCAAGACCGCGACGAGTGTCTCGGTCATGGAGGATGACATACGAAGTCGTGTCGAGTCAAGGCAGTTGTCTCACCGGCAACGATGAACGAGTAACGAGTAGCGAGTATCGCTGAGCGAGTGTTATCTTTCATAGCTCTTGTCGCTCGGTGACAAACTAGTAAAGCGAGTGCTCGCCGGCAGTGTGCGAGTGAGGCGAGCGATTACTCGCATCAGTCGCATCTTTCAGATCCGCACTGAAGAGAAATGACCGCTGGTTGCTCTCTCGGCGAGTAATCTCTAATCGCTTAGCGAGTATCGCAGAGCGAGTGTTATCTTTCATAGCTCTTGTCGCTAAGCGACAAACTAGTGAAGCGAGTGCTCGCCGGCAGTGTGAACAGTCAGAACTGTTGAACATGAACTGCATCTATTTTATTTACACGGAATTTGTATCTATTGTACGTTTCTTGAGCGAGAAAATAGTTGATAGTTACTCGTTTTCTCGCCGGCGGTGGGACAACTGCCTTAGGCTAATTATCCGACAAAGAACTAGGCGTCCTCTCAAAGGTGCAAAGGTACTTTAAGTCTGTATAGTTGCTGACGTTATACCAAACACAGATTCCCTCTTATATGGAGTACTGTTCGCATCTTTGGGATGGATCGGCTAGGTACCAGCTGGAGGCTCTGGAGTCGATCGAGAGACATGACAAAAGGCTCGACAATATCTTTGTTATCAAGATACCTCAAAATCTGGAACATCGCTGTAAAATTGCTAGTTTATCGGATACATTTCGAAAAGTGTGCAGCTGATTTGCATGATCCAACTCGAAAAAGCGACATAATTTCATGGTGACTTTCCAGACTCAATTGGATAAGTTTGACTCTACTCTTGTGATAAGACTAAGATATAATATAATATATACTAAGAATAAGATATCGAGACTGGAATACGTCTTCTAGGTAAGCACGTTCCATCGTAGACATACAAGTAGGTACGTGGGTCCGCTCAGATATAGTGTAGAGTCAGGATCGATACAAGTGGCGGACATTAAGAGAGGCCTATATTTGGGCCATAAAAACTAGACTAGGTTGGTAAAGTAACTGATAAACTTGTAGTACTTCCATAGGGGGATTCTACAAAGAGGTCAGCTACAACAGAATTTGAGTATTAAAATTAACGGGGTAATTAAATATAATAAATAAATAAACATTGGTGGACAATTCACACACAACACCATATTTAATTGGGTAAACGGGAAACTCACGTGTAATAAGGTCGCTCAATCCGACTCTAGTTTCGGCCGCGTCCGGCGGTCTTTTTCAAGGAGAGTGCACGCGCAGGGGGTGCCCGTTTGGCACTGATCGGATTCGAAGTCGGATTGACCGACCATATTACATGTGAGTTTCCTGTTTACCTACCCAATTAAATACTACATATTCTGTAGTATTTAAATGACATGTACGAGACATGGTAAAAACCTTTCTACAACAAGACGAAAATGATAGTTACAAAGTGCACGCTATGAATTTAGAAATGCAAAGTGAGTGGTTAACCATAGGTGAGTTTTGTATCCCATTAGCTCTAAAGTGGCGCACCTTGCTATATGACTGGTCTCCTGCCTTATTAAAATTTTATCTGAACGCTTTCCAAATGACCCTCCCTGACCAGAGTAACTTGGTAAGGTGGGGAAAAGCCTCTGAAAAATGTTGCTATACTTGTGGTGAGGCGATATGTACAGCAAGGCACATATTGGTGGGATGCAAGGTGCTCCTTAATAGGGGTCATTACTCACAGCGCCATGACAGAGTACTTGAAATCATACGTGAAGCCGTAAGCCTTTCGGTAGCTAGAGCCCAAAAGGGATTGACGATGAACAAAAGACAAATTAACTTTGTAAAAGAGGGCTCAACTTCAAACTCCAAGAACAAGCCTTACTCAATCCTGGGTTCAGCACCTGATTGGACAATTTTAATGGACACGTATGAAAAGCACTACAAAATCCCAGAGGATGTGGGTGTTTCGTCATCCAGACCGGACATTTTCCTTTTTTCTAGGGCTACGAAACGCATAGTCCTGGTAGAACTTACCGTACCGTGGGAAACTAATATACCTAAAGACCACGTGATGAAACAAAATAAGTATTACGACCTACAAAATGAATTAACAAAAAATGGCTATGTAGTTAATTTATACGCTGTAGAAGTAGGAGCGAGAGGTATACCAGCAAAATCTCTCTATAACCTGCTTAAAGACCTTGGATTGTCCAGAAGTGCAGTAAGTTCTATACTAGAACGAGTATCTAAAGCTGCACTAGTAGGATCATATCGGATTTGGCTGGGCAGGGAGAGAAATACGAGTAGTGAAGGTGAGTGTTGACGTACGTCAATGTAAGGGGCCCCTTTTAAACCTACAGCCCGAGTCACAAGTCTTGGGGTCTATTCGAGATTTCTCTCTCTGCCACACGATGGACCCGGCACCCGCACGGTGAATCCATGGAATGCTAAGAAGTACGTCTCATATAATTACGGCTTTACTGACTTTTACCAAATTTTATATGCATATTCAGTAGGTCTGAGAATCGGCTACTAGCAATTTTTCATAGCCCTAATAGACTACAGGCCCGTGAACAAAATTTACGGGTCAAATGAACCAGCAGGAGACCTATGTAGGATGATAGACGGGTACAAAATAATAAGATTCAGCACTATGCCGTCACTTGTAAGCTGTCCAACTGAGTGCAGGTGAGAATTCAAAAGTGCAAGTAGAGTGGGTACATTTTGGTCATTTGTTTCTGTACGGCATTCTTACCATCCAATAGATCCATGAAAAATAATGAAAAAACGCGTAGTGCCGTACAAAAATAGTGATCCACGAAGTCGGAAACATTATTGATAATCCGGAAATTTTGAGGGAAAATTTGGTAATTTGATACTGTACGGCATCGGTTCCATACAGTTGCAATACCTCTTCTACCTATTCCGCAACGCCGTACAAAAATAACGGTCCAAGAGGAAATGATCGGGGGTTCAACTTCCTCTTTTCAGTGATCCGGAAAGGTGATTTGACACAACGTAAAATTAATTTATTCCGAAAGTATTTTGTCCATAGATACTAATTTTATACGTGCCGTACATTTTTGTTAGTCCAAAAGTCAGTAAATGGCAAGAAAACTCCAGAACATTGCATATGACGAAATGTACTTTAGGGTGATAGTTGGTACGATTTTTTAACGGCATTCTGATAATTTATTTGAATTTAATGTATGTCTAAGAAAAGTTAATGCCGTACAAATCTGAAAGTTTATATTAAAGGCCAGTAAAAATATAATATCAGTTATAAATTTTCGATCTAAATTTATTTATTATAAGGTGTATGATCACTTACTGAGCATAAAATAACAAAATGTTGACAGATTCAGGTGGATCTTTAAGCGTCATCTTGAAAAAAATGTTTTCTCGGGAACTATGTACTTTAGGGCAAAAAATATTGAAGTCATTATTGTAGAAAGTATAATTTTACACCTTTTGTTGCCCAAAACTTTTTTGTTAAACGTACCGTTTACGGCCCATTTAATGAACCGGGTTTTTTATCGCTGCCGATAGCTCTTGAGATATTTAGATTAATAAGACGCATCAATCCATGTTTAAAGACCAGTTTATTCTCTACAACTTTTGCCAAAATTGTTTTTTTTTAAAGTCTGTACTTTTTGAGTTATAAGAAGTTTAATGTTGGACGCATCACTATATTGCCGTAGCTACATACACCTCATCTGCGTGAAAAACCTGATCTACTTTTATTTTTTGTCAGAATTTTCATCGTCTAATAACCGACCACAAACAAAACTATTGTTTATTTTAATGCAATTCATTGATTTATAATATTTTTGGCGGAATAAGAGATTTTAAACGTCTTATAAATCAAAACGTATGGACATTACAAAAAAAAGCGTTTCACAAAAGTTGTAGAGAATAAACTGATCTTTAAGAATAGTTCTAATAGTTAGTAAAATTTTATTTTCTACAATAAAAATCTCAATAAGTTTTGCCCTTAAGTACATACTTTCCGAGTTTCCGAGTTTCTAACTAAGTGGTACATATTTTGTTTGATTAAGGGTTATAATGTACGGCATTATTTTTTCCAATTTATTTACTTGAATACTATTTAAAACAATGATAATATGTTGAAGATTCTTATAGTTAATTAATCTATGGTTATTCAAATAAATGAAAACTTGCATGTTTTGTATTCCTCTGTAACTTTTTTTAGAACACTTTCTTTTGTACGGCATTATTATACAACAATAGTTTTTAGCAATGTCATGTAGAAAAATAAGACGCCGTACAGGATCAAATGACCTACCACCTTTATAAATGAAGTATACGATGAAATTAAGGTAATTATCGGTAAACATTCAAATGAACAGTAATTTTTAGACGGCAATATTTTTAATTGTCCGTTTGAGTGCTAGATAATCATTTGGAACCGATGCCGTACTTTTTCAAATCACCTTTCGGGATCACTGAAAAGAGGAAGTTGAACCCCCGATCATTTCCTCTTGGACCATTATTTTTATACGGCGTTGCGGAATAATGGGTTAGAAGAGGTATTGCAAATGTATGGAACCGATGCCGTACAGTATCAAATGACCAAATTTTCCCTCAAAATTTCCGAATTATCAATAATGTTTCCGACTTCGTGGATCACTATTTTTGTACGGCACTACGCGTTTTCTCATTATTTTTCATGGATATATTGGATGGTAAGAATGCCGTACAGAAACAAATGACCAAAATGTACCCACTCTACTTGCACTTTTGAATTCTCACCTGCACTCAGTTGGACAGCTTACAAGTCGTCACTTGTAAGCCTGTAACTTGCCGTCGCATAGTGCTGAATCTTATTATTTTGTACCCGTCTATCATCCTACATAGGTCTCCTGGTGGTTCATTTGACCCGTAAATTTTGTTCACGGGCCTGTAGTCTATAAGTGATAAGGGTTGTTCACCCCTAATTTTTTATTTTAATTTTTGGAAAAAATTTTTTGTTTAAATTTTTTTATGATGTGGCATTAAAAAATCCATATAACCCTAAATTTTTACCGTTTTATCACCAATCCCTATTTTTTTAAAGCAATTTTAGTAATTTAAACATTTGACAGTGAACTCTTCCTAAACAGCGGGACCGATTTGACTGATTTTTTTGTATGTGTACAAGTGGGTTCGAGGATGGTTTAGATTCACAAATAAGCCCGGCAGATGGCGCTGCAGACAGTGTCTAGGTTATGATCCGAGCGAAGCCGAAGCGGGCCGCTAGTATATGTATATAATGATGATCTGTACTACAGAATTGCCCCACAACATCATCTCGTAACGCCCCTGGTTGTGACGAAGATAATTTGAGTAAATGGGTACATAGTTTTCATATTAAATATATCAAAACTGTAATATACGAACGAGGCGTCATTGCATTGTCCTTTGTATCTATGCTATACTTACCCTGACGCTGTGACGCCTCGGTGGGTGTTCCTCGATGGATGGAATTTAACTCAAAAGTTTAGCAGTGGTAGGACACTTGGCAGAGTCCGCCTGGGGAAGTACCACACCTTTACCAGTTATTCTACCGCCAAGCAGTAATGTGTAAGCGTTACTGTGTTCCGGTTTGAAGGGCAATGTTTCCAGAGAAATTACTGGGATTAGAGATATAACATCTTAGATCTCTGGGTGACGAGCGCAGTGCAGTGCTAGGTAATGATTTGGAATCTTCATGTTCCAATAGCTGTTTGTCACTGTGCTGTTATGTGGCAGGCATGTTGCTTACCATCAGGGACATGTCATGGTCATCTCGTCACTCTTTAATTTAAATATATATAAAGGTGTTTATATTTAAACAATGATAGGTTTAGGTATACACTTGCCCGCCATCTCGTCTGATGTTAAGCGACGATGCGGTCTACGACGCAGCGTGTTTCCCTAGAAGAAACTGATTCACTCTTGATTTGAAGACACCATGATTGTAACCATCGGGAAAAACCCATTCAAGCAACGCATTCCACAGCTTAGACGTTCTTATCACAAAAGTGGAAACACACCTCGTTTGAATCTTTGGCACGTCAATCATGAAATGATGTCGCTTCTTCGAGCTTATGCACAAGAGTGTTATTGCCTATGACCCTTTTAGCTTTTGGCACGTCTCTCGATCGATTCCAGAGCCTCCAGCTGATACTTAGCCGATCCATCCCAAAGGTGCGAACAGTACTCCATACAAGAACGAATCTGTTTTCCTTATGATATGGTAATTTTTTTTTAACGGGCAGGTCCTTTATTAACAAAACTATAATACAATGAGAACTACACTACGCTACATACCTAACTACTTACACTAAGCACATCTGAATTATCCATAGACCGATGGAGTTCTACAGATAACCAAGATGTTCAAGCCCACTGCCAATCGGAAGCGTACCCAGCATGCTGGCGGCATTGCCACGCCGAATGGCAATGCTTATGCGTTGGGCCAAATAAACGCCAGCATTTTGGTCACGCGTCGCGTCGACCAAGCGCTCGGAAAGGCTTTTTCTTGTGGCGAAAATCGCAGGCAAATGTTGGTTATGAAACAATAATTGGGCTGAAAGAATATTTTTTCCCCAAGGCGTATTGTTTTGTCGGTTTTACAAAATAATACCTACATAGTTGTAAAAACATTTTATGCTCCAAAATATGTACCTAGATGTTTCTAGGTTGTGCGGTTTTAATTAATTCAGATATTACTCATTTCTCAAACACAGACCTCAAGAAAGTACAGCACAACTACCTAACTACGTCGCTAAAATGTGACATCAGAAATAAACCGGTCAAGTGCGAGTTGGACTGTCGCACTGGGGATTCCGTGCAATAATTACACAGGTTTATAAAATAGACTAGCGGTCCGCCGTGGCTTCGGTCGTAGTATAAATATTTAACACTAGCAGCGCCCCGCGGTGATACCCGCGTAGTTCTCGTTCCCGTTGTTTTTTTTTTCGGGATAAAAAGTAGCCTATGTGTTCTTCCAGACTATAATCTATCTGTGTTCCAAATTTCAGCCCGATCCGTTCATACGTTAGGACAAACATCCATACATTGACATTTATAATATTAGTAGGATGTAGGTATAGCCATAGCTGGGCATTAACTCGTTAATCCGTTAATCGTTAATTAACGAAGTTAACATTTTGATTAACGGATTAACTTTTAAGTTAACTTTTAAAAATGTTAACGGACATGTTAACTTCCGTTAATTATGCAGAAGTCCGTTAATCGTTAATCCAATGCTTACTATTTACTGCACGGCATCTCGGCGCGGCGCAAAAAACAGGTTCAGACAAGTATGAAACGAAAAGTGCTGGGCGCAGTGTGACCATATGTGGTGGGTTCCTGAAATTTTGGTAGGATTGAGGTGTCATTCTAGCCTGTGGCATGATCGGTTGACGTTATATGAAAACAAATATAATTTTGTTATCATAAGTCATATTTCCGATAATCTCGAGTTCTTTTTGGCTGAAAATTTGAGCATAGACATACTCGAATTTGACTGACGTTTACAATTTAGTTGAATATTTCACACATCCCTAGTAAACCAAGTAGATTATAGTAAACCATAGCTAGTGGGGAACTCCCCGATAAATTCAATCATACTTTTTCGATCGTTTATCTGTATTTTTCTTTTAATAAAATCGGTGGTAGTTCATTTCAACTAACCAAAGTTAAATAAAATGAAAAAATCAATGTATAATGTATAATGAAGAAATGGAGGTATACAATGAAAATTCCAGTGTTTAACATCAGCCCTCAAACGCTGCAGTTGAACATCTGCTATCCACGGGTAAATACAATTTAACACCAAAGCGAGCCTCGCTTTCAGACGAGAACTTCGACATGTTAATGTTCATGAGGGGAAATAGATACCTATGCGCATTATGCCCGACGATTAAATTACACATTAAATTAAATTAAATAAAAAGAAATGGCAGTCATAAAAACTGCCGATAGAAGTGAAAACTTATAACTCAGAATTTGATAGCTTACCTTGGAAACTACACGGGTGTAACCGGAGGGCGTGGCCTGGTCATCATGGCATAGCCGTCTAGAAAAGCACCAGAATTTCCTATTGGCTGATACATTTCTAGATTGCCATGCCATGATGGCCAGGCCACGCCTTTTCAGCATTTACCATTGGCTGACGCATTTCTAGATGGCGAATAGCCATGGTCCCGAGTTTACCCGAAGATTTCTTATTATACCCGAGCGTGACGCTAGAATTCAATTCACAGCCCACGAAAAATCTGTCTCGGCGTGCCTAAAGAAGTTTTCACTTCAATAATAAAATTAAACTCTACAAGTATTTGGTTTTTTCCTAACCTGTTAACTTCCAGAACCTAAACCAACAGGTTTTATAAGTTCACTAACGCAACGATATAAAAATCCAATACGCATATTAACGGATTAACGATTAACGTTAACTTCCGTTAATTCTTACGAAATGTAACGCTTTAACGTTTAACGAAGTTAACTTTTTTTGTAACGGATTAACGATTAACGAAGTTAACTATTTGATTAACGGTGCCCAGCTATGGGTATAGCCTATAGTTAGGTGGGTATAGCCTAAGTTACGGCTGGTCTAGTCGGGAGAACGGCGGCTGCCGATCCGGAGACCCCGGGTTCAAACCCCACACGCACCACTGTCTTTTCGTAGTCATGTGCGTAATGCCGCTAACTTAAAACGGTGAAGGAAAACATCGTGAGGAAACCGACATGTACTTAGAATCTTTCGACAGCGTGGTGGATTATGGCCTTAACTCTCTCCTTGCGAGAGAAGGCCCCGAGTCCCAGCAGTGGGAACATTTAGTGGGCTGTTGATGATATTTATAGCCTATAGTACTGAGGATCACGTACCTACATATCCGACAGTAAAATATTTTTGAAATCGGTCCAGTAACTCCTGAGATTAGCGCGTTCAAATAAATTAACTCATCAGGTTTATAATATCAGTATATATACTTTATTACTAACAAACCATCTAAACTGTACGTTTATGCATCACTTGTCTGGGAAAGGTCGCTTAGCTATTTTTAAGTAAAAACTTCAAAAAAAATGTTCGTATCCAGATTCTGGATACGAACATTTTTTTTGTCTAGCATTTTTTGTTCTGGATTCCAGAACAAAAAATGACAGTCATAGGAACTGCCGATAGAAGTGAAAACTTGTAACTCGGAAATTGATAGCTTACTTTGGAAACTACGCGGGTGAAACCGGAGGGCGCTGCCAGTCTGGTATTCTTCAGAGCATTGTCGTTTAAATAAGTCTTCTAAGCATGGCCATGGTCCCGAGTTCATTCGAAGATTTCTTTCATTTAGGAACATGACGCTTGAGCTCAATTCACAGCCCACGAAAAACCAGGACGTCTACTCTATTTCTACGAAAACGTCGTATTTTCGAAAAAAAACTCGCGACTTTCCTGCTCTCGTTCTACTTCGTTTTAAAGAAGTTTTAACTCCAACAAGATTTCTTCTATAGAGCTCTATTATAAATTGGGGTCCACGTTAATTATTTAATTTAATACCAGCAAGATCTAAGAGTGGAATCATTGACTTCTGGCACAGCTGTGTCAACAGAAAAATAATATTTGTATCTAAATACCTCGGCTGGTTCGCGAATGCTCACCGGACTGCAAACTACATTCCGCCATATTTGTTTGACGAGTAAATTTTACGTAGTTTTGTGCCTCACGGGTTTACATTTGTGGGGTTACATGTGTGGGGTTACGGGTTTACATAGCATGAACTACCACGGGGCGCTGATAGTATCACCCCCGTGGTAGTTCATGCTCCTGTTATTTCGGTATCAAAGTAGTGTATATCACACACATACTTATTCTACTGTCATAGCGAGAAAACAGGGATATAATAATATTCCAGCCTGTACCTAATTTCAGCCCGATCGGAGGTCTACCGCCGAACGAAAAATGTCATGTGATGTTTCTCTCTCTTTTCTTTTCGCTTGAAATGATAGAGACAGCATTAGCAAAGCGATAGCCGATTAAGTTAGGCGGTAGTAGCGATGTTCAGACGTCCAGACCTGGGTAGCGATTCTAAATGCAATCCGAATGACAATCCCTGTCTCTCGTCATGCTGAACAGATACCTAAGACAAAGACCGAGAGATGAGTGGGTAGCGAGTACCCAGGGGGCAGCGATTCTAAATCCATTCGGTTGCATCCGACACGGAATCTCATCTCTCGGTCTTTGTGTTATCTGTTTGGCATGACAAGAAACAGGGATTGTCATTCCGATTCAAATTTTAGAATCGCTACCCTGATTGACCAACAAACATTAAC
The DNA here is from genome assembly GCA_963693475.1 of Ectropis crepuscularia. Classification (NCBI taxonomy): domain Eukaryota; kingdom Metazoa; phylum Arthropoda; class Insecta; order Lepidoptera; family Geometridae; genus Ectropis; species Ectropis crepuscularia. The sequence goes on from OY856364.1 coordinate 16,886,847, forward strand.
ATTTAGTCATTTATAATGCTAGCAGTGCCACGCAGTTTCGCCTGCGTAGGTTCCCAATCCCGTTATTTTATGCAATATATTATGTACAATTCCAGTCTTTAGCCTGTGTTTTTATTGTACGAGAATAACTGGCCTCTCTTGAGCTTCTGGCTTCCGCACTTTTTATATACACACACTCTAGGGGCAGTCGGGCAATAGTGACAAGACTAGGCGGAGTTGGGGTGCTCAGAGTCGGTTATGGGTCCTAAGTAGTCTAACCGGACCGATTTGGAGGCATCCATAAATTACGTGAGGTAATTTTGACGATTTTTCGATACCCCCTCCTCTCTTAATGAGATTTTGTTCAACACCCTCCGTCACGTGAGAATTTTTTACTCAATTTCTCCCATTTTTCTCACAGACTGATCACATTTTTTTTGAGAAAAAAATGGCGTGATATTTGTCGAGATCACCCTCTCCCCCACCTGAGATTTGACTCAACCCCTCCCCTTCACCCCTCACGAAGGTAATTAATGTACGCCTCCTTTTTAATCAAAGGAAATGAAAAAAAAAAGAAAGAAACTCAATTTTTTTATCAAATTCATGTAATAATTAACACGTAAATTGAGTTGCTTTCCAAACAACACATCACAAAATAAAAATGTGTCAAGTGTTGGTTTTGTTTTTAAACATTGATTAGTTTTTAACAAAAATACTAAAATAATCATTTGTCAAATAATAGGTACGTTACATACTTAATGAAAGTTTGTCAAATAACAACTTTAAAATATAACCAATTTGTTAAATATTTTTTAAGTAGATAATAGAGTAAGATCCCAGAGCTGCCAGACGTCACCTATTTTCTGATGAATAAAATTGACTTAAAATTTAGTTTAGGGGATGATTGACCCTTAGATTGGTCTGTCTTATTGGAAAAGGCTTTAAAATAGTTGTCTGACGAACATATTTACAAATGGAGCATGAGAATTTTGAGCAAGTGAAGTTAAATTATTATTTTGGAGTTGTTAAGCAAAACGGCCGACGGAAAGTGTCTGGGAGAATTGGGACCTTGTTTTTAAGGATATTGCCTACAACATACGTGAAAATCACTCATTAGAAAATACGTGAAGTAATGTTTGTATGTAGGTACCTTCATTACCCCATATCTCAATATTGGCCGTCTAAGCAAGTTAGCGAGTAAGAATAAGAATATATTTATTGCTCACACTATGTAAAAAAGGTCTTAAAATATATAAAATGTACAACAGTACCTACCTATACCCTTGACGGGCGTGCAACATTAACAAGTTTACATAGGTAGTACTACGAGTATCTTGTAATTTTGTTTTTGATAACAATCATTTATATTTATCAAATCAGTTGCAAATTAAAATAGTTGTAAATAGTCATTTCTCCCGTCGCGTCGTTAAAATACTATTTTAAATCCTAAAATGCCTTAGTCAGCAGCCATTTCTTTAATTCTCTTTTGAATGTAGACCCATTCAACAATTTTATTTTAGAAGGAAGATTATTATAAATTTTGATAGATGTGAAAAATGAGTTTTTGTGATAGAGTGCGTTATTTGCCTGCGGAACAAAAATATTATTTTTATATTTAGTTCGCAACAGGTCGAATCTGCTTGATGAGGTAAAAAAAATGGTTTCTATGCTGGTTTGCAAATATACTGATATGGTAAATAAATAAACAAGTGAGGGTTAACAAATTTTGTTCTTTGAATACATCTCGCAAAGTATCAAGACTACTCATGTTGAAAATGGCTCTTAGACATCTTTTTTGCAATACAAATGTAGACTTAGCTTCGGCTGAATTTCCCCAAAAAATAACTCCATAACATAAAAGAGGATAAACGTAACCATAATATGCATTTATTGCTATTTTCTTCGATGACACATTTGATAAAATGTATAATGAATGTATATATCTGTTTATTTTGCTGTTCGTTTTAGTAATGTGCGCTTTCCAATTTAAATTTGTATCGATAGTGACTCCTAAAAAATTTGCCTCTTTTGCCATGTTTAATTTAATACTTCTATGCACTACATTGAATTTTTGAATTCTATTAACATTGTCTTTTTTATGTTTACTTGTAAATTTAGGTTTTCTAAATAATTTACAACCTTTTCAAGTATCTCAATAATTATCTTTTCGAAATCGTCACGAGTCATATTGTTATCTTTGGGTATGTAAATAGTGGCATCATCAGCGAACATAATGCATGGCTATTTGGTAAGAAGTGGTAGTTCGTTTATGTATATTAAGAATAATAATGGTCCAAGAATACTTCCTTGTGGTATGCCACATATAATATTTTTAAAATTTGAATATACTTTCTCGACCGTTTTTGTTTTCATGTTGTAGGTTTCGATCAAGGTTGTTTGAGACCGATTTTGTAAATAAGATTCTAATAATTTCAGTGGTTGCCCTCGTATTCCGACATGTTCAAGTTTGGCTAATAGCTGTGAAAATTTCACGCAGTCGAACGCTTTTGACATATCAAGCAGCAAAGCAACTCCTGTTTTGTTACGATTTATTTGATCCCATACTTGAGTTAACAATTTAAAAACAGCTATTGTGGTATTTTTGCCTTTTTGGAAGCCATATTGACAATTACTTATGATGTTATTAGAGTCAAAAAATGAGATAAGTTTGTTAAATATTACTTTTTCAAAAATCTTCGAAAAGCTTGGGAGTATTGCAATGGGTCGGTAATTATTAACATCATCCTTACGATCTTTTTTATGAAGGGGTTTTATAATGGCCTTCTTAAGTTCATCAGGAAAACAAACAGTAGATAACGTCAAATTTATAATATGGACTAGGGGATCAACTATAACATGAATGCATTCCTTAATTACCTGAATAGAGATCCCATCGTGACCTGAAGATTTTTTGTTTTTTAAACTACTGTTGTTTTTTAATTTATTTACTAAGCATGTTTTCTTAGTACTTACCAACTCTACTCAACATCAACAGCCCACTAAACGTTCCCACTGCTGGGACTCGGGGCCTTCTCTCGCAAGGAGAGAGTTAAGGCCATAATCCACCACGCTGGCCCAGTGCGGGTTGGCGGATGACACATGACACTTCGAAAGATTCTAGGTACATGTCGGTTTCCTCACGATGTTTTTCCTTCACCGTTTTAAGTTAGCGGCATTACGCACATGACTTCGAAAAGACAGTGGTGCGTGTGGGGTTTGAACTCCGGATCGGCAGCCGCCGTTCTCCCGACTAGACCACCGTAACTCTACTCAATCGTCCACATTTCATTCATCAGAAAATAGGTGACGTCTGGCAGCTCTGGGACTATAATAATAATTTGACGACCCGTGAATTTGTCGAACGTTGGTTATCACAGTCATGTCGAGTTACGAAAACAAGTTTATGAAAATAACGGACACCAAATAAAAGTCTGAATGCATTACAGTAAAATAATGTATTTAATTCTGTAATATAATGCTTTGGTTCACTATTCTATACATAAATATTATACACGTATTTATGATTTTTTATTTTTATTTTGATTGGATTAGCATCAGAAAGAATTTTTCACAATTTTCAAGATTTCAGATACAACAATAATCTATATAATACCACGTATTTAGGAACTCAAAATTCCAATAAGTACTAAACCCCTCAAAAACATAACATTCCACGATTTTTTCACTAAATAGTGTAGAACCAGTGCACCCTCACTCGCTCAAGGTCGCGCGGTTTTAGCCTACCGCTAGACAGTTCCTTCCAGGAAACAACGCTACAAAGGAAACGCGCTAGACAGGGACAGAGTTACGCGTTAGAAGAGAGCGTAGATGATGAGTTGAAAATCGCGACAGGAATTGAGCGCTAATGCGTGCTGAATTGAACTTTGTTGTGTCCCAGCAAGAGTCGCTATTTATATAATTGTTTTCGGTAAGTGAAGCTTCTGTACTAATATTTATTCTGTGGTAGAACTTCTGACATGATTATTTTTCTGACCACGTTTTATACATAAAATTAAGTTGTGTGAAGAGATCGAACAAGCCCAAATAACTTCTTTTCCTCTTCTGACAAAGGTGAAAACCCTGAAATCTGTGACTAATTTTACCCAAAAGTAATCTAACAAACACTTTCTTTTATTTTTAACTTACATTATCCCTTGCTCGATGCGTGCATCATAAATATGATATTAATATAATCTAGAACGCATCATCGTAGACCAAATCACCGTTCAATAACTAGCGAGATGACATTAAGTTTTTTTTTTATAGTGACGAGACGAGCAGAACATGTGCCTGATGGTGATCAACATGCCTGCCACATAACAGCACAGTGACACGCAGCTATTGGAACATGAAAAGTCCAAATCATTACCTAACACTGCACTGCGCTCGTCACCCAGACAATTAAGATCTATTATCTCTATATTTCATCTCTATTTCACTGGACATAATTATTGCTCTTGAAACCTAAACATAGTCATGTTTGCACATTACTGCTTGTCGGTAGTATACTGGCAAAGGTGTGGTACTTCCCCAGGCGGACTCTGCAAAGAGTCCTACCACTACATAACAGAATAATAACACAATCCCGAACAAATGCTAATCCAATCAAACGCACAAAGAGATATGAATCAATAATTAACAATATGACTCCTAATACACATCGCTCCTATACGCTACGACACGGAAATCTAAAAAAAAATAAAAACCCAACATACTTGGTCAAATTCCCTCCCGGACTAAACGCTTCGGGGTATGGGGGCGTTTGGCGACGAAATACCGGGGACATTTCGCATTGAAGAAAAACAAAATGGTTGCCGAATTGACAGCCTCGGTCGAAGTCGGTTAAAACATGAAGAAAACAAAAAAAACTGAGAGAAAAATATTCTACTTATAAACTTTAGAATGAAAAGTAACGCGGTTGTTACATTTTTTTATTGATATCCGGGTAACTCACGCTTGATATGATCGATCCAGTACGCCTCAAGTTTCGGCCGCCTCCGGCGGTCTTTTTTCAAGTAGAGTGCATGCGCGGCACAGCTGCTCGTTTGGCACTCATTAAATGATAGATTTTATTTGAACTCATTGCGTAAACGTATATTAGGATATTTCTTCAAAAATAGATCCCAAACCAATTTCGTTTTATTTATTATATTTGCTTTCACTTAAGTTTCATATTCGTTATTTATTTAAGTTAATAACTGAATGCCGACCCATGCAAAAATTACAATAAAAATCGATCATCTGCCATTTTGTAACGGCAGCCATCTTGGACTGATTTTCATTGAACATAGCTAAGAGCACTCCCGATTAATTTCGCTTGCAAAAAAAAAGTTAAATACCTCGTCATTTTTACGCGGGGGATTAAAAGATTGCATTATAAATAGAAAGTAGGTCTAATATAAGACAATTTCTGATCTAATATAAAAAAAAAACCGGTCCCAAACGCCTCAATACCCAGCAACAACAAAAACTAATAATTAAACAAAATAAATGCAGTTACATTTTGAACAGTTTTTTAAACTTACTTAAGTGTAACATTGCTCTTAAAATAAAGCTAAGTTTAGGGACGACAAAATTACATTCACATTCCGATATCGCTTCACTTCTCAGACGAGGCTACGCACGATCGGTACACTGAGCTGGGAGAGAGATCATGAAGCTAATATACTTCTTTTACAGAACCAACATTTTTTTTTCGCGCACCGATATCTTGTTTTTCTTCTGTTGCCACGAATTTTCTGGTTGACAATTGTTCACTTACGATTTGTTCTGTCAAATATACCCTCAAAAAAATTGAGGGTAGATTTAATTATTTTTTTAATCATAAAGCGTCGCCTGAACCCATATGGATTCCGCTCCGATACCCGGGTAAAGTATCAAGTTTTGAGAAGAAAAATTTGCTCGACGAAGCTTGATAAGTTTTAACTTCGAAGATAATGATATATTTCTGACCACAAATCTCACAGTCCAGCGTACCCACCCTGCGTACACCATCAATACACAGTTGTTCTCGCATCCTAATATCCCGTACATATTACATACGTCTGTACAAACTATCATAATGTCACAATTTATATACTAACATACATTACTTTGGTTTTATATTTGAGAGAACATCGAAAAAAAACGATATATTTTTTTAAGAAACTTTGAAGAAAGGTGGAAACTTACGACTCCGCTCCCACCCGACAAATAAAACACACTCAAATATTGACTTTATGTCATGCCCGTTAAGATATAGATTACACTGGCAATATAAATTAGCAGCGAACGGTCTACTAATTTTTGTTGCCAATGTAATCTATATCTTAACAGACATAGCATAAACTCCATATTTTATTTGAGAGCTTTGGTCGGAAGGGGCACTACTCAATAATCCGTCTACCCCAAGGAAATGCATTTCCTCCACGAAAACATAAAAACGGATTTTTGTTTTTGAGTTTTTCGATATTTGAATTATGTAACTAATTATTTTATTGCAACTAAAATAACCTAAGGTCAAAGTACAAAGACTGGGTCCTTCGTTAACGTCATGTTACGCGCATTTTTTTAAATTTAATATCAATTCAATGATAATAGTACGACGCACGCTGCGAGTCCTTGAGTACGTACTTTAACAGATAATTTATTTTAATATTTAAGGTTACGCGCCGTGCACGGACGAGCCCAGTCTTCGTGCTTTGCTTATTTAGAAATGAAAAAATTATTCACGGAAATGCGATAAATAAAACGTGTGATATTTTTCGATTCGGTCAGTATTTAAGTTTCAACCGCGTCGGGCGGTCTTTTATTTTCACCTTGAAAAAGGCCGCTAAATGAGGCTGAAATTTGAGTCGAACTGAATCGAAAATATCTAACTGAGTGACCCGCGAATTAAATAAATATATGTAACAACCACGCTAGTCTTCATACTTAAAATGAAAAGGTTACAATTTAAGGGAACAAAAATAAGAATTAATAAAAAATCATAAAAAAAAACAGTCTCGAATTGTTTGGCTATACGATTACTTATAATGTCAATTAAAATCATTTTAGTTGACTGACCTAAAAACTCAGCTGAAATAATTGCCGCATGAATAAAAAATACATATATAATGTAATGGATGGAATAATATTAGACTTCAAACAATAAAAGTCCCGTCCTGAAATTTGAGAATTACTTGCAATATTATTTAACACGCAAAAAAAATGTGTGTTTAAAAAATTTTTTTTTATTAAAAACACTAATAATTATTTTCTTGATTCAATAATAGTTGTTGACGCGAAAAACGTTGATTAAAACATTCGATAGGTGGCACCTAACAAAATGTTTTATTCAAATATAATGTTGACTGAATCATTTATTGACGAATGGTATTCGTATATTTTTTTTTTGGGTGGCGAGTTTTTTTTTTTTAATAAAGAGTGACGAGACGAGCTGGACATTTGCCTGATGGTAAGCAACAGTGACACGCAGCTATTGGAACATGAAGAGTCTAAATCATTACTTAGCACTGTACTGCGCTCGTCACCCAGAGATCTAAGATGTTATATATCTGAGCCCTGTAATTTCACTGGAATCATTTCCGTTCAAACCGGAACACAGTAATGTTTGCATATTACTGCTCGGCGGTAGAATAACTGGCAAAGGTGTGGTACTTCCCCAGGCGGACTCTGCTAAGAGTCCTACCACTACAGTTATCATTCTCCCTAATCCCCCATGCTTCTTTCGACTCAGGCAACTCGCTTTCCATTGTTTTTGTCCCCGTAAAATTGTGAATATCGTCAGTTTAAATTAAAACGCATTACACCATAAACATACAGTATTTACAGTTTCATATTATATGCATATTTAAAAAATATTTTTAGTTCAGTCAACTAAAACCTTCGAAATGGACGCTTTATAACTAAACTTACATTAAATAACTTACCGTGTTCTAAGCAAATTATTGCATGTTTAGTTAAAATTACACATTTATACGACGATTTCACAATGCCTTCAATACAACAGGTTACGCACGTCTGATTCGGTCGCCGGAATCCGACACAGTTTCAATCGCTTTTAGCGGTCTTTTCAATATTTGTACTAATTTCTCATAGAACTCTATCTAGCCCGGAACTAAGCAAAGCTGCTACAATACTTCCATAATAGTAAAAACATACTTAAATTGAATGTATTTGCATAATTTGACGTTCAAAAGCTTACCCATGTACCAAATTCTGAAATAAATGATTGAATTGTATATTTATCTGAAATTATGCATGTATTATATCAGCAATCTGGCTTCCTTAATACAAACTTTTATTAGTCTTGGTTTAGATGGTGTTGAGTGAAAAAATGTTGAACAATATCTATATTCTTCTTTATAGATAATAGATACACTTAGGCACAACACTTAAAACTCTTATTTACCAAAAATACATATTTAATGTAGCTAGGAATCGAATCAATATTCTACAGTTCTATTACCCGAGCCACGAAATCAATTAATTTAAGTGCGCATACAACCGCGTCCCGAGTGAAAAAGACCGCAAAATACGGTTGAAACTTTTGTCGGATTACGTAGTCCAGGACACATTTAGTAACCCGTTCACTAAATTAAAAAAAAAGTGTAACTATAACGTAATTTTTCATATTAACATTTTACAAAGGTTCGCTTACACCAAACTGACACAGATAATAATATACTAGGGACAGATCTTTTTGGTTTGATAGAAATGCAACAAATTTAAAAATAATACAACTTAAAAAAGAATAAATTAGTAAACGCAGAATGTCTAAATAGAATCGAAGGAGCCGCGTTTTTCTCACCATTACCATTTTTGTAGAATTATTAGACAATGGAGTAGAAGATTATAAGATAATCTAGATTTAGATATACGATTATGCAGAAATAGTGTTAATGCAGATCAGTCGAGCTCTCTGTGAAATGTATCCGTTAAAAACACGATAAACTTGCAATTTTGCGATGACGTTCGGAACTGACGTATTTTACGAACAAGAGAGAATGAAGAGAATTTTAATGAAAGGAATTGAAATTTCGTGAGTAAAACTGTTTCATAATATATCGAGTACAAATATTATACATTTAGATATAGTTGATTTATATTTTTTCGCTATTTTCTTCTCAAACTTCGTCAAGCTATTTTTTACAGTGATTAAGCCGTACATCATGGTTTCAATTTAGTTTTTTCGATATTTTTTTTCTAAAATAAAAGTAGCCATAATTGCTCCCTATAACGTCAGTTATCTGCCAGTGAAAGTCCTGTTAAAATCGATACAGCCTTTTCAGAGATTAGCCAACACAAACACACTTCAATTTTATTTGGCTCACATAGATATTATCAAAAGTGGTTCAGGCGCGTCTAAATTCGGTAGTAACACAATTTCTGCTTAACCCTGAGATACACAGGTACCTTATCGTCTATTCCTAACACTTATATTTACAAACGAAAAAAATGAGAATTCATGTTTTTTTAACAGAAAGGCAGTTTTTGTTAACCTTTGCTTACACAGTCTTTTTTTTAATAAAAAATATAAATAAAAAAAACCTTTGGTAGAAGAGAGCGGAATTCAACAGTCATTGTTTTTGCACTAAAACTAAATGTAATTTAAATAGAATTAATGTTTTTTTTACCACAATTAGTTGCGAAAAATAACGAAAAAACCTTTTTCTTTTCTTAAATATGATTTCTTTTGTAATCAATATTCTTTGCTCAAAGTAGAATGATTTATTCCAAAAATAGTTTCAATAAATTTCCAAAAGTTCGTTTACGCAACCAGTTGTGGAACCTACTTGCCAAACGGCCGGAACTAATAACACACGAATGAATAAAAATGCAGTGAGAGACTCCAATATAGTAAGACAACGAAAGGAGACCGCCGCGCCGATCCGTTTTATATCTTTGACCGCATCATCGGTAAGTATATGTTATCCAAATTTTTTGATCAAACAACTACCAAACAAGATTTTGTTCTGTTTTTTAATAATAAAAAACTACGTTTGTTTTTAAATTTAGAATTATAAACTAAATAAGTACCTTTGTAAAATTACTTTTTATGCAATCAATAATGAAAAAATAAAACATAAAAAAACGAACTGAACCAAACATTTGTTTTTATTTTTATCCAAGTACGTTTTTCGTGTTTCGTCAAAAACATATTGTTTTTATAGTTTTATTTAGTTTAAAACCAAGATTGTTTCTTTTTTTACTACAAAAAAATATGTACAGGAAAAAAACATTATTTTATAATCAATAAAACACTTGCTTTTTAACTTTACCCTTGAACATAATCTTGCTCGATGGCAAACGATGATGCGCTCAAAGATTTCACACTTAGTTTCAGACAGTCTCCAATCATCGCTATAAAATAAAATACATTAAAAAAATGCAGACTAGCTCACAAGATGGCGTCCGTTCAGATTTGAAGGCGGGAAAATTACAGACTACCTTACATTATTACTATAAATAAAACATTTTATAATAAGATTACACAGAAAGACTATGCTAAGCCGAAAGCGGTTACCACCCCTTTTATTTTTTGCTGTGAGTTTTTTGATTAATAAATGATGAAAGATTTGTATTGGACATCCATAACAATTCACTCAATAAAAAAAAATGGTCGATAGTTTTAGATATGCGGCACAACCTTTCGAGATGTATCCAACAGAAAGCTTGCAATTTTGTGTCTGGTCGCGGGCTTTCGCTTCAAAAGAGCTTGAAACAGAGTAGAATCGAACGCTTTCGGCTTAGACGTTCTACGTACATAATCTTGTATAACGTAAACCTTTATGAGCCTTCAAAATAGTAAGGATTTTTTTTACCGTAGTACAAGTATTAGATTCCGTATTCTTCCCTAATTGCATTTTTTTTGTTGCTAATAAAAGAAGTAAAAAACGAGATAAATCAAAAATTGTGGGTTAAGCCTGACGCAACTTTTGTAATTAATGAATTTCGATTATGTCAGCATAACAGTTTTCACATTTTTTGGTTTTATTTCGTTATTTAAAATTCCTAATTCCCATATATCCGTACAGTGTACGTTATTCTACTAATCAGGCCTTTTCATTTGAGGGAATTGTGATTTGTCGGCGACCATCTTGGTTTTGACATTTATCACAATCTATAGTAATTTACTAGACGAGCACTTTCATTCGATACCCATATTGAGGGAGTTGTGAAAAAAAATCTTTTTTTTTTGTGGCGGCCATCTTGGATTTAACATAGTCCGTAGTATTTTTTTACTAGACGACGTTCTTTGACTTCCATAGAGTTTTGAAAAATTAAGCCATTTTGATTATTTTTTATTATTTCATCAAAATCGGTCCAGCCGTTTCAAAGTTATCAGTCCCTTCGGTATCAGCTGCGGTAGGAATCTTAGACGCATAATGGACATTTGATTTACTTGCGTGTACTAACATTTGAAACAATTGAGTTTTTTATTTTATTTTAATGTATATACTTGTTTTTTTTTCTACCAGTACTCCTCCTAACTTCAAAGTGCTCATAAAGTTTCACGCGACTTTCACCTTACAAACAACGCAGAGCTTCCACATTAAAGCTCATTTTCGCAAATGAGTACACAAATACATTTTGCCTTAAGATTCTCAACAATCAACATTCAAACGAGATGAATCCTTATCACAACTCACTTAATACAACAATCCTTTGACGCCTCATTTAGATGTTTGCCGAGAAAGGGGACCAATACGAATGTGTATAGTTACCGGCAAACATCTTTAACATCGACCTGCACAACCCATTATCAAATTGGCGTATAGTGCGACTGTTACGCTTTCAATTATTACCACTATAGACTACAGGCCCGTGAACAAAATGTACGTAGTAAATGAACCACCAGGAGACCTATGTAGGATGATAGAAGGGTATAAAGTAATAAGATTCAGCACTATGCCGTCACTTGTAAGCTGTCCAACTGAGTACAGTCGAAGAGGGGGGGTTGCAACCCTCGATCATTTCTCCATGCTCCAAAATCATGCGACAAGGAGAAATGATCGAGGGTTACAACCCTCCCTCTTCGACTGTACTCAGTTGGACAGCTTACAAGTGACGGCATAGTGCTGAATCTTAATACTTTATACCCTTCTATCATCCTACATAGGTCTCCTGGTGGTTCATTTACTACGTTAATTTTGTTCACGGGCCTGTAGTCTACTACAGATGTTTGTCGGATACTATAAATGATGTATCTGTAATGTTGTTCAGATTTACCAGTTTGGTAGCAATTCTTAATCACAATTCTATATATAGTGCAATCCACGAAGACGCGCCCCACCAATTTTCGTTTCCACCAATCGCGTTTGCTCCGAGCGTCAGTCGCGAACCATTCACCAGTCACTGTAGTGTGCGTGTGCATTCATAGGTAATTAGTGTGTACCGATAACACTCAAACATTGACGGAAGCTTGCACACATATACTGTAAACGGTTAGGAGGAATAGTGGGGCGCGTCTTCGTGGATTGCACTATCTATACATCGTGACATGTTAAAGATGTTTGTCGGACAACTGTATGCTAACCGCCAAACATCTCATTTCGACATTCGTGCGCGGCCCATTGTCCGCCAAACATCTAAACAAGGCAGTAACGTTCCTAGCCTCGATATAATGGTTTGTTTTCACGTTTTGTTTCAGTTTAATTTATTTCTAAACGTATAACAAGTGTTTGTGTGTCGATTTGTTCACATTTCAGACGGTTTTCTGAAACATATGTTAGAGTTTTATTTTGTATACTGAGTTTCGCTTCAATACATGTTTTAATCCGAAAGGGGTACAAAATACACGCCAATAAAAACTCAGCGTCATTAGAAAAAAATCTGGTAGTTATAGGAAATGCCGATGGAAGTGAAAACTTGTGATTCAGAATTTGATAGCTTATTTTGAAAACTACGCGGGTGAAATCGAGGGCGTGGTCATGAGTATGGCCATCTAGAAGTGTATTTCTAGAAGGCCAATGGCCTTGGCTCAATGGCAATGGAAGGCCCGAGTTTATATGAAGATCTCTCATCATACCCGAGCGTGACGCTAGAATTCAATTCACAGCCCACGAAAAATCTGTCTGTGGCGCGCGCAAAGAAGTTTTCACTTCAAAATTCTGTCAAAATATGTTAGATTGGAATCCAATTAGTTTTAGTTCTTAATCCTGTCACGGGTGGCGCTGCTATCCTTCATATGAAACTTATGTACTTGCATAAGAATAAATTGTTTATCAAATATCTATCATTGATATTATGAAAATAAATGTTTGTCTGTATGTCCTTTATAGAATCGTAAACTATGCACGTGATCATGTGATGATCTTTAGCAAAGTTGTTGTGTATGAACCAATGATTTCTGAGTTGGCACCAATTGTCGACAGGTGGCGTTGCAACGCGCGCAGGGTACAGATATATGTATATATATAGGTATACATATTATGATGTAATAAAATAGATATTCGAATTTAATATCAAGTACAGGAGACATATTTGTATGTTAAAAAGTTTTTTTTCTTCCATGTGTTAGTTTCTTAAGGCCGATTTACATCAGACGAGCGAATGCTCATTCTATCCCCACTGTATCAAATTCATTTGGTGTAAACAAACGTAGAGCATTCTTTCGTTGTTTTGTTTGCGTTCGCAAAGATTCTATGGAATATATAATATGGAAAACGTTAAGAACGATCTTTCGTTTACACTAAAGGTGGGCGCGCACTGGGCGACGCGACGCGACGCGACGCGCCGCGGCCAAATAGTCACAGATAAGTAATTTTACGTTCACTCATTCATTCTATGCTGCCATATAAAAAAAAATACAAAACTGGCCAAGTGGGCTTTGACATTTTGTGACCTTCGAAACGGAACACAGTGATTGTTGCAAATTACTGCTTGGCCGTAGAATAACTAGCAAAGATGGTAGTTCCCCAGGGGGACTCTGCAAAGAGTCCTACCACTACTCAACTATCTATGGGTGTTGAGCGCTTTGCAGTGTTAGGTAATGATTTAGACTTAATATTCTATGCTGCCATCTAAAAAAATTAACAAAACTGGCCAAGTGGGCTTTGACATTTTGTGACCTTCGAAACGGAACACAGTGATTGTTGCAAATTACTGCTTGGCCGTAGAATAAGTAGCAAAGATGGCAGTTCCCCAGGGGGACTCTGCAAAGAGTCCTATCACTGCTAAACTATCTTCTATGGGTGTTGAGCGCTTTTCAGTGTTAGGTAATGATTTAGACTTAAAGAGTCCAAATCATGTTCAAACGCTGCGTGACGCTAGGTTGTTATGGCTTACCATCCATGTTCTGCTCATCCTGTCGCATTATACATATGCCTCACTTTATATAGGATGAAACATTATGGCATTAATAATAATATAGTTAAGTATATCAAACTTTTTCAGATTAGAAAACTGTTAGGTTTTTTCCAAAACTTGATCAAAAACAACTTCAACTGGTTGCATAGCCAAATTGACAAGATAATACCACAATTTAACTATATATCGACTGTGTTAACATTAAAACGCTATATATTTATAAAGGAACTACGTAGAGATATTCCGGTATGTATTCATAAAGCAATCTACACTTAAGAAGTTCAGTTCGATTAACTCTTTTGTTGTTCGACCATCTTGTTTTACTTTTCACACTAAAAAAAATTATAGTCATAGAAACTGCCGATAGAAGTGAAAACTTATAACTCAGAATTTGATAGCTTACCTTGGAAACTACACGGATGTAACTGGAGGGCGTTGCCTCGCCATCTTGGCATTTCTAGATGCCCAATCGCCAAGGTCCCGAGTTTACCCGAAGATTTCTTATCATACCCGAGCGTAACGTTAGAAATCAATTTACCCCCCCCCCCCCCACGAAAAACTTGTCAAGGCGCGCCTGAAGAAGTTTTCACTTCAAAAAATAATTTATGGTGATTGTTAATTTCGTAAGATTCCATTCAAAAGATCGTATATTTTGCGTACGATTTCGACTTTGCAATCGTACATCGTACATGAGCCAAAAAGATCTTATAAATACGATTTAAATCGTATTAACTCGTATCGTTTGGCAACACAGTTCGTAACAGTAATGTTTGTCACTGATTCTCTGACACTGACATTTAATAATATCTCGAAAATGACGGCAGCTTCAAGATATACTTATCTGTGCTAGTAGTAGACTCCGTGCCATCACTGAAGTACTTTGGCGACATTATTGAACTAAGCCACTATATTATCATAGGTTTCATCTGTCATTGTGGAATACGACAGTGGCTCCTTTCGCCAACGGTCACGAGTGGTGGCGCGGAGTCTATATTGTGATCTGTGACGATTTGGCCGCGGCGCGTCGCGTCGCGTCGCGTCGCCCAGTGCGGGCCCACCTTTAAAGATCGAGAAAGAATGCTCTTGTTCCAGCTCTAGCTCTATGTTCGTTCAGTTTAAATCGGCCTTTAGTCAAATTAGTTTTTACTGACGAGTACGATGTATCCTATTCGGTTCAAAACAAGGATTCAAGTTTACCCTGTCAGTTAAAATATTTGCAAATTACATGTCAATGTATAATATATGTCAATATATGTACTATTGTTGGATGTTTAACTATTTCAGGCATCTGGGATTGGGTTGATGGAACTTTTATCTGAAATATTGGAGAAAACAATATTATTATTATTCAATATTCTAAGATTTTTAAAAATTTAATATAGAGTGACGAGACGAGCAAGACATGTGCCTGATGGTAAGCAACATACCTGCCACATAACAGCACAGTGACACACAGCTATTGGAACATGATGAGTATAATTAATTTGGACTTTTGTTGCTAGCACTGCACTGCGCTCGTCACAAAGATATATTAAATGATTCATATTTTTTTACTTTAATAGGTTTACACTTGACTCTTATCTCGCCTGATGTTAAGCGATGATGCGGTCCACAAAGGAGCGTGTTTACCTAGAAGAAACCGATTCACTCTCGATTTGAAGACACCAAGATTGTCACCTTCGGGAAAATATCTTATTGTCTCTATATCCTGTAATTTCCCTGGAAACATTGCCCTTCAAATCGGAACACAGTAACGTTTACGTAGAATAACTGGCAAAGGTGTGGTACTACCCCAGGCGGACACCGCAAAGAGACCTACCACTACAAAATTATATTAAAATAAGGTATAGTCTTACCGGCTCGGTGCTAGGTCTGGGTCTGACCGCCGTTTTAGTTGGATGTATTCTCTTTCCTGGCGGTGAACGAGACGATGGAACGGATACCCTTCACTGACGTCTGAAATACAAAAAAAAACAATTGGCAGTCAGAGGAATTGCCGATAGAAGTGAAAACTTATAACTCAGAATTTGATAGCTTACCTTGGAAACTACACGGGTGTAACCGGAGGGTGTGGCCTGGGCATCATGGCATGGCCATCTAGAAATGCGTTAGCATTTCCCATTGGCTGATGCGTTTCTAGATGGCCATGCCATGATGGCCTGTCCACGCCCTTTCAGCATTTCCCATTGGCTGACGTATTTCTAGATGGCCAACAGCCATGGTCTCGAGGTTACCCGAAGCTTTCTTATCGTACCCGAGCGTGATGAATGAATTCAGTTCACAGTTCACTTCAAAAATATATATTTAGAAGCCATTTTAAGATAGATGTTATCATGGCCACGCCCTCCGGTTTCACTCGCGTAGTTTCCCAAGGTAAGCTATCAAATTCTGAGTTATTAGTTTTCACTTCTATCGGCAGCTCTTATGACTGCCAATGAGGATCCGTAACGTTTTTAGTTGAGTATGCAGATTTATAGAACTAAGAAATCCTTAACAAACACTGTAAAAATTTTTGTTCTACGACAAAAATTGACGAAGTTATGACCGAATTACTAGCGAAGTTCACCGAGTGGCCGTCGCGATAGCTGTGACGTCACTGTGACGGTCGCCGCCAGTTAGCCGTTGGCAGCGATAAGGCGCGCAGTGTTTTGTTTCATTAATTGTGACTTTAAAACAAATTAAGTGTCCGATTTGTGTGTAATTCACTTTTTAAACTATGTATAAATATTGTATAGTGCCAAAATGTATAAACACTTCTATCAAAACGCCAGAAAAACTATTTTTTAAAGTGTCGAAAGACCCAAAACTTCGTAAAAAATGGTATTCGGTTGTAAAAAGAGATCATAAAACTCCACCCTCTGCCCAGGCTACAAGACATTGCTGTGAAGATCAGTGCGATGTGAGTACCTACATAACTATACCTATTATTTGGTTGATATTTATTAAAATAAGGTGGTACCTACTAGGTATTAAGTGCAGTGTACCTTTCTATTTATCTTATTTTAAGCTGCTGTATTAATAGAAACATACCTTCTTACTTTTTCTGAGTATTGTGTATAAACCTACGTACCTACCTATTTGCCCGTTCTCATTTCTATGTAATATTCCAAGGTTAAAGCACAGAAACGTACTTAGGTAAAAATCAAAGAGTAAGAGCCGGTTCACACGGCGCGGCTGCCAAACGCGCCCGCGCGCGGGCGCGGCGCCGCGCCGCGCGACGGTTTTATTTCAGACCGCAGGTTTTCGCGGTTTCTGCTCCGGAAAGCTACTGCGCAAGAACCGCGCGCAGCCACGCGGGCGCCGCGCGGCTGCCGCAGCCGCCGCGGCCGTAAACCGCGTCGTGTGTATTGAATTCAATTTTATATGGAAATCTGCCGCGCCCGCGCGCGGGCGCGGTTGGCAGCCGCGCCGTGTGAACCCTCTCTGAATGATATATTATTTATTTTTTAATCATCTACACAACAGCGGTGCATTTATGTATCTGCCTCAGCTATGCCTTACTATTAGAAGCAACTACATTAATAAATCCTACTAATATAACACTTGCATAAATTGTAACACACGTAGCGCAGTCCGCTTGGCCGAACATAACCGATTACCAAGGTTTCAATCATCATCATCAGCGGGGTTTAACTAGTATTTTTATATTTCAGTTGGAAGAAGATATGGAAAATTACGTAAAGTTTAAGTTGGTCGGAGGAAAGCTTAAACTGAAGAAAGGAGTTTTGCCTCATAAGTTTGAATGTCAAAAGCCTCAAAAAAAGAAAATTGACCGACCAGGTTATAAGAAAAGACAAGATATAGAACTAGTAGTTTTGGAGAAAAATGGCAACATGGAACAAACAATGTTTGCTTCAGCGGCTTCTAGTTAGTTGTCACCGTAACACCTATCTAAGAACATGCACCAATCAAACCCAAACCCATAACTGAAAACTGCATCAAAATCAGACAAGTAGTCTTGGAGAAAAATGGCAACATGAATTGTACAAACAAACATCCTCCCCCCAAACGCATAGACCGTCTGCGTTGCGTCGTGGGTCGTGGGTAATAAAAATAAAACAGAAATAAAATATATGCGTAAAAAATGTTTTTGCTTTATATTCAAGTCATCCTACCTAAGTACATACTGAACTAACGATTTGTAACAAAACGCGAGATAGCAAAAAAAACAGCCATGACATCTTATATTGGATTCTGTCATACCTATATCAGCAAGTGAGAGAACCATGCACTAAATGAAGCGCAAGTAGGTTAAAAAATCATTCGCGAAATGATCTACATATGAATGTACGAAAACAATTATTTCATTTACATTCGATAGTATAAACACTACTCTTAAGTTCTGAATATGTCCCTGTACCTACACTTTACATTCGCTTTATTACATAGGCAGGTGTAATAAAATGAATGTAAAGTGTAGGTACAGGGACATATTCAGAACTTAAGAGTAGTGTATATACTATCGAACGTAAATTAAATAGTTGTTTTCGTTCATTAATAAATATGTAGATCATTTCGCGAATGATTTTTTAACCACTAACTAACAAATTAAAGATTACTAATAAGTACCTACGTACGTAGATAAATAAGCAGCATCCTTACCTTTGTAGTCTCCAACCACGGATTTCAACGCTGGTGAATTTGGAATGATTACCTAGAAACCTAGATAATCAAATACCATAAAAGAATCCACTTTTGGAAGATTATCTGACTGAACTTGCACAAAACCCGCTTCTACTTTATTAGTACTCATATTACTTATGTACGTTTTATACTTAAGTATCACAAAATTACACTCCAACAACACTTTATGTAAATAAATTGCCAAATATTAGGGACCAACCGAGTCGCGCGTCGCCGCTGCTACGTCGAATGTGCCGGCCGACCGGCCGGCCGCGCTCGGTTCCGTCACAGTGACGTCACACGCTCCCTCGTGCATTGACTTTTAGCGACAGGAACGGTATATGTTTATTATTTAATATCTTCGTAAGTAATGGTCCGATTTGGATAATTCAAAAAGATATATGATCCTTATGTCATAAAGAATAACGTGGATGATAGATCTATTGAATTAGCTATAACTTTACTGATCCTCATTTTGCTCGACTAGATAAGAGGGCAAGATGGCATTAGATTATGCAGATCAGTCGCACTGTCGAACACTCTCCGAAGTGTATCCGATGAAAACCCGATTACAATTTTACAATATTGCAGCGATGTTCAAGACTTCGAAGAATTTTTCGCACAAGAGTGTCATTGCCTATGAGCCTTTTGGCACGTCTCTCAATCGATTCCAGAGTCTCCAGCTGATACTTAGCCGATCCATCCCAAAGGTGCGAACAGTACTCCATACAAGATCTAATCTGTGCTTTGTACAACGTGAGCAACTGCTCAGAGTTGAAGTATCTTCGCACCTTTGAGAGGACACCCATTTTTTGGGAACTAATTTGATTATACCTTTGAGAGGGCGCCAAGTTTTTTGGGAACTAATTTGATTATACCTTTGAGACGGCGCCAAGTTTTTTGGGAACTAATTTGATTATACCTTTGAGAGGGCGCCAAGTTTTTTGGGAACTAATTTGATTATACCTTTGAGACGGCGCCAAGTTTTTTGGGAACTAATTTGATTATACCTTTGAGAGGGCGCCAAGTTTTTTGGGAACTAATTTGATTATACCTTTGAGAGGGCGCCAAGTTTTTTGGGAACTAATTTGATTATACCTTTGAGACGGCGCCAAGTTTTTTGGGAACTAATTTGATTATACCTTTGAGAGGGCGCCAAGTTTTTTGGGAACTAATTTGATTATACCTTTGAGAGGGCGCCAAGTTTTTTGGGAACTAATTTGATTATACCTTTGAGAGGGCGCCAAGTTTTTTGGGAACTAATTTGATTATACCTTTGAGAGGGCGCCAAGTTTTTTGGGAACTAATTTGATTATACCTTTGAGAGGGCGCCAAGTTTTTTGGGAACTAATTTGATTATACCTTTGAGAGGGCGCCAAGTTTTTTGGGAACTAATTTGATTATACCTTTGAGAGGGCGCCAAGTTTTTTGGGAACTAATTTGATTATACCTTTGAGAGGGCGCCCAGTTTTTTGGGAACTAATTTGTTTATACCTTTGCGAGGGCGCCCAGTTTTTTGGGAACTAATTTGTTTATATCTTTGCGAGGGCGCCCAGTTTTTTGGGAACTAATTTGATTATACCTTCGAGAGGGCGCCCAGTTTTTTGGGAACTAATTTGATTATACCTTTGAGAGGGCGCCCAGTTTTTTGGAAACTAATTTAATTATTATATTGAAGTATTTTCTTTGATCATATTTTGCAGTATTTACAAGCTATCCCCAAGCTCACCTTCTTCTTGGCCCCGTTGAGGTAGTCCTTGTACATCTCTGAGCGCAGGTAGCGTGAGTAGCTGTCCGCCTTCATCAGGTGGTACACGTGCGCCTGCGCAAACAATATAACTACTTATAGGTACATAACAATGGAGAAATAAAATAAAAAATTACAAAACATTTTTTTAGATTTTTTTTTTTTTTTTGCATTTTACGTTTGTCACCTCACAATACAATTCAATGATTAACACACATTTTAGGTGTGTTATGAAACCATACATAACACACCATTACAAAACAACAACAAAAACATATTGGCAGTCATAGGAACTGCCGATAGAAGTGAAAACTTATAACTCAGAATTTGATAGCTCACTTTGGAAACTACACGGGTGTAACCGGAGGGCGTGGCCTCGCCATCATGGCATGGCCATCTATCATCGGACTTTATCCGAAGATTTCTTTCATTTACGAGCGTGACGCTCGAGCTCAATTCAGAGCACACGAAAAATAAATAATCAAAAAATCCTTACTAATATTATTAACGTCAATATTTGGATGTTTACTGCTCAATCACGGCATAACGTATGATGAACGGAACGGGTTGAAATTTAGAACACATTTAGATTATAGTATGGAACAACACACATATGCAAAAATTGTATCATGGGAAAATGACGCGAGTTAAAATACGTGAAGTGCTGCTAGTTCTGTTAATATTATAAATCAATGTCTGGATGTGTGGATGTTTGTTGCTCAACCGCTTCGTAACGACTGAACCGATCGGTGAAATTTAGAACACAGAAGTAAAAAAAAAATTGTCAGTCATAGGAAATGCCGTTAGAAGTGAAAACTTATAACTTAGAATTTGATAGCTTACCTTGGAAACTACACGGGTGTAACCCGAGGGCGTGGCCTGGGCATCATGGCATGGCCATCTAGAAACGCATCAGCATTTCCTATTGGCTGATGCATTTCTAGATGGCCATGGCATGATGCCGAGGCCACGCCTTTTCAGCATTTCCCATTGGCTAACGCATTTCTAAATGGCCAATAGCCATGGTCCCGAGTTTACCCGAAGATTTCTTATCATACCCGAGCGTGACGCTAAAATCTAATTCACAGCCAACGAAATATCTGTCTAGGCGCGCCTAAAGAAGTTTTCACTTCAATAACACAAACAAAAGGTAGCCTTTTATTCCGGAAAAGTAAAGGGAACGAGAACTACGCGGGGGAAACCGTGGGGTGCTGCTAGTAATACATATTATATATATATAAAAAAAAACAACACACACCTGCGCCTGGTCGAAGCAGTATCTGTCTGTCGTCCCGGATTCCACTTTCTGCCGAGTCAGCTCCCTGCAATGTTGGGAAATTATAAAATTGAACTAAGAATTCAAAATAATTTAAGTAATTAACTAAAAATTTCTCTACATTTAGCGGTGCCGGCCATCTTGGCTTTGAAATCTGTCATAATATTTTATTAGTCAAACATTTGATACTCATATTGAGGGAGTTGTGTAATAATTAGTTACTGTTTAAATTTAACATTCAAAAAAACAACGTTATGGGTTTCAAACTACTATAGTATTGTATAGTATTCTACTAGTCAAGCCCCTACATTTGGTACCCATATTGAGGTAGTGGTGATAAAAAATAATGTAATTCGCCATTTTGTGGTGTCGGCCATCTTGGATTTGAAATTTGTCATAGTGTAGGTATATATATGTCAAGAGGTGATTCGAACAGTATTGGATTTCAATACGAGGCGCAAGCGGTGTGCTGTCATCGCTTCGACAGAGTCCGGATTATTACGTTGTGCGAGGCTGCTTGAAGACATTTCGGAAGGGAGTACATTCCTCCTCCGATAGCCGTCGTGTGACCACGTAGTTCGGGAACTGTCTCACGTCTCGTTGATAAGAAATATCCAATAAGAAAAGTTGTACCACATGTTTGTCTCATCGAGTAGTGCTTTGTATTAAAGTCACTTGTAAAGTTACTACGCATTTGTTCTTGTTCGTAAGCCACATTGAAGCCCACATATCATGTTTACTGAAGACGACCAACACCAGTACCATCCTGACTCCAACCACTTCTGCTCGACGCGACATATAGTATTCTATTAGTCAAGCCCTATAATTTGATACCCATATTAAGATAGCTTGTGAAGAAATATATTGTCCGCCATTTTGTGGAGGCGTCCATCTTAAATCGATATTAACCAAACATGGCTAAGCACCACCGTACGGAAATTAACATACAAATTAAAAAAAAAAACGCATCGATATCGGTCCATTCGTTTGAGCTCTACGGTGCCACAGACAGACACATACACAGAGACAGACAGACAATGATGTCAAACTAATAACAGCCCCATTTTTTGGTCGGGGATTAAAAAACATCGCGAGGAAACGCACTCACCTGCTGGCCGCGTCAACATTGACCGGCATGGCGGCGTCGGAGGCGAGGTACTCCTTCCAGATCTCCTTGGCGCGAGCGGACACGCGCCTGATGGGGAGCGCTTTGTAGTCTTGCACCGCGAGCCAGAACCTGGGAACGAAGTATTTAAAACATTTTATTTGGGTAACAAACCTAGACAAACAACTAACGTGATTAATCGATCTACTAAGTGTCTGTGTATAGGAATAATCTCGACTCATACAACACACGAGGAGAGAGACATTCTTGCAGCATACGCAACGATGACAAGCTGGACGCTATACCGCACTCTCTCAAGAAATAACGGAAGCTGACTTAACCGACTGAGGACCGGAAGCTAAGTCTCCCTAAAATAGTTAAATCGGCCACAAGTTTACGTTTCATAGTTATAGCGAGTTTTAGATAGAGAGAGAGAGAGAGAGGTAAAGTTATGATAAAATGACAAAAAAATTACATTGTTAATTACAAAATTGTAATAAATAAATATATTTAGTTTGTAATTTTTCTGTACGGTAATTGTTATCGTTCAGTGAAATGTTAATTTTAAACTGAATACCATTTGAAGCAATTTTTTTTTTGTTTTTTTTTCCGACTGCGCGACGCAAAGGAGTGGTAATGTGTTTATCAGTCTATGTATGTATGTATGTTCCTTTGTTTTTCATTAATATTTGAGGTGTAAATTGTACATTTATGAATAAAGAACTAGAATTTTCACTTAATTTTTTTACGACAGTTGCAAGATCCCAGACTAGTCTAGACTATGGAGGTGAGATATTTTTTTTATAGCATGTAGTAAAACAAATAAAGTTCAAATCGAGAGTGAATCGGTTTCATCTAGGCAAATTTCTAAAGAAATTTACCCCATAAAAAATCCCAAATTTTTTTTTTAATACTTTTTACCTGAAAAAATTCTTCGCTTTCAAAAAATTAAGGAAATTTTCACTTAACGTTAAAATTGCTTCAACAAATTTTTCCTTAAAAAAAATTCCAGGGAAAAAAAATCCCTAGTTTTTTTAAAAATTAATCTTAATTTAATTTTTTTTCTTCGATAATACAAGTATAGCCAGGCACTCACTTGAGATTCTCCCCGCTGAACTCCTTGTTGAGGAACCTCGCGAAGTGCTCCCTCCCGGCCGGGTCCTGGAGTAGCTCTCGGAGGCTGAACGACCAGCGACGCACGCGCCGCAGCGGGAGCGGCTCCTTGCTGAGGGAATATACACCTTATTACAACCACACTAGACACACAATCCCACTAACATATAACAGCACGCGGCGCAGCGGGAGCGGCTCCTTGCTGAGGGAATATACACCTTATTACAACCACACTAGACACACAATCCCGCTGACATATAACAGCACGCGCCACAGCGGGAGCGGCTCCTTGCTGAGGGAATATATACCTTATTACAACCACACTAGACACACAATCCCGCTGACATATAACAGCACGCGCCGCAGCGGGAGCGGCTCCTTGCTGAGGGAATATATACCTTATTACAACCACACTAGACACACAATCCCGCTGACATATAACAGCACGCGCCGCAGCGGGAGCGGCTCCTTGCTGAGGGAATATATACCTTATTACAACCACACTAGACACACAATCCCGCTGACATATAACAGCACGCGCCGCAGCGGGAGCGGCTCCTTGCTGAGGGAATATACACCTTATTACAACCACACTAGACACACAATCCCACACGTCTTACTGCGCACGCGAATATCGGCCTTATTTTAACTATTATATTGAAACTAGCACTACAACCTCATATACCTTGCTACGCTCACCAAACCTCGCTAACCCTACTCATATAAGCCAATAAGGCTTACAGATCTACTTAGCTCTACTTTACTCTACTTGGTTATCTAGAAATGCGTCATCCCATAGGAAATGCTAAAAGGGCGTGGCCTGCCCATCATGACATGGCCATGTAGAAATGCGTCAGCCAATGGGAAATGCTGGTGCATTTCTAGATGACCATGCCATGATGCCGAGGCCACACCCTCCGGTTACACCCGTGTAGTTTCCAAGGTAAGCTATCAAATTCTGAGTTATAAGTTTTCACTTCTATCGGCAGTTCCTATGACTGACAATTTTTTTTTTTTTTCTTTAACTCCGGCACATGGTCTCCCGTTTCACTACTGATTTCTCTCCAAGCATATTCGCTCGGCGATTTGTTGTGATACGAAAAACTTTTGCTATTCCACAGCAGTTCTTTTGTACCATACAGTTGTATTAACTTACGGCAACTTTGGTTATCCATAATGGGAGCGCACAAACACAAAAAAATACAACATGTCCGTCTCAATTGGCGCGCGCGCCGCGACTGTGGCACAGAATAAATATTAGTACAAGTACAGAACACTCACTTAGCGAAAACAATTGTATAAATAGCGACTCTTGCTGGGACACAACAAAGTTCAATTCAGCTCGCAACACCTGTCGCGATTTTCAAATAAACATTTGCGCTCTTTCTAACGCGTAACTCTGTCCCTGTCTAGCGCGGAGGGTTGTCGACATATCTAATAACAATATGCGCGGGAAACGTGTTGCGCGAGCGCTCAGCCGTGCGTCCGACAACCGACTGTCGCTTGTTCCCTGGGAGGAACGGTCTAGCGGTAGGCTAAAACCGCGCGACCTTGAGCGAGTGAGGGTGCACTGCTAACACAGTATAGTATAATACACCACCGTCCCACCCACCTCTGTTTCTCCATGTCCCACAGCTCGGTTGTATCGCTCACCCAGGGGTTGGGCCACTCGGGCGCCGTGAGGAACGCGTCGTACTCGGCGTACTGCTCGCAGTACGAGATGAACCTGCGGAGGGGCACACGAATATCAGACCTAACACTACTGGTATTGGGTTGAAAATAGCAAAATTAGATCAAAGGCCACATCAATTGGGTTGAAAATATCAAAATTGGACTTAAAAGCACTATAATTGGGTTGAAAATAGCAAAATCAGATCAATAACGTGCCATACTCGGCGTACTAGTCGCAATATGAGATGAACCTGGGACATGACTTAGAACATGCGAATATCAGACCTAAGGCTACTAGCATTAGGTTTAAAATAGCATGATGCTCGGTGGTGTCGGGGCCACTCGGGCGCCGTGAGGAACGCGTCGTACTCGACGTACTGTTCGCAATATGAGATGAACCTGGGGAGGGCAAACGAATATCAGACCTAACACTACTGGCATTGGGTTTAAAATACCAAAATTAGATCAAAGGCCACATCAATAGGGTAAAATCCTCAAAAAAACTCAGTAGCCCGTTAGTTAGATTGCCGAAAAATATTGTACACGTATTTTTTCTTTTGTTTCACAAACAAAAAATGACGAAGATACAGCGCTTCGAAGTTTCGTGTGACGTCACTTGTGAGTACGATTTTTACTCACGAGTGACGTCGCGACCCCCACTCTCGAAGTTTGATGGTCTATATCTTTGACGATTTTTAATATTATGAAAAAACAAAAAATACGTGTCCAATATTTTTCCATGATCTAGCTGACGGACTAATTAGGATTGTGTATTTTTGACCCAGTCCGGTACCTTATTGAGTTGAAAATATCAAAATTGGACTTAAAAGTACTATAATTGGGTTTAAATTATCAAAATTGGACTTAAAAGTACTATAATTGGGTTTAAAATATCAAAATTGGACTTAAAAGTACTATAATTGGGTTTAAAATATCAAAATTGGACTTAAAAGTACTATAATTGGGGTTAAAATATCAAAATTGGAGTTAAAAGTACTATAATTGGGTTTAAAATATCAAAATTGGAGTTAAAAGTACTATAATTGGGTTTAAAATATCAAAATTGGACTTAAAAGTACTATAATTGGGTTGAAAATAGCAAAATCAGATCAATAACGCGCCATACTCGGCGTACTAGTCGCTATATGAGATGAACCTGCGGAGGGGGGCGGCACTTAGGACATGCGAATATCAGACCTAAGGCTACTAGCATTAGGTTTAAAATAGTATGATGCTCGGTGGTGTAGGGGCCACTCGGGCGCCGTGAGGAACGCGTCGTACTCGACGTACTGTTCGCAATATGAGATCAACCTGGGGAGGGCATACGAATATCAGACCTAACACTACTGGCATTAGGCTTAAAATACCAAAATTAGATCAAAAACCAAATCAAAATCAAACCTAACACTACTAGCATTGGGTTTAAAATAGCAAAATCAGATCAATAACGCGTCATACTCGGCCGTACTGCTCGCAGTACGAGATAAACCTGGAAAGGGCATACGACGAAACTTCGGTCATACGAAAATGAGACTTAACACTACCGGCGTTAGATTGAAAAAAGCAAAGAGGACGGACGGCGGCTCTTAGTGCATACGAATATCAGACTTAACACTATTGAGATAGAGTTTAAAATAGCACAATCACATCAATAACGCGGCATACTCGGCGCTGCTCGCAGTATGAGATGAACCTGGGCAGGACGATAACACTTAGGACATGTGAATATCAGACCTAACACTACTGGGATAGGGTTTAAAATAGCAAAATTGGACTAAAGAGTACTGGAATTAGGTTTAAAATAGCAAAATCAGACCAAAGGATTCGGACAATTGTTCACTTTTAAAAGGTTACACAAATATTCACTTTGAAAAGGTGACGTAACTTGTTTCGGACAAATATACACTTTTTAAAAATTACACAACATTTTTCGAACAAATATTCACTTTACAATGGTTACAAAGCATTTTTCAGACAGATATTTGGATTTAGTAATAATTTAATTATTAATGAGTAAGATACGATTTTGAACCTAAGTTCCTTTGACCGGTACCTCGATTTTAAAGCTAATTTACCTTAAGTTAAAGCATAGTTTTGTACGTACCCAGTTTTGTATGTACAAACTATTTTGTTTTATGGAGCGATAATTAAGCAGATGGACGACTCTAAATCTAAAAATCTTCGACTGGTATTTCGATTTTAAACCTAATGCCACTCCAATTAAGACACAATTTTGCATGTACTCACACACCCGATGCATTGAAGACGGCGTCGCTCTTTTGTTTTATTTAGCGACTATTGAATTGAGGGATGTCTGATTCGAAATTTCTTTGACGTGTAGCTCGATTTTAGACGTAAAAAATAAAAAAAATTGTGCGCTTAAAACCGCACGGCAGAAGTGAAAACTAAAATAAGAAATACTTAACTATATAAAGACTACTAAATAATTTTAATTTAAAACGTTTACGGCTGAATGATTAGTATCCATGGCCAAGAATAAATTAAAAAAAAAATTACGCGGGTCGAAAATGCCGTTTGACTCACAAGTTTTTAGTGTTTGCTGTTTAGTTATGTCATATTTATGTATTTCGCTAAAAATGCATAAATATGTTGTGTTATAGTGTATTTGTGTAAGCACTTTCTTATGAAAATGGGTATCATTTTGTGTGTTTACGTAGTGTAAGTGCTGTGATAAAATATTACAACCATAACTTTTTTGCAATGGACGTGAAATGCAAATTTAACATTTCGTGACAGGTTCAATTGATGTGGTAAGTACCTAGAAGTTAATGTCGTGATAAAAAAGTTTAAAAATTCGCCAGTTTCAGCGAGAAAGTCGCTAAGGTGTCAGTCAACACTGGTAGTGAGCAGCGAGAGAGGAGAGAGAGTAACAGTATGTATTGTCCCATGTCCTCCTCTAACAACACGGGCACGTTTGTTGACCACATTATCTTTCTCGCTCTAGCATCCCGAGTTTACCCGAAATTTCTTATCATATCCGAGCGTGATGATCACGTGATCATTAATCCATTTCACAGCCCACGAAAATTCTGTCTATAACGCGCCTAAAGAAGTTTTCACTTCAATAACACTTCACGTAAGACACAATTTTGTTTGTACTCACACATTTGATGTTCGTCGACTCCGATGCTCTTTTGTTTCATTCATCAACTAGTAACATGATGAACGACTCTGAACCTAAATTCCTCGGACGTGTAGCTCGATATTAGACCTTAACATACTGAAAATAAGGTCGAAAAAAAAAATTTTTTTTTCGCAAATAAAAAAAATTTATTTAAAAGTTTTAATAAAATCTTTAGTCTTACATGTCGGCCACCTTGCTGACCCTCACGCTCCTCCTCTCCAGCCGGTTCCTCAGCATGGCGAGCTGTCTCCGCGCGCTCTCTATCTGCCGCTCTGTGTCGCTGCACTCGGCCGCGCTCGCTCCCGCCGATAGCACCGTTATCTCGGGCTTCGACGGCTCGCCTGCGATACAAAATTATACTACATTATTGTACTGTTGGTGATTACCGATCATGAGACCCGACACGTTAGGCGAGGGTCTCAAGAATCCGAGGGTGCTAATCAATTCGCATATGATTCATACGTATAAGTAGTAATGTGGAAACGTTACTGTGTTCCGGTTTGAAGGGAAATGTTTACAATGAAATTATAGGACAGAGAAATAAAACATCTTATGTGAACGGGTGACGAGCGCAGTACAGTACTAGGTAATGATTTGGAATCTTCATGTTACGATAACTGCGTGTCGCCGTACTGTTACAGGCATGTTGCTGTATGCATAAAAAAACACTCAACCAATAATATAAAAACTACTAATAATAGATAACTCACTTGTGAATATAATAGCAATGAATAAGTCACAGTTTAATAGGTGTCATTATGCGGTGAAATTAGAGCCACTTTATGAGCAAGTGTGTTCAAAAGCTCATTACTGATTGGCGGTAGAATAACTGGCAAAGGTGTGGTACTTCCCCAGGCGGACTCTGCCAAGAGACCTACCGCTACACGAAAATAATAATAAAACATTTGATTTCCCCCCGACCACCTTGGATTTGCAATTTGTACAAGGTCTCTTCTAGTTTAACTCTTTCATATGACACCCGTATTGAGGGAGGTTGTAAAAAAAATTTTTTGTTCGCCATTTTCTGAAGGCGGCCATCTTGAATCGATATTATCCAAACATAGCTGAATAACCACCGTACGAAAACTAGCTTTCAAATGAAAAAAACACCCATCGAAACCAGACAGATATCGCCGTCAAACTTATAACACCCCGGGGTTTTGGTCGGGGGTTAAAAATAAAGATAATTATAGCGCTTACCATTCTCTTTGCTCGCTTCAGCGTTCTTCTTAATCTCTTCCTCACTCTCCTGGGCATTGGTTATGGTCACTATCGGGTTATTCTGGAAACAATTTGGCAATATATTAGGTAATTTTCTATCAGACTGCTGGTAATTTCAAAAAGTGACATTTTTCATGGTTGGTATTATTTTAAATTAGGACAATCCTAATCATACTAATATTGTAAATGTCAAAGTGGGATGGTATGAGATAGGTAAGATGAAATGGGATAGCATAAAGTGGATAGGATGAAATCGCAAATAATTTGATAATGGAATGAGATGGATAGGATGAAATCGGATATAATTTGATAATGGAATACGATGGATAGAATGAAATCGGATAGAATTAGATAATGGAATGAGATGGATAGGATGAAATCGGATATAATTTGATAATGGAATACGATGGATAGAATGAAATCGGATAGAATTAGATAATGGAATGAGATGGATAGGATGAAATCGGATATAATTTGATAATGGAATACGATGGATAGAATGAAATCGGATAGAATTAGATAATGGAATGAGATGGATAGGATGAAATCGGACAGAATTTGATAATGGAATGAGATGGATAGGATGAAATCAGACAGAATTTGATAATATGAGATGGATAGGATGAAATCGGACAGAATTTGATATTGGAATGAGATGGATAGGATGAAATCAGACAGAATTTGATAATATAATGAGATGGATAGGATGAAATCGGACAGAATTTGATATTGGAATGAGATAGCTAGCATGAAATCGGACAGAATTTGATAATGGAATGAGATGGCTAACATGAAATCGGACAGAATTTGATAATGGCATGAGATGGGTAGGATGGAATCGGATATAATTTGATAATGAAATACTATGGATAGAATGAAATCGGATAGAATTTGATAATGGAATGAGATGGCTGGGATGAAATCGGACAAAGTTTGATAATGGAATGAGATGGCTAGCATGAAATCGGACAGAATTTGATAATGGAATGAGATGGCTAACATGAAATCGGACAGAATTTGATAATGGAATGAGATGGATAGGATGAAATCGGATAAAATTTGATAATGGAATACGATGGATAGAATGAAATCGGATAGAATTGGATAATGGAATGAG
Organism: Ectropis crepuscularia; assembly: GCA_963693475.1. Lineage (NCBI taxonomy): Eukaryota > Metazoa > Arthropoda > Insecta > Lepidoptera > Geometridae > Ectropis > Ectropis crepuscularia. Next base: position 16,918,136 of record OY856364.1, read on the forward strand.
ATAGATAGGATGAAATCGGATAGAATTTGATAATGGAATGAGATGAATATGAATAAATCAGATAATCAGATAGGATTGGATATGCTGAAATGGAATGAGATGGACTGGGAATATGATAAAATGGAATGGTATGAGAATAAATAATTTATTATCAGTAAATTAATAAAAATATCCAGACTTTAGTTACCTTCAGATTGTGTTGTAGTACCAGTTCCTGGCACTGTTTCAGTCGCTTCGCCTTCAGCTGGTTGATGCGGGACAGTTTCCTCGGGTCGATTTCCGTCGTGTTCACGCAGCCCGGCTGTAATAATGTAGTTATAACCTTTAAAACTCATCGCTTAACATCAGGCGATATGGTGATTAAACGAAAAGCTATATCTACATATATATATAAAATTTCAGAAACTACAAACGCTGAAGGCCGGGTCACACAGAGGCAATCCGATAGCGATAGCGATAGCGATCTGAGACGGGATTTTTTGTAATGTTCAAATTTGTATGCAACCTGACACACAGCAAGCGGGCGCGATCCCATACTCGGTATCGGATCGCTATCGCTATCGCTACCGGATCGCCTCTGTGTGACCCGGCTTTAAGGGTTTGATATTTTGCATGGAGGTGTCTTTTAGGAGGCGGTTTTTGAAATATGAACGAACGAAAGAAGGCAATCATAGGGAATGCGGATAGAAGTGAAAACTTATAACTCAGAATTTGATGGTTCACTTTGGAAACTACACGGGTGAAACCGGAGGGCGCTAGTCTGGAATAAATCTATGAAGAGATTTGACTCTACTCTGGGGCTGTCCATTAATCACGTGAGGTTCAAAAGAGGGGGGGGGGGGGGGAGGGGTTCGCCAAAAACCACGAAATATCACAAGGGGGAGGGGGGGGTATAGTAAGATATCACGTGTATTTTTTCGTCAAACGCGTGATTTTTAAGTCGAAAATCGGCGTGTAGTGTAACCTTGACTCCCCGTTGCCACGCAACGAACGAAGTCCTCGCGCGCCTAGAATAGGATTAGATTATACTAATAGACCGGTATTAAAAAAAATATATTATAAAAAATTTAAGATTCTTTGTAAAATTGAAGGTACTAAAAATTCACGTGATTTTGGTGGGGGGAGGGGGGGGGGGGGGTTAGTTTTAAACCTCACCACGTATCACCAAGGGGAGAGAGGGGTTAAAAAATGTAAAAAAAAACATCACGTGATTAATGGACATCCCCTCTTGTGATAAGAACGTCTAGGCTGTGGAATACGTTGCCTGAGTGGGTTTTCCCCGATGGTTACAATCTTTGTGTCTTCAAATCGAGAGTGAATCGGTTTATTCTAGATAAACACGCTCCATCGTAGACCGCATCGTCGCTTAACATCAGGCGAGATGGCGGTCAAGTGTAAAACTATATAAGTTGAAAAAAAATATTGGCAGTCATAGGAACTGCCGATAGAAGTGAAAACTTATAACTCAGAATTTGAAGCCTACTTTGGAAACTACACGGGTGTACCGGATGGCGTGGCATGGCCATCTAGAAATGCGTTAGCATTTTCCATTGGCTCACGCATTTCTAGATGGTCATGCCGTGATGGTTAGGCCACGCCCTTTCAGCATTTCCCATGGGCTGACGCATTTCTAGATGGCCAATGGGCGTGGCCCCGAGTTTATCCGCAGATTTCTTATCATACCCGAGCGTGACGCCAGTGACGCTAGAATTCAATTCACACCCCACGAAAAATCTGTCTAAAAGCGCGCCTGCGCGCCAAAAGAAGTTTTCACTTCAAAATACTTGGGAGGTGTCAAGGGACATTCTGATGGAACGAAGTTGTACAAAATATTGCAACGCTTTACTGTTTCTGTTGCCCTGGTACCTACTCGGCCGTTTTACCGAGTTTACCCGAAGATTTCATTCATTCAGCATATGCTTTGTAGATTTAAGCGTGTGCATATAATATAAGTATTCTAAGCATGGCCATCTAGACTAACATGTCCATGTCCATGGTTAGATGTGTAAATATGTAATGGTAACATGCGTCAGCATTTCTAGACGGCCATTATCCCGAGTTCACCTGAAGATTTCTTTCATTCACGAACGTGACGCTTGAGCTCGATCGCACAGCCCACGAAAAATCTGTGTGTGGTGCGGCAAAAATAACTTTCAATTTTGCAAAATGTCACTTGAAAAGCTTAAAATTTGCTTTCATGTATTTAGACGACGCGACACTGACTTATAATATTAGTGATTCTTCGGAAATTTAATCGCGTGTCTGAATTTAATTTTCATTAGAAGTCGGTATTTGTTGTTTCTTAGAAAATTGTATGTGATGAATAAAGATATGTATTATTATTATTAATTAATTTTGTAGTGGTAGGAGTCTTGGCAGAGTCCGCCTGGGGAAGGACCACACCTTTGCCAATTATTCTACCGCCAAGCAGTAATGTGCAAACATTACTGTGTTCCGGTGTGAAGGGCAATGTTTCCAGAGAAATTACAGGGCTTAGAGATATAACAACTTAGATCTCTGGGTGACGAGCGCAGTGCAGTGCTAGGTAATGATTTGGACTCTTCATGTTCCAATAGCTGCGTGTCACTGTGTTGTTATGTGGCAGGCATGTTGCTTACCATCAGGCATATGTCCTGCTCGCCTCGTCACTCTTTACTTAAAAAATAAATAAAAAAAATGATCTCACCATAGGTCGGTGCACGTCCCAAAACGCCCGCTCCTGGCTGTCCAACACTTTCCTCTCGAGCTTATCTCGCTTCTTATCCACCTGAAGAACAAACACACAATATAATACTTTATTTACACACAGAATACACCTACAAAATATTTATTTATTTATTCATATGTTACATAGACTACTTTACATACTACTTTACAAGTAGTATGTAAAGTATGTATGTAAGTATGGCGCGGCAGCTGAACAAGCTGAAGACCTCAAAAGGCTCAAATATAGTTGTATTGATAGCGGATACATGTTTGAGCCTTTTGGGGTCGAAACTTTGGGACCGTGGGGGCCGAGTGCTAAGAGGATTTATAAAGACGTATCCAAACGTCTTTGTGATGCAACTCGTGACCAAAATGCTGGCCTTCTTTATTTTGCTCAGCGAATAAGTATCGCCATTCAACGTGGCAACGGGGCCAGCATTTTGGGCACGATTCCCACTGGCACGTGTCTTCTAGATTAAGTTCGTGTACATTTTGTAAATAAATATATTTATATGTAGTTGTATATATAATTGATACTTCTTAATCCTATGTTATTTTAATATTATTTTGTAAATTCTTCTTGTCCTAAACCTCTTAGTACTTTACATATACTATTATAAGTGAGCCAAAAAATTGGCAGTCATAGGAACTGCCGATAGAAGTGAAAACTTATAACTCAGAATAGCTTACCTTGGAAACTACACGGGTGTAACCGGAGGGCGTGGCCTGGGCATCATGGTATGGCCATCTAGAAATGCGTCAGCATTTCCTATTGGCTGATGCATTTCTAGATGGCCATGGCATGATGCCGAGGCCACGCCCTTTCAGCATTTCCCATTGGCTGACGCATGTCTCAATGGCCATTAGCCATGGTCCCGAGTTTACCCGAAGATTTCTTATCATACCCGAGCGTGATACTAGAATCCAATTGACAGCCCACGAAATATCTGTCTAGGCGCGGCTAAAGAAGTTTTCACTTCAAAAACTAAGCGTAAAAGTACAAGTTGGCGCCGAGACCGCGACAGGAGACCGAGACAGGTCGCGGTCGCGGTCTCGGCGCGAACTGGCGCCCATACAATTCCATAGAGTCAAGTGACTGTCGCGGTCTCCGGTCGCGGTCTCCGCGCGAACTTGTACCTTAAGACTTGTATTTCGATCACCTATCTCACCGATATTATAACGGTAAGTGACTAAAACAGCGAAGCGTTGTTAGTCAAAGTCAATGTTTACCATTATATCCTAACTTTAGCTTCACTTTCTAAGAACTCTAGACTACAGTCCCGTGAACAAAATTTACGTATCAAATGAACCACCAGGAGACCTATGTATACGACAATGATGATAGAAGGGTATAAAGTAATAAGATTCAGCACTATGCTAGTGCACCCTCAGACCCTCACACGCTCAAGGTCGCGCGGTTTTAGCCTACAGCTAGACCGTTCCTCCCAGGGAACAAGTGACAGTCGGTTGTCGGACGCACGGCTGAGCGCTCGCGCAACACGTTTCCCGCGCATATTGTTATTAGATATGTCGACAACCCTCCGCGCTAGACAGGGACAGAGTTACGCGTTATAAAGAGCGCAAATGTTTATTTGAAAATCGCGACAGGTATTGCGAGCTGAATTTTGAACAAAGTTCACTTTGTTGTGTCCCAGCAAGAGTCGCTATTTATATAATTGTTTTTGGTAAGTGTGGCTTCGGTACTAATATTTATTCTGTGACTATGCCGTCACTTGTAACCCCCCCTCTTCGACTGTACTCAGTTGTCCAACTGAGTACAGTCGAAGAGGGGGGATTGCAACCCTCGATCATTTCTTCTTGTCGCATGATTTTTATACGGCATTGCGAAATAATGGATTAGTAGTTAGTGGTATTTTACGACAATTTTTTTTATTAATTTATCAATTAGCGCACATTTTTATTATTTCCTAAATTGAACATTTATGAATAAATTACTTTGACTGAGACTAATTTCTAGTGTTGTTTCTCAACTCCCAGCTAGTAGAGCTCACCTTGCTCTGCGCCTCGGCCTGCATGAAGATGAACTCCCACTTGCGGCTGAACATCTTCTGGCGTATCTTGTATGTTTGTAAATTTCTTTATTGCCACGTATCTTCCAAACGGCTGTATGGATTTTGACGATTAAGATATCGTTAGATTCGTTTCAATCACCCAAGTGTTCTTAGATGGTATATTGTGTTATAAAATGTATTTTATCTGTCGATTTTTTGTAAATTAAAGTTACTATTATTTGCAAAATTTAGCATCACACTAATTTCTAGTTTGTTTTTCCACACTCAAATTGAACAGCGCAGCCGCGAGTGGATCACCTTGCTCTGCGCCTCAGCCTGTGTGTCTGTCTGTCTGTTTGTCTGTGGCACCGAAAAGCTCAAACGGCGGCTCGTAATGAAACTTTGACTCAGCCTAATTCTAGCTTGTTTCCCAACCCCCCGATAGAGCTCACCTTGCTCTGCGCCTCGGCCTGCATGAAGATGAACTCCCACTTGCGGCTGAACATCTTCTGCAGGCGCGCGAGCGACTCGGCCTCGTAGTCGGCCAGCTCGAGCCGCGCCTTGTTCTGCATCGTGCGCTTGCACAGGTACACCGCTGGAACCAGATATACCCATCATCATCATCATCAACAGCCCACTAAATGTTCCCACAGCTGGGACTCGGAGCATTCTCTCGCAAGGAGAGAGTTTAGGACATAATCCACCACGCTGGCCCAGTGCGGGTTGGTGGATGAACATGACTTCGAAAGATTCTACATGTCGGTTTCCTCACGATGTTTTCTTTCACCTTTATAAGTTAGCGGCATTACGCACTTGACTTCGAAAAGACAGTGGTGCGTGTGGAGATATACTCAGAATTAGCATAAATATTAAGTAAAAAAATAAAAAAATTGGCAATCATAGGAACCGATAGAAGGGAAAACTTGTAACTCAGAATTTTATAGCACACTTACTATGGAAACTACGCGGGTGAAACCGAAGGACGTGGCCATGACCATGGCCATCTAGAATTGTAAACGCATTTCTATATAACCAATGGGAAATGCTAACGCATTTCTAGATGGTAAATGGGCGTGATTCCGAGTTTACCCGAAGATTTCTTATCATTCTCGAGCCTGACATTACAATTCAATTCACAGCCCACGAAAAATCTGTCTGTGTGAAAAACAATTTTTGCCTTCAAAAAATGTATCGTTGTTTCAGTCATCTTGCAAGTATAAAACTGTTACTTACCATAGTCCGTGTTTTCAGGCTCCCACTGGTTCGAAGGCCAGAAGTATGGCGTCTGGAATCTGAAACAATGTAACAACTGTGATTGACTGGGTCAACAATATTCATTTTATAATTATTACTAGCGGCCCATTCCGGCTGCGCTCGGATATTGTCATTTAAAGACTATTAATCGAAATAAAAACTATCCTATCTCTCAAGTTGGACCAGACTGCTCACTGTGTGCCAATTTAATTTAAAATCGGTTAAGTAGTTTAGGAATCCATCGCGGACAAACATCGTGACCGGAGATTTATATATATTAAGATTATAAATCGACAAAGATATAGAACATCAAACTTCCGGAGTAGGGTTTGTGTGTTGTTACATCTACATAAGACGTATATAAACGTGACGTCACTGGACACTTCTATGCACTATCCATATCTTCGTCATTTTTGGTCTGTGATACAAAAGAAAAAATACAATTGTAAAGTAAATGTAATTTTTTTAAATGCATAATTTGATTGGCGGTATTAATTAAACGGACTTAATTAGTGTTTTAGCCACCGTGCCTATCGTCATACAATTTAATACTCTGATACCATATATTAGTGAAAGGACGATTTGCAGAGTCCACTTGGGGAAGTATCAATCCTTTGCCAATTATTCTACCGACAAGCAGGAATAGTAAAGATTTTTTTTTCCTGTATTGTGGCTTTTAATAAAGAGTATTTTGTCTTAAACCTCTGGGGTTTGAGATTGGTTGCAGTATGACGATGGATCGCCACATCGAGATGTGTGCTAAAGTAAACAGTGCGTGCTTGAGACGGGTGGTATCTGCGGAAGTGTCTCGTGCTTGTTACTTTGCCACAGTGCATTTCAGCTAGGCAGAGCTGGGCTGCCACTGACCTGTAGTATGTAACTAGGGCTGCCACTCGCCTGTAGCACAGTATAAAGAAATACTACCAGTACTTCATCGCCTTTGATCTTGGGAGAAACGCCGATAATGTCTGGACACGGGTAGGGTTGTCGCAATTTTAAAAACGTGGCACCAAAATAAATTTAGAACATATAGGAAGACGTCAGCCCGGAGCCGCACTCCTGCATTACTAACATTGTAATGTAGGCAATGCAGGAGCGCGCTTCCCGCGTCTTACCCCGCACGATTGCCCCGTCTAGACGGCTTCGTCGAACGACTGTACGATTTAATAGACTGTGGTGGTAGTGTGTAACTAGGGCTGCCACCGACCGTATGTAAATCTACGCTCAATTTTGGTTCGTATACCGAGTGACGGGTATCTGCGGCAGTGTCTCGTGCTTGTTACTTTGCCACAGTGCATTTCGGCAAGGCAGAGCTGGGCGGCCACTCACCGGTAGTAGGTGTTGTCGTTGCGCACGGTGAGCTGGTGGTGGTAGTACGGTGCTAGGGTTGTCACTCACCGGTAGTAGGTGTTGTCGTTGCGCACGGTGAGCTGGTGGTGGTAGTACGGTGCTAGGGTTGCCACTCACCGGTAGTAGGTGTTGTCGTTGCGCACGGTGAGCTGGTGGTGGTAGTACGGTGCTAGGGTTGTCACTCACCGGTAGTAGGTGTTGTCGTTGCGCACGGTGAGCTGGTGGTGGTAGTACGGTGCTAGGGTTGTCACTCACCGGTAGTAGGTGTTGTCGTTCCGCACGGTGAGCTGGTGGTGGTGGTACGGTGCTAGGGTTGTCACTCACCGGTAGTAGGTGGTGTCGTTCCGCACGGTGAGCTGGTGGTGGTGGTACGGTGCTAGGGTTGTCACTCACCGGTAGTAGGTGGTGTCGTTCCGCACGGTGAGCTGGTGGTGGTAGTACGGTGCTAGGGTTGTCACTCACCGGTAGTAGGTGTTGTCGTTGCGCACGGTGAGCTGGTGGTGGTAGTACGGTGCTAGGGTTGTCACTCACCGGTAGTAGGTGGTGTCGTTCCGCACGGTGAGCTGGTGGTGGTAGTACGGTGCTAGGGTTGCCACTCACCGGTAGTAGGTGTTGTCGTTGCGCACGGTGAGCTGGTGGTGGTAGTACGGTGCTAGGGTTGTCACTCACCGGTAGTAGGTGTTGTCGTTGCGCACGGTGAGCTGGTGGTGGTAGTACGGTGCTAGGGTTGTCACTCACCGGTAGTAGGTGTTGTCGTTCCGCACGGTGAGCTGGTGGTGGTGGTACGGTGCTAGGGTTGTCACTCACCGGTAGTAGGTGGTGTCGTTCCGCACGGTGAGCTGGTGGTGGTGGTACGGTGCTAGGGTTGTCACTCACCGGTAGTAGGTGGTGTCGTTCCGCACGGTGAGCTGGTGGTGGTAGTACGGTGCTAGGGTTGTCACTCACCGGTAGTAGGTGGTGTCGTTCCGCACGGTGAGCTGGTGGTGGTAGTACGGTGCTAGGGTTGTCACTCACCGGTAGTAGGTGGTGTCGTTCCGCACGGTGAGCTGGTGGTGGTAGTACGGTGCTAGGGTTGTCACTCACCGGTAGTAGGTGGTGTCGTTCCGCACGGTGAGCTGGTGGTGGTAGTACGGTGCTAGGGTTGTCACTCACCGGTAGTAGGTGGTGTCGTTCCGCACGGTGAGCTGGTGGTGGTAGTACGGTGCTAGGGTTGTCACTCACCGGTAGTAGGTGGTGTCGTTCCGCACGGTGAGCTGGTGGTGGTGGTACGGTGCTAGGGTTGTCACTCACCGGTAGTAGGTGGTGTCGTTCCGCACGGTGAGCTGGTGGTGGTAGTACGGTGCTAGGGTTGTCACTCACCGGTAGTAGGTGGTGTCGTTCCGCACGGTGAGCTGGTGGTGGTAGTACGGTGCTAGGGTTGTCACTCACCGGTAGTAGGTGGTGTCGTTCCGCACGGTGAGCTGGTGGTGGTAGTACGGTGCTAGGGTTGTCACTCACCGGTAGTAGGTGGTGTCGTTCCGCACGGTGAGCTGGTGGTGGTAGTACGGTGCTAGGGTTGTCACTCACCGGTAGTAGGTGGTGTCGTTCCGCACGGTGAGCTGGTGGTGGTAGTACGGTGCTAGGGTTGTCACTCACCGGTAGTAGGTGGTGTCGTTCCGCACGGTGAGCTGGTGGTGGTAGTACGGTGCTAGGGTTGTCACTCACCGGTAGTAGGTGTTGTCGTTGCGCACGGTGAGCTGGTGGTGGTAGTACGGTGCTAGGGTTGTCACTCACCGGTAGTAGGTGTTGTCGTTGCGCACGGTGAGCTGGTGGTGGTAGTACGGTGCTAGGGTTGTCACTCACCGGTAGTAGGTGTTGTCATTGCGCACGGTGAGCTGGTGGTGGTAGTACGGTGCTAGGGTTGTCACTCACCGGTAGTAGGTGGTGTCGTTCCGCACGGTGAGCTGGTGGTGGTAGTACGGTGCTAGGGTTGTCACTCACCGGTAGTAGGTGTTATCGTTCCGCACGGTGAGCTGGTGGTGGTAGTACGGTGCTAGGGTTGTCACTCACCGGTAGTAGGTGTTATCGTTCCGCACGGTGAGCTGGTGGTGGTAGTACGGTGCTAGGGTTGTCACTCACCGGTAGTAGGTGTTATCGTTCCGCACGGTGAGCTGGTGGTGGTAGTACGGTGCTAGGGTTGTCACTCACCGGTAGTAGGTATTGTCGTTCCGCACGGTGAGCTGGTGGTGGTGGTACGGTGCTAGGGTTGTCACTCACCGGTAGTAGGTGTTATCGTTCCGCACGGTGAGCTGGTGGTGGTAGTACGGTGCTAGGGTTGTCACTCACCGGTAGTAGGTGGGTGAGCTGGTGGTGGTAGTACGGTGCTAGGGTTGTCACTCACCGGTAGTAGGTGTTATCGTTCCGCACGGTGAGCTGGTGGTGGTAGTACGGTGCTAGGGTTGTCACTCACCAGTAGTAGGTGGGTGAGCTGGTGGTGGTAGTACGGTGCTAGGGTTGTCACTCACCGGTAGTAGGTGTTGTCGTTGCGCACGGTGAGCTGGTGGTGGTGGTACGGTGCTAGGGTTGTCACTCACCGGTAGTAGGTGGGTGAGCTGGTGGTGGTAGTACGGTGCTAGGGTTGTCACTCACCGGTAGTAGGTGTTATCGTTCCGCACGGTGAGCTGGTGGTGGTGGTACGGTGCTAGGGTTGTCACTCACCGGTAGTAGGTGGGTGAGCTGGTGGTGGTAGTACGGTGCTAGGGTTGTCACTCACCGGTAGTAGGTGTTATCGTTCCGCACGGTGAGCTGGTGGTGGTAGTACGGTGCTAGGGTTGTCACTCACCGGTAGTAGGTGTTGTCGTTCCGCACGGTGAGCTGGTGGTGGTAGTACGGTGCTAGGGTTGTCACTCACCGGTAGTAGGTGGGTGAGCTGGTGGTGGTAGTACGGTGCTAGGGTTGTCACTCACCGGTAGTAGGTGTTGTCGTTGCGCACGGTGAGCTGGTGGTGGTGGTACGGTGCTAGGGTTGTCACTCACCGGTAGTAGGTGGGTGAGCTGGTGGTGGTAGTACGGTGCTAGGGTTGTCACTCACCGGTAGTAGGTATTGTCGTTCCGCACGGTGAGCTGGTGGTGGTAGTACGGTGCTAGGGTTGTCACTCACCGGTAGTAGTGAGCTGGTGGTGGTAGTACGGTGCTAGGGTTGTCACTCACCGGTAGTAGGTGTTGTCGTTGCGCACGGTGAGCTGGTGGTGGTAGTACGGTGCTAGGGTTGTCACTCACCGGTAGTAGGTGGGTGAGCTGGTGGTGGTAGTACGGTGCTAGGGTTGTCACTCACCGGTAGTAGGTGTTGTCGTTCCGCACGGTGAGCTGGTGGTGGTAGTACGGTGCTAGGGTTGTCACTCACCGGTAGTAGGTGGTGTCGTTCCGCACGGTGAGCTGGTGGTGGTGGTACGGTGCTAGGGTTGTCACTCACCGGTAGTAGTGAGCTGGTGGTGGTAGTACGGTGCTAGGGTTGTCACTCACCGGTAGTAGGTGTTGTCGTTCCGCACGGTGAGCTGGTGGTGGTAGTACGGTGCTAGGGTTGTCACTCACCGGTAGTAGGTGTTATCGTTCCGCACGGTGAGCTGGTGGTGGTGGTACGGTGCTAGGGTTGTCACTCACCGGTAGTAGTGAGCTGGTGGTGGTAGTACGGTGCTAGGGTTGTCACTCACCGGTAGTAGGTGTTGTCGTTGCGCACGGTGAGCTGGTGGTGGTAGTACGGTGCTAGGGTTGTCACTCACCGGTAGTAGGTGTTATCGTTCCGCACGGTGAGCTGGTGGTGGTGGTACGGTGCTAGGGTTGTCACTCACCGGTAGTAGTGAGCTGGTGGTGGTAGTACGGTGCTAGGGTTGTCACTCACCGGTAGTAGGTGTTGTCGTTGCGCACGGTGAGCTGGTGGTGGTAGTACGGTGCTAGGGTTGTCACTCACCGGTAGTAGGTGTTATCGTTCCGCACGGTGAGCTGGTGGTGGTGGTACGGTGCTAGGGTTGTCACTCACCGGTAGTAGGTGTTATCGTTCCGCACGGTGAGCTGGTGGTGGTGGTACGGTGCTAGGGTTGTCACTCACCGGTAGTAGTGAGCTGGTGGTGGTAGTACGGTGCTAGGGTTGTCACTCACCGGTAGTAGGTGTTGTCGTTGCGCACGGTGAGCTGGTGGTGGTAGTACGGTGCTAGGGTTGTCACTCACCGGTAGTAGGTGTTATCGTTCCGCACGGTGAGCTGGTGGTGGTGGTACGGTGCTAGGGTTGTCACTCACCGGTAGTAGTGAGCTGGTGGTGGTAGTACGGTGCTAGGGTTGTCACTCACCGGTAGTAGGTGTTGTCGTTGCGCACGGTGAGCTGGTGGTGGTAGTACGGTGCTAGGGTTGTCACTCACCGGTAGTAGGTGTTATCGTTCCGCACGGTGAGCTGGTGGTGGTGGTACGGTGCTAGGGTTGTCACTCACCGGTAGTAGGTGGGTGAGCTGGTGGTGGTGGTACGGTGCTAGGGTTGTCACTCACCGGTAGTAGTGAGCTGGTGGTGGTAGTACGGTGCTAGGGTTGTCACTCACCGGTAGTAGGTGTTGTCGTTGCGCACGGTGAGCTGGTGGTGGTAGTACGGTGCTAGGGTTGTCACTCACCGGTAGTAGGTGTTGTCGTTGCGCACGGTGAGCTGGTGGTGGTAGTACGGTGCTAGGGTTGTCACTCACCGGTAGTAGGTGTTGTCGTTGCGCACGGTGAGCTGGTGGTGGTAGTACGGTGCTAGGGTTGTCACTCACCGGTAGTAGGTGGGTGAGCTGGTGGTGGTAGTACGGTGCTAGGGTTGTCACTCACCGGTAGTAGGTGTTGTCGTTGCGCACGGTGAGCTGGTGGTGGTGGTACGGTGCTAGGGTTGTCACTCACCGGTAGTAGGTGGGTGAGCTGGTGGTGGTAGTACGGTGCTAGGGTTGTCACTCACCGGTAGTAGGTGTTGTCGTTCCGCACGGTGAGCTGGTGGTGGTAGTACGGTGCTAGGGTTGTCACTCACCGGTAGTAGGTGGGTGAGCTGGTGGTGGTGGTACGGTGCTAGGGTTGTCACTCACCGGTAGTAGGTGTTGTCGTTGCGCACGGTGAGCTGGTGGTGGTAGTACGGTGCTAGGGTTGTCACTCACCGGTAGTAGGTGGGTGAGCTGGTGGTGGTGGTACGGTGCTAGGGTTGTCACTCACCGGTAGTAGGTGTTGTCGTTCCGCACGGTGAGCTGGTGGTGGTGGTACGGTGCTAGGGTTGTCACTCACCGGTAGTAGGTGGGTGAGCTGGTGGTGGTGGTACGGTGCTAGGGTTGTCACTCACCGGTAGTAGGTGTTGTCGTTCCGCACGGTGAGCTGGTGGTGGTAGTACGGTGCTAGGGTTGTCACTCACCGGTAGTAGGTGTTGTCGTTGCGCACGGTGAGCTGGTGGTGGTAGTACGGTGCTAGGGTTGTCACTCACCGGTAGTAGGTGTTGTCGTTGCGCACGGTGAGCTGGTGGTGGTGGTACGGTGCTAGGGTTGTCACTCACCGGTAGTAGGTGGGTGAGCTGGTGGTGGTAGTACGGTGCTAGGGTTGTCACTCACCGGTAGTAGGTATTGTCGTTCCGCACGGTGAGCTGGTGGTGGTAGTACGGTGCTAGGGTTGTCACTCACCGGTAGTAGGTGGGTGAGCTGGTGGTGGTGGTACGGTGCTAGGGTTGTCACTCACCGGTAGTAGGTGTTGTCGTTCCGCACGGTGAGCTGGTGGTGGTAGTACGGTGCTAGGGTTGTCACTCACCGGTAGTAGGTGTTGTCGTTGCGCACGGTGAGCTGGTGGTGGTAGTACGGTGCTAGGGTTGTCACTCACCGGTAGTAGGTGTTGTCGTTGCGCACGGTGAGCTGGTGGTGGTGGTACGGTGCTAGGGTTGTCACTCACCGGTAGTAGGTGGGTGAGCTGGTGGTGGTAGTACGGTGCTAGGGTTGTCACTCACCGGTAGTAGGTATTGTCGTTCCGCACGGTGAGCTGGTGGTGGTAGTACGGTGCTAGGGTTGTCACTCACCGGTAGTAGGTGGGTGAGCTGGTGGTGGTGGTACGGTGCTAGGGTTGTCACTCACCGGTAGTAGGTGTTGTCGTTCCGCACGGTGAGCTGGTGGTGGTAGTACGGTGCTAGGGTTGTCACTCACCGGTAGTAGGTGTTGTCGTTGCGCACGGTGAGCTGGTGGTGGTAGTACGGTGCTAGGGTTGTCACTCACCGGTAGTAGGTGTTGTCGTTGCGCACGGTGAGCTGGTGGTGGTGGTACGGTGCTAGGGTTGTCACTCACCGGTAGTAGGTGGGTGAGCTGGTGGTGGTAGTACGGTGCTAGGGTTGTCACTCACCGGTAGTAGGTATTGTCGTTCCGCACGGTGAGCTGGTGGTGGTAGTACGGTGCTAGGGTTGTCACTCACCGGTAGTAGTGAGCTGGTGGTGGTAGTACGGTGCTAGGGTTGTCACTCACCGGTAGTAGGTGTTGTCGTTGCGCACGGTGAGCTGGTGGTGGTAGTACGGTGCTAGGGTTGTCACTCACCGGTAGTAGGTGGGTGAGCTGGTGGTGGTAGTACGGTGCTAGGGTTGTCACTCACCGGTAGTAGGTATTGTCGTTCCGCACGGTGAGCTGGTGGTGGTGGTACGGTGCTAGGGTTGTCACTCACCGGTAGTAGGTGTTGTCGTTCCGCACGGTGAGCTGGTGGTGGTAGTACGGTGCTAGGGTTGTCACTCACCGGTAGTAGGTGGGTGAGCTGGTGGTGGTAGTACGGTGCTAGGGTTGTCACTCACCGGTAGTAGGTATTGTCGTTCCGCACGGTGAGCTGGTGGTGGTGGTACGGTGCTAGGGTTGTCACTCACCGGTAGTAGGTGGGTGAGCTGGTGGTGGTAGTACGGTGCTAGGGTTGTCACTCACCGGTAGTAGGTGTTGTCGTTCCGCACGGTGAGCTGGTGGTGGTAGTACGGTGCTAGGGTTGTCACTCACCGGTAGTAGGTGGTGTCGTTCCGCACGGTGAGCTGGTGGTGGTGGTACGGTGCTAGGGTTGTCACTCACCGGTAGTAGTGAGCTGGTGGTGGTAGTACGGTGCTAGGGTTGTCACTCACCGGTAGTAGGTGTTGTCGTTGCGCACGGTGAGCTGGTGGTGGTGGTACGGTGCTAGGGTTGTCACTCACCGGTAGTAGTGAGCTGGTGGTGGTAGTACGGTGCTAGGGTTGTCACTCACCGGTAGTAGGTGTTGTCGTTGCGCACGGTGAGCTGGTGGTGGTAGTACGGTGCTAGGGTTGTCACTCACCGGTAGTAGGTGTTGTCGTTGCGCACGGTGAGCTGGTGGTGGTAGTACGGTGCTAGGGTTGTCACTCACCGGTAGTAGGTGTTGTCGTTGCGCACGGTGAGCTGGTGGTGGTAGTACGGTGCTAGGGTTGTCACTCACCGGTAGTAGGTGTTGTCGTTCCGCACGGTGAGCTGGTGGTGGTAGTACGGTGCTAGGGTTGTCACTCACCGGTAGTAGGTGGGTGAGCTGGTGGTGGTAGTACGGTGCTAGGGTTGTCACTCACCGGTAGTAGGTGTTGTCGTTGCGCACGGTGAGCTGGTGGTGGTGGTACGGTGCTAGGGTTGTCACTCACCGGTAGTAGGTGGGTGAGCTGGTGGTGGTAGTACGGTGCTAGGGTTGTCACTCACCGGTAGTAGGTGTTGTCGTTCCGCACGGTGAGCTGGTGGTGGTAGTACGGTGCTAGGGTTGTCACTCACCGGTAGTAGGTGGGTGAGCTGGTGGTGGTGGTACGGTGCTAGGGTTGTCACTCACCGGTAGTAGGTGTTGTCGTTGCGCACGGTGAGCTGGTGGTGGTAGTACGGTGCTAGGGTTGTCACTCACCGGTAGTAGGTGTTGTCGTTCCGCACGGTGAGCTGGTGGTGGTAGTACGGTGCTAGGGTTGTCACTCACCGGTAGTAGGTGTTGTCGTTGCGCACGGTGAGCTGGTGGTGGTAGTACGGTGCTAGGGTTGTCACTCACCGGTAGTAGGTGTTGTCGTTGCGCACGGTGAGCTGGTGGTGGTAGTACGGTGCTAGGGTTGTCACTCACCGGTAGTAGGTGTTGTCGTTCCGCACGGTGAGCTGGTGGTGGTAGTACGGTGCTAGGGTTGTCACTCACCGGTAGTAGGTGGGTGAGCTGGTGGTGGTAGTACGGTGCTAGGGTTGTCACTCACCGGTAGTAGGTGTTGTCGTTGCGCACGGTGAGCTGGTGGTGGTGGTACGGTGCTAGGGTTGTCACTCACCGGTAGTAGGTGGGTGAGCTGGTGGTGGTAGTACGGTGCTAGGGTTGTCACTCACCGGTAGTAGGTGTTGTCGTTCCGCACGGTGAGCTGGTGGTGGTAGTACGGTGCTAGGGTTGTCACTCACCGGTAGTAGGTGGGTGAGCTGGTGGTGGTGGTACGGTGCTAGGGTTGTCACTCACCGGTAGTAGGTGTTGTCGTTGCGCACGGTGAGCTGGTGGTGGTAGTACGGTGCTAGGGTTGTCACTCACCGGTAGTAGGTGGGTGAGCTGGTGGTGGTGGTACGGTGCTAGGGTTGTCACTCACCGGTAGTAGGTGTTGTCGTTGCGCACGGTGAGCTGGTGGTGGTAGTACGGTGCTAGGGTTGTCACTCACCGGTAGTAGGTGGGTGAGCTGGTGGTGGTGGTACGGTGCTAGGGTTGTCACTCACCGGTAGTAGTGAGCTGGTGGTGGTAGTACGGTGCTAGGGTTGTCACTCACCGGTAGTAGGTGTTGTCGTTGCGCACGGTGAGCTGGTGGTGGTAGTACGGTGCTAGGGTTGTCACTCACCGGTAGTAGGTGTTGTCGTTGCGCACGGTGAGCTGGTGGTGGTAGTACGGTGCTAGGGTTGTCACTCACCGGTAGTAGGTGTTGTCGTTGCGCACGGTGAGCTGGTGGTGGTAGTACGGTGCTAGGGTTGTCACTCACCGGTAGTAGGTGGGTGAGCTGGTGGTGGTAGTACGGTGCTAGGGTTGTCACTCACCGGTAGTAGGTGTTGTCGTTGCGCACGGTGAGCTGGTGGTGGTGGTACGGTGCTAGGGTTGTCACTCACCGGTAGTAGGTGGGTGAGCTGGTGGTGGTAGTACGGTGCTAGGGTTGTCACTCACCGGTAGTAGGTGTTGTCGTTCCGCACGGTGAGCTGGTGGTGGTAGTACGGTGCTAGGGTTGTCACTCACCGGTAGTAGGTGGGTGAGCTGGTGGTGGTAGTACGGTGCTAGGGTTGTCACTCACCGGTAGTAGGTGTTGTCGTTGCGCACGGTGAGCTGGTGGTGGTGGTACGGTGCTAGGGTTGTCACTCACCGGTAGTAGGTGGGTGAGCTGGTGGTGGTAGTACGGTGCTAGGGTTGTCACTCACCGGTAGTAGGTGTTGTCGTTCCGCACGGTGAGCTGGTGGTGGTAGTACGGTGCTAGGGTTGTCACTCACCGGTAGTAGGTGGGTGAGCTGGTGGTGGTGGTACGGTGCTAGGGTTGTCACTCACCGGTAGTAGGTGTTGTCGTTGCGCACGGTGAGCTGGTGGTCGTCGATGGGGAACAGGTACCCGTGCGCGGCGAGCAGGTGCGCCGTGTGAGCGGCCTCCCACGGCTCCGAGAACCGGAAGTGACGCGACAGCCACGCTATCAGGTCGCAGCCGGTGAACACCTAACGACGAGAGTGTTATTTTTATATAAATGCTCAAAGACCAAAGTCAGACTGTCATACTTTAAAATAGTTGAGACGAAATGATAGCGTCTACAGCGAAAGTTTGTGAATCCAAAACATCATTATACTTATTTACTTTTACCTCCTCGGGCCTCCTTTCTTTCTCCTAGTTATCGTCCAACTTTTTTTGATGTGTAAAAAACTCAGACTCAGAACCTCCTTGGTGTCCTTTTTCTTATTTGATTTGCTTGGCGCGCAATTTTCTTTTCTCCTAGTGAAGTACCTGAACCCTCCATGTTTAACGTCATCTTGTTGTAGGTTAAACGTTAGGTTAAAAACAGGAAACTTAAAAACCTGTGTGTTAAAAGGCGTAGCCAGCAAATGAAAACGAATGATTTGAAGTTTTAAAGAAAGTACAATGTAGAACTGGTTACAATAAAGAATTAGGTATAAGTTCTAATTAGGACGCGAGGGGTCCGCGTTCAAATGCTGTGTTTGAAGGAGTGACGCGACGTTCCGATGTCCGAGCGCCGGCCGGTGGGTCCCGTCGGGGTGCGGTGAGGCGCGGGGGTGGGGGTCCCTCAGCTAGTGATGTGGTTATTTAACACTGTGAGAAACCTAAAACCAGTAAGTCTAAAGACGAAGAAGTTTATTTGGCACCAACAGAATTGACTGAAACTGTTGATAATGCGCAGAGCATTTAGTCATTTCCTCGCTGGGGCGCTCCTGGGGTGGAATGAAAAGATACGTGTTCCACTCGAGTGCAAAGACTTTTCACCTTGTGCTCTATTAATTCCCTCGCTAACGCTCAGGATTCTATTTTTTTTATCACTTGCTGCGCTCGTGATTCAATTTAGATTGCTTCGCTTACAAAGTTGCACTCTTGTATAACGAATAACTATAATCGCATCACACAAATTTTCCGTGGGCTGTGAATTAAGCTCAAGCGTCACGCTCGTGAATGAAAGAAATCTTCGGGTGAACGCGGGACCATGGTCATCTAGAAATGATAACGCATTTAATCTGTTATAGTTAGCAGCATAGCCATATAGACTAGATGGTCATGCGAAATTTAGAATTGTAAGACTTATTTATCACTGAGATTTGACTCCGGGTGGGCTCCCGCCAGAAGCTCTGCGGTCAGCCCTGAGTGTCGCTACTCCATACTCGGCCTGAGCTCCACTACGGTTGAGTATACTATTGAGTTCCTTTTTAAAAACACATTATAAAATAAAAATATGTCAAATGTTGGCTTAGTTTTTTGTCCTAAGTTTTATTTAATAATATTAGGACTCTTTGCAAAGCCCTCCTGAGGAAGTGCCACACCTTTGCCATTTATTCTACTAACAAGCAGTATGTGTTAACATTACTGTGTTCCAGTTTAAAGGACAATGTTTCCTGATAAATTACAGGGCATAGCGATAAAACATAAATCTCTGGGTGACGAGCGCAGTGTGGTAAAAGGTAACGATTTGGACTCTTCAATTTCCTATTGGGCATCTATTTTGTACTCCTCATGTTCCATTAGCTGCGTGTCACTGTGCGGTTATGTGGCAGGCATGTTGCTTAACATCAGTCACATGTCCTGCTGGTCTCGTCACTTTATACATTTAATTAAAAAAAGCAATTCCCTCACCGATGGTATCTTGGTCATGAAGCTCTTGACCGTCCTGACCGGTACCCCGACATTTTCGTCTTGCATCTTGTCTATGATGGCTTCCATCTGTAAATCAAAGAAAACAAAATATGTATTTATTCATCCTATCCTGAATACTAATAAATGTATTTGACTCCTTCTTGGTCCTTCTTTCTACTCCTGTTCTTTGTCCATAAAGTAACTAGCTTGGGGACTCCTTCTTTCTCCTTCTTGCTACCTTCTTTCTCTTTCTTGCTACCTTCTTTCTACTTCTATTCCTTGTTAATAAAGCATCTAGCGACGCACCTTCTTGTAGATGAGATAGTTGGGGGTCTCCTTCTTTTTACTTCTTTCTACTTCTATTCCTTGTTAATAAATCATCTAGCTACGTTTTTTTTTTTTTTTTTAACATTTATAGGTTTACACTTGACCACCATCTCGCCTGATGTTAAGCGACGATGCGGTCTAAGATGGAGCGTGCTTACCTAGAAGAAACCGATTCACTCTCGATTTGAAGACACCAAGATTATAACCATCGGGAAAAACCCACTCGGGCAACTCATTCCACAGTCTAGACGTTCTTATTACAAAAGTAGAGTCAAACCTCTTTGTTCGTGTCTTTGGAACATCAACCATGAAACGATGCTGCTTCTTCGAGCTACGGGAAGTCCGATAGAAAAAAGGGCTAGGTGGTATTAGATCATGCAGATCAGATGCACACTCTCCGAAGTGTATCCGATAATAAACCGATAAGCTAGCAATTTTTCGGCGATGTTCAAGAGTTTGCAGTCTTTTTCGCACAAGAGTGTACCTTCATGCTACATCTAGCTGCGTAACCTCTTGTAGATGAGAGAGTTGGGATACTTCTTCTTGCTACCTTCTTTCTCTTTCTTGCTACCTTCTTTCTACTTCTATTCCTTGTTAATAAAGCATCTAGCTACGTACCTTCTTGTAGATGAGATAGTTGGACGACTCCTTGCTCCTTCTTTCTCCTTCTTTTTCCCTTTCTACTTCTCTTTTTTGCTAATAAACTTCTCTTTTTAAGGGACTGGCCTCGTGGCTTAGCGACTGGCCTTGTGGCTTAGTTGGTAGTAGCTCTGCCTGCGAAGCCGAGGGTCGTGGGTTCGATTCCCACCCAGTGCAAATATTTGTGTGATGAATTCAAATGCTTGCACTGTGTCTGGGTGTTTCTCTGTAGGTACACTAAGTATGTATTTAAAACTATATAAGTATTATATCACCTATCTGGCCGCCATCACACAAGCTTTGCTTAGTTTGGGGTCAGATGGTGCTGTGTGTGAATTGTCCACCAATATTTATTTATTTATTTGTCTTATAAATTTCTAAGAGTTATTTCTAAAATATAATAGGTACTCACAATTCTAAAAATAATAACTTCAACCTTGACGAGTCGATTAATAACAATAACGTTTAAAAAATAAAAAAGAATAATAAATCATCTAGCTACGTACCTTTTTGAAAATTAGATAGTTGGGAGTCCTTCTTGCTCTTTCTTTCTCTTTCTTGCTACCTACTTTCTCCTTCTTTTACCTTTTTTCTACTTCGATTTTTTGTTAATAAATCATCTAGCTACGTATCTTCTTGTATAATATGAGATAGTTGGGCGACTCCTCTGCGGAGGGGATGGTGGACATGAGAGCCTGCACGTTGGGAGGGAGGTGCGTGACCATGTTCTCCTTTTTGCTACCTTCTTTCTCCTTTATGCTCCTTCTTTCTACTTCTATTCTTTGTTATTATAGCGTCTAACTACGTACCTTCTTGTAGATGAAACAGTTGGGATATTTCTTCTTGCTACCTTCTTTCTACTTCTATTACTTGTTAATAAAGCACCTAGCTACGTACCTTTCTTTAGATGAGACAGTTGGGATACTCCTTCTTGCTACCTTATTTCTCTTTCTTGGTCCTTCTTTCTGTTTCTCTTCTTTGTGAATAAAGCATCTGGCTACGTACCTTCTTGTAGATGAGATAGTTGGGGGACTCCTTCTTTCTCCTTCTTGCTACCTTCTATTTCCTTCTTTCTACTTCTGTTCTTTGTTAATAAACCATCTAGCCACGTACCTTCTTGTAGATGAGATAGTTGGGTGACTCCTCTGCAGAGGGGATGGTGGACATGAGAGCCTGCACGTTGGGAGGCAGGTGAGTGGTCATGTTCTCCTTCTTGCTCCCTTCCTTCTCCTTCTCTTTATCTTCTTTAACGCATTTCGAGTTGTCTCTGGAAATGTATAGAGAAGAAGCAAAGTTGAGCAACAGAGAGAGATGCAGAGTCCGTCTGGTGAATTACCACGCCTTACTTATTGTTATTTTTCTTTGTAATTTAAGTCCAATAATGAGTTTATCTATCTACCACATCTTTGCCAGTTATTCTGCCGCCGAGCAGTAGTGCGCAAACATCACTGTGTTCCGGTTTGAAGGGCAATGTTTCCAGAGAAATTACTGAGCTAAGAGAAAACACCTCATGTCTCCTGGTGACGAGCGCAGTGTGGTGCTAGATAATTATTTGGATTCTTCATGTTCT
The DNA here is from genome assembly GCA_963693475.1 of Ectropis crepuscularia. Lineage (NCBI taxonomy): Eukaryota > Metazoa > Arthropoda > Insecta > Lepidoptera > Geometridae > Ectropis > Ectropis crepuscularia. The sequence goes on from OY856364.1 coordinate 16,939,297, forward strand.
CAATAGCATGCCCTGTTCGTCTTGTCACTGTAAAACAAAACCGACTTCGATTTAAAATTAAGTTCAGACACTCAACCAAATTTCATACGAAACCATCACTATCATTTAGATAAATAAGTTTAAAGTTTATTGTTCATATTTCAAAAACCAACACACCAATTTCGATAAAATTTATATGGGATTATACCTCTGAACTATTTTTTTTTTAAATAAAGAGTGACGAGACGAGCAGGACATGTGCCTGATGGTAAGCAACATGCCTGCCACATAACACACACAGTGACACACAGCTATTGGAACATGAAGAGCCAAAATCATTACCTAGCACCGCACTGCGCTCGTCACCCAGAGATCTAAGTTGTTATATCTCTAAGCCCTGTAATTTCTCTGGACTATTAAACTATGATCTACCGAACCAAAGAAGAACCATCAAAATTGATTCACATATTTACAATTGGCGGAGCAATCTACAATATACAGTAATATACATTACTGGTTCCGCCTCTGAACCATGATCAATCAAAAAAGAACCATCAAAATTGACTTGGCAATTGGCGGAGCTATCGCGTAATATACATACAAAATAACCGGCCAAGTGCGAGTGGGACTCCCGCACGTAGGGTTCCGTACCATTAGCAAATAAACGGCGAAAACCTCTTTGGCTTTATTCCGAATTCCGTATACATAGAATGTCGCAGTTTCCGCGGACAGGTTTTCATCCGATAAGCTTTACTAGAATTTTGATTTTACGTTGTGATTCTAACGACGAATTCGATAGCGCGTTTTAGTCTTCTAGTGGCACCATCTAGTTTGCTTGGGACAGACTAATCAAGCAAGAAGCGGTAAAAATCAAGTTTTTTGTATGGGTGCCCTCTTTAAATATTTATGTCATTTTATTATTAAGTAGTAGGTATTTGTTGTTATAGCGGCAATAGAAATACAAAATCTGTGAAAATGTCAACTGTCTAGCTATCACCGTTCTTGAGACATAGCCTGGACGGTCGGACGGACAGCCAAGTCTCAGTAATAGGGTCCCGTTTTTACCCTTTGCGTACGGAACCCTAAAAAATAAAACCGAGTTGAGAACCTCCTCCTCCTCTCTTAAAAATAACAAACAAACGTGGAATGGCGACTGCCGGTCCAGAGCCCCGGACATCAAAGGAGAGTCAAATCCTGCATTTTCGAAGTCACATGCGTAATACTGCTAACATAAAAATGGTGAAAGAAAACATCGTGAGGAAACCTACATGTATCTAGAATCTCTTTGATAGCTTCTTTGATAGCTCACTTTGGAAACTACGCGGGTGAAACTGCAGGGCGGTTCTAGTCTGTAATAAATCTTCAAAGCATTGTCGACTAAATAAGTCTTCAAAGCCTCATTCTAATGCAAAATGAACATACCTGTTTATAACTGTAAGAAAATATTGGTTGGAAAATAAATGGTTAAGATCTATTTTTATTGAAATAAATTTATTTTATTTTATTTCTACATGACCATGGTCCCGAGTTTTCCCGAAGATTTCTTTCATTCACAAACGTGATGCTTGAACTCAATTCACAACAAAAATCTGTGTGGGGTGCGTCCAAAGAACTTTTCACTTCAAAAAAAACTACTTTGCCGAATCTACCTTAGCCAGTACCATAACCTTAATTTTCTTTTTCTACCAATGTAAACAGGTAGCCCCATGTAATCTTTGAACAGTAAATGTGAACATACTGTTAATTAATGTATTTTTTCCTCTGGGTTTAGGTTTTCCCAATACATTTTTGCTTAGTGGGAAACCAAAGCATAAAACTATCCTGCAACTGTTTTTAATCTAATCAACAATTTGAACACTTATTACAATTACAATTTCTTAGACAAAAAACTGTTATTCTTACTGTATTATTAAGACTAGCTGTCTGCCCTGGGTTTTCCCGTGGTAATAATATATTTATAGTCTATATCATATATTACTCAGGGATCACGTACATATCGAAATGAAATATTTTTTTCATCGGTCCAATAGTTCCTGAATAAACCTTTAAAACAACAAAACTCCTCAGCTTTACTTATAGCTTGAAAGGCAGATATTACCAAGCAACATTTTGACAACTTTACAGCAGAGCAATTTTTAAGTTAATACATATTTTGGGAAAAAAAATCATAGAACAGCCATTAGTCATGACTACTTATGTACTTAATTTTTTATATTTTTGATGCCAAACCAGATTGGCCTGCTTGCCTGCCAGCTAGCTAAATAAAAGTTATTTATAAATCGGTAAAATTCTAGTCTACAATTCTATCTAAAAAATTCTAGCGGGTGGTTGTTGGAAACGTAAAGCCGAGGAAAGCCTAAGTGGCGTATTATTGGAGAGGCCCATGTCCAACAGTGGACGAATGTGGGCTGACTATGATAACGAAAATTCTAGTCGGTTGGTCGCCGGAAGCTGCAAAAATATTATGTTTTTTTGTCAAGTTCCAAAGTAACATCTAAACTCATTCAAGCGAGACAAGAGTAAAATATCGGTCGTAATAAAACAAATTATGTCAATTGCGACACAATTTTTTTTACAGATTTTAATGGTGTGTATATAATAACTCAATATCGCCCAACATGTCGCTTAGTTATTAGCCTTCAAGCCCTAGCCCTTTCAAGTGTTGATACTGTGTATTAAAATGTTTTGAGAACTTTATACCTACTTGGTACAACAATTTTAAAATTTCACCTGCCTTTAGGCCGAAATTGTGGAAAACATACACTGGTTAGTTTTAAGGTATTATTTGTAAACACATATTTGTGCGTATGAACTACTTTGACTTTTAATAATTTTTGTAGAACACTTCTTCTACTGTCATGCAGTAATATGCAAACATTATTGTGTATAGTTGGATCAGCAATCTTTATATTTAATACAGGGGCAATAGATAACAATTAAATTACTTCTCAGGGTGATCAACATGCAGGGTTAGGCAGTAATTTGGATATGTGCGTTCAAATTAAACTTCGTGGCTCTGTGGTGTCATGGGTACGAGGTATTTTTACCAGCTATCAGGCGTTTCATCAGATCAGGTGCCATGAAAAGTTGTACCTAATTACTTCGTTTTTTCTTAAAATAAAAAATATTCAACGAACCTGGAAGGCCCCTGCTGACAAGCCCTTTGAGCCACCTTCTCTGTAGAATTCATCGTAACCATTTTTTGACTGTCACTTTCAAATACTCCACAAAAGAAATTTATTTGAAAATTCATCACAACTTCACCATTTTTTATTTATTTTTTTGATTTCACTGTTTTGTAAGGATTCACTGTGGAAAAACATTTCAATGGGATTTTTAATCACAATTCCACTAAATAGGACGCAAAAGAGAAATTATATCCAGTCCTTCCAAAAACTTTTATTTATTTTCTAGTTCTTCGGAGGGCAAAAATATGAATGAGTAAATAGGGTGGTTTTTAACGTATGTTCAGTACCTTTTCAGAATGGTTGGACCTAGGTAATTCACAAAATATTACACTAATAAAAATTCACTGTTTGTTTATACAATTAAACACAGAATTTCAACAAAAATCGCGTTTTAAAATACAGTCGATAAGGTGTTGCCTTCGGTCGATTTTAGCACTTGAAACTACACAAATTTGCCGTGGGATGTTTCCAATGTAATATTAATATGAAGAATCATCTTGTTTAACTTATGAAAATCAATTAATTGCACAAAAACACAATTTTCAATAACATTTCGTAAATTGCACGAAATGTCACACGAAGACGGCCATTTAAGTTTTCGAAACCTTTAGGATTGAGATAAAAGATATAAATCCGGTACGTTAGAAAGAGAACAAAAGTCAATAGATGTAAAAACCGACCAAATCGAAATACATCCCACCTTCGAATTATTTCCATTCATTTGCTGCCAATATAAAATAGCCATCGATACGTGAAGATACCATACAGATGGCGCATGTGTTCGAAAGTTTATTGAACGCTTTTTGAGCTATTTTTAGAACGGGACCTTTGTATTATTAAAGTATTGAGAAGATTTAATATAATTATTTGTATTTATTTAGCTGTATTAAAATATCTTAAAGATAACAAGTTACTCAAAAAGGTAATTGTTGTTAAGATATTTTAAATTTTATTAAATATTGCTAAAGTTCTCTAATAGATGTCAGCACTAGTCCACTAGTATATTTTATATTAGTGTCATAGAGTAGATAATATAGACGGACGGAAGGCTATAATTATTTTTTACCCTTTTTATAATAATTTAATATGTTGAATACCTACAGTAAAATTACCAATTTCAAATTAATAAAAAGTTACGGCTCGTCTAGACTTAGTGATATGTGCAGAAGATCCGTAGCCCCGGGTTCAATTCCCATGCGCACCATTGTCTCTTCTGCCGCCTATACAGTATACATACTGGCCGAGTGGAGGCCAACGCCAGTGTGTGGAGGGTCGTTTTGCCATGATTTGTGATCACTCGCCGGCTCTTGCCTAGTTAGCCGAGTGACGGCAAGTGACCAGTGTGTATAGGGTTATTTTGCCTCGACTCGTCTCACTCGTGACCGGTGTCGGTTTTTGTGCACAAAACAAAGGCGCTCATAGCTCGTATTGACACAGAATAAATATTAGTACAAGTACAGAACACTCACTTAGGCGATGTTCAAATAAACAGTTGCACTCTTTCTAACGCGTAACTCTGTCCCTGTCTAGCGCGGAGGGTTGTCGACATATCTTATAACAATATGCGCGGGAAACGTGTTGCGCGAGCGCTCAGCCGTGCGTCCGAGAACCGACTGGCACTTGTTTCCTGGGAGGAACGGACTAGCTGTAGGCTAAAAGCGCGCTATCTTGAGCGTGTGATGATGCACTGGTATTGGCTTGCGCTCGGCCAGTGTGTGGATGCTACCACTCGTCTTGTGCCGTTTTGTCGACACTCGCGTTGGCCTCCATTCGGCCAGTGTGTATAGGCGGCTTTAGAAGTCAAATGCTCAATGTCGCTAACTGAAAAACGGCGAACGAAAACATCGTAAGGAAACCGACATGTACCTAGATTTTTTTTTGGTCATGCGTCATCCACCAACCCGCACTGGGCCAGCCTGGTGGATTATGCCCTTGACTCTCTCCTTGCGAGAGAACGCCCTGAGTCTTAGGTTGTACAACATGGTTTACACGTCTAACACAAAAAACAAACATTACATAATGGGTACAAAAGGCGCAGCATATCGCTAAAAGCGATCTCTTCCAGATAACCTTTTCATGCATGTGAAATCTATTTATAGGTAAGTAATCTTCTTTATAAAATTAAGTACTTACCTATGTTTGGATATTTGGATGTTTCTTGCTCAACATTTCGGAACGTTGGAACGATTGAAACTTGGATAAAGCAAAAACTGACTTCAGTTTAAAATGAAATTCAGATATGCGACCAAAGTTCATAAGAATTAATCACCATAATATCATATAAATGGGTTCCTACATGAAAGCAAGTGGAGTGTTTTGTTCATCTTTCTAAAACGGCCACACCGATTACGATAAAATTTATATGCAATGATCTACCAAAAAACAAGAATCATCAAAATTAATTCGCGTAACATAGTACGTAAAAAACATACATACAACTGAAGAACCTTCATTTTTTAAATCGGTTAAAAAGTAGGTGATAATTAAGTCTTAAACATTAACAAACAACTAGAATAAAATTGATAGTATTAATACCTCCATGGTTAAGTATTTCAACCTACTTCGAGAGATTAAGAAATAATTTCAAGTGTTTCATTATCGCAAGACGCAGAAACAGCTCTTCAATTAATAGTTGTAATTACGACGCAACCATTGACTTATATTATAGTATATTACTGCGTATCCTTTTGAAATCAGTGGACGCAACGGTGGCAACGGTCAAGTGCTTGTTGACCAAGTGCTAGTAAAAGACATTGTGGCCTAGTGCCTACTGTATGGAGATTAGAGATAAGGAGTCCATCAGTATGCATGAAAAAATGGCCGTCCAAATGCTTTTAATCATGGTGGTGGTGGTGCGTTTAATCACTTTAGCATTTGGGTACATTTTAAAGGAAATCAATAATTTCATCGATTTATTCAATTCTTTTTTTTAATGTTTTTATTTTTAGATGGGTTGTCTACATAAAATAATTACAGGAACATAGAAAATTAGAGAAACTAAACGACTACCGACTACCTACCTTTGTTAATTCATTCGTCTCAGTGTAAAGCGTCAGCGTACTCCAAAGGTAAAAGGCTAATTACACTTGGCTAAATTTAGTGACTGAATTCTAAGAAAATTTAACAGCAAAGATAGGCGACTGAATTCAGAAGCATGTTTCGGACTGGGACTGATGGACTCGGGGCCTTCTCTCGCAAGGCCATAATCCACCACGCTGGCCCAGTGCGGGTTGGTGGATGACACATGACTTCGAAAGATTATAGGTACGTGTCGGTTTCCTCACGATGTTTTCCTTCACCGTTTTAAGTTAGCGGCACTACGCTGCGTAGTGCCGCTAACTTAAAACGGTCTTCGCACGTGACTCCGAAAATACATTCAAAGACGAGACAAGCACAGATTCGCTCCTGTATGGAGTACTGTTCGCACCTTTGGGATGGATCGGGTAAGTATCAGCTGGAAGCTCTGGAATCGACCGAGAGACGTGACAAAAGGCTCATAGGCAATGACACTGTTATGCGAAAAAGACTTCAAAGTCTTGAACATCGCCGAAAAATTGCTAAAAAAAAAAAAGACAGTGATGCGCGTGGTATTTGAACCCGGGGTCTCCGGATCAGCAGTCGTCGTTCCCCCGACTAGACCAAACTGAAAAATTGACACAATTAACTACTTACTTGAAAATCCCCCTAAAAAAATGTTTGTGACAATGATAAAATCATACTCTTATCGAAAAATATATAAAAACAAACATTACTGAATCACAACATATAAGAAAAAATAGTAGGTTATATTCCTACGTATAAAAAAAATGTGTAAAAAAAATGTTTTTTTTTATTTCGGATTCGGAATTCAGATTTTTTGTAATAGGTAAGTATAGGATTATTCTGAAATATAGTAAATTCTGAAATAATTAAATTAATGTTACTTATTTATAAATACCCATTACAAAAAATGCTGTGAAACTTACTTTACCTCTTAATTTTTTTTCATTATTTTCCTTATTTAAAAAATAATGAGATATACACATATAAGAAAAATAACGAACAAAAAATATTATAGGGGAAGAAATCCCTAAAATACTAAAAATAAAATGCCGCCGCATAAAAAAACATCCAATTCATTTACCCCATAATTTGTTGTTACAACCCTTTTTAGTTGGTAAGACTAGACTCTAGTCTTTATTTCACTAGAGTAGCAATCGGATTGACGATTAGTAGGAGATCCCGCTATACAACGACCTTCACCAAGATGTTTATTTGATGTAACGTATTTTGTATGTAATTTAATAGGTCAATAAATATATTGCACATGGGTTGCCTAACAAATTTTAGTCCAGAGTATAATTAATAATAAATGAAAAACTTTTGCATCGAGACTGCATTTTGCAACGGTCTGATTATTGAATTGAAATTAAATAAAATGAAAGATTATTTTAACATGAACACGGTGGTATAGGGTTGCCTGCGAAAAATCAGTCCGGAAGTCCGGTTGCCTAATTTTTAAAAGTAAAATATTGCTGCAATCTTGGCCTTAAACTTTATGGCAAACATTATTTAGGTCGTTATTGTAGAAAATACAATTTTGCATTTGTTGTGGCATGAACACTTTTCTGTGACATGTACCGTTTACGATTTAATAAAAAATCAATTTTTCATTTATTACTTAATCACACTCTGGACTAAAATTTGTTAGGCAACCTATATGCAATTAAATGACATATAAAATACGTTTCATCAAATAAACATTTCGGTGAAGGTCGTTGTATCGCTACTCAACGACATTCACCCCGGGATCTTAGACCGGATGGATGAGTCCTCGTCATGAGTTTATATTGACTCCGCCCCGACTCAATAAAATCAGGACAGCATGTCTCAAAAATTTTTAAAGTTTGCCATATAGATAATACCTATTATGCAAAAAACGATGTGCCATTTACATTATACAATGGGTAGACCCTTTGGAGAGGGTCTACGGAGCGAGATGTTTCAACTACCGCCTTATAAGATCGAACAACGCCATCTAGTGGGAGCCGCAAACATTTCAGGCTTTCAGATACACGAAGATACCTACCTATAGACTAGATAGAACAGCTGGCTATGAAGCCTATGTAACCCTTCTTTTTTGAAGTGAAAACTTCTCTTGGCGGCACATATTTTTCGTGGGCACAGATTGAATTCTAGCGTCACGCTCGGGAATGATAAGAAATCTTCGGGTAAACTCGGGACCATGGCAATGATTATGGCCACACCCTCCGGTTACAGTCGTGTAGTTTCCAAAGTGAGCTATCAAATTTGAGTTATAAGAAGGTTATAAGTGTTCACTTCTATCGGCAGTTCCTATGACTGCCATTTTTTTTTCTTATGGCTCCCATTCGGTAGTTTCATCGTAATTTCGCTAGCGTCCAGCGTTTGAACATTGAGAGTGTCTTTGTCTATACTTCTATACTATTAATATTATAAAGAAGTAAAGTTTGTGTTTGTTAAATTGTAAGGGGTAATCTCGGGATCTACAGAACCGATTTTAAAAATTCTTTCACCAATAGAAAGCCACATTATTGCTGAGTGTCATAGGCTATATAAAAACTCGAAAAATAAAAAGGCTTTTACGTGGTAGTCCGTTTTGCAAGGTGAATCTGAGAAAAAACGGTCGAATGAAAGCGTTTCTTACGAACGCTGCCTTAACTATGAAAGATATATTTTTGAGTTCTAGAGAAAAGATGTGGAGCTTGAAAATGCCTTTTAACCAAACTAACTTTTCCCGCGACTTGGTCCTCATGGAATTCGTTTATCGCAAATACTGCAGAAAATGTTTTTTCTTTCGGACAGAGTTACTTTCGAATTTTGTATTAGCATGCACATAAAGTCTGTACTAATAAAGGATTATTAACATTATGCCCAACGAAGTGGGCACGGGTCAGCTAGTTCTAATATATTTATGTTCTTTTGGCGCGGCTAGACAGATTTTTCGTGGGGTGTGCATTAAATTCTAGCGTCACGCTCGGGTATGATAAGAAATCTTCGGGTAAACTCGGGACCATGGCCATTGGCCATCTAGAAACGCGTGAGCCTATGGGAAATGCTGACGCATTTCTAGATGAATCGCCAAGGTCCCGAGTTTACCCGAAGATTTCTTATCATACCCGAGCGTGACAGTAGAAATCGATTTACCTACACCCCACGAAAAATTTGTCTAGGCGCGCCTAAAGAAGTTTTCATTTCAAAAAATTGGCAGTCATAGGAACTGCCGATAGAATTGAAAACTCATAAATCGGAATTTGATAGCTTACTATGGAAACTACACGGGGCCATCATGGCATGGCCATCTAGAAATGCGTCAGCATTTCTCATTGGCTCACGCATTTCGAGATGGCCAGGCCACGCTCTTTCGGCATTTCCTATTGGCTGACGCCTTTCTAGAAGGCCAATGACCATGGTACCGAGTTTACCCGAAGATTTCCTATCATACCCGAGCGTGACGCTGGAATTCAATTCACACCCCACGAAAAATCTGTCTAGGCGCGCCAAAAAAAGTTTTCACTTCAAAAAACTGTATTTGTATGTGTTAGTCTATGTTCATGGAAGTGTTGCTCTCAATACAAGTTGAATGAGAATGCAACGAGCCACCGATCGCCGCGTTAGTCCGTAAGGTCATTTACTTTCGAGCCCCGAGGTCGACGGTCGACAGCCCTACCCTTTCCTTGTTCTCGGTTCACTCGCTGACTTCCCAAACAAAACCTTACCTACCGTTAAAAAAGGAAGAGTTGTTCAATACGGTTATAGGTTTTTTTTTTAAATAAAGAGTGACTAGACTACCAGGACATGTGCCTGATGGTAAGCAACATGCCTGTCATATAACAGTACAGTGACACGGAGTTATTGGAACATGAAGAGTCCAAATCATTATCTAGCACTGCACTGCGCTCGTCACCCAGAGATCTAAAATGTTACGTCTCTAAGCCCTGTAATTTCTCTGGAAATATTGCCCTTCAAACCGGAACACAGTAATGTTTGCACATTACTGCTTGGCGGTAGAATAACTGGCAAAGGTGTGGTACGTCCCCAGGCGGACTCTGCTAAAAGTCCTACCACTACAAAACTTTTAAGTGAAAACGTCTTTTGACGTACCACACACAGATTTTCCGTGGGCTGTGAATTGAGCTCAAGCGTCGCGTAAATTAAAGAAATCTTCGGGTAAACTCGGGGCCATGGCCATTAGCCATCTAGAAATGCGTGTGCATTTCCCATTGGCTAACTATCCATCCATTTCTAGATGGCCATGGCCACACCCTCCAGTATCACCCGCGTAGCTTCCAAAGCGAGCTATCAAATACTGTGTTATAAGTTTTCGGCATTTCCTGTGACTCCCATTTTCTTTTATTTTTAGGGAAAACCATTATAAGATCACTTTGTTAGAGCCCTCTGTCTTTCCGTCAATACCTTTTTTCTCACGAACCATAGATTAATAACGCGTAGATATTATCGATAAGCTTCAAACAAAAGCTTTATAGCGTAAAATACCCCGTTTACATGATTCCAGTCCAGCGACCGAATCCAGCGCTGGATTGCTTACTGGAATAATGTAAACCGGCACTGGAATGCATTGGCACTGGATTGATGCATTCCAGTGCCGGTTTTCATTATTCCAGTAAGCAATCCAGCGCTGGATTCGGTCGCTGGATTGGAATGATGTAAACGGGGGGTATAAAGCATAGCGCAGATGGAATGATGTCGGCGTAAACAGTATACATTTACTGAAGTTCAGCTAGATGGTTATGCATAGGCAAAATTTCAATACTCAAGGTTCACTAAGTTATCTCGCAAGGACAGATTCAAGGCCATAATCCAGTTGATGGATGACACATGACCTTGAAATATTCTAGGTACATGTCGGTTTCCTCACTATGTTTTCTTTCACCGTTTTATGGTAGCGGCATTACGGACATGACTTCGAAGACAGTGGTGCGTGGTATGTGAACCCCAGATCGATAAAGATGGTAACCGCCTAATTGAACTAATGATGGCTTTATGTTTATTTTAAGCAGCAGATATTCCATTAGTTATGCAACATTTTTGGTCTAGGTTCATCAGATCAAAGCGAGTACCGTACGAACGAATTTCGATTAAAAAATGTTTGTCTGTAAAGTCGGTTTACTGACGATAGAACGTGACAACGAAATACTGATGGAATGGTAGCATTTTTCAAAAGAAAATTTTAATTTCATTTGTTTAATAGATTTGTATGTAAAAAGTAATCAGTAGAATTTAGTCATTTTCAATCAAAACAATGCAAAAAAGCTTTTAGATGCCGGGGATCGAACCCGGGGCATTTCACATGCAAAGCGAATGCTCTACCACTGAGCTACATCCCCGCTTGAACTACTGGTCGAAATAATTAATACAACTGTAACAAACATGCGGCGAGGTAACGACCGACCGTAACGGTACATGACGTCATGTTTTGTGGGCGTGCAGCCGGCTTCATCGAATTATAAGATTCATATCACAAAATTCACAAATATTCCATGAACAGACACAGAGAACGAAAGTAAAAACTAGAATTCTCATATTACCTTATTATACAAGTTACACCCGATACGGAAACATTAAATGTCACAGCAAAAATACCCGACCTTCAAAAGTAAAGAGTGGCCGAGCTACCGGTATGACAAATACCTACTTATTACGATATTAGCATCAATTTAAATCAACTCTTAGAGTGGGGACCGCTAAGAAGGCGCTAAGACAGTGGATTAGAACCCGGGGCTCCGGATTGGCAGTCGCCGTTCTCCCGACTAGACAAGTTATTTATTTATTTAGTTTGGTCAAGATTGGCCTGCAAATTTGTCAAAAAAACATGCCTGCTACATAACAGCACAGTGACACGCAGCTATTGGAACATGAATAGTCCAAATCATTACCTATCACTGCACTGCGCTCGTCACCCAGAGATCTAAGATCTTATATCTCTAAGCCCTGTAATTTCTCTGGAAATATTGCCCACGGAACACGGTAATGTTTGCACATTACTGCTTGGCGGTAGAATAACTTGCAAAGGTGTGGTACTTCCCCAGGCGGGGTCTGCCACGAGTCCTACCACTACAAAAAGGTACATATATAATATCTTTGTGTCGTATCTTATCATTAGATTTTAAAGATAACAAGGTATCTTTATAAACTTTATCAACTGACTAATGTTCTGACTATAATGTTTGAATATTTGGATGTTTGTTGCTCAAAAAAATAAATACATTGTTATAAATACATACTTATTAAACATAGAAACACCCAGACACAGTACAAAGATTTGAATTCATTACACAAATATTTGCACTGGGTGGGAATCGAACCCACGACCCACGTAAGCGGTAAGCGGTAATATTACTGTTCACACCAAAAAATACCGCGTACCCAGGCGGTACGTACAAAATACCGCGCGAATACCGCGCGGATCCCGCGCGGTAATACCACTACCCACAGCGGTAGCGAATACCGCTCCGGTGTGAACAGGCCTTTACCGTGGTTTTCTAAAACGACACAATATTTTTTTCTTGTTTTATGTATGCTTAGGACAACGTCTGTCGAGTCCGTTAGTTTATGTGTAATTCTACTAATATTTTATATGTCAAAGTTCGGGTGTTTCGATGTTTGCTGCTCAATCACGTCTGAACGGATCATGTTGAAATTTGGAACATAGATTACAATCTAGAAAAACACATACCTAGGAAAATAACGAGAACTGGACGTCTACTCTATTACTACGACGGCTACTATGTCGGCTGTTTCTTTTAATAAAGTACAATAACTCGCCGCATCCTGTGGTTTTGCCCGCGTAATTCCAGGACGTCTAATCTAAACTTATCGGACACTTAAACGGACAAAACGACGGATCGAAGTAGAATCGGAGTGGGAAAATCTCGAGTTTATTTCGAAATTACGTTTTCGTTGAATTAGAGTAGACGTCCTGGAATTACGCGGGTAAACCCACGGGGTGCGGCGAGTTATTGTACTTTATTAAAAGAAACAGCCGTCATTGTAGCGACCTTGACTGATCAACATCGTTCTGATAACGGCTAGCGGTAATCAAATTATTTCCTACGCGCGGTCCAGTTTTTAGAACTTTATGTAATTCTCTGATAAACTGGTCACAAGAACAAAATTTTTAAAAAAGGACCTAATTTTAAGACGAAACAATTCCTTTTTTATGTTGATGGCGCCTTCCTGACACCTAACATAATTTAAAACACATTTTGGCCGTAGGTATCAAAGCAGGTTACGTTAAAATTGAATTAACTCTTGTTGACTTGTATTTAGACAAATTAAATTTGTTATACAGTCCTTTTCATTATGTCGTGACACGCGTTGTTTTACTTCAGTCGCTAAACATCACTAAATCAATCATATTTAAAAAAAAAAAGAGTCATTCGTCAACTCGCACTACGCCAGGATGGTGGGTTATGAGCTAGACTAGCTCCTTGTGCAAGACGACACCGAGTCCCAGGAGTGAGAACATAAGGGAACAGAAAGTGCGCTTGGACTTATTTTTTTAATAATCTCAAACCCTACATATTAGTAAGTAATGTTTAATTTATCTTCATGCATGCATAATCTTCATGCTTAATGTTTAATTTATCTTCATGCATAATGTTCCTATAAAGTTCCTGTAAATGTGTTTTACTTATTACTGTTTAGATTAATTTTTAAGGGCCATATTTGGTATGCCATTTCCTGTCCTTGCACGGTTGCCTGGTAGAGATCGCTCTAAACGATAAGGTCGCCAATTAAATTGCTGTAGTATTATTCTTTGTTTTGTAATTTTATGTTCTGTTTTGCTTTGTTTAATATTTTGTTGTGTAATGCTTTGTTAGGTATTGTAATGGTTTTTTTTATTTGTTTACGGGTACATTTTATTATACTTACCCCTACTTTGTCCAAAGAATTTATACAATACCCATGGACGTATAAATAAAGTTATGCGTCCATGACAATACCTGAAACAATTATTTACTTATTACAAATAAAGTGCATTGTAAATTTAATACTTAACTGTAATTTTAAAAAACCGACTGCAAAAAATTGACAGATAAAAACACATAATCTAATGTACCTACTGTAGGTATGTAATACCTATCTAAGTACTACCTAAGGATACTTGGGTGATTGAGACGAATCTAACGTTCTCGAAATCCATCCGGCCGATCGGGAGATACATGGGAATAAAGAAATTTACAAACATACAAGATTCGCGCGAAAAACATAATCCTTCTTTCAGTCGGGTAATTATGTAAGGATACATCCTAATAAAAACACCAATAATAGTAAAATATCATACTACAAAATACGAAACCAGAAAAGAACAACAGTTTTAGACTTATGACCTTTTCGGTGCGGCCGCTCTTTAAAAAACACTTTCGCGTTTTTAAATGTCATAATGCCAAAATGGCGCCCCGTCTAAATGTCAAGGTCAATACAATCACTTTTAATCTTCTTCTCAGCTGAGAATTCCGTCGATTGTATTGATTATTAAATATAAAAGTTATGTCAAATATTTTGTCGCATTTTATTGTAAAGACCTGTGATATTTTTAAGGTAATTCATATATTTATTCCTATTAAATAACTAATAATTATCTATTGTTGTATTTCTACGAATATCTCATTATATTTAAACGTTTCAATTAAATAGCCATTAGGATACATTCTATTTAACCTACTAATATTATACCTATAGGTATGCGTTATTACCTATGCGATAGTTTTTTGTATGTATGGAAATGGATGTGTGTTAACTACTCAATGGAAAACCACTGAAAGTTGGCTGGAATACCTATAGCCTACTCTTTTAATCCAAAAAATAATAACATCGGGAACAACGCGAAGCGCTGTTAGTATCGTTATGTTTTGAAGGAAAAACTTCAATAGGGATGTTAACAATTTTTCGCAATTGTTTTTAATGTAGATTGGACGCTTGTTTAGGTACCATAAAAAAAATGATATAAAATATTAGTTTTTTCGGTGAGTAAATATAATACAATAATAGCGTAATTTTGAATTTTCCCACTAAAACACTAACGACTGGCATGACGTCACTAGTCGTAAAACATTGGTCGCAATTCATGACTTTGTGTCCAGTTTATGTGTTTTTTTTATTTTTTTTATTGAAACAATCAAAATCGTCTTCACTAAGATAGCAAACTATAATAAAAATGCAGAGAAGTAAACAATCTAGTTAGTCTTCGGACGGCATGTTTTGCGACTAGTGACGTAATAAACTATAGTATTGGTGTTTGCAGTCACGTGACAACATATTAAAAATGTAGCATTTAAAATAATTTATAATAAAATAAAATTTACTAAGTAATATTAAATTGTAAAAATGTGATTTTCGATTTTCTATTAATACAAACTATCATACAATTACCACTAAACATTAATTTGTGATTAGTGTTGACATTCCTATTGATGAGAGAAAAAAACAAAAAAATCTATTCAGTAATTTTTGTGTCATAAAGTAACAAACATACCTACCAACATTTTTATTACCAACTTTCGCGTTTATAATATTGTATACGTTTATAGGATGTAAATATTGCAGCATCGCGTGTATCTACCTATATTAAGTACCTATGTACGTAATAATTGTTCAAGTTTTCACTTTGCATTGCCGCAGTGCCACTATTCCTTGTTAAAAACAGAGTAACGAGACGAGTAAGGTATGCGCCTGATGGTAAACAACATTCCTGCCCAGAATAGATTTACATAAAACAACATTTCACAACTTAAATTTTTATAAGCTGTAGAAACTAATTGAATTCAAATTGTACCTCAAAATATTTTTTTCTAATCTTACACTACTTTAAAAAATAAACACTTTTTTTTCTTTTCTGAACATTTTTCCGACTTGTGCCCTTTTCGAAATTGCATATTATAATGTCGCCGACTGGACGCGGCTTCGTGTGAGGTTGTCTTATCGGAGTTGTAAAGGGGCGTGGCCCTATTTTGAATTCGTCATTTACCAAATTTTTTTTTTTTTTAAATAAAGAGTGACGGGACGAGCAGGACATGTCCCTGATGGTAAGCAACATGCCTGCCACATAACAGCACAGTGACACGCAGCTATTGGAACATGAAGAGTCCAAATCATTACCTAGCACTGCACTGCGCTCGTCACCCAGAGATCTAAGTTGTTATATCTCTAAGCCCTGTAATTTCTCTGGAAACATTGCCCTTCAAACCGGAACACAGTAATGTTTGCACATTACTGCTTGGCGGTAGAATAATTGGCAAAGGTGTGGTCCTTCCCCAGGCGGACTCTGCCTAGAGTCCTACCACTACAAAATTATTTAGCTATTAGCTATTGTCAGCGTCTTAACAGCTTAAACAACAAACAGGAAGAGGTCAAACCACTGCCTATCATCATAAAATGTATTCAAAAAAATATGGCAATCTTAGGGACTGCCGATAGACGTGAAAACTTATAACTCCGAATTTGATAGCTCACTTTGGAAACTACGCGGGTGAAACTGGAGCACTGGAGGGTGTGGGCACGGCCATCATGAAATGCGCTTTCTTATCATTCCCGAGCGTGACGCTAGAACACAATTCACAGCCCAAAAAATATGTATGTGGCGTGCCAAAGGAAGTTTTGAAGTGAACTTCAAAAAACGTACAATCGGATTGATAACCTCCTCCGTTCTTGAAGTCGCTTAAAATAACTTTAAAATCTCTTCGTTCCGTAGTTATTTGTTAGCTTAGAACTCTCTACGTTAGAAGTCATTGTACTCTGAGCGTCAAAACCGCAGTGTTGAGGGATTGCGACGCCAGGCACGTCGCACGTCGCACGTCGCAGGCGCATTCTGTCGAAAGAATGTTTAGGGCCAAGCAGAAAGTGTTCATACACGAAACGACCTTTAGCGTATGTCTTGAAAATCGCCGCAAAATCGCTAGGTTTTTAATTTATACATTTTGGAGGCTGAAGCTGATTTGCATTATTCAATATCTACGACCTTGCCCTTTTTGAAGAGAAAAGTTTATTTTTTACACACAGATTTTTTCAAAGAATGTTGTAAGTGAGGCGGATCCGTCACGATGTGAGGTGAAAGGCTCGTTCGGGTGAACTCGGGACCGAGTGTACGAGTGAGCGAGAAAGATACAGTCAGCTTCTCTTCACTACTGTTTCGCTGTGTTTACTATATTTAATCAAGATATAAGTAATATTCATAATTACTTTTTTTTGTTGGGCAGAGCCTTTATTAACAAAACTAAAATGCAATGAGAACTACACTACGCTACATACCTACCTAACAACTACTTACACTAAGCACACCTGAATTATCCATAGACCAATGAAGGTCTACAGATAATCAAGATGTTCAAGCCCACTACCAATCGGAAGCGTACCCAGCATGCTGGCGGCATTACCACGCTGAATGGCAATGCTTATCCGTTGGGCCAAATAAACGCCAGCATTTTGGTCACGCGTATTATTACTTAAAATAAAGTTACCACTTCTGCTTTGTGATCTTAAGCACACACATTATTTTTCAATCAGACTCTTCGTAGCTCGTAGTTCCAGAAAGCAACACCTATTCACAATATCATGTAGGTATCCTTCCTTTCAGGTTAGTGAGCTTTTTCCGTTTAAACTTGTGCATACCTATCTGCTAGCAGACTTTTAAAGTTTTTCTTCATTTCTTTTAGCACGTTAGGGGAAAATGATGAGAGGAAAGTATTACGAAGTGCGCTCACCGTCACGACACCCAGGACGTCTACGAAATTTCAAAAAAACACTCGCGACTTTCCTACTCTCGTTCTACTTCGTCTCGTCCGATACAACATTGTTTGACTTTTAAATGTTCTAAGCATACTCTAATTAGAGTAGGTTTAGAACATTTTAAACGGACAAAACGACGCATCGAAGTAGAATCGGAGTTTGAAAATCGCGAGTTTATTTCGAAAATACGTTTTCGTTGAATTAGAGTAGACGTCCTGAAGTTAGCGATTCATCATTTCAGTACACATTGTAACTTCTAAAAACATTTCTAAAAATATTTTTAAACATTTCTAGAGTGGTAGGACTATTGGCAGAGTCCGCCTGGGGAAGTACCACACCTTTGCCAGTTATTCTACCCCGAAGCAGTAATGTACAAACATTACTGTGTTCCGGTTTGAAGGGCAATGTTTCCAGAGAAATTACTGGGCTTAGAGATATGACAACTTAAATCTCTGGGTGACGAGCGCAGTGCAGTGCTAGGTAATGATTTGGACTCTTCATGTTCCAATAGCTGCGTGTCACTGTGCTGTTATGTGGCAGGCATGTTGCTTACCATCAGGCACTAGTCCTGCTCGTCTCGTAACCCTTTATTTAAAAAAAACCTACTTCAGGTTAATAGTTCATCATCATCATAATCAGTCTATTTTAGTCTACTGCTGGACATAGACCTCTACCATGGCTCGGCACTCAGCCCTATCCTCGGCTATACGTCTCCATCCACTGCCTGCTTCTGTATATCGTCACTCCATCTAGTCTCAAGATGTCCTACACTACGTTTACCGATTCGCGGTCTAATTATCGGGATAAAAAGATAATTTCGATTTTAATCTGGAATAGCACGTATACTATTCGTCATGTCTGTCTGTCTGTCCGTCCGTATGTCACTGCCACTTTTTTCCGAAACTATAAGAACTAATATACTGTTGAAACTTGGTAAGTACTCGTAGATGTATTATGTGAACCGCACATATTGATTGTTTTGTGATTGTTTTTAAACAAATAAAAAAAAAAACAATACACTTGCCAAATATTCTACCGCCAAGCAGTAATGTGCAAACATTACTGTGTTCCGGTTTGAAGGGCAATGATTCCAGAGAAATTACAGGGCTTAAAAAAATAACATCTTAGATCTCTGGGTGACGAGCGCAGTGCAGTGCTAGGTAATGATTTGGACTATCATGTTCCAATAGCTGCGTGTTACTGTGCTGTTATGTGGCAGGCATGTTGCTTACCATCAGGCACATGACCTGCTCGTCTCGTCACTCTATGCTATAAAAAAAAACTTAAATAATTTGCGCGAGAGCGAGAGAAACTTCCAAAGTGGTGAAATGTGCCCCTCCTGTAATTTCTTAAATCAGAAAATGATAAAACTAAAAAATATATGTGATGTACATTACCATGCAAACTTGCAAACTGCCACCAAAAATTGGTTTGAACTCGATCTAGTAAATAAATAGTTTTGTTAGTACGTCATAAATACACTATTATTAAAACATCGATCAAAGTTACAACCTTACAACAAACTACAAGAACTTATGCATTCTGTTACTTGCCTGCTCCGGAATCCTTCATGGGCGAGTCCGACTCGCACTTGACGCTTTTAGTTTTTATTTAGTACAAAAACAAACATTTATAATGACAAAGGTTGCCTAAAATCTAATCGATTAATCCCGAGTCCCAGCAGTGAATACGAGTACATACATTCTGAAGGCTGCTTGAGTAGCCACTGAATATTATTTATTTTATCATTGTTTCCTTGTTTTCATTGCCATTTTCATGAAAAAATTCACGTGTTCTGTCTTGAGTTAGAAACACATAAACGTTCGTATTAATTGTAATATTTGTAAGTTAAGCTGTTTAGGCTATATAAGCTACAGATATTATCAGTGTCTAGTAAGATCAAGTTAGCGCCAAAAAGCGAAAGGAGCGAAGGTCAGGCAGCATTATAACTTGCAACGCAATGCAGTATTTAGCGACGTGCATAGTTGAATGTAACGTTGTTATAGATTAGCTATACAATACATATAGAGTAAGATCCAAGGGCCGCCAGACGTCACATATTTTCTGACGACCGAAATGTGGACGATTGAGTAGAGTTAGTACGTACTAAGCACATGCTTACCCGCTAATCTCAAAATTGGTCGTCTAAGCAAGTGCTTAAGGTACAAGTTCGCGCGGAGACCGCGACACGAGACCGAGACAGGAGACCGAGACCGGAGACCGCGACAGGCACTTGACACTATGGAATTGTATGGGCGCCAGTTCGCGCCGCGACCGCGACCGCGACCGGTCTCGGTCTCCTGTCGCGGTCGCGGCGCGAACTGGTGTCCATACAATTCCATAGTGTCAAGTGCCTGTCTTGGTCTCCGGTCTCGGTCTCCGGTCGCGGTCTCGCGTCGCGGTCGCGGCGCGAACTTGTACCTTTAGACGACCAATTTTGAG
The DNA here is from genome assembly GCA_963693475.1 of Ectropis crepuscularia. Taxonomy (NCBI): domain Eukaryota; kingdom Metazoa; phylum Arthropoda; class Insecta; order Lepidoptera; family Geometridae; genus Ectropis; species Ectropis crepuscularia. The sequence goes on from OY856364.1 coordinate 16,959,672, forward strand.
ATATGGGGCAATAAAGGTACCTACATAAAAACACAGCTTACTTCACTTATTTTCTGACAACTGATTTTTACGTATGTTATAGGCAATATTCTTACAAATAAGGCCCCAATACTCCCAGACACTTTCCGTGGGCCGTTTTTCTTAACAGACGCTTTAAAACTCCCAAAATATGTGGCACTGCACAATGTGGCACCGTAGAGGTCAAACGAATGAGCCGATTTCGATGCGGTTTTCTTTATTTGAAGGTTGATTTTTGTGCAAATGTTTTTAGCTATGTTTGGTTGATATCGGTTTAAAATGGCCGCCTCCACAAAATAACGGACAAAATATTTCTTCACAGCTTACCTTAATATGGGTACCAAATGAAAAGGCTTGGCTAGTAAAACACTATACATTTGAACAAATTTCAAATCCAAGATGGCCGCCACCACAAAATCGTGAATTACATTATACATATTTTTTTCCCTACTACCTCAATATGGGTATCAAATGAAAGGATTTGACTAGTAGAACGCTATGCACTATGCCAAATTTCAAATCCAAGATGGCCGCTACCGCAAAATGGTACAGGACAGACTGCAGTCAGTCTAGGGCGGCACTAGGGCCGTAACGCACGGTATACCCGGCAGCTGCTGAGCCTGAATCGACAACAGTTGCGTCTGGTCACAGGCGCACTGACTGGTCACGGTTTGTACAATAAACACCTATTCACACTAGGTATTACCGACAGCCCTCTTTGCAGAGCATGCCTCGAGGCTGAAGAAACGGCCGCTCACGTGCTGATGGAGTGCACGGGAGTGGCGGTACATCGGGCGAAGTTCCTGGGCACACCGGGGACGCTCCGCGAAGCATGCGGCAACGTGAAGACGCTGCTGGGCTTCCTGCTGGAGCTGGGTTGGCAGGAGTGACGCCTACTTCCCACACACGCAAAATAGGCGCATCGAGACGTCGAGTTGCGGAAAACAGCCCGCCTACGAATACGAATACGAATACCGCAAAATGGTGAAATACATTTCTTTTTTCACAACTCCCTCAATAAGGGTATCAAATGAAAGAGTTTGACTAGTAGAATGATAGATAGATAAATAGATAGATATATTAACTCGTTATTGCACTAAATTTAAAATAAAAGACATAAAAACTTAAAGACTATGTTGTATTTACTTACGTCTTACTTTAGTCTTACTTTACTTACTTTAGTCAAAATTTTTAATTTTCGGTCTTGTTATAACTTACATGTTCGTCAGACAACTATTTTAAAGCCTTTTCTAAAAAGACAGACCGATCCAAGGGGCCAATTTTTAACTTTAAATTTTTACCTTTTAATTTTAATTCCGTTCTGGGTAGGAGTGCGAGGGCATTATTCACGCTTGTGAGACATAGTATTAGGATAAATGTACAGCGGCTTTTTAGTGTTTTTTTACTTCGGCACATCATTTGTTTAGCGTAAAAGAGCAATCGAAACAATGCTTTTAGACCGGGAAAATACACTTTTTTCATTTGTATGGGAAAGAAATACGAATTTTTAAAAACAAAACTTGACATATTTAATGTACTTAACATCCCCTTAAAAGGATGCTGGCTGATTACCAGTAACCCTGTATATTCGGTCTCTATTTTGCTTTCACTCTCTTACAGTTTACTCACATCAATTATTTGGTTATTAATGTTTAAAAAAAGAATCAGCTAAGCATAAAAAATGTGTGTGCTTAAGGCCGCACTGCAGAAGTGAAAGCAAAAAATAAAATAGAAAATAACTCTTAAAAGCTTTTGAATTATTTTAAAATCCAACTAAAAATAGTAGTAAACAGTTCATACAACATAGTAATGTACATCATAATAAATATACAGGGTTTTTGGTAATCAGCCTGCATCCGTTTAAGGGCATGTTCTGTACATCTACACATACAACTTTTGTTTTACGAATTTTGTTAAAACTCAATACATATCCCAAAAAAAATGTATTTGTTGTCATTTCTAACACTGTTTAGCGGCTGTTTAATGTTTATTCACTTTGGCACGTAATTTAGAAAGTGTTAAAGAGCGTGTGCGCTCTTGTTACCAATTGTTATGAAGAGTTCGATGCTTTTAGACCGGGAAAATACACTTTTTTTATTTTATATGGGGAAAAATACGAATTTTTAAAACTGTAGAACAAAAGTTGTCGCATTTAATGTCCCTAACATCCCCTTAGAAGGATGTAGGCTGATTACCAATAACCCTGTATATTTTGTTTTATCATTCTCTTACTTTAGAAGTTACAGGGGTACACATTTTATCACTTTGGGAGTGTCTCTCGAGCAAATTATACAATTTAGAGAAAAATGATATTAAAAACCTCAACATCATGTTTAAAGACTTATCCATAGACATCCCACGTGTATGGTTTCGAAGTTTCAATAATAGTGTATTTATGACGTACTAAAAAAAACTACTCATCACATCGAGTTCAAACCAATTTTCGTTGGTAGTTTACATGGTAATGTACATCATATATTTTTTTTAGATTTTTCATTCTCTTACTTTAGAAGTTAGAGGGCGGACACACATTTTACCACTTTGGAAGTGTCTCTCGCGCAAATTATTCAGTGTAGACGAAAATGATTTTAGAAACCTCAACATCATTTTTGAAGACCTATCGATAGACACCCCACATGTGTAGGTTTGATGAAAAAAAATGTTGAGTTTCAGTTCTCAGTATGGGGGGCAACCCAAATTTTTATTTTTTTTTGTTCAAATCTTAATGCGGTTCACAGAATACATCTACTTACCAAGTTTCAACAGTGTAGTTCTCATAGTTTCGGCAAAAAGTGGCTGTGACATACGGACGGACAGACAGACAGACATGACGAATCTATAAGGGTTCCGTTTTTACGTTTTACGGAACCCTAAAAATGCATCATTACCTTCTTACAAACTCTCGCAGATATACTATTAGTAAGACTAGTAGCATCTCGCGTCTTTACGCACATAATTCCCGATCCCTCCATTTTCCCGGGATAATAAGTAGCCTTCCAGATGTGTCATTTCAAACTATTATCTAGCTATGTGGGTACCAAACTTCTTCCTTCAGTATTTTTTGCTTGAAAGAGTAACAAACTTTCAAATGTACAAACTTTCGCATTTATTATAGCGTGCGCCAAATCTAGAAATGCGTCAGCCAATGGGAAATGCTGAAAGGGCATGGCCATCTAGAAATACGTCAGCCAATGGGCAATGATGACGCAATTCTAGATGGCCATGCCATGATGATTAAGCTACACCCTCAGGGTACACCCGTGTAGTTTCCAAAGTGAGCTATCAAATTCTAAGTTATAAGTTTTCACTTCTATCGGCAGTTCCTATGACTGCCAATTTTTTTTATAGTATAGAGTGACGAGACGAGCAGGACATGTGCCTGATGGTAAGGAACAAGCCTGCCACATAACAGCACGGTGGTGTCACCGTGCTGTTAGAACAGCTATTGGAACATGAAGAGTCCAAATCATTACCTAGCAATGCACTGTGATCGTCACCCAGCGATATAGGTAAGATGTTTTATCTCTATGCTCTGTGATTTCACTGGAAACATTACCCTTCACACCGGAACATAGTAATGTCTGCATATTACTGCTTATCGGTAGAATAACTGGCAAAGGTGTGGTATTTTCCCAGACGGACTCTGCAAAGAGTCCTGCCACTACAAGTAGAAGTTACGGCTGGTCTAGTCGGGAGAACGGCGCCTGCCGATCCTGAGACCCCGGGTTCAAATCCCACATCCACCACTCTCTTTCCTAAGTCCTATGTGTAATGCCGCTAACTTAAAACGGCGAAGGAAAACATCGTGAGGAAACCGACATGTAGGTACCTAGAATCTTTCGAAGTCATGTGTCATCCAACAACCAGCACTGGGCCAGCGTGGTGGAGAGAAGGCACCGAGTCTCAGCAGTGGGGACATTTAGTGGGTTGTTGATGATGATGATGACTATAAGTAGTAGTTTCTGTTTGCATAATTTTCCAAAGATGAAGAGCCGCCTACGTGCTTTTCCTGACTGTAGATTGTATGCCGTATGCCGAATTTCAATCTAATCCGTTTAGACGTGACATACAAAAATACCAACAGTATGCTGAGTGAGAGTTTTGTCGACGACAAAACGTGATCTACCGAGAGAGCATAAATGCATTTGTATGAAAAACGCCAGCCTCGCTTGACGCGCCACAAACTTCTTCATACAAATTTAATGTTATGTTTACGCGTTCACTGTAAAACACGTTTTTTGACGTGATAACGTCTTATAATTCGATGAAGCCGGCTGCACGCCCGCAAAACATGACGTCATGTAACGTTACCGCCATAGAATAGATAGATAGATAGATAGATTAACTTTTTATTGCACTTAATTTAAAAATAAAACAAATGTTAATATAATATAATATAATATAATATAATAATAGATAATATTTACCACCGTTACCTCGCCTTATTACTTTTCGCACCATCTAGTGAGTGAAATGTGTATTACGTTCAAGGAGTCTGTCCATGTTTTAGAAAAGCGACGATATGAAGTTAAGAACTTGTGCTAGTACAATGATGTACCCAGAGATGGCGCTTCGAACACCTTTTCAAAAAGCTTCAGAATGTTTTACCTAGATGGCGCTTAACACAATCAGTATTTTCTTAAGACGTTGTCACGTTCAACTATCGTCAGTAAACCGACTTTACAGACAACCATTTTTTTGTCGGTAAAACTCGCACTCAACATACTGGAGGCTCTGAGAGCAATCGAGAGACGTAAGGCTCATGGGCATTATAGGTATTTGAAGTATTCGAAAAATACTTCAATGTCTTGAACATCGCCGCAAAATTACTAGCTTTTCGGATTTTTAACGCATACATTTCAGATACCCTGCACTCGAAAAGCCGACATCGTTTATTTGGCCATCGGTTGACGTACCGAAGCGTCGAAGGAGGTTTGACTCCACTTTTGTAGGGACGTCTATGCTGTGGTTGCTTCCGATGGTTACTACGAGGTGTTTTCAAGTAAAGTGAATTAATTGGTTTCTTCAAGGTAAGCTCCATCGTAGACTGCATCGCCGCAACATACATAAACTCTATATTGCACTTGAATAATAAAAAAAATACAGTAAAAGCTGTAAACTAAGTAGCAATTGCCAATCTTATCGCTAAAAGCGATTTCTTCCAGGCAACCGTAGAATGGTGAAGAAGATACGAGTAATGGAATACGGGAGGTACAATTAGGAAGACATAGATATAACTACTTCTGTATAATAACATAGGTAGGTATCTACTAATAATTACTTACCTACATGTATACCTAGGCAACTTATTTGATTCTATACAATAATATATCAGGCGAACTGCCCGTCGAGTAAATTTAGTTAAAAAAGTCTATTTTCTCCAAAAGACAAAAACCCACTTAAATTTTAAACGAAATTCCGGTAATCGACCAAATTTCATAAGAATCTAGCACTAAGTCGTCTAAGTGGGTTCGATTCCCACCCAGTGCAAATATTTGTGTGATATTTGCACTGTGTCTGGGTGTTTCTATGTATAATAAGTATGTATTTAAAACAATGTAAGTATTATATCAGCTATCTGGCCGCCATCACACAAGCTTTGCTTAGTTTGGGGTCAGATGGTGTTGTGTGTGAATTGTCCACCAATATTTATTTAAAAAAATAATACTTGAAAGCAAATTTTAGTGTTTTGTTCATATTTCAAAAACCGTCGCCCCGGTTTCGATGGTTTCGATAATAGTTATATCACAGGTTATATGGACCACACTCTGAAGCATGATCTACCAAACAAAAAAAATTGGCAGTCATAGGAACTGCCGATAGAGGTGAAAACTTATAACTCAGAATTTGATAGCTTTGGAAACTACACGGGTGTAATCGGAGGGCGTGGCTTGGTCATCTTGGCATGACCATCTAGAAATGCACCAGCATTTCCCATTGGCTGACGCATTTCTAGATGCCCATGCCATAATGGGCAGGCCACGCCCTTTTAGCATTTCCCATTGGATGACGCATTTCTAGATAGCCAATGGCTATAGTCCCGAGTTTACCCGAAGATTTCTTATCATATCCGAGCGTGACGCTAGAAGTCATTTCACAGCCCACGGAAAATCTGTCTAGGTGTGCCAAAAGAAGTTTTCACTACAAAAACATCAAAATCGATTCACAATTATACCTACTAACCTATCGCGTAACATACATACGACAGAATTAAGAACCTCCTCCTTCTTCGAAATCGGATAAAATTGATGTTTGCGGGGTCAGTTAGTGTTTAACCAATACAAAAAGAAAAAAACATCGCATGTTATAATTAATGAGTGTACCCCCACGCAGTCATCGCCTTACCTTCACAGTTCAAAGTCTCCATTAGTTCTGGAGAACTTTCCATTCTTGTTCAAGGTCAAGGCTGTACGTTCTTAGACCATTAGACAGTCTAACGTCTAGGCTATGCACTGTGGGTCTCACAGAAAAGATACACGCTGTAAGAGCACAAACCTTAACATTAGCAGCCCACTAAATGTTCCCACTGCTGGGACTCGGGGCCTTCTCTCGCAAGGAGACAGTCAAGACCATAAGTTTTGATTCGTGTTTCTGTGTCAGTGCATTTTAATAATGTTGATTTAAGTGATAAGTACCTGGGTGACCGAGCTTTGCTCGGTTTAAATACTAAATATACTTAGATACCTACAGATAAAAGACTCCAAGAAATAGATTTTCTTAAAAAAAACGAATTGAAAAAAAAAGAAAACCCGTCTGGATTCGAACCCGGAGCTACTAATTCGTGACCGCTATGAGCGCCCGACTTCCCGTCTGAGCTAATTATGTTGTCGCGTCATGCGGCGAAATTTACCTTCACATTCTAATGTCTAATGCGACAGTTTTTCATTGTCTAAAAACGCGCATAATATGCGTTTTTTTTAAATAAGACCTAGTTAGATCGATTTATCGTCCCCGAAATCCCCTGCATACATAATTTCATGAAAATCCGTCGAGCCGTTTCCGAGATTCAGATTCTATATATATATATGGTGTTGTGTGTGAATTGTCCACCAATATTTATTTATTTATTTATTTATATACCTATACATATTTATATAGGTACAAGAATTGGTCGTTTAAAGGTATAAGATAGGGTACAATCCTCAAAAAACTAAGTAGCCCGTTAGTTAGATTGCCAAAAAATATTGTACACGTATTTTTTCTTTTGTTTCACAAACAAAAAATGACGAAGATACAGCGCTTCGAAGTTTCGTGTGACGTCACTTGTGAGTACGGTTTTTACTCACAAGTGACGTCGCGACCCCCCACTCTCGAAGTTTGATGGTCTATATCTTTGACGATTTTTAATATTTTGAAAAAACAAAAAATATGTGTCCATGATCTAGCTGACGGACTAATTAGGATGGTGTATTTTTGACCCAGTCCGGTACCCTATTGTAATGATGACAGATTTTAATTTTAATTTTTTTTTGATTATTTTATGAAATTAAATTTAACGTATCTATCTATCTTAATGTATACAAATCTCCTATCACGATGTTTGTCCGCGATGGATTCCTAAACTACTTAACCGATTTTAAATTAAATTGGCACACCGTGAGCAGTCTGGTCCAACTTGAGAGATAGGATAGTTTGTATTTCGATTAATAGTCTTTAAATGACAATATCCGAGCGCAGCCGGAATGGGCCGCTAGTATTATATATGAATGTATTTAATTCTGATTTGATTGGTTGCAACTGTATTTTTGTGTTATGGATCATAGCAACTCTAAATAAATTGATTTTATTTATTATAATCTACCACGCTTGTCCAGTGCGGGTTGGTGAACGACACATGACCTCGAAAGATTCTAGGTACATGTCGGTTTCCTCACGATGTTTTCGTTCACCGTTTTAAGTTAGCGGCATTACGCACATGACTTCGAAAAGGCAGTGGTGCGTGTGGGGTTTGAACCCGGGGTCTCCGGATCACCAGGCGCCGTTCTCCCGACTAGACCAGCCGTAATTTTATAGTATAATACAATATGTCGAGTAAAAAAGACTTCACTAGTAGTGCCCTGCGATGTTACCCACGCAGTTGCAGTTTTACCACGATTTTGTCATGTTGACATATATTTTTAAGAAGTTTTCACTTCTTTTAGAGCACCACACAGATTTTTTGGCCACGAGAGAAATTTACGGGTGAACTCGGACCATGGCCATAATAACGCAAATACTAACGAATTTCTAGATGGCCATGCTTAGCAGACTTATTTCGATGACAATGCTTTGAAGATTTATTCCAGACTAACAGCGCTCTCCAGTTTCACCAGCGTAGTTTACAAAGTGAGCTATCAAATTCGGAGTTATAAGGTTTTACTTCTATCGGCAGTGCCAATGATTTTTAGGTAGTTTCACTTTTTTTTTAAATGTTGTCCTAAAGTTTTTTTAAGAATTTTTGCGTCTAGATGAACGATATAACTCTTTAAAAAAATCAATACAATATTAGAATTGATACCCTTCCCGCGTAGCCCCGTTCAGGCGTACTGTTCCGTTAAGGCCGGTGCAATTCTACGCTTCACGGTAGCTTAGACGCGAAACTGGATGATTTTCAAATAGTGAAAACTCATTTTCTAAACAAACTAATGTGCTAAACTTATTTTCATTCAATTATGTCATGCGTCATGACCCCCCTAGGTTGGATGCAGTAGTCTGATATTCTTCTTCTTAGTCGTGTTGATGATGTTATGTTATACTATACCTACCTAGGATAAACAGCCCACTATAATGGGTTTTTTAGCCATGATGAATTTACACAATGGAATTCTTAATGTTGAGATACATATTATATTATTATTTTTTGTGACATATTTGTTAATTTATTTACATTTATTTTCGTAAATTTTAGTGACATTTATATTAATTGATTTATAATATGACATTTATATTTTTTAATTGACGGGATGTATATTTTACGCTCCGCTAAGGTAAATTTTTATTTACCAGATTTTTTTTTATGAATTTATTGTGAATTGAATGATGTATGACGTGTAACACTGGTTAAAAATAAATTATTATGATTATGTTCCCACGCACTGCTGGGACTCTGGGCCTTCTCTCGCAAGGGGAGAGTCAAGGCCATAATCCACCACGCTGGCCCAGTGCGGGTTGGTGGATGACAAATGACTTCGAAAGATTCTAGGTAACTTAAAAAACGCTAATATAGGCAACGATAATCGTGTGCGAAAAACACTTCAAAGTCTTGAACATCGCCGAAAAGTTGCTAGCCTATCGGTTTTTTATCGGATACAGTTCGGAGAGTGTGCAACTGATTAACATGATCTAATACCTGCCACCTTGCCCTTTCTATCGCAATGCTCGTAGCTCGAAAAAACGACATCGTTTCATGGTTAATGTTCCAAAGACACGAACGAAGAGATTTGACTCTACTTTTGTGATAAGAACGTCTAAGCTGTGGAATACGTTGTCTGAGTGGGTTTTCCCTATTGGTTACAATCTTTGTGTCTTCAAATCGAGAGTGAATCGGTTTCTTCCAGGTAAACACGCTCCATCGTAGACCGCATCGTTGCTTAACATCAGGCGAGATGGCGGTCAAGTGTAAACCTATAAATGTTTAAAAAAAATTGGCATCATAGGAACCGCCGAGAGAAGTGAAAACTTATAATTCAGAATTTGATAGCTTACTTTGGAAACTACGCGGGTGTAACCGGATTACCGGAGGGTGTGGCATGACCATCTAGAACAGCGTCAGCATTTCCCGTTGGCTGACGTATTTCTAGATGGCCATGCCATGTTGGGCAGGCCACGCCCTTTTAGCATTTCCCATTCTGCCCCCGTTATTGTAATTACAGTAAGTCAGAAAATGTAACACGTGGGAAATCGCACTTTTGCTTAAACTTTTTAAAATTTGTGTATCTCAATAACTATAGCAGATAACTCAGATATTCAAACAGACAATAAAATATAAATTTACGTAGATTTATTTTTGATAAATTTGATTGACTTAATGCTAGTGCTTTTTACATAATTTTAATTAATGTATCTCTATTTACTACTTCTGTTAGCTCAAATAACACTTTCTTAAACATTTTTACAGTAACTCGATAACATACTGTAAATATGTTTAACAAAATGTCCGGTCTATTTAACTTACTGTAACTATGTTTACTATAACTTCTATATAAAACGTATGAATCCAGTGATTTTGTGAAAAATTGTGTGTTTTGATCTTTTATTGATATCATCAGTAAAATTAAAATAAAGTAGAAAGACAGATTAGTTATTTAATTTAGTACATATTTAAAAACATCGTCAATTTTTTCATATTTTGAGAGTTTTAGTAGTATTAACAAAGAGACGAACTTCTTCGCATTCCATGAATTCACCGTGCGAATGCCGTGTCCATCGTGCGGCAGAGAGAGAAATCCCGAGTAGATCCCGAGACTTGTGACACGGGTATAGGTTTAAGGGGCTCTTTCCGACGTACATCAACACTCACCTTCACTACTCGCGTTTCTCTCCCTGCCCATACAAATCTGATATAAATATATATTAGTGCAGCTTTAGATACTCGTTCTAGTATAGAACTTACTGCACTTCTGGACAAGCCAAGGTCTTTCAGCAGGCCGTAATACTTATTTTATTTCATCGCGTGGTCTTTAGGTATATCAGTTTCCCACGGTGCGCTAAGTTCTACAAGGACAATGCGTTTCGTAGCTCTAGAAAAAAGGAAAATGTCCGATCCGGATGACGAAACACCCACATCCTCTAGGATTTTATAGTGATTTTCACACGTCTCTATTTAAGTCCAATCAAGCTTCAAACTGAGCTGAAACTAAAGAAATCGTTCGATCTCTCCCAAAAGACAAAAGTGCTTCAGACACCTTAAATCTAGACTTCAATTCCAATAAACAAATTTATGGCAGGTGCACAAGTATGTACATCTTGATTGGGTGCAAGAAAGAAAAGGGAAGACCGAGACATAGTGAAAACCTTTATACAACAAGACGAAAATGATGGTTACAAAGTCCACGTTATGAATTTGGAAATGCAAAGTGAGTGGTTAACCATAGGAAAGTTTTGTATTTTATTAGTTCTAAAGTGGCGCACCTTGCTCTATGACTGGTCTCCTGTTTTATTAAAATGTATCTAAATGCTTTCCAAATGACCCTCTTTGACCAGAGTAACTTGGTAAGGTGGGAAAAGCCTCTGAAAAATGTTGCTATACTTGTGGAGAGGTAATACGTACAGCAAGGCACATATTGGTGGGATGCAAGGTGCTCCTTAATAGGGGTCATTACTCACAGCGCCATGACAGAGTACTTGAAATCATACGTGAAGCCATAAGCCTTTCAGTAGCTAGAGTCCAAAAAGGATTGACGACAAACAAAAGACAAATTAACATTGTAAAAGAAGGCTCAAATTCAAACTCCAAGAACAAGACTTACTCAGTTCTGGGTACAGCGCCTGATTGGACTATTTTAATGGACACGTGTCGTATGAAAAGCACTATAAAATCTCAGAGGATGTGGGTGTTTCGTCATCCAGAACGGACATTTTCCTTTTTTCTAGAGCTACGAAACGCATAGTCCTTGTAGAACTTACCGTACCGTGAGAAACTGATATACGTAAAGACCACGCGATGAAACAAAATAAGTATTACAACCTTCTATACGAGTTAACAAAAAACGGCTATGTAGTTAATTTATACGCTGTACAAATAGTAGCGAAAGAGGTATACCAGTAAAATCTCTCTATAACCTGCTGAAAGATCTTTGCTTGTCCAGAAGTGCAGTAAGTTCTATACTAGAACGAGTATCTAAAGCTGCACTAGTAAGTTCATATAAGATTTGGCTGGGCAGGGAGAGAAACGCGAGTAGTGAAGGTGAGTGTTGATGTACGTCGGAAAGGGGCCCCGTAAACCTACACCCGTGTCACAAGTTAGATCCCGAGACTCGAGATTTCTCTCTCTGCCACACGATGGACCCGGCACCCATACGGTGAATCCATGGAATGCTAAAAAGTTCGTCACTCTTAGACTAAAATGTCCCCTTCCAGCTTGAACGTATGTGATGTCTCTTGTAGATACGCGGTGAAGAGTTCCGTATTTTATGTTGCAAGACGCTTTCTTCGTAGGCATAAAAATCAGAGAACATCATTTCTTTAACAATCGTTTTCATGGAATTCACACTTTTAACACGTGCAACATAAACATATCAAAATCATAAACTTTCGTGTTACGATCCAAATATCTAAACATAATTACAGTAACCATCGAATTTACTGTTAGATTGATATACATAACTTATTTTTACTTATACAATGTATTTAGCATACAACACTTAAGTAGTTTTACTTTGCTTAGCATTAAAAGGTGTGTTCGTCTATGGTGAAGATTTTGTTATCATAGTTACAGTATGTACATGTGTTCACTCACTTACTTGAACTATGCTTACGGATTGGCATTATTTTTACGAATCTCACAAATTATAAGGAGTGTAACTATACTAACTGTGATTATGTGTTGAGCAAATACTATAATGGTAATCTCAGTAAGCTTAGTTATCGTACATATTATTAAGAAAAGATGAAATAAATAAAAATATATAATAGTAAGTTTACTTACCGTCTTTATTCTCAGGAACGGTTGAATCTTGGTAACATTTACTGTGATTGAGCTTATGGTATCTTTGTTAATAATTAACATATCCAAAAAAATAAAGATATTCCTAGTAGGTTTTAATTTAAGTATCACAGCGCTGTAAAAAAAGTTATAACACAAGTAACCTGACTTACTGTATTTATTATAACGGGGGCAGCATTGGCTGACGCACTTCTAGATAGCCAATGGCTATGGTCCCGAGTTTACCCGGAGATTTCCTATCATATCCGAGCGTGACGGTAGAATTCAATTCACAGCCCACGAAAAATCTGTCTAGGCGCGCCTAAAGAAGTTTTCACTTCAAAAACTTCAAAAACAACCAAGCAGTGCACAACAGATACATAACTTAGGTAGTTATAACTACTACAAATCTTTGGATGTCTAATTAATATCCATTTTTGAAGTATCTCAGAATAAAATGAGTAATGAAACTTATGATTTGTTCATTCGCTATCATACCTACACCTAAATCAAAATAAAACCCAATTGTTTTTGTGTCGTGGGTTCAAAAATCATGTTAACATATATTATAACTGTTTGCACTGTTTTAATCTTTACTAATCTGTCTTCTATCTATATAATTAATAATTATGCTAACGGAAATGTATGTAATCCGTCATTGTATACAATTCCTAGGAAAATTCCTAAAATCGCACGGAAATGTGTGAAATAAATTATATTATACACATTTCATATCTCACTTGATCCAAATCAATAAAAAAATGTTTGTTTTAGCAATGTTGAAGATAAAACCGTAAAATTTTGCAATTAGACACTTGAAATCCATACTATCCTACTTATGTTATTATAAATGCCAATGTATGGATGTTTGTTGCATCACGTCGTAACGTATGAACGGATCGGGTGGATCGGGCTGAAATTTGGTATATAATTAGATTGTAGTCTGGAAGAACACATACTTATCCTTTTTATCCCGGGGAAATAACGGGAAGATGAATTACGTAGGAGAAACGCTGAGCCGCTGCTAGCTATATCACAAATGTGAAAGTAACTGTCTGTCTGTTACGCTTTAACGCCTAAAATACTGAACAGATTTATTGATGAAATTGTATGAAAATGTTTTAATACAAGCTGATTTTAGTAAATGTAAATTCAGTTACATTAATAAATACCTATCTACCTATTTTACGCGGACGAAGTCGTGGGTAAAAGCTAGTATTAGGTATAAAGGTGAACAGTTTATTTGTTTGAACACGCTAATTTCGGGAATTTCTGGACTAATTTCAACTCTATCGCCATTGGATATGTCACGTACATAGTCACGTCACCCCTGAGTGATAGATAGGCTATAAATGTACCTAGCACGGGCGAAGCCGAAGGGGGACAGCTAGTTTTAAATAAATTAAAAATAGCTGTAATACCTAATGCGGAATGCGGCCGTAGTGGAGGCTCTGGGCCCGGAGGAGGCGGCTTAGGCAAAAATGACGATGTCGAGTCGATTTCTAGCGGAATCCCAACCGGTAGTGATCGGCTCAACAGACGAAATCAGACTAGCACTAGAATTTGGTTTGATGTATTCCCAACTCCCTCCTATTTTCCTCTTTTTCTCCTAATCCAAGAAATAGTTTAAAAAAAGAGAATTTAAATGACAATGGTCACGGACCCCGGAATCTGCGGAGTAGCTAAATTAAATTATAAAAAACACATCCGTCGTTTTTCCATCGCGATTAATTGTTCACGCTGTTTTAATTGGCCATACAATTAATAAATAAATAAATAAATATTGGTGGACAATTCACACACAACACCATCTGACCCCAAACTAAGCAAAGCTTGTATGATGGCGGCCAGATCGCTGATATAATACTTATATAGTTTTAAATACATACTTATTATACATAGAAACACCCAGACACAGTGCAAACATTTGAATTCATCACACAAATATTTGCACTGGGTGGGAATCGAACCCACGACCCTCGGCTTCGCAGGCAGAGCTACTACCAACTAAGCCACGAGGCCAGTCGAATTGCTAGCGTTTGACATGACATACCTAATAGTCCGAGATCCCAGAGCTCCCAGACGTCACCTATTTTCTTATGAATGAAATGTGGACGATTGAATAGAGTTAGTAAGTACTAAGAACACATGGATGATTGGGGATGATTGCCGCCTTAGATTGGTCTGTCTTATTGGAAAAAGCTTTAAAATAGTTGTCTGACAAACATATTTACAGATGGAGTATGAGAATTTAAGTGAAGTTAATTATTATTTTGGAGTTGTTAAGCAAAACGGCCGACGGAAAGTATCTGGGAGTATTAGGACCTTGTTTTTAAGGATATTGCCTGCAACATACGTGAAAGTCACTTATTAGAAAATACGTGAAGTACCTAAGTAATGTTTGTATGTACCTTCATTACCCCATATCTCAAAATTGGCCGTCTAAGCAAGTTAGCGAGTAGGTAAGCATGTGTTCTTAGTACTTACTAACTCTACTCAATCGTCCACATTTCATTTATCAGAAAATAGGTGACGTCTGGAACCTTTGGGATATCTTATCTTAATAATATATATAAATCTCCTGTCACGATGTTTGTCCGCGATGGATTCCTAAACTATTTAACCGATTTGAAATTAAATTGGCACACCGTGAGCAGTCTGGTCCAACTTGAGAGATAGGATAGTTTTTATTTCGATTCATAGTTTATATGTTTATGACAATATCCGAGCGCAGCCGGAATGGGCCGCTAGTTACTCTATAAGTATTTGTGCTATGCCTACTTCACAGACAAATATCTGGGTAATATAATTTGCAATATGTCGTAACCGTGTCGTGACCGGCCGAGTTGGGAAACCGGTGGCGCCGGTTCAAAGCTGTGTTTGATCGAGAACTTTATTTGGACATTAATAACTTTCGTTCTCGTCAAATATAATATACAAGACTACAGGCCCGTGAACGAAATGTATGGGTCAAATGAACCACCAGGAGACCTATGTAGGATGATAGAAGCGTATAAAATAATAAGATTCACCTCAATACCTCTTCTAATCCATTATTCCGCAATGCCGTACAAAAATCATGTGACAAGAAGGAAAGAGCGAGGGTTGCAACCCTAGTTTACGGTAGAAGTTAAGACTTCTTAAATACTTCTTAGCGCGAAAAATAAAGAGAAAAATTAACTTTTTGCTTGAGTATATGTAGGTATACCTAACCCACACACACTTTTTTCTAATGAGGAATTTTATTACAGATGAAAAATCCCATCAGAAATAGTTCGAGTCACAGGTGGAGCAGGTTGAAGGCAAACATCGAGAGGAAACCTGCATGGTCGAAGATTCTTCAGAGATCATGTGTCAGCTGCCAACACGCACTGGGGGGTAGCGTGGTGGATGACCTTGACTCTCTCCTTGCGAGAGAAGACCTTGAGTCCCAGCAGTGGGAACATCTGTTGGGTTTATTTATTAACTGCCGTACATGCTGTAAACATAAGGGTGAATAGAAAAGGTTAAGTAAAGATCTATACTACTACCTTTATAAATTTGATAAGTACTTTATTTTTTGAAGTGAAAACTTCTTTTGGCGCGCCTAGACAGATTTTTCGTGGGGTGTGAATTGAATTCTAGCGTCACGCTCGAGTATGATAAGAAATCTTCGGGTAAACTCGGGACCATGGTCATTGGCCATCTAGAAATGCGTCAACCAATAGGAAATGCTGACGCATTTCTAGATGGTCATGCCGTGATGGCCAGGCCACGCCCTCCGGTTACAACCGTGTAGTTTCCAAGGTAAGCTATCAAATTCTGAGTTATTAATTTTCACTTCTATCGGCAGTTCCTATGACTGCCAATTTTTTAACTGTCGTACAGAGGTTGTAAACAAAAGGGTGAATACCTTGTAATGAAGGGTGTAAACCAAAGGATACGTAATAATACCTTTATAAATTATACACGTGGTGAGTAATGAAATAAAAGATGTTTTATAAAAATAATGACTAAAATTTATTTTTTATAGAACCTTAGCTTTATAGAAAATCTCATGCGTATGACTAATTTAAGTACAAGAGCGGATATGATTATGTATAAACCAAACTTAACATAGGCACCTACTTTAAGTAAAATTATTTATAGGACAATACGAAAATAATTTTAAATTTTCACGATTTAACTCCTATTGTAATTAATCATAAACATAGGACTTAAAACGTGGATATAATTAAATAATAATTTACATCATGATTAAATCCCGTATTATGTATACAATATTACGAAAAGATGAAAAATAACACACCTTTAGAAAGCAGTTATAAATGTTCATTATATTCAGAGAGCTACTAACCAGGCAGGACGTCTACTCTATTTCTACGAAACCGTAATTTCGAAAAAAACTCGCGACTTCCCTGCTCTCGTTCTACTTCGTTTCATCCGATACAACATTGTTTGATGTTTAAATGTTCTAAGCATACTCTAATTAGAGTAGGCTTAGAACATTTAAACGGACAAAACGACGGACGGAAGTAGAATCGGAGATGGAAAGTCGCGAGTTTTTTTTCGAAATTACGTTTTCGAGTAAAGAGAGTAGACGTCCCCCTATGCCGGGGAATAATGGGAGAGATATCATGTGGCAACATTTCAGCTCAGTTAAAATAACTAGTTACCCAAACTTTGCTGGCAGCTCTGGGAATATTATGATGGGTTGAATAATTTAAAAACATTGTTTCACGTTTTTCAACATGCGCTGTTAATTATTTTACCGTTCAGTTACTACAATGTGTGTAAACAAACAATTAATTTAAACAAACAATAAGAACTGAACTAAAATGGCGTAACAATTAGAAGGAATGTGGTAATGTGCAGTTTCGCGCCAAATTAAAAAAAAGCATAATGTACAGATTAGCCACCTATTTTAAAATATGTATAAAAAACATTAGTTATGCCGCCTTTTTAGAAACAGGCGTATGTGATGTACAGACGCCATTTTAGAATAAAGTTCATAAATGGTTCAAACAAGCGTCGGAAAAAAGTCTTAAATACACTATTTTTAGTCTGCCTCCCATCCGCACAGAGAGGGGAACACACGATAATGAACTTCCTTTCAACAATACATTTGCAAATTATGTTGCTTTGCAATCAATTTAAGAAAAATATTTAGTTCCATTACGCCGTAAATTTAAAAAAAAAACATTTACAAATATTACCCGCATTTGAAAATAAATGAAAAACATTATGGCGGCAATTCTTGGCATTTTCACAATTTTGAGAAATAAATAATACTAAATGGAAAATGTTACGGCCACAGTAAAAAAACTTTTTTTTTTAAACGCAAGTAAACTGTTAAGTATTTTTTTTTTATTTGCGACAAAATGTAAATATTTTTTCTTCCCGAATGCTAGGAGAGGTATGTCCAGAGACATTTAGAAAACCTTGCATGATTTCGAAGCCCGCCATTTCGCGAGTGCAATGTATAACTTACGGCTTAGCGAAATAGCTTTCGCCAGATACCGCTTGTAACTTGTAATACGAGTGAGTGAACGGTGCGGTGACCTTGTCCCATGTTACGATAAATGCATTTGCAATAAACAATACTAGTTTCTTTTATCGGTGTATGAAATCTTTTACACGCCTCTTATCTGTACGTTAATTACGTTTTCTGGTAATTTGATAACATACGATTAATTTTGTAAATAAGTAATCTTATTTATTAATGTTGGTATTAAAAAAAAAAGAATAGTACACAAAAATGAGTGTTGAAGATTTTAAAAATACAGATTGCATGTTAATAAAAAGGTGACATTTCAAGCTGACTTTTAATGACCTTTTCGAACAATACGTTTTCTACATTAACTAAAACTAAAATATAAATTTTCATTGCATGTAAAAACTAAAAAGGCAGTTATAATCTAATTATTGCCAAATAATACCAACAACTTTTTTAATCACTTAATTATAAGTATAATTATTATGACCTTTTTGGATACATTTTGTTTCCGAAATTTATAAACTAAACATTTGACTAAAATTTTTCAATTTTATTTTCGAATGCACCATCAAAATAGGCTCTATTTTTTTCACTTATTTATTAATGTTAAAACTAGAGAGATTTTATAATGTGGAACCATTTTACGGTATTTCGATAATTTTATTGCAAAATTAAATTAATACTTCAATTATATTTAAAAAAAAAAAAGGTTTTATGGTCAAATTTTCATTAATAAATTTGACCCAACAGACAGTTCAACAGTCTGTGGGGTCGTATTTATTAATAACAATTGTAACACTTACTGTACATTGATTGATTGATCTGATATACTTATACAATATTATGTTTTGTAGTTTTAGTTATGAAAACATACCATTTTTTTATGTTTTAGACCTGCATTATAATTATGCAGTCTACAATAGATAAAATATCCAGTTTTACATCTGGGTCAGACCCTGTAATGTAACTTGGAAAAAAGGTGACAGAAACAATCAAATTACAATTAATTATTTATGTAAAGTGTTTTTAAAAACTACAGAATTATTATTGTTGCACTAAAAAAAATATAATTCATTCTAGGGTATTTCTAAAACCGGACCTTTATTTTTAAAAGACTATTTTTAATTGTCAGATATTTTTCTTGATATTTAATTGATGATAAAATTACTTCTTGGAAACTGATATAGGTGATTTTATTTATCAGTCTCAGATATTTTATTTATTTTTTAGTAAATTACATTTTTTTTTATAAAATACTAGGTTAGGCCCCATATTTCATCTCAAACTATGGTTATTATATACAATTTATATACATTTAAAAATATTGGCATGTAAAATAATACTTATTAAAAATGGGAAATTATTTTATCCATGTAAACATACCTTAACAATTTTTTTCATTTGAATGTACAATTAGTTATTAGTACTAAATATTTTTTTTACAAAAATAAGAGAAAAAACGAAACCCAAAGTTTGTTCAGTTTTTAATTGCTGAGTGTTAAATTCTTAGTAAGTTTTTCAAAATAAATATTATTTCAAAAATGTATTTTTTTAAAGCTTTATTCAAATTTGATTTTTAATATTTCTTGATACTGTTAGAGATGTAGGCCATAAAGGCTTAATTTAACATTATTAAAAATGAAGTCCAGTCAAAGTCCTCCCAACTTTAAAGTTTCTATTGTGCTCAACAATAGAATCAGTTGTTATCACTTACAAAAGAAATTTAGTTTTTATATTTTTTTAATTTTTTTTAGCATTACATCTGTAGAAATGACACCACAATTTTAATAATTGAATAATATATTAGCTGATATGCCTATTTGTGTAAAAAATTGTTAAAATATGTTTTGAATCATAGATAGATACTTACATTACCAGTTCAGTGACTGCCATTGACTCCGTTCGTGGTCGATTCTTGCATACTCTTTAAATGGAATGGAGATATAGTGAAGTCTTCACCTTTCACCAGATCAGTCAGGTTTTCTCCCCCGTAAGACAGGAGAGGAGAAATTTCCACGTCAACATTATCAGCAATAATGCCTCCGGCTTGCTGAATGTATTTCTTGTGGAGAGTCAACAAATCTTCTCGGGCAGTCGACGGACAGTCTTTCTTTGCAGAATCAGTATTCTTCAACGCAGAGAACTCAACGTCCCTTGCTACTTCTAAACAGATAAAGTTTTCAGCAAACTCAAATACGTCAAAGATGAACTTTTCCATTTTGATTCCATTCGGTTCTGTCGGCTTCTGACGAATGCCATTAGCGTCTACGTATGGGATCTTCTTTTTGGCGACGTGAAGCTTCAGTTTCGTTTCGAAATTGCTGATCTTTGAGAGGAAGTCAGCAGAGAAGTAGTGGTTGCAGATGTTTCCAGCACAGAAGGTGAGTCTGCCGTCAGGTTCCTGGCGCTCAGCTGCCTCGTCTGTCAGTTCTGAGTATTCTACTACCTTGTAATGTCCGTTCACTCGGCACACCACACCGACAGCTTCACTCGGAGATGACTTTCTAACTACTTTAGCTGCACAATCCGCATTCTTACTCTTACAGTATCCAATGAACACTGGGTCTGCCACTTTTATCAATATATTGTCCACTGAATGAGCGTGCAAATGCTCGATACCTCTCGAGACAAGGTCTTGCAGCACCCCTTGAGTCTTCAATGCTCTGTATAGTCCTCCATTGCCGTCCGGGGCCGATGACAAATGATATTTCTCATCCAAGAAAACTTTACCCTCAAAATCATAGCACGGTAATCTTCCTTGATTGAAGAACATGACGTCCTCTTCGTTTAGGCCGAAGTAGGAATGCTGTTTGAAGAAGTCCGCGGTCGGGCCCTTCGTGTGTTCGGAAGTCATGATGTACCAGGTAATCCTACCTTCTTTTCCGAATTTTTCCGCCGCCATTTGCTGGACTCTGACGATGCGTTCCGCTTGGATTTGGAAGAGCGTCTTGTGAGAGGGTAGGCCGACGTCGTACATGCCTTTAGGGTGCCCGAAGCCGAGCCTGGTGGCTTGACCACCGGCCAGGAGTAGAACCCCCACTCTACTTTCGGATATTTCTTCGAGCCCGATAGTTTCATATTCTCCGATTTTCTCTTCACTCAGGCTGGGAACGGACTCGTAGTGCGTCTGTGGAATGGGTTTCAAATCATCGTCCAACTTTTCTAGAATAACTTTGGTCGTCTCGGTGGCTCTCTGGAATATTTCGTTTACTTCTTCCAAATCTAACTTGGCGATCTCTCCCGCCAACTGTTCGCGCTGCTTATCGTCCAGTTCCGGCCAGTACTTGATAAGGTGCTCTTGACCGTGAGCGCTAAGTCGCTCGTACAATTTTTCGTAAGACATCGTGGAACACAGCTGCGGAGTTGTTACGGACCGAACGACGCGATTAGAAAGTGCACACTGGCTCGCAGTTCGCGCGCCGTTGTCAACATTTTACTGGTTCTCCCACCATCGCCGTGTGGAAAACACGTAGCCGCCGACCGCCGACACCAACACTTCGATTTTGACATTTTTCACAGACATTTGTATACATTGTGTAATGCAAAAAACAACTTTATCACTTGCAAATACGAATGGCGCTAGTCTCGTTACGTAGGCGATGTTTTTACTTTTTCATGCGGCAATTTTAGTTACAGTTTTATAACGTAGCCAAACAATGTTTGGTAATGCATTATTTACATTTCGTCTAGGTTGCATTTATTTTTTAACATTCGATTAGGACCTACAAGACATAACTTTGATGCAATATTTGATATTTATTCTGGCTGTTATTGAGTAAAGTTTAGTAAAGAATTACGAAACAAAATACTACCAAACAAAAAGTTTAAAACATTTTACATTTAAATTATGCCGCGTTGTCAGATACACAGTATTAGACTTTGATAACACGATAGTTTTGACAGTGACAGCAATAAAACAAATGTTCAAAAACTAATTAATTAATGGCCCTCGAGACCTAGACAGTTCATTTTTATCTGTAACTTGGCAAATGAGGATAAAAGTTTGTAGAGACGAACAGGGTAGCGATTCTGAAACCATTCGGTTGCATCCGACGCGGAATCTCATCTCTCGCTCTTTGTCATGCTAAACAGATAAGACAAAGACCGAGAGATGAGATTCCGTGTCGGATGCAACCGAATGGTTTCAGAATCGCTACCCTGATTAATAAAAAACTGATATGATCTGCAGTGGTGTGTGTAGCACATCATGACAATATAACTGATTCGCTTGGCTTACCAAATCCATGATATAATAAGCCGTTGCTTTTATTATCACACTGTGATCTATTTTGTGATTTATTTTGAGAAACATAACTGTAGTCATCCCTTTGTTGTTGTTCTTTGTGTGTTATCGGTGTTATCTTTAGTATCCGAAATAAAGTCATTACATGTTATTACATGCATTACAAATGAAATATCTATGAAAAAATATTAAAAGATGAAGAATGTAATGAGTGAAATATTACCAAAAGATTAAAAGAAAATGTGAGGTTGACGCATAGACGCAATCATCAATCAAACTAGCAAACGAAAAATGTCAAAAAATGTCAAATGTCTTCGTTCATGGTGTACTTTATTTACTGTTGATTTTTATTGAATTTGTATTAAAAGTCGTATTTAGTGCAGCAAATTGTGTGTTGTTTACTCTCAGACTACTACTACAGCTATTTATTGATGTAAACATGATAGAAAACTCAAAGAAAAGGAAAAGAAACACAAATGAGCAACCTAACCAAACCGTTGCGGTCCGCGGTGTTATAGATGCAAATTGGCAAAAATTACTTAATAGCAGCTTGTTCATGGAAAAAAAGACGGAGAAACAGGAGAAAAAAGAGGCCTTCACAGCGCCTTTCCGCCGAGCTAGGAAGAAGAAAGCTAAGGACGATGTAGCGAACGCGGCTAACAACGTCAAAACGTTGAACCTCGCTCAAAACTCGACAGACGACGAACAGACTAAACCTGATGCGAAAGCGGACTATAAAAGCGATAAAAAGAATAAGTTAACAAAGTTCCTAGCGATGGACTGCGAGATGGTTGGGGTAGGGTATGACGGGAACGACCACATGTTAGCGCGAGTCTCTATCGTGAACAAGTTCGGTGACTGTGTCTATGACAAGTTTGTGAAGGCTCGAGAAGAGGTGAAGGACTATAGAACTAGTATAAGTGGTGTTAGGAAAGAGGATATGTTGAACGGGGAAGATTTTGTTACGGTACAAAAGGATGTGGCAGAGTTGATAAAAGGAAAAGTTCTCGTCGGGCACTCGCTGAAGAACGATATGAGTGTGTTGTTTCTGTCTCACCCGAAGAAGAGCATCAGAGATACTTCTAGATATAAACCATTTAGAAAAGTAAGATTTTTTCCAGCTTACCTTTAGTTATATATATGTATTACTAGCAGGGTGCAACGTTTTTTAAATTTTTTCCCATTCTTAAAAATAGGCCATGTACTATTCCAAACTATAATCTAACTATGTTCCAAATTTCAACTTGATCCATTCAAACTATCCTATGTGATTGAGCAACAAACAGACAAACTTTCGGATTTGATTTATTTTGTAGAATTCAGCTAAAACAAAAAAAAGGAATTAAATAAAAATTTGCTAGTTAATTTTTCATATTTTATTTTTCATATTTTTTATATTTTAAATAACAGTGAATCAAGTAATGCATAATTGTAATGTAAGAAGGAATAAAAGTAATTTAGTTAACATGTCAGTATATTTTAACAAAATAGGTACATACAGTCAAGTTGCCAAAGCTATTAAATGAATAAATAATTTAAAACAAGGAATCTTAGAAGTAATAAAATAAAGAAGTTCCAAAATTTTTAGTTAAAAAGACAAAAATTTCCTGGCACAAAATTAATGATATTGGTTAGAAAAATGTAATGTATTTGTTTTTTAAAAGCTATTGATAAAATTAGTTGCAGCTGGTGTATTTAGAAGAATGGCAACTGCTAATCTGGGGCCTCTAGTTCAAATCCTATGTTTCCTTGTCATGTGTGTAATGCCACTATGTAGTTTAAAAACGGTGAAGGAAAACATTGTCAAGAAACCTACATGTTCGTAGAATCTTAAAGTTCTGTGTCACCCACCAACTCGCACTGGGCCAGTGTGGAGGAATATGACCTTAACTCTGTTCTTGTGAGAGGTTCTGAGTTTTTTTTGTAGTATAAAGTGATGAGACGAGCAGGACATGTGCCTGATGGTAAACAACATGCCTGCCACATAAAAGCAGAGTGATACACAGCTATTGGAACATTAAGAGTCTAAATGATTACCTAGCACTGCACTGCACTCGTCACCCGGAGATATAAGGCGTTTTATCTCTTAATTAGCCCAGTAATTTTTCTGGAAACATTACCCTTCAAACTGAAACACAGTTATAACTGGCAAAGATGTGGTACTTTTCCAGGCAGACTCTGCAAAGAGTGAAACCAACTAATATTTTTAAACAAGAGACACTCTTATTGATTGTCCAGAACCTTTTGTATAGGTTTGGCCTCTTTAGAATACCTCTTTTGTACTCTTATAATAACAAGTGCTTTTTATACAAGTTTTAAATAACTCTATATAAGATGTTTTATGTCTATGCCCTGTAAGGAGTCTCAGCAGTGGGAGCATTAGGCTGCTTATGATAAAATAAACAAACTTGATTCCAGGTCACCAAAGGCAGCACTCCGTCCCTCAAGCGGCTGGCCAAGGAGATCCTCGGCATCGACATCCAGTGCGGTGAGCACAGCTCAGTGGAGGACGCCCGGGCCGCCATGCAGCTCTACTGCATGGTGGCCAAGAAGTGGGAGGCCGAGCTCTCCGGCCAGAGGGGGCACAGGAAGCTCAGTGAATGACGAACAATGTGTCTGTGGTTGTAATGTGTTCCTGATTGAACGGGTTAGCATTTAAGTATTACGTAGTGCATTTTTTAAGATAACGCATCTTAACATTACATCCTTCCTCTCACTCTACGTAAACATTATTAGATATCATCTAAATGATTGTTTTTACTTAAAACTCACCATACAAGTTGTCAACTAGGATTATTTTAATTTCCTGATTATTTTTAAGTAAAAGAATGACCTCCATGATGCACCTTAACGTTTCACAAATAAAGTGGCCAAGTGCGAGTTGAACTCGCCCATGAAGGGTTCCGTTGCAGCAATTAACATAATATACATAGTTTTTTTAGTTTGTTGTAACTTTGATCGAAGTTTGTATTTATGACGAACTAAAAAAAAACTACTCATCAGATCGAGTTCGAACCAATTTTTGTTGGTAGTTTGCATGGTAATGTACATTATATATTTTTTTTAGTTTTTTCATTCTCTTATTTTAGAAGTTAGAGGGGGGGGCACACATTTTACTACTTTAGAAGTGTCTCTCGCGCAAATTATTCAGTGTAGACAAAAACTATATTAGAAACCTCAACATCATTTTTGCAGACCTATCGATAGACATCCCAAACGTGTAGGTTTGATGAAAAAAAAATTTTTGAGTTTCAGTTCTAAGTATGGGGGTTGCCCCCCAATTTTTCTTTTTTTAATTTTTTTTTGTAAAAATCTTAATGCGGTTCACAGAATACATCTACTTACCAAGTTGCAATAGTGTAGTTCTCATAGTTTCGGCAAAAAGTGGCTGTGACATATGGACGGACAGACAGACAGACATGACGAATCTATAAGGGTTCCGTTTTTACGTTTTACGGAACCCTAAAAACCTCCCAAACTGTGTTACAGCCCCTAGGGGGCCGTTCAAGTATTGCGTATCGCTATTTGGGGGGTGAGTGTCTTATGAAACGTTACTGTATGTCATGAAGGTATTTCTGTTAGTTCAAAAACAGGAAATTAAAATCTTTCCTGCTGGCAACTTGTGTGGTGACTTTTAAGTAAACAAAATCACTTGGATGTTAAGTAATGTTTAGGGAGAGTTTAAAAAAGGTTAGTGTGCTACGAGAGTTGGATATAACATCTTAAAAAATTGCGTTATTATGTAATACTTGAACGCCCCCTTAATGTACATATATGCTCACAATTGTCATGGGGACTAAAACTAATTAGTCCATCAGTTAGATTTTATTTAAAAACACTAGCTGTACCCTACGCGCGTTTCTACGCCATCTGTTTAAAATTGGTAATACACACTTCGAAACCTTATCTTTGTGTTTGTCCATTGCAGAGGTGTAATTAATTAAATATACAACTACTAATCATTAACAAACAAATCTCTACTACACTGACTAACTGCAAGAGCTACAACTATTATTCCATTTGAATACCGACTAAATTCCAAAAGTACATCCTGCTGAAACACAAGACTGGCGAAATTATGGTCATACAACCGAAATTAAGCCAGAAATTAAAAAGAATTTGAACTCAGAAACCTTCTTTTCATGCACAATAACTTTGCTAAAGATCTTCACATGATCAAATGCCTAATTTACGATTCTATAAAGAACACACAGACAAACTTACACACTTACACTTAATCTTCTTTTGTTTCACAAACAGAAAATGACGAAGATATAGTGCTGAAAAGTTTCGAATGACATCACGTCTAAATAGATTTTTTATGTAGACGTGACATTACAACTCCATACTCTGGAAGTTTGATGATCCATAAATTTGTTGATTTTTAATAATTAGAGAAAACAAAAATACGTGTCCCATATTTTTCCATAATCTACCTGATGGACTAATTAGAATGGTATATTTTTGATTCAGTCATCATGCCAGTTCATAAAACAATTTTCTATTAGTGATCTTGAAAGATTCTCTGTTTTTAAAGTGAAGAATTTTATAGCTGTGTTGAGCACTTTTTACTTATAATTTTAGTTTTTAACATTAATGCTGCACAATACGTTATCTGTGTAGCTACAGCTGTACTATTACCCATGTCGGTGATGGCGACTCACAAGATTTCACTCATCCAGATAATAACGCGTACGTCCCGTTCCGATACGCCGCTTCCTGATACTCAAAGTTCTTTATTGATAAATGTACAATTTACACGACAATTAATAAAAAATTGGCAGTCATAGGAACTGCCGATAGAAGTGAAAACTTGCTGTTGCCCTGATACTGGTACTTAGGGGCAAACGCAACTCTTTTATATTTCTGTTGTCCTGGGTAGCGATTATGAAACCATTCGGTTGCATCCGACACGGAATCTCATCTCTCGGTCTTTGTCGTATCTGTTTAGCATGACAAAAAAAAATTAAACAAAAGAAAGAGAGTAAAAATTGTATACATTTTCAAAGTTTGAAATTATCACTTCACTGTATTATAATGATTATCGTACAGAAAACTGTCAAACATTAGACAGAGATGAGTATAACAAATATGTTTTTAGTACAATTGTACTGACCCATGTCAAGTTTTTACATTTTTCTCTCGAAATTAGCGTATTAGTGACGCGACCCTGAAACTTTTTCCCCAAACCAAAAAGAGCTCAATGCAGCTAAATAACTTTTCATGCAATAAATTGACGGGTGAAACCGTGGGGCACAGCTAGTTCTTAAATTTAAGCTACGTTGTCTATTGTTATGGGGGCACAGCTAGTTAACTAAATTTAGGCTACTGTTTAATAAGATAAAAAAATAAAGAATAATTTAACATATACCCTTACATGGAAATAACGGCACGTGGCCAAAATGGGAACTAACGCCGTCGTCAAGCCAACCAGGACGTCTACTCTCTACGTAAACGTAATTTCTAAATAAACTCGCGACTTTCCAACTCTGATTCTACTTCTATCCGTTATTTTGTCCGTTTAAATGTTCTAAGCCTACTCTAATTAGAGTATGCTTATTACATTTAAACGTCAAACAATATTGTATCGTACGAAACGAAGTAGAACGAAAGTAGGAAAGTCGCGAGTTTTCGAAATTACGTAGTAGAAATAGAATAGACGTCCAGGGTTGCCGATGCCCACGATTTCCTGACAATGTCATCCAAGAGCCATTATTTCGTGGTAAGCCTATAGCACAATTAAATTTGGCAGGAACCAAATTAACCTCAAGAAACTGTTAATATGACTCATAGTAGGTACTAGTACAACGTGTCTTAAAAAACTTTGTGGTTGTCAAGACTTGTTGAAATGGGATTACATTTGTTGCATGATTATGGAGGCACTCGAATAGTGATTAGTCAAGAAATAAATTTAAATTTGATCAACCTATCGAAGAGTCAAATTTAATAATTTAAGATACATAGTTAAATTTAAACTTACCTTGAGAAGTGAAATTGTTTAATAAAACAGTGAACAATTAAAATATGCCATTAAATACCAACAATTATTAAGTGCCAAACTAGGTACTTAATTTGGTGAAGAACGTCTTAACGCCAACAGATTGTTATGGACGAAAAATTAGCGCCATCTATGATAAATTTTTAAAGTTACACTTCTTTTGGCGTTTGGAAAAAATGATGACAGTAGGTAGATGATTTTAAATTCGCGCACATACAACTCTTAGTTAGTTTGACGGGGCCTTTTCCGCACTTAAAGCCGGGTCACACAGAGGCGATCCGATAGCGATAGCGATCCGATAGCGAGACGATATTTTTTGTAATGTTCGAATTTGTATGCAACCTAACACACAGCAAGCGGGCGCGATCCCATACTCGGTATCGGATCGCTATCACTATCGGATCGCTATCGCTACCGGATCGCCTCTGTGTGACCCGGCCTTTAGTCTCTTAATTGGGCCGTTGTACGTGACTCATACTTTCCTTCTACTCTAACCATCCCAGGCTATCCCAGAAGGCCAGCAACTTTTTCAGATTGTAATAGAACTTTGGGACATATGCTGGACATTGGAGGAATCCTGCCATGCTACTGTATTCCATACTCACCAGCTGTGGCGTTTGTTCCTCAGCTTCAGCTATT
Source organism: Ectropis crepuscularia (assembly GCA_963693475.1). Lineage (NCBI taxonomy): Eukaryota > Metazoa > Arthropoda > Insecta > Lepidoptera > Geometridae > Ectropis > Ectropis crepuscularia. The sequence goes on from OY856364.1 coordinate 16,988,668, forward strand.
GTAAATAACATTAAAGCGCTATAGACGCTAGTTCGCACCGCGACCGGAGACCGAGACACGTGTCTCCGGACTCCTGTCGCGAACTGGCGCCCATACACAGCTGCAGGTCTACTAGGAAGTCCGATAAACGATATATCGGCTGAACTTATGGACATTTCTTACCACGAAACACAACAGGACGTCTACTCTGCTTCTACGAAAACGAAATTTCAAAAAAAAAACACGCGGCTTTCCTACTCTCGTTCTACTTCGTTTCGTCCAATACAACATTGTTTGACGTTTAAATGTTCTAAGCATACTCTAATTAGAGTAGACTTAGAACATTTAAACGGACAAAACGACGGATTGAAGTAGAATCAGAGTTGGAAAATCGCGAGTTTATTTCGAAATTACGTTTTCGTTGAATTAGAGTAGACGTCCTGTCGTTTGATCGGATCGGGCGTTTCGTTCATTTCGAATTCCGACCGACATAGATTTGACAGTTTTTGTGTCGTAAACCTTACTCCGAAAGCATTTAATTACCTTACCAATTATTCGGACACCTGTCGGTCGGATCCGATTATTCGGAGGTTGTTTTCGTAGTAGACCTGCTGTAATGGCAATTGTCTGTCGCGGTGTCTGGACGTCTACTCTCTTTTTACGAAAACGTAATTTCGAAATAAACTCGCGAATTCGCGATCCGTCGTTTTGTCCGTTTAAATGTTCTAAGCCTACTTACTGTGTACTGAGTAGGTATGCTGAGAACATTTAAACGTCAAACAAAGTTGTATCGGACGACACGAAGTAGAACGAGAGCAGGAAAGTCGCGAGTTTTCTTTTCAAAATTACGAAAAAAAACTCGCGACTTTCCTACTCTCGTTCTACTTCATTTCGTCCGATACATAATTGTTTGACGTTTAAATGTTCTAAGCATACTCTAATTAGAGTAGGCTTAGAACATTTAAACGGACAAAATGACGGATCGAAGTAGAATCGGAGTTGGAAAATCGCGAGTTTATTTCGAAATTACGTTTTCGTTGAATTAGAGTAGACGTCCTGGTCTCCCGTCGCGCTCGTGGCGCGAACTCCCTCTGGGTACACCCGTGTAGTTTCCAAAGTAAGCTATCAAATTTGCGCGTAATCAAAAAAAGCAGTTACTGTGACTGCCAATTTTTTTAAAATTATATTTTAGTTTCGTCTGTTGGATATGCCACCTTCCACAAGCTTGGGCACGATGTGTGCCGGATGCTATACAATGGATATTTTTCAAATTCTTTGGCGTAATCGTATATTCTAAGTTGAGTTTGATGTGTGAAATTTACTATAAATATAACATAAGCCGTTTTACGTTAACGTAAATGCGATTTAGAAAATGTATTTTTTTACAATTTCAATAAAAACTGTTTGTAAAATTGTGTTTTAATTTTTAAGCCACTTCAAAAGAGAAAGATAATTTTTGGTCATCATTCCAAACTACTGCCTACCTACTTAGTTTTACTAACAGTAATTGACAGTAGTTCGAATAGTTGAAACGTGGGTTTTTGGTATCGCGAATTCAAACGAAACGAAAACGATTTCACTTCAGGACGTCTACTCTAATTCAACGAAAACGTAATTTCGAAATAAACTCGCGATTTTCCAACTTCGATTCTACTTCGATCCGTCGTGTTGTCCGTTTAAATGTTCTAAACCTACTCTAATTACAGTATGCTTAGAACATTTAAATGTCAAACAATGTTGTATCGGACGAAATGAAGTAGAACGAGAGTAGGAAATTCGCGAGTTTTTTTTCGAAATTTCGTTTTCGTAGAAATAGAGTAGACGTCCAGGACGTCTGTATAACAAAATTAAGCTATTACTTGTTTAATTCTCATGGATCTCAACAGCATAACATTAAAGGCCGGGCCACACAGAGGCGATCCGGTAGCGATAGCGATCCGATACCGAGTATGGGATCGCGCCCGCTTGCTGTGTGTCAGGTTGCATACAAATTCGAACATTACAAAAAATATCGTCTCGCTATCGCTATCGGATCGCCTCTGTGTGACCCGGCTTTAAAAATAGTTCTATAGTAAAACGGTCAATTTAGATCAATACTGTCATTAGATATTATGTAGCTTTTCAATGATGACATGCAATTCAATTAGTTTCGTAAGGAAATACAAATGAATATAGAACATTTACAGAACATTTATGAACACTCTAGTAGGTATACGCCCGCGGCGGGTCGCGTAGAATTTAAAATATTAAAAAGGGTATTTTGCAAGGAAATCAGAACTTTTGTATTGGTGGCTTAGTTGGAAGTCTGCCTGCGAAGCCGTGGGTCGTGGATTCGATCCCCACCCAGTGCAAATATTTGTGTGATGGATTCAAATATGTGTACTGTGCCTGGGTGTTTTCCATGCATGGTAAGGATGTATATCTATACTAATATTATAAAGCTGAAGAGTTTGATTGTGCTTGTTTGAACGCAAGGATATTTATGGACGCCCCCTAAGGTAACCGAATTTGTTTAAATTTGAATTGGTACGACTAATTTTCGATAGATGGCGAAGCAACGCACACTCGGTTCAGCTAGATTTAGTAATATATATCCTAAGTGTTATAAAATATCAGCTAGGTATATGGCTTCCATAGTAGGTACAAGCTTTGCTTCGTTTGGTTTCGTGTTGAGTGTGAAATGCCAACCGATATTTATTGATTAGCGAAGTATATTAGTTTCGTGGTTGATGTTCGAAAAACTCACGTTTTGACTCCACTTGTTTAAGGTGCGTCCCCCAGCAAAACGAGTTTTTTGTCCAGTTTTCAGAGCTATCTACTCATTAGCCAAAACAAATATCAACTGGTAAAAAATAAATTTTTCTACAACTTCTTGGCTTCAAAATGGTAGTTTTTTTGTTTGTGAATGAACCTATTGTTTAAATAATCGCCTAATAAACGAAAGCATAAAAAATTAAATAATTGTAGTTATGCATCTCCTCGAAAAACCTCAATGATTTTGTACTTACACCAACGGATAGACAATTTTATTACGAACATTTTGGTAGAATTTATTTTTCAAAAGACCAGAATCTGATTTTATAAAGAGTTTATTCTAGCTAAAATTTGAGCGTAAAACATCGACAAATCCTACGGTTTCTCTCTTGCTCTTTCTTGCGGTGTGCATTAAGGTAAGAAATACTCAAGGTCATTTGCTCGGGGTACGGCCTTAAGGCTGTATGATGCGTCAGATGGCGTAATGTTAATTTGCGCGAATTACAATATCTGCTAAACTACTGAATATTTAATTTTCAAATTCATGTATAATACAGTTCAGGATATACTCGACAGTAATTTATATTCGAAAACACGTTTTCATAAAATTTCCTCGATAGAAAAAAAACGCAAAGCTACCTCTATTTTTTTTATTAAACGTTGATTAGTCAATAAATACAGAAGATAGATTCTTGAAATAAAGTACGATAATTTGAACAAGTATAAGGATTTAATCATATGCATTATTTTTTTCAAATAACCATTATTATATTTTTAAGGAGAAAAAAACCAACAATTCCCGCAACGAGCCACTAATTGTCAGTACCGCCTCGGCTTTCGAAGGGGATACCCGCGTCGTTTGCGCTCTCACTGAACGGTACGAGAGTTACGTGTTAATTTAAATAATTCTTCTTCGAAAATGGCGAAACCTCGCGCTGTTACGTTTGACTTTAGACCTTATCCTTAGAGGTTTATAGCATACTTTAGTATATACGTCAACTGATAAGTCACATGGAACACGTACGTTGAGAATCGGCCCATCTCCCATGTAGGCCGCCCGCCACCACTAGCAACGCAATTGCTGTGCACTTCTGTGCGATCCACACTCCACTAACTTTAACTTTGGATAAAATTAGCCTGTGTTAATCCAGACTAATCTATCTGTATTCCAAACTTCAACCAGATCCTTTCAGCTTTCCCGATGTGATGGAGCAACAAACATACAAACTCTCGCACTTTTACTGTTACTAGCAGCGCCCCGAGGTTTTACCCGCATAGTTTCCGGAATAAAAAAATAGCCTATGTGTTCTTCCGGACTATAATCTATCTGTATTACCAATTTCAACCAGATCAGTTCAGCCGTTCCGACGTGATGGAGCAATAAACATTCAAACTTTCGCATTTTTAATACTTACTAGCAGCGCCCTGCGGTGTTACCCGCGAAGTTCCCGTTCTAGTTGTTCCCGTTTTTTTTCCGGGATAAAAGTAGCCTATGTGTTCTTCCAGATTATAATCAATCTGTGTTCCAAATTTCAGCCCGATCCGTTCATACGTGACGTGGACGTGATTGAGCAACAAACATCCATACATTGACATTTATAATATTAGTAGGATTATGAATTTCTTATTTAAAAAAAATGAAGTTATTATGATGTAAATAATTCTTATAAAAGTTTAAAAACGAAAAAACACGCTTTTTCATTTCAAATACCCAATCCACCACCTTGGAACGTTCGCCATATTGGATGCAGGTTACGTGATTATTTTTTTCGTATCCCATTCAGCAAACCCTTTCATTTAATACCCATATCATGGGGTACATTGCAAATAGCCAATCCGCCATCTTGGATGTCCGCCATGTTGGATTTAAGTCTCGTGACCATTTTTTTCGTATTCCTGGCAGCAAACCTTTTTAAGACCCATATCTTGGAGGTGGATTTCAAACAGCCAGTCCGCCATCTTCGGGAGGCCGCCATATTGGATTTGCTAGTAGATTTGCGTTTCTTAGCTAGTCATGTATTGTCATCAGAACTCAGAGCGTGTGCAAAATTTCATCCTAATCGAAGAACGGGAAGTGGGTCAAATTAACGTTCCAAGATTTTCTTACATACATAGTTAGTTACAAGTGAAGCGTGTTAAAAACAACGTAAAACATATCAACAGGGTATTATTGTATGAAACAAACAAACACAATAAAAGTTTATAGTTTAATCGATGTAGTCTCAACAAACAAAAACACTTTTTATTCACTAATTTTAGTCAATTTGTTCTCAAAGTGCCCATGACACATGCGTTTATGAAAAAAATAAAATAATACAATTTTTTTCTTATGATATAAAAATGACAAAACAAAAGTTTACAATGTCATATACAAAATTACGTAACAGAACCAAACTATAAAGCTTAGTTTTCAAAAAATAAAACTCTCGTTTAGACTTCAGAAAGACCTACGAAAGTATTCTATTACAGATAGCGCAATCCACGAAGACGCGCCCCACTATTCCTCCTAACCGTTTATACAGGGTTATTGGTAATCAGCCTGCATCCGTTTAAGGGCATGTTCTGTATATTTAAACAAACAACTTTTGTTCTACAACTTTCGTTAAAACTCAATAGACAACCCAAAAAAAAAAAGTGTTTGTTGCCCTTTTTTGTACTGTTTAGCGACTTTTTAGTGTTTATTCACTTCGACACATCATTTTTTGCGCGTTAAAGAGCGTGCGCGCTCTTGTTACGAAGAGTTCGATGCTTTTAGACCGTGCAAATATTTTTTTTTTTTTTTTGTCAAAGAAAAAAAACTTTTTTTTTTTAAACTGTAGAACAAAAGTTGACGTATTGAATGTACCTAACATCCCCTTAAAAGGATGCAGGCTGATTACCAATAACCCTGTAGTATATGTGTGCAAGCTTCCGTCAATGTTTGAGTGTTATCGGTACACACTAATTACCTATGAATGCACACGCACACTACAATGACTGGTGAATGGTTCGCGACTGACGCTCGGAGCAAACGCGATTGGTGGAAACGAAAATTGGTGGGGCGCGTCTTCGTGGATTCCACTATCTATACCTATATTATCATTTAATAACGCACCAGAAAATGTGTGACTAAAAAAATAGGGATTTTCAAAAAGACAGATAGTTTTGGCGGGACTTTCTACCTGCCAGGTGATCAAGGCGAGAGTAAAGAGCCATATTACTACCTCAAATAGCGACCTAAAATTTGCTGTTTATGTTTTAAAAACATTTAATTAATTTCTTTCTTTTTTTGACGTGATAACGTCTTATAATTCGATGGAGCCGGCTGCCCGCCCGCAAAACATGACGTCATGTAACGTTACCGTTACCCTTAGTTCGTCGTCCGTGCCATGCGGACGAAGCTGAGCGCTGAGGGCGCCACTCGCCGAGTCGAGCGGTATCACTACTCGCGCTATCAGCGTACTGATTTCTTAAGACGTTCAACTATCGTCAGTAAACCGACTTTACAGACAACCGTTTTTTTAAAAGTATTATTCTAGAAGTCTATCTCAAATTTCGAAACACAGGAGTTTTATTCTTTGAAAACAATAATACTGTCTTTTTTTCAGGATTACGCAGATTCAAGCAATAAGTTGAAAGATATGTTGTATTAATTGTTATTGACTACAGTTAACATTGGAACAATCGTTGAGAATAAAAAAAGTTTTTTTTTCAAAATTAGATATCTTTTAACGGTGTGTCCGTTCTATGCTAGGAATCGTAGATTTAAGTTGTTATAGTTGGAAAATGACAAAGTTGACAAATAGACAAATAGTAGCGTACAACTGTATATAAATATAAAGATAGGTACAGTCCGCGAGGTATAAACTGAGCTTTGCATTAGTGTGAGTGATCACCAAAAGTACAGTCAGACGCAGGACGCTGTGAGCATGTTCTCTTAATAAGGTGTTTCTTCAAACCAGAAGTGCTGCCATCTGAATATGATTTTGATGAAGTGTGAGTGGTATCAATATATGTTTCATCGGTATAAACGATAGACCTGCCCTGAATACGGTATTCGGAAATTTTAAGTAAATAAGTTATACGTAGGTGACGGATCTCATGCTTTTCCATTAAAATTTTTCTGTTATTCTCTGTCCTTGACCATTTGAATCCTAAAAGAGATACTTTTTTTCGCAATGACCATATTGATCCTGGATAGTTAATGTCAGCTTGTTGTTTAAGAGTTTGTTGTCTGACTGTACTTTTGGTAATAGATGCGTATGCATGTGATCACTCACACTAATGCAAAGCTCAGCTTATACCTCGCGGACTGTAAGTTAATACATTGCATGTGTACTATTATATATTTATCATAAAATTCATATTGGTAAGAGTGTATACCTAAGCCTTCCCGGCATGTATCTCTTATATGTATGTTCAATTTTATGTAAGACATAATAAATTGTATGCCACGCACAATCAATCATATACAATGCATAATCAATTTTATGCGATGCATATTCAATTTTACACACTGAACATTCCATTTAATGCAATGCATAATAATTTCATGCGATGCATATTCAACTTTATGCAATAAACATTCCATTTTATGCAATGTATAATAACGTCATGCGAGGCATATTCAACTTTATGTAATGCATATTCAACTTTATGCAATGCATAATCAATTTTATACAACATTCTTTCAACTCTTCCACAATCAATTATTCTAGTCTAGTTCTGCTTCCAAAACAAATAATACAGGTATATTTACAGTTTAAAAATGTATATCTACGTTTTTAAGTACTCATTTAACATAATTTAAAAACACTGAATATAAAAAAACAATACTGTGAAAAAATCAAGTAAAGAAATGTCATATGTAATACTATAATTTTTATTTATACATGCCTAAGGTAGTTAGTTACTCAGCGGATATTATCTTATATATAAGATTCACCTTCTTATTTTTACTATATCACATAATGTTGTGTCGTGTGATGTTATGTCACTATGTCATATCACATCATGTCATGTGATGTTATGTCAACAATTGTATGTCAGGTCATTTTATTTTATTTCAAACAACAATAACTAACACGGATACCTTTAATTACAGAATATTTATCATGGACACGAGCTGGAGCAAGTCTCCGATATAGAGCAGTAAACTGTTTCGGAATATCGGGAAATTTCTCCGCTATACAACTACGATAAATAATCCGTAATTATAAAAAGTTTACCATAAAATGGCGCCTGCCTTATTACAGTTAGCTTCACGGCACGGGTCATCTTATGGTCTGTAATGACTATGTTAACGCCATTTCATGTCATATTGCGTCACGTCAATTTATGTCATATTACGTCATGTCACTTTATGTCATATATATAATTTATTCATGGCATCATGTACAAAGCGTAAACTGAAATACTCCTATTGTAATAGAACATAACAAATAATAATAATAATAAAATTAGTGACTGAGAAATTAAATTTTATAAATTTATTACGGCCACTTCAACATTGTTTGGTGTACGCTTGGAATGTGTACCTATATTTACCATGATTTTAATATTATTGATTTTACACACAAATCTGGGGATTTACACGGTGAAGTTCAATTATGTGTTTTTTTTTAAATGAAGTACATATATGAGGTTAATATTTTTTTAATTTAAACTTTACAATATTAGATATTTATAAGTACGCATTTCAGGTGTACACCAAACGGCATTTCGTTAAAATCGAACGATAAACAACCTTAAAATAATTAAAAATTAAAGTTTATTGTTACATTATACTTAAAAATCGTGGACAAGTCTGCTCTAGTGGTGTTCCCTGGAAGATGTGATCTAGAACGTATCGAGGTAAGAGAGAATAGGTCTAGGTCTGCAGAGGTCGTTTAGCATAACGAGAGGTGGTCAAACGAGGACCTATGTGTGGTGAACAAAAATGAACGAAATTAAAAAAAGCCACTGTTACAAAAAAAAATGGACAAACAAAAAAAAAAAAATTTTAATTTGTTTTTTTTAATCATCATTTTTGAAGTTATGCGCCTTTTGGCGCTGTAGGAGGAAATGATGAGTGAATTTACAGAGTGAGAGTCTGATTCACATTCAACTTGATTACATCGACCAGGGAAAATCAACTCTAACGCAATATAACTAAAATTCAATCTTCAGTTACTACGTATAACATTAAAATATAACTTGTATTGTAAAATGTGCTTTATGTGAGGTAGTGTTATAATCTGCAGCGAAACTTAACGTTGACTTGAAAGGGTATAAAAGTAGCCTATATGACTATCACTTGCTAAAATTTTACAAAACTGACAGTCATAGGTACCATCGATAGAAGTGAAAACTAACCCAGAATTTGATAGCTCACTTTGGAAACTATGCAGGTAAAACCCGGAGGGCGTGGCCATGAGGATGGCCATCTAGATCATTCGAGTTTACCCGAAAATATCTACCATTCACGAGCGTGACGCTTGAGCTCAATTCACATCCCACGGAAAATCTGTACGTGGAGCGACAAAAGAAGTTTTCTAATAAAAAAAACGTGTCCCATATACATATTTCCATGATATACCTTTTTTTTTTTTAATTAGAATGACGAGACGAGCAGGACATGTGCCTGATGGTAAGCAACATGCCTGCCACATTACAGCACAGTGACACGCAGCTATTGGAACATGAACAGTCCAAATCATTACCTAGCACTGCACTGCGCTCGTCACCCAGAGATCTAAGTTGTTATATCTCTAAGCCCTGCAATTTCTCTGGAAACATTGCCCTTCAAACCGGACGAACTAATACCATTAGAATGGTTTATTGTTGACCCTGTCCGCGTCCCTCAAAAAGTTTACTACGCATATACTACGTATAGAGTTAGAACAAACGCTTTACACCGAGCGCACGGGTCTGATCGCTCTTGTCTTGTCGCTCTTGTGGAAGTGACATACTTCTGTCGCGGCACATCACTATGTCGCCATAGCTAACATACACCTCATCTGCTTACGATTGGTACAAAGGAACCGTGCGGAAAAACCTGATCTATTTACTTATTCTTTATCTAAAGCATCCATATTCTACGTTATAAGTTTTCACTTCTATCGGCAGTCCCCATGACTGTCATTTTTTGTCTTCTCCAAAAAATGGCTCACTTTGAGCAGCAAAGCGACAATCGTTCACAATTTATAGTCAATAAGGTCTTCCTCCAAACCAAAACTCTCAATAGCTTTCAACTTTGTTATTCCTCTCTCTTTTCCTTACTATTGAAATTATAGAGACAACAGCAAAGCTAAAGCCGATTTGGTTGGACGTTAGAAAGACTAGACCCTTTTGTATACGTGTTTTGTGCATATTGTGACAGGTCCTTTTCTCTTTCATCTCACAATAGACCTACAAGCGAACACTGAACCTCCATTTAACGCAGTAGGTTTATTCTTTTTTTTTTTTTTAAATTAATGTGTAATTGGATCATCTTTACATGTACTTAATCCATATTTTTTGGTTTAATAAAATATTGATAGAAGCAAAACGTCTAACAGCAATACGTCCGTCGTTTTGAATTGCCCCAGATAAGTATGCCGTAACGTATTCGGGGTAGCTACGAAATTTGAAATGAAGATTAAATTTATTTATTGACCACATAAAATATAGTTTCACTGGGCCAGTCACAGGTACAGTAAAATTAATTTTATAATCAATGAAAACAAACAAATTAAGTAGGTATACAATTAGACAGAACATATATGTTTAAACCAAGGTGAAGTGGAAACTAGCGAACGACTATCTAGTCTCTGACACAACAATACATTTTGTAATTACCTAATTTCAGAGCAGTATAAAAGTATCTTAGAAATATCAACTAATGCAACGAACGTCGAAAATCTCTGTACCCATTTGTTTTGGCTTAACATTTAATAGGTTTCTGAACTGAGTAAGCCCTGAGCCATGGTGGCTTAGTATTGAAATTGAAAACGTATGATTTTACAATTGTGAGGACTTATGTTCGAATCAATATAATAAAAGCCAATTTCTTATTATCGCATTAGACTATTTGTTATTATCACATTAACCGTTCCGTTATTGTTTCAATAGCTAATTTGTTATTATCAATTTATAGGAGTACAATTAATTGTGCGGCTCTTATTATCACATTATCCATCCATTGTGATATTATCTTACTACCTAATATGTTATTATCATATAAACCAATTTGTTACTATCACATTAGCTATTTTGACATCTTTTTTTGCATATTAGACGTTTTGCTTCTAGAATATTTGACAACAACTCGTATTTTTTTTACGTTTTATGAAATAATATTATGCCTATTGTGATATTTACGTATGTTTAGTTTTATAACGTGTAGTAGTATTTCCTGGGTTCGCGGCCTACCTTCGTCATGTTCGTGCACAGCTCTTGGTCTCTGAAATTGAAAAACAAAGATATTAGTATGGCGGCAATGATAAAAAGAACGACTAAGTTATGCGCTAACACACATGAAAAGATATATCGTTCGAACCGAGAAATTAGCTCTTTTTTTAAGTTGTAAATTTTTTTTTTATTGTCAAGACATATTTTTTTAATTAGTTGTTGACTGCAACTTCGCGTTATATAATATCGTATTATTATTAATAGCTACTCGTATAACTTTAAATTAAGCGAGTGAAGGATCTAGTGAAACCTTAAATATTTAAAAAATGTAAATTTGTGCTTCCATCTCGCCTGATCATAAGCGACAATACGGTTTAAGATTGAGCACTTTTACTTAAGCGAAACCCATTCACTTTCGACTAGTAACTACCCACCAGTGTAACTATCGCCAAACACCCATGCGACTGTGCGGCAACGTTCAAGACTGATTTATTTTCGAACAAGGGTGTCGTTGCCTATTACCATTTTGGTATATTAATTAGTGGCCATTCATATTCAGTATCCAGCCGTATTTATTGAGCAGTCAAATACTTTTTTTTTGTAGTGGTGACTTTTTGCAGTCCGTCTGGGAAAGTACCACATCTGTGCTAGTTATTTTTACACTAACTGGCTAGCCATGTTAAGTGACCAGCCATACTAGTTATGTACAGTGTCCAGCCATATTAGGTATCAACAGTGATCAGCTATATTAAGTGTTCATACATAACTTGCCTCAATAAGTGAGTAGCCATGTAAAGTGGCCAGCCATATTAAATAGCCATAACTTACCTCACTAAGTGGTTAGCAATGTTAAGTGGCCAGCCATATTAAGTGGCCATAATTTACTTCACTAAGTATAGCGATTTTAAGTGGCCAGCCATAATAAGCTAAATACAGTGGTCATACTTTACTTCACTAAGAGGTCAGCCATGTTAAGAGGCCATACTTTACCTCACCAAGTGGGCAGCCATACTAAGTAAATGCAGTGGCTACACCTTACCTCACTAAGTGGCTAGCCATGTTAGTGGCCATACTTAACTTTAATAAGTGGCCAGACATACTATCTACAGTGGCCAGCCATATTAAGTAGCCATAATTTACGTCACCAAGTGGCTAGCCATATTAAGTGTCCATAATTTACCTCACTAAGTAGCTAGCCATATTAAAGGGCCAGGCATACTAAGTATCTACAGTGGCCAGCCATATTAAGTGGCCATAATTTACCTTACTAAGTGACCAGCCATATTAAGTGTCCATAATTTACCTCACTAAGTAGCTAGCCATATTAAGGGGCCAGGCATACTAAGTATCTACAGTGGCCAGCCATATTAAGTGGCCATAATTTACCTCACTAAGTGACCAGCCATATTAAGTGTCCATAATTTACCTCACTAAGTAGCTAGCCATATTAAGGGTCCAGGCATACTAAGTATCTACAGTGGCCAGCCATATTAAGTGTCTTTACCTCTTATCACACCACCCTCCGTTGTATGGGAGCCACCATTTGAACTCTGCCGTCGTAGTAATTAGTTTCGTGGTCGTCCCCGTCGGCATTCTAGCACACTTGTGGACACCGTATTGTTTGCAACGCTCCTTTCTGGGGATCGGGAAATGGAATGAGGGTAGGAGGCAGGAAACGGAATGAGGGTAGGAGGCAGGAAATGGAATGAGGGTAGGAGGCAGGAGTTAATGTTGGGAGATGGGAGGTTGGGAGTCTGAAGTTGAAGTACTGGAGGTCGATTGATAGGTAACGTTTGCACTAAATATCGTTTACGTATATATAGGCTGTGATGGTTGAGAGGTACATATGTAGGGTAGATTTAAAAATGTAGGATTTAAGGGTAGTTTTGGAAATCGGTAGATATCAGTTCACACTTCCGTATAAACCGTTCCGTTGATATGAAATACCGTTCCGTATCCATTCAAGCTGCCTGGTTTTGATGGTAAAAGGTAGTTTAAGCCACTGACCTCAAATCCCTCCACCCCCCATTCTCCTTGGTAAGTTTCTTGTTCTTCTTGGCGCCGCCAGTGACCACAGTAATAATTGTTTGCCACCCGTGTATTTATGAATATTATATCCTACTAGCGGCCCGTTCCGGCTTCGCTCGGATTTCGTCATACGAGGGTCAAACTGAAAGTTCTTAGAACTGGCCACTTATAAACAATATAATAAAAAAATAATTCTATAATTTGAAAATAGAACTCTTTGCCAATATTACTGAGTATATACTTCATTCATTTGTCATTTGTTTTACGATTTGGCGGCAAATTGAAAATTGTCTGTGTCACGTCAACATGAATTTAACACGAGAAAATTTTGGTGCAATGATTTTTTATGACTTTCGATGTCATTTAAGTCAACAAGAAAGTTATGATAGACTACGATTGGCCTTTCACGATGAAGCCCCATCTCGTGCGACTGTTTACAACTGGTTTAATGAGTTTATACGTGGTCGCACTAATCTCACTGATGATTTACGTGAGGGACGGCCTTCTACGGCGAGGACTGAAGATAACATCTGTGTTGTGCGGCGTATGATAGAGACTGACAAAAGAGTGACCTATCAGCACATTCGGACAAGCTTAGGCATCGGTATGAGTCAAGTGCACAAAATCCTACACGAACATTTAGCGGTCAGGAAGCTTTGCGCCCGGTGGATACCTCATAATTTGACTGAGGCTCAAAAACTCCATCGTGTGGATTGGTGCCGTAAAATGATTGAAAGATTTAACGGAGGTGACTCAAATGCTGTGTTCGACATACTAACAGGTGACGAAAGCTGGATTTACTGTTATGATCCTGAAACCAAAAGACAATCTGCTCAGTGGGTGTTTCCTTTCGAGGAGTTGCCAACTAAAGTGAAGAGAGATCGAAGTGCGGGGAAAAAAATGGTGGCCTCGTTCTTTGGAAGGATAGGTCATTTCGCAACAATTGTGTTAGAGGATCAAAAAACAGTTTCTGCAGAATGGTACACTACCAATTGTTTGCCACTTGTCTTGGAAAAAGTTCCAGAGAAACGACCTCGCAGTAGGATCCTCCTTCACCACGACAACGCCTCATCGCACACCGCCAAGCGAACGATCGACTATTTGGCGACATCAAACGTTGAATTACTGGGTCACCCGCCGTATAGCCCCGACCTCGCGCCTTGTGATTTTTATTTATTTTCAAAAATTAAAGAAAAACTTAAAGGAAAGCGGTTTATGAATGCTGAAGAAGCGGTGGCTGCGTATCGCGATGCCATTGAAGAGACCCCTAAGGACGAGTGGGCAAAGTGCTTTTCCCAGTGGTTCCATCGCATGCAGCGGTGTATTGACGTGAATGGACAATATTTTGAAAAGATATAATAAAACTAATAACTGGCTAATGTAATCCGTTTTTGATTTTCTAAGAACTTTCAGTTTGACCCTCGTATAAGGACACTAATCTAAAACTATCCTACCTCTCAAGTTGGACCAGACTGCTCACGGTGTGCCAATTTAATTTAAAAAATCGGTTAAGTAGTTTAGGAATCCATCGCGGACAAACATCGTGACAGGAGATTTATACAAATTAAGATTATAAGTAGGGTAGATTGAAAAACGTAGTAGGATTGAGGGTAGAAGTGAAAATTAATTAAAAGAAGAAGTTTGGACTAAGTACCGGTTACGTATAGGCTTTGATGGTAAAGTGGTAAATATGTAGGGTAGATTCAAAAAGTTTTTAGGATGGGAGGGTAGTATTGCAAATTGGTAGGTATCAGTTCAAATTTCCGTATAAGTGTAGTAAGGGTAGTTTTGGAAATTGGTAAAGCTTCTGTACGAATGTCTCTGCTGGTAAAAAAGGTAGTTAATCTACTGACCTCAAGCCCCCCCCCCCCCCCCCCGTTCTCCTTGGTCAGCTTCTTGTTCTTGTTTCGTGGACGCGTGTATTTATGAATTAAGTATTGTATAATATTATATTGTCCTCCAAAATGGAAGGACGAGCTCGGAGCGTTTAAACAGAGATTGGACGATCCAAGCTCAGGACCGGATTAAGTGGAAGGAATTGGGGGAGACTTTTGCCTAGCAGTGGGACCACTGAGGCTATTTAAAAAAACATCATAATATGTAGGGTAGATTCAAAAAGTTTCTAGGATGGAGGGTAGTTTTGGAAATTGGTAGATATCAGTTCAAGCACCTGTAAAGTGTATTTTGTGGTAAAACAGGTAGTTTAATCCACTAACCTCAAGTCCCCCCACCCCCCATTCCCCTTGGTAAGCTTCTTGTTCTGTTTGGCTCCGCCGGCGACCACGGTGGCGGCCACGCGCGACGGGAACAGGTACTGCTTCGCGTTCTGGAGCAGTTTCTGCACCTTGCTGATCACCGTCGACGCGTTGCAGTTCGACTTCTTGTGATGGAAGCCGCTGGGAAACACGAGTATAATAATATAAAATTGTCAGTCATAGGAACTGACGATAGAAGTGAAAACTTATAACTCAGAATTTGATAGCTTACCTTGGAAACTACACGGGTGTAACCGGAGGGTGTGGCCTGGTCATCATGACATGTCCATCTAGAAATGCATCAGCATTTCCTATTGGCTGACGTACTTCTAGATGGCCATGCCATGATGGCCAGGCCACGCCCTTTCAACATTTCCCATTGGCTGACGCATTTCTAAATGCACAATGGCCATGGTCCCGAGTTCACCCGAATATTTCTTATCATACCCGAGCGTGACGCTAGAATTCAATTCACAGCCCACGAAAAATCTGTCTAGGCGCGCCTAAGGAAGTTTTCATTTCAATAAGAGACTTTTGCTAGACGGTTGGATGGGAGATCAGATGCACGGGGGGGTCTTCGACACAGCGCGCATCGTCAGGAGGTTCCTCTCTCTGCAGCCCTAACCACCGGTAGCTTGGACCCTCCCCCGTTGCTGGCGGCACCCTAGTTTTTATAGTGTTTATATTTTATTTATATCTATTGTAAAAAAACTTATGGACTAAGAAAATTAATAAATAAGTGAATAATAATGATATTGTTATGGTCAGAGAATAACAGCCTTTATTATCTGACCATAACAATACATGAATATAAATATTTAACTTAGATGTTCTTTAAACTAGAATATAATAGAAAAGATAATGGTAAAAAAAAAAAAACAACTTATAAAAATACTACAATTCAGCAACCCCTTCTATTACAGGCCAGGTTGTCTTTCGACATAGGTCTCCCCTAATCGAAGACTCAAAAACGAGTATATATCAAGTGAAATATCTGACTCATCTGTGCGCGCGGGCCTATGTGTGGGTAAGCTTGTACATATACAGTTACTTTGTATGCTCGTCACGTTTTGCTCGGACGACGACTGCCGCGCCACTGCCACACAAATGAAAGTTGTATAATTACAAGCGCACGCACACATAGCGCCGCGCGCACAGATGAGTTGAACTATCTGTAATATGATAGAGCACTTTAATGTGGTTCGAGTTACGCTTCTAGTCGTGGCGATCTGGTAGCGCGCAGAACGAGAACTATTGTCAAGTTTACGTGAAAAATGTGGTATGTACCTACAGCTTATATCTGAAAGATTTGTACATGTTTGTAAGGAACATTTTTTTAAAACAAAAAAAATATATAATTACAGGCTGAAACCCACTGAAACACGAAAAGTATACAGGGTTACTGGTAATCAGCCTGCATCCGTTTAAGAGCATGTTGTGTATATTTAAACCAACAACTTTTGTTCTACAACTTTCGTTAAAACTCAATAGATAACCCAAAAAAATTAGTGTTTGTTGCCCTTTTTTGTACTGTTTAGCGACTTTTTAGTGTTTATTCACTTCGCCACATCATTTTTTGTGCGTTAAAGAGCGTAAAAGCTCTTGTTACGAATTGTTACGAAGAGCTCGATGCTTTTGGACCGTGCAAATACATTTTTTATTTATTTTGTAAAAGAAAAAAAACCACAAATTTTTAAAAACTGTAGAACAAAGTTGACGTATTGAACGTACCTAACATCCCCTTAAAAGGATGCAGGCTGATTACCAGTAACCCTGTATATCAAAAATTAAAAGAAAAATAACGACGTAGCGACGTTTTAAAGGTAAGAAAGGTTTATCTCATTAAAAAATAAACTGAAAGTTTTTTTTTTGACAATTCTTCACACACAACACTATCTGACCCCAAACTAAGCAAAGCTTGTACGATGGCGGCCAGATAGCTGATATAATACTCATAAACTTATATAGTTTTAAATACATACTTATTATACATAGAAACACCCAGACACAGTGCAAACATTTGAGTTCATCACACAAATATTTGCACTGGGTGGGAATCGGACCCACGACCCTCGGCTTCGCATGCAGAGATACTACCCACTACTAAGCCACGAGGCCAGTCAAACACACAAACAAATATATCATTTGATCAATAAAAGAGTTAATTCATAAATAAATAACCTTCAATTACTTTATTTTAGAAAAACCAGCAACATTTCTTACCATTCCCCGACGTGGAAGACCCTCGGTCCCTTGCACAGCACCACCTTGAACTTCTCCCGTCCCGGCCGGTTCTGCGACAGCCGGAGTAACGAGTAGTCCCAGTTGTAATCATCGTAGGAGCAGAACAAATCCTGGAAATCACATTTTACATTGTGGGAATTTATTTTATTTTGACATTGACATTTTTATTGAAATGACAAGTTCTTTTTTTGCAGACTGATTTTTCGTGGACTGTGAATTGAATTCTAGTGTCACGTAATCTTCGGGTAAACTCGGGACCATGGCCATTGGCCATCTAGAAATGCGTCACGTTTCTCATTGGCTGCTGACGCATTTCTAGATGGCCATTCTCATGGCCACGCCCTCCGGTTTCACCCGCGTAATTTCCAAAGCAAGCTATCAAATTCTGTGTTACAAGTTTTCACTTCTATCGGCAGTTCCTGTGACTGTCATTTTTTTTATCATTGAGAAATTTTCGCTTAATTGCCATCTCACGTAATGTTAAGCGATGATGCGATCTACGACGAAGTGTGTTTAAGAACTAAGCAATCTTACCTGCAACTCCATAATATTGTTCCATACAGTTCTATTGAAGGCGAACCCCATGTTGTGTAAACTCGAGTGCCACGGGGTTATCTCCACCTAAAACGGGGAAAACGATTACCGACTGGCAACACGTGTAGGGAAAACTTGTGAAATTTACATTCACTTCAAAAAGCATGAGAAACTAACTGAATAAATACTGACAACTTAAAAAAATATTCACATTTAACCGAGAAAAAAATGTTAAAATAACTCTTCAGAAATACGTTTAAATTCTCATACGAAACTTTGAAGAAAAATTGAAAACATAAACTGTACAGATAAAAAATCACACAACAATTAGGTAAGTGAGGAATAATGACGGACAGATTTGACTTAAAAAAAAAAAGTGAATTTTATTTTGATTGTTGAATTCTAATTGGCGACTTATTGATGTTTATAATAACAGTAGGTACATAAAACGTGAAAAGTTAGTATTTTCATTTGATATATTTGGTTAATTCTTCTGGCATCTGATAGCTCAGTTCACAGGAGACGATACTATACTATATATTACATCAATGAATATAATACATTCCATTCACCATAATACACCGTTCATGCATTACTCTAAATTAATAATTAAAACTATATTTACAACATGCAAAACTTTAGTAATATCATTCAACTAAAAACTATTACAAAGAGCCGAAACATGCTAAAACAATTTGGAAGCCATCTATACCCTAGGCTAGGCCCTCATTTATTGATGTCGCCTTTTACAATATATATTATACAGAATTTACCAAGCCTCAAATTGCATTAGACTAGGATCTAGACTGTCTTATACCTTTTAGTTAAGATACTTGAGAGCTACCACGATTGTTTGGTATAAAATGACGTAACAACATTTTTTAGCTAACCTGTAGCAACGGTAATGGTAATCGTTAGCAATGATCGAAAATTAGATGTGGCAACACTTTTTGCAGTCTATTAGTCTTCTGTTTACCATGAGCGGTCGCGACGCGAGGAGCGCACGCTCCCCCTTTTTCATTCCCACTGTTTTTTTTGCTTCGCACGGTTGCGACAAGTGGACGCGAGTTTCTCAGCGCGAATATTATTTATACAGTATTGTAACTCAGGCGTATCTTTGAAATAAATGCCTACAGCCGCGCGGTACGTAAACATACGATAGGGCTGCCCGCCTCCAGAATTTTAATTACATTTGCGTACTTTGTGTTTCCATTTAGTTTTGTTATTGTAATTTTTTTTTTTATATAAACAAATAAAATACTTTGTGAATTGAATAATAAATAAAAGTGAACGATAAAAATGCGTGTTGTTTTTTGATTGGTAGACTAAATTAAAAGCCTTGTTTATGTTTGAAACATATTTGCGCTTCGACGGAGACGTACGAAATGCTTATTATTAAATTTTAAAGTATCAAAGATCCGCATTCTAATTTAAAGCTAAATTTTAATTGTTTTGCACAATATATTCTACTCGTCATATTAAATATGTACTTGAACTTATTTTTTGTGAAAAAACTCGCGTGGTTATTGTTAAGAAAACAACACACCGCCTTTTCGCCACTGCGGCACAATTGCGACTGTCTGCATACCGAGCGCATGCCGAGATCAAGGCACGTAGGTAGGTTTAATCCGTTTGTAGTATGAAGTAGGAATACTGTATAGATAATATTACCGTAGTGCTACGTTCCTTCACACACAAGCAAGCGACAGTAAGTCGTGGTGGACCGCATCGCTAGGGCTGTCGCGTCTTCTGAGGGCTCCCAAAGTTTTACCTGTATTTTAAGTTTTAGCATATCTCGTTCTATGTCGTTATGTTACAAGCACACACCACCTCTAAATACATTTGAATTATAAATATGATTCAGAATTATGTGCACGCTACGAAAAATTATACTACTATAATTATTTATTTCACTATTTGGTTGTAAAAACTAATAATTATTAGTTTTTTTAGATGTTTTGGTTTCAATGACATTTTAGACGCGCAATTATAGCCTTTCCTTTATTTACCATATTCCTTAAATCCTTAACAGTAGTACAAACTAAATAGGATTATTTTTCGTAGCTTGGGCAAATTAAAATCTATACAAAATACGAGCATACTACAGCTATTTACAGAGCTCTTAAATAGTGAAAATCTTTTTTTATGTATTTTAAGATGAC
Organism: Ectropis crepuscularia; assembly: GCA_963693475.1. Taxonomy (NCBI): domain Eukaryota; kingdom Metazoa; phylum Arthropoda; class Insecta; order Lepidoptera; family Geometridae; genus Ectropis; species Ectropis crepuscularia. The sequence continues at coordinate 17,008,973 of OY856364.1, forward strand.
AAACGAGGTACTCGCGTGTGATAAGGTCGGTCCAGATCGATTAAAGTTTCAACCGCAATTTGCGGCCTTTTTCAAAGAGAGTGCGCAAGCGCTTCTCCTGTGGCATAGGGTGTAAACTGCAGTATTACGAAACTCAAACCAGCACCTACCATATCATATCACACAAAAGTAACCTACCTATTAAAAAAATAAAATTGTGTATCATCCAGTTTCATAGCAAACCTAAAAAAAATCACCGTAAAGATGTAAATATCCTCAGTTTTCAATCGAACTACGCTAGATTATAAACTAATCTAACCAACCGTAGGATTATAATACCACATTTTTGTCAGTTATTCTACCGTTCATCAGTAATGTGAAAACATCACTGTTTTCCATTTTGAAGGGTAACGTTTCCAGTGAAATTAAAGGGCATAGAGATGAAACATGTTAAATCTCTGATTTTGACGCTTCATGTTCCAATAGCTGCGTGTCACTGTACTTCTCCTACTCTACTACCTTCTCCTTACTCTATGGTCTATACTATAAAAAAATCTTACGCATTTTATTACGAACTGAGGGCGTCTACAATTTTACGGCGACATATACAGGGTACAGGGTTACTGGTAATCAGCCCGCATCCATTTAAGACCTGAATGTTTAAACAAACAATACACAAGTATTGTTGACTACAACTCTTGTCAAAACTCAATAGGTACATATCCTAAAAAATAATTGTTTTGATTTTTCTTGCCTTTTTTAGCACTGTTTAGCTAAATTGGCATCTTTTATTGAACTTCATTTATCGACCGTTTTAACGCGCGTGAGAGTGAACATAGAGCGCGCGTTCTATTGCAAGTTGATATTTATAATTCATGTAATTAACATACCTTTAAGATGATGCAGGCTAATTACCAATAACCCTGTATAATCCATGACAGGTGAGAAAAGGTTGACTATACATGACATGCTAACACCATGCAAGGCATGCTTTAGCCATGACAAAATGTACTACTACGTTCACAGTATACTAAGGAGAGTAATTATTCATCATGAACGGCCCTTCGAACGACCAAAACGGATATGTCTTTCCTATTTTATTGATGTCTCTCTAAATTCAAGCGACATAGCTAGTGGATTTTCATCGGATACATTTCGGCGAGTGTGCACTGATCTGCACGCTCTAATATCACATTTGTCAGTTTTTTTTTCTATCGAACTGCTCGTAGCTCGGTAATGCAACATCGTTTCAAGATCGACGTTCCAAATACTCGAACGAATAAGACTTTTGTGATAAGAATATCTGGCCTGTGGAGCGCGTTGCCTGAGTGGGGTTTCCCGATTTTTGTTTAGACTGTGTGTCTTTATATAGGTATAATAATAATATACACAAGGAACAACCTAGCATCCCAGAAGGTGGTCTATAGGCCTAGCGAATAGGATCTAGCACCGCCGCTTTGCAGTAGCCGGTGTGTATAGTTGTATAGTTAATATTATCCTAGTTTTGATATTTTTTTATCTAATGTCTTAAAAATCGCAGTTTAGTATTCACATTCCGTTATAACAAATTCAACAGTGAACAACGTACAACATCAATTGTGAACTTTATTTCAAGGGCGTCATGTTTGAAAATCGTTCGACTGATTCGTTGATCACAATACGGCCATCCTGACTTCTGTTTGTCCTATATCGGTATATTTTGACTAAGTTGTTTTTACTAAACATAAAATATAGCCCGTGACTAGGTATCTGAAGAACTGTTTAAAAGAGAATCTATAGTTTTCAAATGGCGTCAAATAAATTACTATTTTGTTGACATTTGTTAACAAGTTAATATATTAATCAAATTCACCAATCCGCCCTTAGCCAGCGTGGTGGATTATGACCTTGATTATCCTTGCGAGAGAAGGAGAGTGAGCTGTTTATGCTAGCATTTGATGAAAAAATGGAACCTTTTAAGATGATATTTAAATTTCGTTGAAAAAATCATGATACATGTCACCTATCTAATGATTCACATTATTTTAACACACTTTGCCCTAATCTCAGGTTTTATCAATGTCAGTTGGGCTGATGACGTGTATTTTGTAAAACTGACATTTTTGATATTTGTTTGACTAGATATGTTTTTGATTTACTATAACACATCATTACATCTAAACAGATGCAACATGTGAGATTTTGCACATCTGGTATGTCATCATCAGCCAGCCCAAGACCGTCCTTCGCTATCTTGAAGAACTCGGGTGATTTAAGTAGGAAAAGCACAATGCATCTCTTGCGGGACGTCACGTCATAGCCAGCATAGTCTTGCATAATATATAGTGCCATAATGAAACTTATGCATAGTTTTTTGGCATAATGTGTTTTAAGCATAACAATCTATTGTACTACATTCGATTCGACTATTGATGAGACGCATAATAGTCTTTAGGGATATTGATGAGACGCATAATAGTCTTTCGACATTTTTTATTTATTTGTTGTGCTACTAAATATAGACCCAGATAACATAGAACCCAGATCCGACTCAGAGCACCCCGACTCAATCTAATCTTGTCGCTATTACCCCAAGAGTGTATATAAAAAATGCGGGAGCCCACCCGGAGTCAAAAAGTGCATAATTTTTAGGTCGTCGCCGTCTGCTTTTGCCGTTTGCTTTTCTCAATGTGTGCCTTTAAACATTATACTAAGTTATCTTTATGGTATATATGGCTATGTGTTTAAACATTATGGTAAGTTATCGTTATGCTGTATATGGTTATGCTAGTAAACATTATGCGAAAACAGTTATGCGTTTAGTTGTTATAGTAAATTATCGTTAGTCCTAAAAACGTTATGCCTTCTTAAATTAGTACAAAAATTGTTATGCTACCACATATAGACCCAAACCGGGTTCTTCTAAAAAAAATACTCGCGCGGAAAACGCGAAAGACTTTCAAACATGCCAGCCCTAGTATCGTAAGTAGAAAATACCTTTGCCCAGTATCGTCTTCGGACCACCTGGGAACGAGGTATGTTATTATTAAATGATATACATTTTTTTAACAAAATGAAGGATTACTGACAAAAAAAACACGTCTATCCCGCGTCGCGTCTCACGTCTTAATGAACTGGTGACGGTTTGACAGCTACCCCCCTCCACTCGTGTTATACTGACTCAACGTATTATATCTGCATAATAGCACAGTATAAAGAAATACTACTAGAAGTTAATCGCCTTTGATCTTGGGAGAAACGCCGATAATGTCTAGACACGGGTAGGGTTGTCGCAATTTAAAAAACGTGGCACCAAAATAAAATTAAAACATTCGGAAGACGTCAGCCCTGAGCCGCGCTCCTGCAATACTAACATTGTAATGTAGGCAATGCGGGAGCGCGCTTCCCGCGTCTCACCCCACACGATTGCCCCGTCTAGACGGCTTCGTCGAACGACTGTACGATTTAATAGACTGTGATAATGGTTCACAACTATTTGACCCATATATGGGACTAGTGTCATATTAGCTGGCGGTGGTACGTTCTATGCTATTGTATATAAGGGTTATTTTAACTTAAAGTAATTTGCATTCTGAAACAATGATATTGTGGATTGTATACTCTGCCGTCACCACGAAGTATGTTCAGACTTTCAGACCGCTTTTACAATATAAAGGTATATTTTATATATCCAAGCACCATTATCAAGCAGTATTGATAGCATTTCAATGTTTTAAGGTTATACAGCGCCATCTAGTCATATGTATAAAAATAACTCTACATAATATTAGTGTTAAAAATAAAAATATAACATTACAGAATAAGTAATAAGCGAAATAACAAAACTTTGTCATATTCTAAAAAAAGTCGCATCAAAGGTGATTTAGGAATGAACTGTCAAACAAAATTGAACCTTATTACGATTAGCATAAGGACAAAACTTAATTGGTCCAATTTGACAAATATATCCTAGATACTTTTAAAGCGACTTTTTGTTAAATCATTTAAAAAATCTAGCAATATGTTAAGTTTAAGTCGTACATAAATTTAAGACCATATTCCATACGTAATAAGCATCTATCAGACATCTAACGCCGCCATGCTGGATTGCAAAGCTTTACCGTGCAGTGCACGATGACCCCTCTCCTGGAGTTTCATTGGCCTAAGTATGAATAGCTGGTAAAAGTTATCGTCACGTGACGGTAGCAAAATATCTGACTAATTCATTATTGAAACACTGTACTTAATCACAATCCTAAAAATTATGATTAATTAGCTTTAAATTACCAGTACTAGAACCAGTTCATTCTCGTAAAATTACACAAAACTAAAAGCACAATTTTTTTTTAAGATACAGTGACATCGTAAGCTAATCGTGCGGTAAGTAAGTAACACGCTTGTGAAACTGAAGAGATCTGGACGTCTACTCTAATTCAACGAAAACGTAATTTCGAAATAGACTCGCGACATTCCTACTCCGGTTCTACTTCGATACGTCGTTTTGTTCGTTTAAATGTTCTAAGCCTACTCTAATTAGAGTAGGCTTTGAACATTTAAACGTCAAACAATGTTCGATCGGACGAAGCGAAGTAGAATCGGAGTACATTTCGGAGAGTGCGCGACTGATCTGCATAACTTAATACCACCTTGCCCCTTTTTCTATCGGACTGCTCGTAGCTCGAGAAAACGACATCGTTTCATGGTTGATGTTCCAAAGACACGAACAAAGAGGTTTGACTCTACTTTTGTGATAAGAACGTCTAGGCTGTGGAATGAGCTACCAGAGTGGATTTTTCCTGATAGTTATAATCTTGGTGTCTTCAAGTCGAGAGTGAATCGGTTTCTTCTAGGTAAGCACGTTTCATCGTAGGCCGCATCGTCGCTTAACAACAGGCGAGATGGCGGTCAAGTGTAAATATATTCAAGTAAAAAAAAAAAAAAAAGTTGGAAAGTCGCGAGTTTATTTCGAAATTACGTTTTTCGTAGAAACAGAGTAGACGTTCAGATCGCTATCGACAAATGTTTAAAAAGCTTGTTAAAGTCACGTGACGAGTACTTTCTCGCTTCGTATCAGCTCTGAGGTCTGGCGTAATAGGATGCGCAGTAGATGAGTTTAGCAGATAAATTGTACCTATATATATTTACATGCGTACAATTCGGTGTGTAAGTACTAGTATAATATAAGTACCTACTAGCAGTGCCCCACGATTTTACCCGAGAAGATCCCGTTATTTTACAGCGACATATGTATTAATTAGTTTATGTGCTATGCGAAATTATAATCTATCTGTTTTCTAAATTTCAACCCGATTAGTTTAGGTGGTCTGATATTGAGCAACACACGTTCACCCATCTTTCTGTTTTAAACCTATTAAAATTATTTAAATACAGTACCTAGTCTAGAATCATACAATACGCGAGGAGAGAGACATTCTCGTAACATACGCAACGCGGACAAGCTGGATGTTGTACCACACTCTCTCACGAGGTCACGGAAGTTAACTGACATTATGGGACTGGAAGTTTATAACACTCTTCCCAAAATAGTTATATCTGCCCCAAGTTTCGGCAGCTTCAAAAACAGATTATAAAGTGCTGGCTTATCGATCAAACTATTTATAGTTACAGCGAATTTTTAGAGAGTGATGGCAAAGTTCCTATAAAGATGTGAAAAAATTGACATTTATCAGTACAATTGTATTTGAAACATATTTGTTATACTCGTATAATGCTTGACAGTTTTCTGTACGATAATTAATAATTGTTATTATAATACAATGAAATGTTAATTTCAAACTTTGAAAATGTATACAATTTCTAAGCCCTTTCTTTTGTTTAATTTTTTTATTAATTGACGTGTAAATTGTACATTTATCAATAAAGAACTTTGACTTTGTACAAAGTTTTGATGTTACGATGTTTGTTGCTCAATCACGTCTCAACGTCTGCATGGATCGGGTTTAAATTCTGAATATTATGGTCTGGAATAACACGTAACGGTTTTTTATCTCGAAAAAATAACTGCGCGAGTAAACCCGCAGGAAATTCCTAGTGATATTATAAACGTTTGGATGTTTGTTGCTCGATCACGTTGAAAGAGCTAAACTGAAATTTGTATCTTCGATATACTTTTATAGGCTGGAATAGCAAATAGGCTACTTTCGATCTCGAAAAATGCACAGTACTTTAGAAACTCGTCTTTTTCAACATTCCACTCGGAGAAAGTCGCGGACAAATGCTAGTAGTTAAACAAAATACGTTACACACCGAACTGACGTGCTACTTTTATACATAGTTAAGTATTCGAGGCATTCACTAATTATAGAGATGCATAAAGCTACCTACACCACAGATATATAGATAAATAGATGAAGTAATTAAGTTACTTCAAACTGTTCAAAAGGTTTGGATAGCTTTTAAGTATTTCATTGAAAATCGAATTAAATAAAAATAATTTTAATATATTAGTTATTCCAATTAGTTATAGTTAATTAAAATGTTGTATAAAATTAAATTAGCTGCTGAGGTGTATATGTATATTAAAGAGCTGCTTTATGTATGCAGTAGTAATTTGACTTTACTTAAACAACAATATTTCACATTTCATTTAAAAGCATCATCTATTTATTCATATATCTGTGGACGATCACATAGTAACCTTAGAGCCATGCCTGAAACTAATTCGAATATTATTCGATTAACCTTTTGCGTGTTCGAGTAGAGATTAGGATAAACTTGGAAGTTCCAAGCTTGTGTGTCCTGCATTCTACGGCGTCGTTCTTCGTTGGCCGCTTTCACTTGCTGTATGTAGTTCAGGGTTAACTGCTTCTTGCGCTGTTCAGGGGCAATAGGCGACAGCGAATAATAATTATTCGATTTATTAAACACTCGATTTTAAATACACATGAATAGTAAAAATCATTCTTGAAAATCATTACAGAGTTTACGGATGTAGTAATCAATTTCGAAATTAATAAACGATTCGAACAAAATAATCGAATACATTATTTTCAGTCAGCACTTGTTAACATTACATATATTCTAACTGATGACCCACAAAACAGCTGTCAACTTAATGACAATTAATATTAAGTTTTTTTTTGTAAATTGTCCGCAAAGTTGATGAAACATTTAAATATTTAAAAGCGCGCACATGGAAAGCTTACTATTGAAAACTGAGACGAACGATTGCGAAGAATTCAAATAATGACAATCGAATAAGTCCAAATTCAATTGAAACCTTGTTAGTAGCTGATATCTAAGCTAATCAACAAGATACAGTAGATTACTTGCAACTTTATTATTTGGTAAAAAAGGTATTAAGAATTTATTAGTCACATTCGAATCTAATTGCCAATTCGAATAGTATATAATATTTTTAACACAATAACTCATCTCTATGACTCATAAAATAATGAAGCTGTAGTTTTACTATGTGGGTACTTTTAAATATTATTACTGGTATATTATAAATATGTAGATACATTTTAATTAAAAATCGCGTCTATTAAAAATTACTGCTAAGATATTCCTGTATTTGTTACACTTACTGCTATAATTTTTTCGAATGTGTCTTTAGAACGACGTATTTTTAGACTGCAAAACAAAACTGTGATTTGCTCATTTCGCTCACCGTGTTATAACCGACCAGTCGCTGTTATCAGCCAATCACCACACAAAGTTAACCCAATTTCAGTCACATTTAGTATTTCGCTCAATTCGCTCATGTCGCTCACCTCGTTATGATCGATCGTTCACTGTTACCAACCAATCAACACACAAAGTTAACCCAATTTCAGTCTAATTTAGTATTTCGCTCAATTCGCTCATGTCGCTCACCTCGTTATGATCGATCATTCACTGTTACCAACCAATCACCACACAAATCACTCACATTTTGAACGTTAACCGTGTTATAATCGATCATCCATTGTTATCGACCAACCACCACTGAAATTTGACTCAATTTCGCATACATTTTGTAATTAACTCATCTTTCTCACATTTAGTATCTCGCTCATTTCGCTCACCTCGTTACAATCATTAATCTACTGTTACCAACCAATTACTGCACAAATTTAACCCAATTTCGGTTACATTTAGTATTTCGCTAAAATCGCTCATTCCGCTCACCTTGTTACAATCATTCATCTTCTCTTACCAGCCAACCACCACTCAAATTTAGTCCAATTTCATTCAAATTTAGCATCTCGCTCATTTCGCTCACCTTGTCCCCGTTGAGGTGGTACTGGTACGTCTTGAGGTAGGTCCCCAGGCAGAGGATCTCGCACTGTGGACAGCTCCTGTCAGCCGTCGTAGGTAACATGTTCAACAAGTAGACTGACCGTCCGCTACCATCACTCTAATTTAACCTAATTTCAATTACATTTCTCAGGTTTCTCATTTCGTTTTAATCGATTACCCACTGTTATTAACAAATCACGACACTTCATCCCGATTTCACTCACATTCAGCACTTCGCTCATTCTGCTCAACTTGTTACAATCGACTATCCTCTGCTACCAACCAATTACTGTATAAATTTAACCCAATTTCGGTCACATTTAGTATTTCGCTCAATTCGCTCATTCCGCTCACCTTGTTACAATCATTCATTTACTCTTACCAGCCAACCACCACACAAATTTGACCCAATTTCGATCAAATTTAGCATTTCGCTCATCCCGCTCACCTTGTCCCCGTTGAGGTGGTACTGGTAGGTCTTGAGATAGGTCCCCAGGCAGAGGATCTCACATTGGGGACAGCTCCTGTCAGCCGTCGTCCTCAACATGTTCAACATGTAGATAAAGTCTTCGGAGACGTAGTGGTCTTCCTCTAGGAATACCACCATACCTGGAAATATGGATAGAGAGATAAACCCTTTATGAAACAAAAACTTTTTTAGAGAAAAAAAAAACAAAAAAATAACCTTAAACCCAAAAATTTAACTTGGCGGCATTACCGATTGCGTTTTAATGTATTCATATGTTATTTTTAAGTTTTTGACTTTGTAAATCATCAACAATATGGATTGTAATATCTGAAAATAAATGAATGAATGAATTACCACTAGAAGCGACCTCTTCCAGGCAACAGTTGTATGGAAAAGGATTACAAAATAAAGGAAAACGGAAAACTTTTTTTTTAATTTTTTTTTGTTTTATGTCGAAATAAAGGCCTGTTCAAGAAGAAGCCATTCAACATTCTCAATTTTTATGGAAATATAACTGCCAAAATAAAAATAAGAAAATTGGCAGTCTAAAAAAGGGACTAGGGGGTAAATAGGGACTGCCTATAGAAGATAGATATAACTCAGAATTTCATACTCATTTTGGAAAATACGCGGGTGAAACCGGAGGGGACTGCTAGCCTGGAATGAATCTTCAAAGCGTTGTCGTCTAAATAGGTCTACTAAGCTAACCATGGCCACCTAGTCTAGATGGCCATGGTTAGATGTGTAAATGTATGGTAACCATGGCAACACGCCATTGCTAAATTATTTCTAGATGGCCATGGTCCCGAGTTTACCCGACGATTTCTCTCATTCACGCGCGTGATTCAATTCACAGCCCACGAATATGTGTGTGGAGCACTAAAAGAAGTTTTCACTTCAAAAATCCACAAAAAACTCGACAGCAAAGTTAAGATTGTTGGTTTTCGTCACTTTGTTTATTATATTATAGATAGTGCAATCCACGAAGACGCGCCCCACCAATTTTCGTTTCCACCAATCGCGTTTGCTCCGAGCGTCAGTCGCGAACCATTCACCAGTCACTGTAGTGTGCGTGTGCATTCATAGGTAATTAGTGTGTACCGATAACACTCAAACATTGACGGAAGCTTGCACACATCCTACTATCCTACTAATATTATAAATGTGAATGTTCGGATGTTTGTTGCTCAATCACGTCCTAACGTATGAACGGATCGGGCTGAAATTTGGAACACAGATAGATTATAGTCTGGAAGAACACATACTTTTTATCCCGGAAAACAACAGGAACAACGGGAACGGGAACTTCGCGTGTAACACCGCGGGGCGCTGCTAGTATAATATAAACGGTTAGGAGGAATGGTGGGGCGCGTCTTCGTGGATTGCACTGTCTGTACACGGCGGTGTCTCAAGCATGTCGCGTTAAAGGAAGTATTAATTCCTTACCAGTGTGCGTGGCCGTGTAGCTCAGCTGATTAAATATCCTATTCGCTTTCCACCACCAGTGGTGTTTGGTCTGAGTGTACTTCGCTTCTCTGTAGTGCCCGTGCAGGTCCGGGTGCTGGGCGTTGTTGCATTTCAGCTTGTATGCCCTGGGGATAAAGTTGACATTTGATTGACACCATGTGTGAATATCCGTTGGGTGAAGACTTGTTGAATTTTCGTTTATATGCCTCGGGGATAAAAGAGTACTAACGTTCATACTTGATTGCTTAGTTTGGGGTCGGACCGTGTTGTGTGCGAATTGTCCACCAATATTTCTTTATTTATTTATTACTAGCTTTTGCCCGCGGCTTCGCTCGTGTTTTGTAAGTCGTTGGCGTAAACCCTAAGCGTTTCTGTGAATTTTTGGTCCCCTATTTCACCCCCTTGGGTATGGATTTTTTCATAAATTCTTCCTTAGTAGATCTATACATCATAGAAGGAATACTTACGTGAAATATTAAGTTTCTAGCCCTAAGGGTTGGCCCTGTGCGTTTATGCAAAACTTTCATCCCCTATTTCACCCTCTTAGGGGTTGAATTTCGCAAAACCCCGTATTAGCGAGCGCCTACGTGCTAAAAGAGACCTACATGCAAAATTTCAGATTTATAGCATTTGTAGTTTCTGAGATTCCTTGATGAGTGACCTTTCGCTTTTATATAAATAAATATATAGAATATAGATAATATAGATTGGCATCCTATGCGAGTTACTGTAATGGTCGGGTGGGGAGTGTTGTTGCATTTCCAGTTCTATGCTCTGGAAATAAAGCCGAAATTTCACTGGTAGGCTACAATAGCCGCTGAACTGGTGTGCGGAGAGCGTTTTTGCAATATAGTTTATAAGTTATGGGGATAGAGTGGAAATTAGATTGGGAATACAAAAAATAGTAAAAACCAACTTACTGTTCTTTCTTAGCGTCCCGAGGGCAGTCGTTGGGATCCATTCCCGGGAACTCATTGGGGTGGGTTTGTATTGAGTAAGGGTAGAATATCTGCATCACCTGAGGATCAGACAAACAAACAAAATAAATAAATTAAATACTAAGACAAATTATAGCTACGGACAACCTCGACCAAGTCACTCAGTCGGATTGAGTGACTGGGGGACGGATAATTTATTTTTTATAATGTAAAGAGTGACGATAGAGTCCCCCTGGGGAAGTACCATACCTTTGCCAGTTATTCCACCGACAAGAAGTAATTGTTCCGTGTACAAACGTGTTCCGGTTTGAAGGTCAATGTTTCCAGTGAAATTACAGGTATACATAGAGATAAAACGTTGTATATCTATGGGCGACGAGCGCAGTGCAGGTCCAGGTTTGACTCGTGATGCCTGATTTGGACTCTTCATGTTTCAATAGCTGCGTGTCATTGTGCTGTTATGTGCTGTTGCTTACCATCACATGTCCTGCTCGTCTCGTCACTCTATAATATAAAAAAATAAAGTGGCCAAGTGCGAGTTGGACTCGCCCATGAAGGGTTCCGTTGCAGCAAGTAACATAATATACATAGTACACATAGTTCTTGTAGTTCGTTGTAACTTTGGTCGAAGTTTCAATAATAGTATATTTATGACGTACTAAAAAAAAACTACTCATCAGATCGAGTTCAAACTAATTTTCGTTGGTAGTTTACATGGTAATGTACATCATATTTTTTTTTTAGATTTTTCATTCTCTTACTTTAGAAGTTAGAGGGGGGGTACACACATTTTACCACTTTGGAAGTGTCTCTTGCGCAAATTATTCAGTGTAGACGAAAATGATTTTAGAAACCTCAACATCATTTTTGAAGACCTATCGATAGATATCCCACACGTGTAGGTTTGACGAAAAAAAAATTTTTGAGTTTCAGTTCTCAGTATGGGGGGCAACCCTAATTTTTCTTTATTTAATTTTTTTTGTTCAAATCTTAGTGCGGTTCACAGAATACATCTACTTACCAAGTTTCAATAGTGTAGTTCTCATAGTTTCGGCAAAAAGTGGCTGTGACATACGGACGGACAGACAGACAGACAGACAGACAGACATGACGAATCTATAAGGGTTCCGTTTTTACGTTTTACGGAACCCTAAAAACTAACACCCTCACGCATGCACGCTCTTTCTTTCTTACATACTCACATTCATGCACGCACGCACGCACCCCCTATTCCTCTCTCTCTCTCACACACACAGAAAAAGAGAGAGAGAGAGTAATTTCTATAAAAACGAAAAAAAATATTTCACATTTCACAATACATACAATTTTACAGTACATTGGGGAGACCTTTTAAGCAAACATATGCCTGTATCAGGATACCCGTTCTTCCAAATCTTAGTATGTACATACATTTTTTGTTTTTAACATCAAAGTTAATAAAACAAAAACAATGAGTTACCTTAGTGTCACACACACAGAGAGAGACAGGCAGAAAGTCGTAATTTGAGTCAGACATTAAAAAACAAAAAAATTGTCAGTCATAGGAACTGCCAATAGAAGTGAAAACTTATAACTCAGAATTTGATAGCTTACCTTGGAAACTACACGAGTGTAACCGGAGGGCGTGGTCTCGCCATCTTGGCATGACCACCTAGATATGCGTCAGCATTTCCCATTGGCTGATGCGTTTCTAGATGGCCATGCCATGATGGCGTGTCCACGCCCTTTCAGCATTTCCCATCGGCTGACGTATTTCTAGATGGCCAATAGCCATGGTCCCGAGTTTACCCCAAGCTTTCTTATCATACCCGAGCGTGACGAACGAATTCAATTCACAGCCCACGAAAAATCTGTCTAGGCGCGCCTAAAGAAGTTTTCACTTAAAAAAAAAGGGTTGTCTGTAAAGTCGGTTTACTAACGGTAGTTGAACGTGACAACGTCTTAAGAAAATACTGATGGAATGGTACTGACGACGTCATGCAGCGAGGTAACGGCGGTAACGGCACATGACGTCATGTTTTGCGGGCGTGCAGCCGGCTTCATCGAATTATAAGACGTTGTCACGTCAAAAAAAAACAATGTGTTACCTTAGTGAAGTCGATAGTCCGGACGAGCGAGTTGATCTCCTCGTCGTAGTAGTCGTGCGAGAACACGAGCAGCGCGCGGTCGATGTCGCGCGCCTGCGCCAGCGACACGATCAGGTGACGCAGGTACGTCAGTCGGGTGTGCACCTGCGAGGAGGCAGGACGTGTTTACAGATCACTGTCGACACCGACAAACATAATATGATACAATAGATATAACGACATATAAAAAAAAAATTGGCAGTCATAGGAACTACCGGAAACTACCGGAATTGGCAGAATAGATGGGCAATGGCTGTGGTCCCGAATTGACCCGAAGAGTTCTTATCAAGAATCATCCACCAAGCCCACGAAAAATTTGTCTGCGGCGCGCCTAATGAAGTTTTCACTTCAAAAAGATTATAGAAGCCACATTATTTATGGCACGATCATCTTTAAAATAAAGGTGGCAATACTGGTCTCGGTCACTTTTTACTCGTCATTTTAAAACCACGCGCACCACTGTCTTTTCGAAGTCATGTGCGTAATGTAAACTTAAAACGGTGAAGGAAAACATCGCGAGGAAACCGACATGTACATAGAATCTTTCGAAGTCATGTGTCATCTACCAACCCGCACTGGGCCAGTGAGGTGGACTATGGCCTTGACTGTCTCCTTGCGATAGAAGGCCCCGAATCCCAGCAGTGGGAACATTGGGTTGTTTATGCTTATTCTGAAACTCTACAAACCGTACCCGTTTTTTTTTATTATATATTTATTATTATATATTTCAAACCTCATTTTTACCACAAAGTACAACGACCTCAAAATAACGTTTCTGTCAGTGGCAAATTACGTATCATTGTCAAATCAATATTATTCCTTACGTCATTTGAATTTATACATTGTTGTTGTAATTTAGCGAGTTTCAATTTATTAAAGTACATTTTATTTTATAAAATTAAATAGTTCCAGAAATAATACACAATGAGTGAGGAATCTGACGACATATTGAAGGCAAGTTAGTTTAATCTGTTTCAAAAAACATGCGACGAAAGTATGCGACCCTCGGAAGTGGTTACACATAATGTAAACACTATACAGGAATTAATCACTATCAAAACTATCATTTAAATATAGACTACAGGCCCGTGAACATAAAAATCGCATGAACAAAATTTACGTATTTTTTACCATCCTACGGTTGCCTGGAAGAAATCGCTCTCAGCGATAAGGTCGCCTATTACGACTTTATTCTAGTTTTTTCTGTATTTCTCTTTGTTATTTAAGTGCAATAAAGAGTTTATATATCTATCTATGTAAACATAACGTAAGACGCACTGAAACTCGATGGAGTGACGATATTAGTCAGGCTGAAAGCAGTGGCTGAAAAAGAACCGAGCCGACAGTACAGACAGAACAGTGGCCCGAGGATAGGGCTAAGTGGCGTATCAAGGGAGAAGCTTATGTCCAGCAGTGGATTAGAGTAGACTGATGATGATAGTGTAAGTAGTTCGTATACCTATGTTTGGTATGGTGACTTGGCTCCTGAGGTTACCGTCATGTGGGTGCTAGATATTCTACCTCTACGCAGTAATGTGAAAACATCACTGTATCACGGTTTAAAGGGCAATGGTTCCGGTGAAATTACAGGGCATAGAGATACAACATGGTATGTATCTGGATGACGAGCGCAATGCAGAGCTAGATAATTTCCTAGCCTCGTGGCTTAGTGGGTAGTAGCTCTGCCTGCGAAGCCGAGGGTCGTGGGTTCGATTCCCACCCAGTGCAAATATTTGTGTGATGAATTCAAATGTTTGCACTGTGTCTGGGTGTTTCTATGTATAATAAGTATGTATTTAAAACTATATAAGTATTATATCAGCTATCTGGCCGCCATCATACAAGCATTGCTTAGTTTGGGGTCAGATGGTGTTGTGTGTGAATTGTCCACCAATATTTATTATTTATATAATAATTTGGAGTGTTCATGTTCTAATAGCTGCGTGTCACTGTACTGTTATCAGGTACATGGCCTGCTCTTCTGCCGCCTAACTAAATTTCAAAAACGAGTTTCGATCAGTTTCCAGTCGAATCAGCAGCATAAAAAGTAAAACATGGCACGTACCAAGCAAAAAGCGCGTAAATCCACTGGAGGAAAAGCTCCGCGTAAGCAGTTGGCTACAAAAGCAGCCCGTAAATCTGCTCCCAGCACTGGTGGTGTAAAGAAGCCCCATCGTTATCGTTCTGGTACAGTGGCCCTTCGTGAAATCAGACGTTACCAGAAGTCAACTGAACTGCTCATTCGTAAGCTGCCGTTCCAGCGATTGGTGAGAGAAATCGCCCAGGACTTCAAGACTGACCTTCGTATCCAGTCTGCCGCCATTGGCGCTCTGCAGGAAGCCAGTGAAGCCTACCTTGTCAGCTTATTTGAAGACACAAACTTGTGTGCTATCCACGCCAAGCGTGTCACAATTATGCCGAAAGACATACAACTCGCTCGACGAATCCGTGGCGAGCGTGCTTAAATTATACTTTTAGTATATCGACGTAAATTAAAAATCCTAGATATAATTTCTATACATTGTAATGTTTAACATTCTTTAATCATCTTTAAGAGTACGCCTAAAGCCAGGAAAAAATCAGATTTCACCCGTGCGACGCGTTTCTTAATGTGATGTACATAAAGTCGAGAATAGCATGACACAGTTTGGAGGAAAAATCAATATTTAATCAGGAGTCCATGTTTGACCAAGTTTTATTTAATTACTCAATAACTAATCATAAATTTAAAAAAGTGTTCGGTTACTTTACTAGAACGTACAATTAGGAATTTTATTACCAAAAAATAATGTGGGGTCATCGCTGATAATTTCGAGTACTCGAATTAAAACGGGTTTTTTCGGTGTCATTTTTATTTTTTTATCGTAAAAAACTCTGATCTATTTTTAAAATTCTATTCGGTTATTGTGCTTCTTCTTGATTGTACCCACACGTCAATATTTTTTTTGTCGTAGTTTTTAGTTTCTTAACTTCAGTGAGCGGCGTCGAAAATGTCCTTTTTTCGTTTTCTGGCTTTAGGCGCCCCCTTAAAACACAATTCATTATAGTAAGGAGAAGCTGCAGAATTGGTTTTTTTAACATTCTTATAGTTTAAGTTGGGTTATATGTTTCCGCATTAAAATCTCTTCGATTTATTGATGACATGTAGCGATTGGACCTAAATTTTCGTGTTTGTGGTCTGAAAATGTACTCGTATGTGTAGTTTTGTCTACGGAATATCATAGACATAATTTACCTGTCTGAGGAAATTACAGAAGGAGAACATAAATTTAACTTTGCACTTATTATATTGTGTAATTGTATTACTTTTCGGTGTTAACGTAAAAATAAAAATAAAATGTTAATTTTTGCTTCAGCTTTGGCTTTGCTATCGCTGGCTTTATAATTTCAAACGAAAAAAAAAGGGAGCGCAATATGAGCTCAATAATACAGTTTTAGTAAGGCGGTAGACCCTCTTCTCATCTAAAGGAAGAAATATAACTTCAATAGTATTCTGATTTCAACAGATGATGGATAAGGGCGAGGAGCCGCCCAAGTTGCGGCGGCCGAAGAAGGTCGTCATACCGCGACGGCAGCCATCAGCGGTCATACCACCGCGGACTATAGTCTACAGGACAGCAGACAAGACCACGTGTGCCGAGTGCACGTGTTTCCCTAAAGAAGAGCCTTATAGCAAACCCAAGTAGGTATATTCTACGAAAGAAGTACCTTACAGCAAATCCAAGTGGGCTTAAAGTCCGAAAGACCCTTTATTGGAAACCCGAAGTAGGTATATTATGCGAAAGAAGACCGTTATAGGAAACACACGTAAGTAAATTGTCCGAAAAAACCCTTACAGCAAATTCTTGTTGGCATGATTTCCAAAATTCAGTCTAGTTTAGTTTCTAAAAAAATACTTATAGTAAAAACAATTAGTCCCACAGCCATCAGTGGTGCTACCGCCACGGACTGTCGTCTACAGGACCACAGATTAGACCACGTGTGCCGAGTGCACGTGTTAGAAGAGCCTTATAGCAAGCCCAAGTAGGCTTAAAGTTCGAAAGACTCTTATGAGAAACCTAAAGTAGATATTTTGTACGTATGAGGACCCTATAGCAAGCCCACGTAGGTAACAAAACCCAACGAAACCCAATTTTTGCAAAAAAAGACCTTCATAACTCATAACAACCCATGTCAGAAGGCATGTTTTCCAAAAAAAAACATTAAAAGCCGGGTCACACAGAGGCGATCCGATAGCGATAGCGATCCGATAGCGAGACGATATTTTTTGTAATGTTCGAATTTGTATGCAACCTGACACACAGCAAGCGGGCGCGATCCCATACTCGGTATCGGATCGCTATCGCTATCGGATCGCTATCACTACCGGATCGCCTCTGTGTGACCCGGCCTTAAAGCAAACACTAGTAGATTATTTTTTTAAAGTAGACCTTCACACTAAATTCATGTACACTTTTGTCCAAGCTAAACCCTTATTAGAAAAGGCCTTTATGGCAAATGATGTCCCTTTATGGTTTATATTATAAAAACTTTAGTATTTAAGATAATAGTTGGCTAATTTATTGATCGTTTACAGGCGGCTCCTCCAATGCCAGCAATCCCCTCAGCTCCTGTACGAGCTGGCAGCGGCCGCGGTGGACCGGCTGCCGCGCCCGGCTGCGCTCGGCTGGTGCCAAGAGCGGGTCGCGGCCTGGATGGAGTACGACGTCGGGTTTCCGGAGTACACGGTTCATAATCAGATACTACTTTATTGCTAAAGAAAGTGACATCGTTTCATGGTTGACGTTCCAAAGACTCGGAGTTGTTTGACTCTACTTGTGTGATAAGAACGGTTAGGCTGTGGAATACGTTGCCTGAGTGGGTTGAAACTCTAAGTTTACGGCGATGCGGCTAAGAGTGTGTTGTGCGGCGGAAGACTATAAACTGTGCTCCAAATTTCAACCCTATTAGTTGAACCGTCCCGACGTGCGTATAGTTTAAATAAATAAACAAATATTGGTAGACAATTCACACACAACACCATCTGACCCCAAACTAAGCAGAGCTTGTATGATGGCGGCCAGATAGCTGATATAATACTTATATAGTTTAAAATATATACTTATTGTACATAGAAACACCCAGACACAGTCCAAACATTTTAATTCATCACACAAATATTTGCATTGGGTGGGAAATTGGGAATCGAACCCACGACCCTCGACTTTGCAGGCAGAGCTACTACCAACTAAGCCACGAGGCCAGTCAAGTTAATCTAGTTACTACAGAGTAACAACAAAGTGGGCACCATTGGAGGGACCTCGAGCGAAGGACACGGGGCTCCGCCGCTCAACGAGACAGCTCCTGAGGTATCGCGCGCAGTATTTCAACGTGCTAGGTAATAATAAAAAAAATTGACAGTCATAGGAACTGCCGATAGAAGTGAAAACTTGCTGTTGCCCTGGTACTGGTACCTAGGGGCAAACGCAACTCTTTTATATTTCTGTTGTCCTGGTATCTGGAGATAAACGCTGGGCTGTTGAAGGTAGGTAATCGAAACTCTTTACTGTTTCTGTTGCCCTGGTACCTACCTGGCCGTTTTTACCGAGTTTACCCGAAGATTTCATATCCGATCCGATCCATTATCATATCCAAGCGTGACGATTGATGAATCCATTTCACAGCCCACGAAAATTCTGTCTATAGCGCGCCTAGAGAAGTTTTCACTTCAATAATAGATGGATGACCGGTTCTACTTTTAAGTAGGGAAGGGTCGAAGGAACAAGGCTGGGGTCGCGGGCGAGTGTGAAAGTGTTCCCGTAGCCCTGGCAGACAAGCACACGAACGAATCCTCCCAGGATTTATAGCGGGTAGGCCACCAGAAGTAGAGAATCCCACATATCCCAGCCTACTCTCCAAATAGGGTGGAATTCATAAAGAATTGTCCCTGGGCAAAGTGGGCACCATCGGCTAGTCGACCCCAGGGCTGGCCTGCAACGCGTTGGAAACACAAGGTCGGAGCGTTTAAAAAAGATTGGGCGATGGAAGCTCTGGACCGGACTAAGCGGAGAGAATTAACATAACATAAACACAATTTATTTCGGTACCAAGTAAGTTGTTACAATGTTTTGTGTACCCCCTGCCTTTTGCTTTAGTTCTAGTGACTGTGTTGCAAAAGGCAGTGTCTTTTATCATCATCATCAACAGCCCACTAAATGTTCCCACTGCTGGGACTCGGGGCCTTCTCTCGCAAGGAGAGAGTTAAGGCCATAATCCACCAAGCTGGCCCAGTGCGGGTTGGTGGATGACACATGACTTCGAAAGATTCTAGGTACATGTCGGTTTCCTCACGATGTTTTCCTTCACCGTTTTAAGTTAGCGGCATTACGCACATGACTTCGAAAAGACAGTGGTGCGTGTGGGGTTTGAACCCGGGGTCTCCGGATCGGCAGTCGCCGTTCTCCCGACTAGACCAGCCGTAACTTATCTATACGTGTCTTCTATAAGGCACTAGAATTATTGCAAAATATACACTATTACAATTAACATTTTAAAACATACATATAAATTTGGGGGAGACCTTTACCCAGCAGTGGGACAATTGAGGTTAATTAATAATACCTAGTTTAAGCTAAGCGTTAGTTTGAATCCCGATGTGTTTTCAGTCGTGTATCCTGGACAGCCACATCGACGGCAAGAGGCTGCTGATGCTGGAGGACCCATCCAACCTGCCTCCGATCAACATTCACCGCTTCGATCACATTCAGGTTCCCTTCCTTGCCCAAGCGCCGCGCGGGCGTCATAAGGTCTAAAGTCGCGGTAAACTCACGGCCACATATGACCGGTTGGACAAAAATGTATTAATACAGATTAGTGAGATTAGGCGCGATACCAGCGTCAAATTCTGGGGAGGGTCACCAGTACGCAGTCTACAATTTTTAGGGGGTCACCCTAAAGCTACACGGGGACACCTAATTTTAGGGGGGGGGGGGGGGGGTAGCAATACAACATGTCGAGGAAAATAGACTTTACTAATACCACCTCACGATTTTACCCGCGTAGTTGCCATTTCAGTTGTTTTTCCGCGTGAAAAAATGGTCTGTGTCCTATTATATATTTTGAAGTTTTAGAATTTAATTTATACGATTTTGGGGAGGGGAGACACGACCCCCTCTCATGACATGACATGATGGGGGGGGGGGTCATAGCAACTGCCGATAGAACTGAAAACTCAGAATTTGATAGCTTACATTGGAAACTCGCGGTTGATCTTGATGGCCATCTTGAAATGCGTCAGCATTTCCCATTGGCCGACGCATTTCTGCGAGTTTACCCGAAGATTTCCTATCGTTCCCGAGCGTGACGCTATAATTCAATTCACAGCCCACGAAAAATCTGTGTGTGGTGCGCGAAAAGTTTTCACTTTGAAAACTTGCTTTCATGTAAGTATTTATTTAGACGATATAGTGATAAATTATGAAATTAGGTCTAATGTCTGAATTTTTTTTTAACTATGGTAGTTTCGCACTTGACCACCATCTCGACTGATGTTAAGCGACGATGCGATCTACGATGGATGGAAATTGAGTTTTCGAGAAGTAATTTTTTTTAAAACAAATACACGGGTATATCACGTATAAAATAGTCAGAACAGTCCGACTCGAGTTTCGATCGCGTCCGGCGATCTTCTTTAAGGCAAGTGCGCGCGCATGTTCGAGCTGCGAACATGACTCTCACAAACTGACAAACTCGAGTCGGACTGTTCTGACTATTTTATACGTGAGTTATCTGTGTATTTGTTTAAAATGTGTAATAACCACGTTAGTTTTCATTTTTTTTGGAGAAATTAGATTATTTCAATTTGAGTTACGGGTGACGGGAGTTGTTCTTCTGCAGAAGATAACAGCCAAGGTCCGCGAGCTGTTCTCCACAGACGTGGTGCGGTTCCTGAGGAGTGTGGGTCTCCCGCCCAGGAGGCCCCTGGTCCACGCCACGTGGTTCAAATCCCGCACCGGACCGTCGTGGGGCATCAGGAAGAATTGGACCAGGTATGAACGTAAAATCGAAAAGATCACATAGCATTCAACTTTTTAAAGTGTAACTTCTATGGGCGGGGGTAGACAGATAGGTTATCTTTATTGCACTTACCAAGAAAACAATAATATACGAGAACTTAAAAAATAAAGGTATTTAGTTTTTTTTTAATCCGCCACTGGCCCAATGTCTCAACACTAAACTGTTAGGCCCAATTTTCACGCCGCGGTTTCAAACCGCGATTACGGCCGCGGCGGCTGCGGCACCGCGCCGCGCGACGGTTTTGTTTCAATACTCACGAGACCGCAGATTTTCGCGGTTTCTGCTCCGGAAAGCTACTGCGCAAGAACCGCGCGCAGCGCCGCGGGCTTAAACCGCGTCGTGAGATTTGAATTCAATTTTACATACAAATCTGCCGCGCCCGCACGCGGCCGCGGTTGGCAACCGCGCCGTGAAAACAGGATCTTACCATAACCATTCAGTCAGAATTACTCGTTTCCAAGTTTGCAAATTTTAAACAGTTGATTTAAGTGATGCGTTTTTTTTTCGATTATGACTTTTCAATAGGCTCGATATTCTACTAACTGTATAAACTAGCAGTGTCCCGCGGTTTTGCCTGCGCAGTTCCCATTTCCGTTATTTTCCCGGGATAAAAAGTAGCATATGTGTTCCTCCAGACTATAATCCTGTGTTCCAAATTGCAGCCCGATCCGTTCACACATTACGACGTAATTGATCCAAACTCTAACATTAATGAAAACTTATTTTGGCACGCCACAAACAGATTTTTCGTGGGCTGTGAATTGAATTCTATCGTCACGCTCGGGAACGATAAGAAATCTTCGGGTAAACTCGGGACCATAACCGCGAGTAGTGGTAGGACTCTTAGCAGAGTCCGCCTGGGGAAGTACCACACCTTTGCCAAATATTTTACCGCCAAGCAGTAATGTGCAAACATTACTGTGTTCCGGTTTGAAGGGCAATGATTCCAGAGAAATTACAGGGCTTAGAGACATAATATCTTAGATCTCTGGGTGACGAGCGCAGTGCTAGGTAATGATTTGGGCTATCATGTTCCAATAGCTGCGTGTTACTGTGCTGTTATGTGGCAGGCATGTTGCTTACAACCAGGCACATGATCTGCTCGTCTCGTCACAATATGCTATATAAAAAAAAAACCATTGGTGTTCTAGAAATGCGTCAGCATTTTCCATTGGCCATCTAGAAATGCTGTTTATAATATTAGTTGGAAATAGGATACGAGTGCGAACTAAGCCGGAACGGGCCGGTAGTAAAATCTAAGAATATTTCACGAATAACTTGATTGTCAAATATTGTCTGTTCCCACAGATGCGACGTACTCCGCGCCATGCAGATCGTGATGCCTGAACCCGTGCACAGAGACCACTGGGACCTGGTGTGGTAAGATTCTGACAGACTCTACAAAGAGTCGTTCCATTATCTTATATATAAAATTCTCGTGTCACAGTGTTTGTTTCCTTACTCCTCCGAAACGGCTTTACTGTTTTTACCAAATTTTATATGCATATTCAGTAGGTCTGAGAATCGGTTACTAGCTATTTTTCATACCCCTAAGTATTAGGGGTTGTTCAGTTGTTCACCCCAAACATTTTTTTTTAAATTTTTGGTCAAATTTTTTTGTTTTTATTTTTTTATAATGTGGTGTTAAAAAATACATACAACCCTAAATTTTTACCCTTTTATCACTAATCCCTGTTTTTAGGGTTCCGTAAAACGTAAAAACGGAACCCTTATAGATTCGTCATGTCTGTCTGTCTGTCTGTCTGTCTGTCCGTCCGTATGTCACAGCCACTTTTTGCCGAAACTATGAGAACTACACTGTTGAAACTTGGTAAGTAGATGTATTCTGTGAACCGCATTAAGATTTTTACAAAAGTATAAAAAAAAAAAAAATTAGGGGTGCCCCCCATACTGAGAACTGAAGCTCAAAAATTTTTTTTTCATCAAACCTACACGTGTGGTGTATCTATCGATAGGTCTTAAAAAATGATGTTGAGGTTTCTAATATAATTTTTGTCTACACTGAATAACTTGCGCGAGAGACGCTTCCAAAGTGGTAAAATGTGTGTCCCCCCCCCCTCTAACTTCTAAAGTAAGAGAATGAAAAAACTAAAAAAATATATGATGTACATTACCATGAAAACTACCAACGAAAATTAGTTTGAACTCGATCTGATGAGTAGTTTTTTTTTAGAACGTCATAAATACACTATTATTAAAACTTCGATCAAAGTTACAACGCACTACAAGAACTATGTGTACTATGTATATTATGTTACTTGCTGGAACGGAACCCTTCATGGGCGAGTCCAACTCGCACTTGGCTACTTTTTTTTATAGCCATTTTAGTAATTTAATCATTTGACAGTGAACTCCTAAACGACGGGACCGATTTGAAGGTTTTTTTTTGTGTGTGTATTCGAAGATGGTTTAAATTCACAAATAAGCCCGGCAGATGGCGCTGCAGACAGTGTCTAGGTTATGTCCGAGCGAAGCCGGAACGGGCCGCTAGTAATATGTATTACAATGTATTTATAGATGCCGGCAAACAAGTTGACCCAATGAAGTTATGTCGCCCTGGTATAGGTGCCGGCAAACAAGTTGACCCAATGAAGTTATGTCGCCCTGGTATAGGTGCCGGCAAACAAGTTGACCCAATGAAGTTATGTCGCCCTGGTATAGGTGCCGGCAAACAAGTTGACCCAATGAAGTTATGTCGCCCTGGTATAGGTGCCAGCAAACAAGTTGACCCAATGAAGTTAGCTGCGCAGAAACGTTTTTAAGGTCACATTGGTTGAAGTGTACATTCTCGAACTTTCCCCTTCCACGTCAATTTTGATTCAACTTGTTATATATATACCATGAACGTATAAAAAAAGTCGGACGTAGTCTCGCTAAAACAAAAATTGTGTCTATAGAGTCGGCCTCATATTACGCACGTGTGCGCTGTCACGTACAGGCTGACACGCACACACACAAGTTTGCGCGTGTAATGACCCACTGACGATGACGTATGGAGTTCTCCTCAGTGTAAACATTTAAGATCTTATTGTGATTACCAATTTTCGCAAATTATTAATGAATTTAATTTTTTGCTTACTTTTGCTTATTAGACTACAGGCCCGTGAACAAAATTTACGTAGTAAATGAACCACCAGGAGACCTATTAGACCAAGAGCCCATGCACCCCAGACCTTCGTTATTTTATAAAAGCTGAACGTTTGTCAGAGTATGCTCCCAACACAGTTAAGAACGATGGCCCATGATGAAGTTTGTATCATCCTGGCTTTGGCAGATAAACGGTACTAAAGGTGTACCGATCTAAATTTGTCAAATTATAAAGTCTGATATTTTGGTAATACCTTCAGAATATTATTAAAAATTACACCAATAATTGCTAGACACTTAACATCGTGGTAAGCACTTGCCAGACACCCATGTTGTGTTAATGTTCATGCAATTGTAATTCTACTTTCGCCATAATATGCGCGCTTATTTTTAAACATAATATTTGGGTAACAATTAGCAGCCTAATTATCATAAGCAGCCCACTAAAAGTTCCCACTGCTGGGACTTGGGGCCTTAGAACCATTTCTTTGCCAAAGCCAGGATGACCCAAACTTCATAATGGTCCATCGTTCTTACCTGTGTTAGGAGCATGCGCTGACAAGTTTTCAGCTTTTATAAAATAACGAAGGTCTGGGGTTCACGGGCTCTTGTTCTATATGTAGGATGATAGAAGGGTATAAAGTAATAAGATTCAGCACTATGCCGTCACTTGTAAGCTGTCCAACTGAGTACAGTCGAAGAGCGGGGGGTTACAACCCTCGATCATTTCTCCTTGTCGCATGATTTTCGTACGGCAGGCATTGCGAAATAATGGATTAGGAGAGGTGTAGTGTATATTGAATGGTTCCAGGTATCAGAAGCCAGACATACCTTCGGTCAAATTCGGGAAAATACCAAAAACGAAACTCGCGTCCGACCTCCAGAGCTACGGGAAACCAGACATCGGAATCAAGACCCTGTTGGTGAGATACTCATAATCATACTACTTCATCGAAGTGAAACTTCTTTCCGCGCGCCACAGACAGTTTTTTCGTGGGCTGTGAATTGAGTTCAAGCGTCGTGAATGAAAGAAATCTTGAAACTGAACTGAACTTGAACTCGGGGATGCTTTTTTTTTTTTTAAATAAAGAGTGACGAGACGAGCAGGACATGTGCCTGATGGTAAGCAACATGCCTGCCAGATAACAGCACAGTGACACGCAGCTATTGGAACATGAAGAGCCAAAATCATTACCTAGCACTGCACTGCGCTTGTCACCCAGAGATCTAAGTTGTTATATCTCTAAGCCCTGTAATTTCTCTGGAAACATTGCCCTTCAAACCGGAACATAGTAATGTTTGCACATTACTGCTTGGCGGTAGAATAATTGACAAAGGTGTGGTACTTCCCCAGGCGGAATACATGCTAGCGCATTTCTAGGTGGTCATGGATTCCATGGCATGGCATGGCCATCTAGTCTACATGCCATGCTTAGTTTATTAATTTAGAACTGCTTTGAAGATTTATTTCAAACTAGGAGCGCTCTCCGGTTACACCCGTGTAGTTTCCAAAGTAAGCTATCAAATTCTGAGTTATAAGTTTTCACTTCTATCGGCAGTTCCTATGACTGCCAATTTTTTTTTTCTATTTTAACACGCTTTTATTAACTTGGTTGGTTTTATTTACACTCAACGGCTTTTTGCTAAAAAAAAATATTTTTCGTTAATAACACTATCCTTAATTTATATTTATTTTCTTACTTTTTAGTGGGATTTTCTGAAAAATACCGTAATCCACCACTAAACTAAACTGGGCAAGTGCGGGTTGGTGGATGACACATGATCTCAAAAACATTCTAGGTACATGTCGGTTTCCTATTGCTTATATTATATTTCATTTATACGTATGCATTGTCCGTATGGCAGGTGAACCGTAAGTTCGTCCTGTCGGAGTGTCCCCCGCGGGAGCAGCAGTACATCTGGCTGGAACCGACCCCCTACACGCCCATCAACTTCCCGGAAGAGGAGACGAAGGTCGCCGTCAAGAAACGGTTCCTCATCGAGGAGGTAGTTCCGTTTCACAGGCTGACTTCGCCCTTCTACCGCCTAACTATATCGGCTTTTGCTTTGCTATTTTTTATAGTATAGAGAGACGATCAGGACGTGTGCCTGATTGTAAGCAACATGCCTACCACATAACAGTGACATGCAGCTATTGGAACAGAGTCCAAATCATTACCTAGCAGCACTGCACTGCGCTCGACACCCAGAGATCTAAGATATTATATTTATATCTCTAAGCCCTGTAATTTCTCTGTAAACATTGCCCTTCAAACCGGAACACAGTACTGTTTGCCTATTCCTGCTTGGTGGTAGAATAATTGGCAAAGTGCATCTAAGATATTTTATGTCTAAGCCCTGTAATTTCTCTGTAAACATTGCCCTTCAAACCGGAACACAGTAATGTTTGCACATTACTGCTTGGCGGTAGAATAACTGGCAAAGGTGTGGTACTTCCCCAGGCGGACTCTGCCAAGAGTCCTACTACTACTAATACCTACTCTATTACGGTCTCATTTCATTTCAAGCATGATGACTGAATGGACAGATGACCTCACAAAGGTCGCTGGAAACCGCTGGTTGCAGGTTGCGCGGGACCATTCGTTGTGGAAATCTAGGGGGGAGGCCTATGTTCAGCAGAGGACGTCTTGCGACTGATGATGATGAACACTTCAAGAGGAAAGAAAAGAGAGAGCTATATAGACAGTTCTAGTTAGACGGTAGACCCTGCGGTGCCTTGGTTGGTAGTAGCTCTGCCTGCGAAGCCGAGGGTCGTGGGTTCGATCCCCACCCAGTGCAAATATTTGTGTGATGAATTCAAATGTTTGTACTGTGCCTGGGTGTTTAAAGTCAAAGTTCTGAATTTATAAATGTACAATGAAATTAATTTATAAGTAAATATTCCCAGCGATGGGAATATTTAGCGGGCAGCATTTCCAACTATTTTTTGAAGTGAAAACTTCTTTAGGCGCGCTATAGACAGAATTTTCGTGGGCTGTGAAATGGATTCATCAATCGTCACGCTTGGATATGATAATGGATCGGATCGGATATGAAATCTTCGGGTACACTCGGTAAAAACGGCCAGGTAGGTACCAGCGTAACAGAAACAGTAAAGAGTTTCGAATACCTACCTCCAACAGCCCAGCGTTTATCTCCAGATACCAGGACAACAGAAATATAAAAGAGTTGCGTTTGCCCCTAGGTACCAGTACCAGGGCAACAGAAACAGTAAAGAGTTGCAATATTTTGTACAACTTCGTTCCATCAGAATGACCCTTGACACCTCCCAAGTATTTCGAAGTGAAAACTTATTTTGGCGCGCAAGCGCGCTTTTAGACAGATTTTTCGTGTGAATTGAATTCTAGCGTCACTGGCGTCACGCTCGGGTATGATAAGAAATCTTCGGATAAACTCGGGGCCACGCCCATTGGCCATCTAGAAATGCGTCAGCCAATGGGAAATGCTGTAAGGGCGTGGCCAAACCATCACGGCAAGACCATCTAGAAATGCGTGAGCCAATGAAAAATGCTAACGCATTTCTAGATGGCCATGCCATGATGGTCAGGCCACGCCATCCGGTACACCCGTGTAGTTTCCAAAGTAGGCTTCAAACTCTGAGTTATAAGTTTTCACTTCTATCGGCAGTTCCTATGACTGCCAATTTTTTTTTTAGAATTTAGACTGCCATCTCGCCTGATGTTAAGCGACGATGTGGGCTATGATGGAGTGTATTTATCAAGAACCCGATTCACTCTCGAATTCGAGACACCAAGATTGTAAGCATCGGGAAAAATATCAGGCAACGCATTCCACAGCTTAGACGTTATCATCACAAAAGTAAAATCAAACCTATCTGTTCGTGTCTTTGGAACATCAACCATGAAATGATGTCTACATCGCTACAAACAGTCCGATAGATAAAGGGCAAGTCGGTATTAGATCATGCAGACCACGTTGCACACGCTCCGAAGTGTATCCGATATTATTTATTTATTTCAGGACTCGCGTCTTCTGCCTCGGAAGATAACAACGGAAGGTTTGTCCGGGAAGGACCTGATATTGGCTCGCAGAAAGATGCCGAAACCCAAGTTTTTAGTAATGAAATATTAAAAGAATTTGTATTTGGTAATGTCTTTATTATGTACAAGCATCGCGCGGCGGTTTTACTCGTGTAGTTCCTACCTGCTTATCAAGTAGCAAATCTATAAATATGTTAATAATATTTTGTGAAGCAATCATATCCCTTGTTAGGAAAATTTCGCGGACAGAGAAGTATAAATTTAACCACACTTATATAGGAAAGGAGTGCTGATATTTTTGACGTGATAACGTCTTATAATTCGATGAAGCCGGCTGCACGCCCGCAAAACATGACGTCATGTAACGTTACCGCCATAGAATAGATAATATTTACCACCGTTACCTCGCCTTATTACTTTTCGCACCATCTAGTGAGTGAAATGTGTATTACGTTCAAGGAGTCTGTCCATGTTTTAGAAAAGCGACGATATGAAGTTAAGAACTTGTGCTAGTACAATGATGTACCCAGAGATGGCGCTTTGAACAGCTTTTCTTAAGACGTTGTCACGTTCAACTATCGTCAGTAAACCGACTTTACAAACAACCATTTTTTATTTTTAACATAGACGTGGTCGCTTACTATGGGCCTCAAAAGAATGCTCAAAGTCGCCCAAAGGGCAATGGAAAGAGCCATGCCCGGAGTCTCCCTGCGTGATAGAATCAGAAATGACGAAATCTGCAGAACCAAAGTACCCGACATAGCTCAAAGAATTGCCAAACTTAAATGGCATCGGGCGGAGCACATAGCTCGCAGAACTGAAGACCTCGAACTGAAGGTACTAGAGTGGCGACCATGTACTGGAAGACACAGTATTGGCCTCCCACAAGATGGACCGACGATCTGGTGAAGGTCGCCGGAAATCGTTGGATGCGGGCGCAAGACCAGCCTTTGTGGAGATCTTTGGGGGAGGCCTTCGTCCACGAGTAGACGTCTTTCGTCTAATGTGATGATGATGAAGATATTAGGTATTTTACTGAAGTGAAAACTATTTTTGACGCACCACATACAGATTTTTCGTGGGCTGTGAATTGAGTTCAAGTGTCACGTTGGCAAATGAATAAATCTATATATATAAAAGCGAAAGCATCAAGGAATCTCAGAAACTACAAATGCTAGGAATCTGAAATTTTGCATGGAGATCCCTTTTAGCACGTAGGCGCTCGCTAAGACAGGGTTTTGCGAAATTCAACCCCTACGAGGGTGAAACATGGGATGAACGGTTTTATGAAAATTCGTTATTTTCAAAGTTATCTAATTTTGTATCTAGACACTTGACACGAAGCATTTAAATGTTTGTTCTATCAATTTTGGAATTTCGAACTGTACGGGGGTGAAATTGGGGTTGAAATGGGGGATGAATGTCAACATGGAAGATCCCAACCGTTGAAGATAAAACCATGAAACTCTGAATATAGACACTTGACACGAAGCAATTGAATATTTGTTCTCGCAATTTTGTAATTTCGAACTGTATGGGGATGAAATTGGAATTGAAATGGGGGACGAATGTCTCCAACGTTTTCACACCTTAACAACTGAACGGATTTTGATGAAATTGTTTTATTAAAAGCTGTTTTTAGTGACCGCACATCTGTCTGGGTATAAAAATAGGTACTGCCGGAGTTACCTTAGTATTTATTTCGCGCGGACGAAGTTGCGGGTAACAGCTAGTCTTCGGATAAATTAGATGATCTTGAGCAGGGCTCAACAAAATAAATAAATTTATTAATTCGCTACCTATGTTATCGCGAACACGAATAGAGGGGGAGGAATGAATTGAAAACTTTTAGAAGTGCGGCCCGCTTCGATCTACTCTTTTCATCCACAATTTGGCCCATGGCTGCCATAAGGTTGCTGCCGACCACTGATCTAGATGATATAGGGGGAGGCCTTCGTCCAGCAGTGGACTTGCTTCGGCTGATATGACGGTGTTGTTTGACTCTGTTAAGTGTAGTGTGGAGTTGTTAAGCTAATGTGACTAGAGCTCATCAATCATCCAAGAATTGGAAAAGTATTTGTATGCCAACCATATCAGGCAAAACATGACGACAAGCTAATTTGAAATTTTGTGACCTATTATGTCATGCATTATGTGTGTTTGTAATTTACTCATGTTTTGAACAAATAAATTATCTTTCTTTCTTTCTTTCTGTGTGTTCGCCTCACCTGTATCGCGATGATGATGGTGTCGTTCTGCACGGGCCCGAAGATGTCCTCGTTGTAGATGGTCTGTGCGTCGTTGTACCTCTCGATGGCGCGTCGGATCTCGGAGATGTTCTTCGGGCCGACGCGCTCCGTCGCGTTTGCTGAAATAATAGGTATGTCGTGTGGTCAGAAGGGGTAAGAGTCAGGATGGTACTGGTGGTGTTGGTCCTCTTCAGTAAACATGATATGTTGGCTTCGATGTGGTTCACGAACAAGAACAAATGCGTAGGAACTTTACAAGTGAGTTTAATACAAGGTACCTACTACTCGATGAGACAAGTTTATCAACGAGACGTGAGACAGTTCCCGAACTACGTGGTCACACGACGGCTATCGGAGGAGGAATGTACTCCCTTCCGAAATGTCTTCAAGCAGCCTCGCACGACGTAATAATCCGGACTCTGCCGAAGCGATGACAGCACACCGCTTGCGCCTCGTATTGAAATCCAATACTGTTCGAATGACCTCTTGACAAGTATATTTATATATATATAGTAGACTAGCTGATCCGTGCGCGCGTTGCTACGCCATCTATCGGAAATTGGTCGTACCAATTCAAATTTTGAACAAATTCGGTTACCTTAGGTTCTAATGACGCAAACTTTAAGTTAGACACAAGCTGTCACGCAACGAAAGCTCTCAAAAAGCAAGATTTTCCCCGTTTTTGTTTCATTTTTCATTCATGCTCCGCTCCTGTTGATAGTAGCGTAATGTTAAATAGCCTATAGCCTTTCTCGATAAATGGACTATCCAACAGAAAACGATTTTTTCATTTCGGACCAGAAGTTCCCGAGATCCTAGCGTTCAAACAAACATACAAACAAACAAACAAACTTTTCAGCTTTATAATATTAGTATAGATAGTGAATAATAATTACACATGTTTTATCACCGTTATAAAGTTATTACACACTTTTCACGCATTACGCACATGACTTCGAAAAGACAGTGGTGCGCGACAGACCAGCCGTAACTTGTAAATTATACAGTCTATATATACAGGGTTACTGGTAATCAGCCTGCATACTTTTAACGGGATGATAAGTACATTAAATACGTCAACTTTCGTTCTACAGTTTATAAAAAATCGCTTTTTTTCCCATGTCAAATCTAAAGCATCGAACTTTTCGTAACAAGAGCGCGTGCGCTCTTTAACGCTCGATAAATATCATGCACATTGCACATGCCCTGCTCGTCTAGTCACTCTAATATATAAAAAAAAAATGGTTGTCTGTAAAGTCGGTTTACTGACGATAGAACGTGACAACGTCTTAAGAAATCAGTACGCTGATAGCGCGAGTAGTGATACCGCTCGACTCGGCGGGTGGCGCCCTCAGCGCTCAGCTTCGTCCGCATGGCACGGAAGACGAACTAACGGTAACGGCGGAACGTTACAGTTTTGCGGGCGTGCAGCCGGCTTCATCGAATTATAAGACGTTATCACGTCAAAAAAAATGATATGCCGATGTGAATAAACCCTAAAAAGCCGCTAAACAGTACTAGAGAGGGCAACAAACACTAACTTTTTATGGTATATTTATTGAGTTTCGACAAAAGTTGTTTGTTTAAATATATAGAACATGTCCTTAAACGGAAGCAGGCTGCTGATTACCAGTAACCCTGTATAAGCATCAATTGCTGTTAGTCTCGCTAAAACTCGAGAACGGCTGGACCGATCTGGTTAATGTTTGGTTTTTTATTTATTTTTGGAAGTCCAGGGAAGGTGTAGGTTTATTACTGGTAGGACTTTTGGCAGAGTCCGCCTGAGGAAGTACCTCCCCTGTGCCAGTTATTCTACAGCCAAGCAGTAATGTGCAAACATTACTGTGTTCCGGTTTGAAGGGGGCAATGTTTCCAGAGAAATTACTGGGCTTAGAGATATAACATCTTAGATCTCTGGGTGACGAGCGCAGTGCGGTGCTAGGTAATGATTTGGATTCTTCATGTTTAATTAGCTGTGTGTCACTGTGCTATGGCAGGCATGTTGCTGCTTACCATCAGGCACATGTTCTGCTCGTCTCGTCACTCTGTAATATTAAACAAACAAAAAACGGAAATAAAGTGCTTCAACTCACCGGTGACATTCTTCGGGTGCACGGTGAGGTACTTGTGCAGCTCCGGAGGGACCAGCGCCAGCACCTGCTCCGACGTGTCGTTCGCATTCATCAGCTCTTCTGGAACGGACGACGGTCGCACGTCAACACGGATTCAACTTAAAGATGGTTAGTTCCGGTTTTGCGATAACAGATGGCGCTTTTATAAACTTTTCGTTTTATGATTCAATCCTACTATCCCACTAGTATTTTAGATGTCAATATTTGGATATTTTGTTGCTCGATCAAGCCGTTGCCGTAACGTGTGAACAGATCGAGCTGAAATTTGGAATACAGGTGTGGAACAGGAACAGAAACTACGCGATTAGAATCGCGAGGAGGTTCTGTAATTTTTGACGTGATAACGTCTTATAATTCGGTGAAGCCGGCTGCACGCCCGCAAAACATGACGTCATGTAACGTTACCGTTACCGTTAGTTCGTCGTCCGTGCCATGCGGACGAAGCTGAGCACTGAGGGCGCCACCCGCCGAGTCGAGCGGTATCACTACTCGCGCTATCAGCGTACTGATTTCTTAAGACATTGTCACGTTTAACTATCGTCAGTAAACCGACTTTACAGACAACCATTTTTTTTTTAAATATTGGTGGTCAATTCACACCCAACACCATCTGACCCCAAACTAAGCAGAGCTTGTATGATGGCGGCCAGATAGCTGATTATAATGTTATTTATAAAAAAAAAACTAAAAAAAAAAGTAAGTAAGTAAAACAAATAAGTTATCCAAAATAAAAATCTACTGTAGTTTTTTTTAGTATAGTAAGGTTAGGGTTTTAACTAGATCTTGTAGCTATTTAGCTGCTCCTAAGCATAACAGCTTATGCAGCTTTTTCCATATTCCCCACTGGACCAACGTGGTGGATTATAGCCTTAACTACCTCCTTGTACAAGATATAATGTAATAAGATGTTAGATCCCAGCAGTGGGAACGCTTAGTAGGCTGCTTTTGCGTATGCAAGTGTACACATATATAAAAAAAACAAAAGTTAACAAAGCTCCATCTGTTATCGGATTATGGGAACTAACTACTAATTACCCACAAATAACACGTACCGAGTGCCACCAAGAAGACAATTTCAGAATAAAAATATACCAGGCAAAGATAGTTTTCAATTTCGCCAACGAAAATAATTCATTTTGTTGGTGAAATTCGATAAGCTAAGATTTATGTATACGTATGTAATGTCAAAAATTAATATTTGTTTGTGTGTTATCTAACATATATTTTATATTCTTGCATAATATGTCATTTGACGTACTTATGTAAAAATTAAAAAAAATATGTCAATGACATATTATTTTGCATTTGACATACTAGGACAGACATAGGTAATAATATATTTTGACCCAATTATCAAAAAATCTATTATTCTGAAAATGCCTATAATTTAAATGCACATAAAATACCCATTTATATAATAATGATATCGTTAAAATTAAAAATAATAAAAATTAAAATATGCTCTACATAAGAGCATATTTATTTATAGGAACATTTATAGACTTAACTGTATTATAACATATTAGATAAACATATAGCACATAAAAAACAGAGTTCTAACATGTATTAATCACTTTTGTATAATCACACTAATAATATAAAGCAAAAGTTTGTGTGTGAGTGTGTATGTTTGTTCCCACGTCTATGATGGCTGAACGGATTTTAATGAAATCAAATACGTAATACTTTACTGAATTAACATGTTAAGTGTAAAATCTATACAAATAAATTAAATTGGAGTGTTTATATGTGATATCAAATTAACAGCTTTCTAATGTATATATAAAGTATACATTTAAATGACTCATTTAAAACCAAGCTTTTTCGCTTTTTTTTCACCCTGTGGCCCACAGATTAGATACCCTGTTGATCGGCGATGATACGAATCTCGCCTACTATCACAACTCACTAGCGGGGGCGCAGGACGAGGTACACTACCACGCTTGTGACTAGCGAACATCCGTGTGACGTGCACTACTTTCCACGAATTATCGGACAAAACGAGATAGAGTTATACAAACTTCAAGGGACAAAGAAAGACATCAACGGTTTCCCATTGTGCTGAACTGATCAATCGTGCTACTAAACGGCGAAGGAGGGGAAGTCCTATGAGCAGTCAAGTGGGTTATCTTTGCTGTGGGCCATTGCTCGCCGACCCCTGTTCCATGGCATAAAACATAGGTTACTTGAGTTCTTGAGGTTAATTAAGGTTCCGTGAAAAATAAGATAACGCTTAAAACACAGCACAGCTAGTAAGTGTTATACTTAAAATTATTAAAGAGGTTTGGATTCATTTGGCATCGTTTTGAATTTGCGCTTGAATTGGAAACTTGGATATTTAGAAAGAACACCATAAAGTCAGCCAAAGTTATTACAGACACATTTCTCTAAACTGTATCGAAACGAAGATAAGAAGATTTGGCTTTGCATTTCTCACACTAAAAGAAATATTTGAAAGGTACTCGTAACTCAGCTCCGATATGACGCAAACCTGATTATATGTATAAATACCTTTAAGGTAAGGTAATGTTACAAGCAAGTGACAAAAATACACTGGCCTCTAAAAAAAAATGAGGGCACTAGTCTATACAAAAGTACTCAAACACCTTTAAATACAACTCGTATTTACGACTAATAATAATTTGCCAGTTATTCTACCGCCAAGCAGTAGTGTGCAAACATTACTGTGTTCCAGTTTGAAGGGCAATGTTTCACTGAAATTACAGGGCATAGAGATAAAACAACTTATATCTCTGGGTGACGAGCGCAATGCAGTGCTGCAGGTAATGATTTGGGCTCTTCATATTGCAATAGCTGCGTGTCACTGTGCACACTGTGCACATATGTGGCAGGCATGTTGCTTACCATCAGGCACATGTCCTGCTCGTTTCGTCACTCTATAGCTCTATACAATTTTTTTTTAAATACACTTTTATCGCAGTATTTTTAGATCACTTTGCTATCCTGCTAGTATTACGAATGCGAATGTTTGTTGCTCTATCACATCGTAACGGCTGAACGGATCGGGTTGAAAATTGGAGCGTAGATAGCTTATGGTGCGGAAGAACACACGGATTACTTTTTATCCCAGGAAACTAGCGGGAACGGGAACTACACGGGTAAAACCGCGAGGTACTGTTAGTATTCATATATGTAAATTACGCGTCACGTTGTTTGTCTGCGACGGACTCTTATAAACTACTGAACCGATTTTAATGAAATTAGCACACCGTGTGCAGTTTGAACCAGCTTGAAAGATAGGATAGTTATTTCCAATAATCTATACTATTAATATTATAAAGCTGAAGAGTTTGTTTGTTTGAACGCAAGGAACTCGGGAACTACTGGTACGAATTGAAAGATTATTTCTCTGTTGGATAGTCCATTTATCGAAGAAGGCTATAGGCTATTTAACATTACGCTACTATCAACAGGAGCGGAGCACGAATGGAAAACGTAACGTAACGTTAAACGGGAAAAAATATTGCTTTTTGAGAGCTTTCGTTGCGTGACAGCATGTGTCTATCTTTTAAAGGTTGCGTCATTAGAACCTAAGATAACCGAATTTGTTCAAAATTTGAATTGGTACGACCAATTTTCGATAGATGGCGTAGCAACGCGCGCGCGTTCAGCTAGTAGTCTTTATATGACAACTAGCGACAGGCCCCGGCTTCGCACGGGTGCAAT
The DNA here is from genome assembly GCA_963693475.1 of Ectropis crepuscularia. NCBI lineage: Eukaryota > Metazoa > Arthropoda > Insecta > Lepidoptera > Geometridae > Ectropis > Ectropis crepuscularia. The sequence continues at coordinate 17,045,428 of OY856364.1, forward strand.
GCTGATACTAAATATACTAATAAAAATTGTTATTGTGGCTTATCCCTAAGAGATAGACATATAACATAATGAGCTTTTTTGTAGCTCTTTTTAAGGTGTACAATATTGCGATACATTATTTTGATGTATCTCGTAGGGTTCAGCCAGGGTTTGCAATTTAAGCGCAGCACTTGTGTTTATTTATGACATTCCATGCTCCTGAAGTTTGGAAGGGCACATCCAATGGTTTCTATCGATGGAGAATATGATTTACGTTTTTACAGAGCAACACGAGTTATTATTTCAACACAATTTCCATGTAATTACATTATAAATATAAAACGATACTATTGTTTATATGGTTATTTAAGCTATAAACTCCAGTTACACAATGTTTTCTGAGGCGTGTAGCTATCGATCGCCGATAGAACAATGTACACTGTGGCAGTATGGAAATCAATCTGCGCCTCTTTTAAACATTGGGAGGTTCTCAATTTGAAAGTATGTTTTTTTAAAGTGAAAACTTCTTTTGCCGCGCCACAGACAGATTTTTCGTGGGCTATGAATTGAAATCCTCAGCTCTAATTAACACTCCTCACTCCTATGCGTGTTCGTAAACCTTTAATATGTAACCTGTGTTCCGGTCTGAAGGGCAATGTTTCCAGAGAAATTACAGGGCTTAGAGATATAACAACTTAGATCTCTGGGTGACGAGCGCAGTGCAGTGCTAGGTAATGATTTGGAATCTTCATGTTCCAATAGCTGCGTGTCACTGTGTTGTTATGTGGCAGGCATGTTGCTTACCATCAGGCACATGACCTGCTCGTCTCGTCACTCTATATTTAAAAAAAAAAAATTTTTTTTTTTTTAAAATAGCTTCGCGCTATTTATGATAAGAAATGAAACTCGTGACTGACGTTTACTTAGGACCATTGCCATTGGCCATCTAGAAATGCGTCAGCATTTCCCATTGGCTAGCAATAGATGCTGACGCATTTCTAGATGGGCATGCTCATGGCCACGCCCCCCGTTTTCACCCGCGTAGTTTTCAAAGTAAGCTATCCAATTCTGAGTTATAAGTTTCAGTTCCTATGGCCATTTTTTTGTTGTTGTTACGCAATAGCTCCGCTAATTAAGAGTGCGCCTAATACCAGGGATAAATCAGTTTTCACCCGCGCGACGCGTTTCTTAATGCGATATACATAAAGTCGAGAATAGCATGACACAGTTTGGAGGAAAATTAAATTACTCAATAATTAAACATAAATTTAAAAAAGTGTTCGGTTACTTTACTAGAACGTACAATTAGGAATTTTATTACCAAAAAATAATGTGGGGTCATCGCTGATAATTTCGAGTACTCGAATCAAAACGGGTTTTTTCGGCGTCATTTTTATTTTTTTATTGTAAAAACTCTGATCTATTTTTAAAATTCTATTCTATTTTTTCGTTTTCTGGTACTAGGCGCCCTCTTAATTGTGGATCGATTTTGATGGTTCTTTTTTGCTTGATAGATCATAGTTCAGAGATGGTCCCATATAAATTTAATCAAAATCGGTGTAGCTTGGGATATATGAAAAAATGTCAGTCATAGGAACTGCCGATAGAAGTGAAAACTTATAACTCGGAATTTGATAGCTTACTTTGGAAACTACGCGGGTGAAACCGGAGGGTGTGGCCTGGATATCATGGCATGATTATCTAGAAATGCACCAGCATTTCCCATTGGCTGACGCATTTCTAGATGGCCATGCCATGATGGTCAGGCCACACCCTTTTAGCGTTTCCCATTGGATGACGTATATTTTTTGTATTTAGACGATATAGTGATAATTTTTTTAGAGCGTTTGAATTTAATTTTGAATTGTAGTCGGATACTGCTTTTTTTTTTGAAGAAAATAGATTATTAACATTTTTTTTAAATACATTTACGCATGACCACCGTTCATGGACATGGAGGGTTGGAGGGGTATGTCGGGCTCGACACCACGGATGGGCATGGTGCCCTTCCCGACTGAAACCCCCACAGGTTTACCGATGCATGCAGGCATGGCATGAATGAGGTCCTGACCTCACTCACGTCGTGCCGGAGATTCATCATTTCACTCATTCCTGTCATTTTGAGGAAGGAACTACCATAGCTCGCAGATCCGCAGTACTTATACATTCACTTTTTGAAGTGATTTTTTAAACTAAATTGCTAAAATGAACAAGTGTACTTACTTGCTAATTGTCGTTTTTATTACTATGAATAAATAAATAAAAAGCAAAATCACAACAAAAACAAATTAGACGAACACAAAAAAAAATCAAAACAAGAAAGACCTTCCGTATAATTTTCATTATTTGTCGCTCTAGGTACTACTGTGTTAGTATCTGTAAAATAAAATAAACACTATGTTAAAGTATTAAGGTTCAGATTGGCAATGTGGCGTTTTCAATGTGTAAAAAATCTTTCAAAAGGTCAATATTAGTTTTTCAATAGCGCCGCAAATGGCGCTAGTGGTTAGTTTTGTTATAGCAATTTGATAACTACATATTTTAATCATTCATTCTAAATTTATACATTGAATACGCCTCATTGTAAAAAAATGTTAAAACCAAAATAAAACTAAATTTAGTGAATTAAATACAAATATAAAACGTTAAAGCGACACGTATTCTAAACTAAGACATCACTAAACAAAAAACAAGCTTTCAAACAAAAAAAAATGCATTAAAATTGGTGCATCAGTTACAAAATAATAAATAAAAAATTGTCACAGGTACTACCGATAGAAGCGAAAGCTTATAATTTAAAATATTAGTATTAAACGTGCCTAATTTTCCACAATACATAAGTAACAAGTAGGTATCTGGGGGCACGGCAGTGCCCCCGCCAAGTCGAGCGCGAAGCAAACACTGCCGTACCATCCTTTACTGGAACCATTTCGTCGCATTTTCAGGCCTCTATTTGAGAACCTCTGGATAAGACCAGAAAGCTGAAATTTTCGTCATCTAGTAAACTGTAATCACGTACTTAAAATCCAAAATTTCAAGTCTGTACGTCATTTAGTTCCGAAGTTAAGCGAAAGCAAAGTTTCGCATTTACGACACTCATTCACTCACTCATGATCATCAAAATAGAACTAGTACTTCCCATAAACTCAGAGAGCTGAAATTTGGCACAGACTTAGGGTTTAATGGCCACATAAAGGAAAAACTATAAAAACTAGGAATATCGAAAATCTGGGGTACCTTGTGGTATACCTGGTTATTTGAAAATACGCCTTTACAAAAAATAATCAACTTTGTTTGCCTCTTCATTTGATGTCAAAAATCGAAGGTCTGAAGTATCTGATGAAGAACTCTCAGCTTGTGTCAGCTATTTAAGAGAAATAGTAATGCCCCATTCTACTATTGGTACACAAAAAAATTGACTGTCATTGCAAAAATCCAGCATAGTGGGACACATCTTCTAATTTAATCTAGCCTATTGCTTCCCACTATTGGGCGAATGTTGCTACTGTACAAGAATCAGAACCGGAAAAAAAGAATGTGTCAAATAATGCATCTACTATAATAAATTAATAAACCACGTTTCTACAAAAAGAAGTGAAATCCCACCAAAAACATTCTGTAAAAAACTAGCCAAGTCTCGATGAAGCTGCATATTTATCTCTAAAAAGTAATGAAATCTAGACAAAGCCGTGCCAAGTCTAAGGTTCCTTACTGCGATTTTTTAAATATTATAGTTAATATTGTGTGACTTGGCCGTTGAACATTCTTTATACGTTAGTCCGTTAGTGGATACAAGTCAATTTTGTTTACACGTTATGTTGTATCTGTTGTAACTACTTATGTTTGTTAAGCGAGATAATACCCTATACTGGTATTGGTAATTGGACGCTAGTGTTATATTACATATTAGGCTGTTATTAATCAACAACAACACATGCATGCATTCAACAGCAACACCTGCGTTCAGCATCGAATGCTGACTTCTGTTCTATATTTTTTTTGGAGCGTCAAATCGACCACCTTTTTAAACATAAAAAGACTGGAAATATTTTTTTAAACTGTTTGTTTCCGGCTCGCCTGCACATAAGTATTATTGAAATTCTTTATTGTTCACACCATATAGGATACATACAATTTAGGGAAAATAGTAATACAAAAACAATTGACTGGTTATTGAATCAACGTTTTCCAAGTGGCCATTTTCCAGCGTCAATGGTAGCGGTTCTGGCGACAGATTGGTGCAATGGTGTCATGGAGCACCTGGTTTTGTACCCTTGTGTACCCTTCAACGGCCTATTCACACAACATTAACTATAATAATAAAGAAATCGCAGTAAGGAACCTTAGACTTGGCACGGCTTTGTCTAGATTTCATTACTTTTTAGAGATAAATATGCAGCTTCATCGAGACTTGGCTAGTTTTTTACAGAATGTTTTTGGTGGGATAGCTATTTTATCTCACGAAGCGCCAGCTTTACTTGTAGTAACGATGTACACAGACACCATGTAAATGAGTGCGTGACCGCGGACGCTCTCTCAGTACTACCACTCACACATACTAAGCGTGTTTTACACTAGGTCACCAGTCACCATAAGTAAGACCGGCGTCGCTTGTTGAGATTCAACTACTCTATCTAAAAAACTGGCAGTCATACGAACTGCCGATAGAAGTGAAAACTTATAACTCAGAATTTGATAGCTTACCTTGGAAACTACACGGGTGTTACCGGAGGGCGTGGCCTCGACATCATGGCATGGCCATCTAGAAATGCGAGCATTTCCTATTGGCTGATGCATTTCTAGATGCCCAAGGCATGATGCCGAGGCCACGCCCTTTCAGCATTTCCCATTGGCTGACGCATTTCTAAATGGCCAATAGCCATGGTCCCGTGTTTACCCGAAGATTTCTTATCATACCCGAGCGTGACGCCAGAATCCAATTCACAGCCCACGAAATATCTGTCTAAGGGCGCCTAAAGAAATTTTCACTTCAATAATTAATTGTCGAAGTAATTTGTGCCTATTTTATTGGTACAATTGAAGAAATTCATTTACTCGTGGCATAGGCCGGAGTCGAGACCACGATTGGTGCCCGACTAAAACCTCCAAGGGGGTTCCACCTATGCCGCATACGGCGGGAGCACGGGAACACTCAAGCGAGATGGCGGTCAAGTTTAAGCCTAGATAATGGAGGTTAGAGCTAAGGAGTATCATATCATAAGGCAGAAAATTTCAAAAAGTGGCTAGCTGTATGAGTTCAAAAGTGTTTCACAATGTCGCTGGTGTATAAAAGGGAATGATTTTCCCGCGACAACTAGTGGCTTATGTGTTCTTTCAGACTATAAATGTAAGTGTGTTTTAAATTTCAACGCGATCCGTCTAGCCGTTTTGACGTGACTGACCAAAAAACAGCGAAACATCGAAATCTTCGCATTTATAATATACATAAGTAGGATTAGCAGCGGCCCACCATTTTACCCGAAAAAAGCAGCCTTTAGAGCACATAGGTTCTTTTTTCGAACTTCCAGACTACAATCTAATTGTGTTCCAAATTTCAACCAGATTCGTTCAGCCGTTTCGATGTGATTGAGCAAGAAACATTGTTTAGTAGGATACTTGACGGCGCGTTCGACATTAAAACAGCAATGGCGACTGTCAGTTGTCAACGTCACCGAGATCGAAATGTCATTGTTATAATATAATCTGATGCAAAATCGATCGCTAATGAAACCGCAAGGGCCGGCGGCGGCAAAGCATCACAACTCAAAATAAGGATATCGTTTCATGGTCTCAAACCTAAACGTTTGACTTTACTTTCGTAATAAGAACATCTCTGTGTGTGCTCTCCTGTGGAATGCTCTCTATGTGGAATATCTTTTCCTGGGTGGATTTTTCGTGATGCATACAGCCTCGTTGTTTGGTTGGTGTCTTGTACAGGGTGAGTAAGCTCGGGAGTGCTCGGGAGGCTCGGGAACCTCCACGTGGTGCACCCTGGGAATCACACAACAACTTGCCTCGGTGCCATCTTTGTGTTTCCGGCCGGGCAGGAAATGTCTATATTTCTATATATATTTTATAGCAGCGCGTCTAGACGTGCGATAGAAGAATTCGGGGGAAGATAGGCTTGGGTACGTTACTCAACTGATAATATCTTATACAAGCCAAATTTCTAAGTCTTCCAGAAGCCGTCAAGCACTCTAATTATAAGAGTGGCATGATAAGGCTCCTGTAGGGCGCGACCGAGACGGAACCGCCATGTTATTCTGAGGGCATTGAGGCCATGGAGGTTGAACAGCGGCTATCCGTAGCCGCGGCTGTGACTGCCTCTCACTGCCAACCATCTCACCTAAGATGCTCGACAGTGAGAGGTCGTGTAAGCCGGCAGGCTCGCGGTCGAATGTGAGACTATGCTGCCAAGTCATAGCTGTAGAAACCCGTGGGGATTTAGTAGGTAGCGACACCAAGTTTTCGTGGTGTCCAAATGGCGATGAAATGCTAACCTATTATTATAATAAAAGTCGTTGAACGGCAATCGGATCGATTCGCATCGCATCTTGAGCTACGTATTAAGTGGAATGTTTGGAGTGTGGCCAATTATTGTGGATCATGTTATCGAGGATCCATTTCATGCCTGCGACCAATATGTTTTGTTCGAAATAAATTAATATTCCTGAAGCACGCTTGACTTGGGCAGTAACCTGGTGAATGCGTGACGAGAGCGTTACGAAAAGCGTGATTGGCCGAGGCGAACGGAAGTTGAGAGGGAGATATAAGTCAGTGAAGACAGAAAGAGAGAGAAATAGTTACGTTTTGAATATTAAGAGCAAGGAGAGTATAGTGCACGCACATTTTCTATCTCTCTTCCTCCCATAGCCAGTGCATGATATACATGTATGTGTCAGTCAGTAGTTAATTTGCGAGTTTGCTAGCGTTACGCGAGCGGGGTGACTTCTTGGTCTATTTCACACTGAAATCGTCAATTGATCACACTACATCAATAATGACGAGACATAGGGGGTTCGTGCCTTAGTGGGTAGTAACTCTGCCTGCGAGGGCGAAGGTCGTGGGACGATTACCACCCAGTGCGAATATTTGTGTAATGTATTCAAATATTTGTACTTTCTGGGTGTTTTATGTATAATAATTATGTAGTTAAAACAACAAGTATATTTTTTATTTCATGAATAATAAACGAGCATTAGCTGATATGCCTATTTGCCTATATCTCAGTGTTGAAATAAAAAAATATAGGTAATTGTCTGTGAAAATGTTATTGTCTTTCGCTATTGATTTGTCCAGTTTGTTATTGAAAGAGTTGAATGACTTAATATCTAACTATATACAACGTGTGGCGGAAAGGTCCAACAATATTTATGGTACTTCATCTATACTAAGTATCGAATCACATATGTGAATATTAGACACGAAAGCACAAATTTTTTTTTCCATACAAAGTTAATAATTCGTTGTTTATTATTTTATTTGGCAACCCTAGCCAGCGGCGGCGCAGCGGTCAGTGACCGCGCCGCACGCCGCCGCGCCGCCATAGATCATCGAAACGCCGCCGTACGCCGCCGCGCCGACGCAGGCTCAATAGCTACTACTTATGTGTCGTTTGAAAAACCTACCTAAATATCTAGCATAGAAATCGAACAGGAATAGAAAGATTAGGTGTGGAAGCTATTGCACTGCAATATTCGATTAATCCAGTTTATAATAAAAAGAGATGCTTTTTATTAGCATTCAATAAGCTACGAGTCTACGAGTAGCATACTAAATTCGGAAGCGAGGATTGCTTGTTTCTAACTTGCTTCTAAATTCAGTCGACAAAATGTTGTCAAATGTAAGTAAGAAGTCTTCAAACAATATTAGTCAGGAACAAAAGAATGTCAAATTAAATACAACTATGTAAGTAGGTAGGTAGGTACATGTTTGAGTCACAGTCAAATAAAAAGTTAAAATAATTAATTTGATTATTTAAACTCTGTAATGAGTTGGGAAGATACCTACATTAGCTACTTATTTTTGGCTAAATGAGCTTACCTTTTAATAATCACATTGTTATTTAACCATAGTCGCACTGTAAGTACCTAACACTAAAATTTCACCGCACAAAAACACAAACATATTTATCCATTTCACACTGCAAGGTGCTTACGGCATAGCGCACATTCAGCGCACCGTAGGTATCAATTTCGCGATAAAACAAACAACACACATCAGCTATGACGGTAGAGAGCGACTGAACTCAAAAATTAAAATCATAAATATTTCTAAAAATTCAAATTGAACGGTTAGGGTTCCGCACTTTAAAAGCGACGAACTTTTTTTACAATTAAGAGTGACGAGACGAGAAGGACATGTGCCTGATGGTAAGCCTGATGGATCTATGGCTGTTCTTAACAACACGCACGCAGCTATTGGAACACGAGTCCAAATTATTACCTAGCACTGCACCACGCTCGTACCGCATAGATATGAGATCTTATATCTCTATGCTCTGCAATTCACTGGAAACATTGCCCTTCAAACCGGAACACAGTTATGCTTGCACAATACTACATGGCGGTAAAATAACTGGCAAAGTTGTGGTACTTCCCCAGACGGACTATGCAAAGTGTCCTACTACTACTACTACTACTACTATTATTAGGTACTACATGTACCGATGTGTGATGATACCTATCCTAGGTAGTTACGTAGCTATCCTATGTGCTATTTCCTTTATCTATCTTTGTAAAAGCCATGTAAGAACTCCTCACAATCGTAGCTCTTCACTAGGTCGTTCTGTGTTGGGGAAGCTGTTTAGTTGTTCTTGTGAAATCACAAGGAAAACTAAATCTTAGACCCATAGAAAACAATCGAATTTATTATTCAAATATCGACCAAGCCGAGAACCGAACTAACGATTTCCCGTGCTCATGAGAAAACATATGTAAGGCTTACGTATGTTTTCTTTGTCAAGGTAAAACCAAACTTAAAAACAAATATGACGGAACCCCCAACTTTAAAAAAATCATTCTTGACGATTTCTAAGTCCGAGCGGTGCGCTATGCCGAAAGGCCGAAAATTCCCCTGCGCTTCGACCGGCGCGTCCTCCTATTGGCCGGCGGCATACGGTCAAACCTATTGACAATGCCGACTTACCGACAATCTGATTCTGCCGTCGGGGACTTTTCGCAACTTCGCAAAGATTAAAAGTAAATTAAGAAGTGAACATTAGTTTGAAATTCTACGAAATGTATCAAAGTACTGATAGTTGACTTCTTACATCTTGTTGAATGTAATCTTACTATCACAATCTAGGACTAGTAATAATCTACTAGTGGTAGGACTTTTAGCAGAGTCCGCCTGGGGAAGTACCACACATTTCCCTGTTATTCTAACGCCAAGCAGTAATGTGCAAACATTACTGTGTTCCGGTTTGAAGGGCAATGTTTCCAGTGAAATTACTGGGCTTAGAGATATAACTTCTGAGATATCTGGAAGACGAGCGCAGTGCAGTGCTAGGTAATGATTTGGACTCTATGTTCCAACAGCTGCGTGTCACTGTGTTGTTATGTGGCAGGCATGTTGCTTACCATCAGGCAAACGTCTTGCTCGTCTCGTCACTCTTTATTAAAAAAAAAACAACAGTTTACAAATCCGGTACGAGGTAGTCGGGGTAAATCATTTTTTAATATTTTGTTCTTGTTCATTCATAAAATTGCTCGGTATAGTGATGAGTGACGAGAGACGTAGGTATAAGATATAAGTAGTCGAGGTTGCATGGAACTTCTGTTCTGGAAATTCGTGTGAAATGAAATGAAAAAAATGAAAAAGTTACGGCTGGTCTAGTCGGGAAAGTTACGGCTGGTCTAGTCGGGAAAGTTACGGCTGGTCTAGTCGGGAAAGTTACAGCTGGTCTAGTCGGGAGAACGGCGACTGCCGATCTGGAGATCTCGGGTTCAAACCCCACACGCACCACTGTCTTTTCGAAGTCATGTGCGTAATGCCGCTAACTTAAAACGGTGAAGGAAAACATCGTGAGGAAACCGACATGTACCTAGAATATTTCGAAGTCATGTGTCATCCACCAACCCGCACTGGGCCAGCGTGGTGGATTATGGCCTGAACTCTCTCCTTGCGAGAGAAGGCCACTGCTGGGAGTGGGAACATTTAGTGGGCTGTTGATGATTTGATGACGAGGTATTGTAGTTGTAGACCGCCTGAATGGACTCTCAACTGTCAAACAGTTCTAGCCATTACCTATTAAGTATTAATTAATTAATTAATAATTTAACTTCTGTTTATTCCATTCACAGTTTCGAAGTAGGCAAAAAAATACCTTTTCTGCACAAAATTTAGTCTTTGACAGGAAAGGTCAACAGCAGTCAACAGCTGACAAACGTGTCAGCTGTTGACGTTTGTTGTACGTGCATTAGGGTTGTTGCTGTTATATTTTACATCAAACTTTGACTCGTATTATCTCGTGATCTAACATGCTGAGGGGAAAGAGACCTTCGGAGATGAAGTCCACATCAGTGTTGGAATGACCTGTTAAAATATTGTTGGACCTTTCCGCCACACGTTGTATATATATATAAATACATAACTGTTAATATCAGCAATCTGGCCCCTATATTACAAGCTTTGATTATTTTGGGTGCAGATGGTGTTGTGTGCGATTGTTCACCAATATTTATTTATGTTTAATAGTTTATTTTTTAAATACAAAGTGACGGAACGAACAAAACATACGCTCGATGGTAAGCAACACGCCCGCCCATAACAACACAATAGCTCAGTCATTTCAACACGACGAATCCAAACAAAGCTGGCAAGTTTCAGAGATGACGACCCTACTCAAAAATGACCATATCTAAATGTGCAGGTTCGCACTAAGACCGCGACAGGCACTTGACATTATAAAATTGTATGGGCGCCAGTTCGCTCCAAGACCGCGACACGAGACCGAGACAGGCATTTGACGTTAAAGAATTGTATGGGCGCCAGTTCGCTCCAAGACCGCGACACGAGACCGAGACAGGCATTTGACGTTAAAGAATTGTATGGGCGCCAGTTCACTCCGAGACCGAGACCGGAGACCGCGACAGGCACTTGCCATTATGGAATTGTATGGGCGCCAGTTCACTCCGAGACCGAGACCGGAGACCGCGACAGGCACTTGCCATTATGGAATTGTATGGGCGCCAGTTCGCGCCTGAGGAGGCGCCCTTTCGACAGGAGACTGAGACACGTCTCGGCGCGACCTGGCGACCATACAATTATATACTGTCAAGTGCCTGTCGCGGTCTTCGGTCTCGGTGTTGGAGCGAACTGGCGCCCATACAATTCTATAATGTCAAGTGCCTGTCGCGGTCTTCGGTCTCGATGTTGGAGCGAACTGGTGCCCATACAATTCTATAATGTCAAGTGCCTGTCGCGGTCTTCGGTCTCGGTCTCGTGTCGCGGTCTCAGCGCGAACCTGCACCTTTTTAATGAGTACAGATGCAGCGAATATTTTCCGCAGTGTAAGCAAACATTACAATAATTCAAAGTCAAACACAATCCCATTAAAATTAAACAAGCGACCGAACCCCGCAAGACAGCACATGTAAAAAAAGAAGAAAAAATAACGAAACCTTCTATAGTAACTACACGGTTAGTTCGCGACACGGAAAATCCCGGGTTAATATCTGGAAAATGTATAAAAAATTAAAACCGACCTCAAAAAAAAAGTATTTTTAAACTTTTTTAGGTTTTACACTTGAGCGCTATCTCGCCTGATGTTAAGCGACGATGCGGTCTACGATGGAGCGTGTTTACCTAGTTGGTAAAGCATGCTCATGATGTCACTGTACTGTTATTGGAAGGAGTTTCGCCTACCATCAGGCACATGTCCTGCTCGTCTCGTCACTGTGTACTTAAAAGTTATTTCACATTTGTCTCCTTAATAAATAAATAATATAAAAAACATCGAGGTAATAGGGTACAATCCTCGAAAAACGAATTAGTCCGTCAGTAAGATTGCTAAAAAATATTGTACACGTATTTTTACAGTGCTTCGAAGTTTCGCGTGACGTCACTCGTGGATACGATTTTAACCTATAGTCCAGTGCAATTACGGAAAAAAATGGGGGAAAAAAACAAAAAATTATGTAGTTTGGGGATTATAAAGGATCTATATTCTAAATATTAAAAATAAAATATCAAAAATATTAGTAAAATGTTTGCCTTTCGGAAGCAATAAGTTGAAAAATATTGATGAAAAAAGTTTTAGATAAAAAAAAATAGTAAATTTAATTTAGAAGAGAAAAGGTTTCTACATTTTTTTGCCTAACACTAACCATTCTCGAGATATCGAATTAAACGCGTTTTCATCGAAATGACCTTGAGAATGACCATGCCAGAATCCCTCAAATTGGAATATATGCTCAGAATACACCCCCCTCCTTCATAATCCCCAAACTACATAACTTTATGTTTATTATTTCCGTAATTGCACTGGACTACTACGAGTGACGTCGCGACCCCCCACTCTCGAAGTTTGATGTTCTATATCTCTGTCGATTTTTTATATTTTGAAAAACTAAAATATACCTGTCCCATATTTTTCCATGATCTAGCTGACGGACTAATTAGAATGGTGTATTTTGATACTTTATTAAATAATGATTTGGATAGCGATTAACTCCCCAGTGTATTGTTTTCAAAATCTGTGCACTGATCTGTGTTACAAACCCACTTATCTCTATATTCATTCTTTACCGCATTTGTGCAATTCCCAAAAAAACTAAAAAAAATAACAGTACAACCTTTGTGAGCTTGCCTGGCAAACTTCACCAATAAAAACTTCAATTCTATCGGACTATTTGGTATTGATTCTGAAAATTAAATAAAAATTACAATAATATCTTACTTAATTTATACGCTGTAGAAGTAGGAGCAAGAGGTATACCAGCAAAATCTCTCTATAACCTGCTGAAAGACCTTGGCTTGTCCAGAAGTGCAGTAAGTTCTATACTAGAACGAGTATCTAAAGCTGCACTAGTAGGATCATATCGGATTTGGCTGGGCAGGGAGAGAAATACGAGTAGTGAAGGTGAGTGTTGACGTACGCCACAAAGGGGCCCCTTAAACCTACGCCCGAGTCACAAGTCTTGGGGTCTACTCGAGATTTCTCTCTCTGTCACACGATGGACCCGGCACCCGCACGGTGTATCCATGGAATGCTTAGAAGTTCGTCTCTATATTAATGTTTGTATGTTTGTTGCTCAATCACATTGAAACGTCAGAACGGATCAGGTGGAAATTTAGATCACAGTTAGATTATACCTCATTATATATTTATTGGGTAAACGGGTAATAGACGAAGAGCCCATGCACCCCAGACCTTCGTTATTTTATAAAAGCTGAAAGTTTGTCAGCGTATGCTCCCAACACAGGTAAGAATGATGACCCATTATGAAGTTTGGGTCATCCTGGCTTTGGCAGATAAACGGTACTAAAGGTGTACCGATCTAAATTTGTCAAATTATAAAGTCTGATATTTTGGTAATACCTTCAGAATATTATTAAAAATTACACCAATAATTGCTAGACACTTAACATCGTGGTAAGCACTTGCCAGACACCCATGTTGTGTTAATGTTCATGCAATTGTAATTCTACTTGCGCCATAATATACGCGCTTATTTTTAAACATAATATTTGGGTAACAATTAGCAGCCTAATTATCATAAGCAGCCCACTAAAAGTTCCCACTGCTGGGACTTGGGGCCTTAATACCATTTATTTGCCAAAGCCAGGATGACCCAAACTTCATAATGGTCCATCGTTCTTACCTGTGTTAGGAGCATGCGCTGACAAGTTTTCAGCTTTTATAAAATAACGAAGGTCTGGGGTTCACGGGCTCTTGTTCTATAACTCACGTGTAATATGGTCGATCAAATCCGACTCGAGTTTCGGACGCGTCCGGCCTTTTTCAAGGAGAGTGCGCGCGCGTGATGGCTGCTCGTTTGGCACTGCGGGCTACGGCGTTCACCCAATAAATGTGTGTAACAATCACGTTAATTTTAATATTAAAATATACATACATCTATATTCTGGCACATAGTCTAGTTTTTATTGGAAAATAAAGAGAAATGCGTGAAAGAAAAACCGCAGGCGCTTTTTTTTAAAACTAATATAGGTTGACCACCATCTCGCCTGACGTTAAGCGACGATGCGATCTACGATGGAACGTGCTTGCCTAGAAGAGACCGACTCACGCGCTGTTATTTTTAGAATATTAGTAGGATGTGGAAGTTTGGATGTTTATTGCTCAAGCATGTCGAAACACCTAAACGGATCGGACTGAAATTATATTTATAGTTAGATTATGGTCTGAAATAGCATATTATATTATGTAGGCCACTTTTTATTAGAAAATAACGAGAACAGGAATGGCACGAGTAAAACCGCGGGTGCTGTTAGTTTATAATAATGGTACCTAGGGAAAATCACAATTATTAAAGCTTTTTTATTTAAACAAAGAGTGACGAGACGAGCAGGACATGTGCCTGATGGTAAGCAACATGCCTGCCACATAACAGCACAGTGACACGCAGCTATTGGACACATCAAGAGTCAAAAACATTACCTAGCACTGCACTGCGCTCGTCACCCAGAGATCTAAGTTGTTGTATCTCTAAGCCGTGTAATTTCTCTGGAAACATTGCCCTTCAAACCGGAAAACAATAATGTTTGCACATTACTGCTTGTCGGTAGAATATCTAGTTTATAGTTAATAGTTTTTGTGTTTTAAACAAATCCACGGGTAACTCACGTATAAAATAGTCAGAACAGTCCGACTCGAGTTTCGATCGCGTCCGGCGATCTTCTTCAAGGCGAGTGCGCGCGCACGCAAGCTTAAGGGGGCGCCTAAAGCCAGAAAACGAAAAAAGGACATTTTCGAAGCCGCTCACTGAAGTTAAGAAACTAAAAACTATGACAAAAAATATTGACGTGTGGGTACAATCAAGAAGAAGCACAATAACCGAATAGAATTTTAAAAATAGATCAGAGTTTTTTACAATAAAAAAATAAAAATTACACCGAAAAAACCCGTTTTTAATTCGAGTACTTTCAATTTAGAGAGAAATTATCAGCGATGACCCCACATTATTTTTTGGTAATAAAATTCCTATTTGTACGTTCTAGTAAAGTAACCGAACACTTTTTTAAATTTATGTTTAGTTATTGAGTAATTAAATAAAACTTGGTCAAAAATGGACTCCTGATTAAATATAGATTTTTCCTCCAAACTGTGTCATGCTATTCTCGACTTTATGTACATCACATTAAGAAACGCGTCGCGCGGGTGAAATCTGATTTTTTCCTGGCTTTAGGCGCACTCTTAACGGTTTTTGTGTTCGTTGCTCGATCACATCGTAACGTTATAACAGATCGGGTTCAAATTTGGAACACTACTGAAATATTGTCTTGAACATCCTACTATCCTACTAATATTATAAATGTGAATGTATGGATGTTTGAATGTTTGTTGCTCAATCACGTCCTAACCTATGAACGGATCGGGGTGAAATTTGGAACACATAGATTATAGTCTGGAAGAACACATACATAGGCTACTTTTTATCCCGGAAAAACAACGGGAACAACAGGAACGGGAACTGCGCGGGTAACACCGCGGGGCGCCGCTAGTCATATATATATATCTTATATATAAAATTCTCGTGTCACAGTGTTTGTTTCCTTACTCCTCCGAAACGGCTTTACTGATTGTAACCAAAATTTATATGCATATTCAGTAGGTCTGAGAATCGGCTACTAGCTATTTTTCATACCTTTATTTATATGGCAAAACAACGTTTGCGGGGTCAGCTAGTCTATATATATAAAAATCAATGCCACTTTTCGTTGTTAGTGAACTCCTCCTAAACGGCTGGACCGATTTGAATGAATTTTTCTGTATGCGTTTGGGTAGGGCCCTCCATGGTTTAGATTTCCAAATCAGGCCGGCAGATGGCGCTGCAGTTGGTATCTAGGTTATCCGAGCGAAGCTGGAACGGGCCGCTAGTAGATATATTTATATACATATATAGGCTACTTTTATCGCGGTAAAGTTACGAAAACAAATTACGCGAATTGAATCACTGATCGCAGCTGGTAATACATATCCGGAATTTAATTAAATTAATTAAAGTTTAATGAAGCTAGATTAGTTAAACAGATAACATCGACGATTGATTAATTAGCAAAAATACGCTACGCCAACATAAAAGGCTTAATACACTTAGCTAAATTTAGACTACTGAATTTAGTAGCTTTTAGAATTTAGTAAACTCGAAGAAGCGGCATCGTTTCATGGTTGATGTTCCAAAGACACGAACAAAGAGGTTTGACTCTACTTGTGTGATAAGAACGTCTCGACTGTGGAATGAGTTGCCTGAGTGGGTTTTTCCCGATGGTTATAATCTTGGTGTCTTCAAATCGAGAGTGAATCGGTTTCTTCTAGGTAAGCACGCTCCATCTTAGACCACATCGTCGCTTAACATCAGGCGAGATGGTGGTCAAGTGTAAACCTATAAATGTTAAAAAAAAAAAGTCGCCACTGAATTCAGTGAAGTGTTAGAACATTCAGTTACAGTTAGCTAGCATACTAAATTCAGAAACGAGGCGTTTGCTTTTATCATTTATCTTTGTAGTGGTAGGACTCTTGGCAGAGTCCGCCTGGGGAAGTACCACACCTTTGCCAGTTATTCTACCGCCAAGCAGTAATGTGCAAACATTACTGAGTTCCGGTTTGAAGGGCAATGTTTACAGAGAAATTACAGGACATTTACCTAGAAAAATAAAATCGATTTACTCTCGATTTGAAGACACAAAGATTGTAACTATCGGGAAAACCCACTCAGGCAACGTATTCCACAGACTAGACGTTCTTATCACAAAAGTAGAGTCAAATCTCTTCGTTCGTGTCTTTGGAACATCAACCATGAAACGATGTCGCTTTTTCGAGCTACGAGCATTCCGATAGAAAAAAAGGGCAATATGGTATTAGAACATGCAAATCAGTAGCACACTCTCCGAAGTGTATCCGATAAAAAACCGATAGGCTGGCAATTTTCCAGCGATGATCAAAACTTTGAAGTCTTTTTCGCACAAGAGTGTCGTTGCCTATGAGCCTTTTGTCACGTCTCTCGATCGATTCCAGAGCTTCCAGCTGATACTTGGCCGATCCATCCCAAAGGTGCGAACAGTACTCCATACTAGAACGAGTCTGTGGTTGAATAATAAAGTATCATTTTCCTTCACCGTTTTAAGTTAGCGGCATTACGCACATGACTTCGAAAAGACCGCGGTACGTGTGGGGTTTGAACCCGGGGTCTCCGGATCGGCAGTCGCCGTTCTCCCGACTAGACCAGCCGTAACGTGCCTTGCTTTGCTTGCTTCTAAATATTCTTCTGAATTTAGTCGAGTAACTTACTTTTAACTTTTAAATTTGCTTCTGAATTCAGACGACTAAATTTAGCGAAGTGTAATGAGCCCTTAAAGCAATCCTACTAATATTATAAATGTCAATGTATGGATATTTGGATGTTTGTTGGTCAATCACGTCCTAACGTATGAACGAATCGGGCTGAAATTTGGAACACAGATAGATTATAGTCTGGAAGAACACATAGGCTACTTTTTATTCCGGAAAACAACGGGAACAACGGTAACGGGACCTTCGCGGATAACACCGCGGGGCGCTGCTAGTATTGATATATAACGGACACAGATAAACATTAATTAAAATTTGATATCTACTTATTTCGCTTGATCATCTGATTATATTTAAATCTTCACAATAGGTACTTACTTAAATTTAGATTCGTGAGATTCGTCGATAATGATGATTATTAAACAAACTAATTTTTATTTTATTTTTTAAATTTAGAGTGGCGAGACGAGCAGGTCATGTGCCTGATGGTAAGCAACATACCTACCACATAACAGCACAGTGACACGCAATTATTGGCACATGAAGATTCCAAATCATCTATGTTGTTATATCTCTAAGCCCTGTAATTTCTCTGGAAACATTGCCCTTCAGACCGGAACACAGTAATGTTTGCACATTACTGCTTGGCAGTAGAATATTTGGCAAAGGTGTGGTCCTTCCCCAGGCGGACTCTGCCAAGAGTCCTACCAATTAATCCTTCAGTTGAATTTTAGAAAATGTACACGTATTTTTTCTTTTTATTCACATACAAAAAATTACTTTATACTTATACTTTATAGAAAATTATTCACAATCTATACTAATATATATATATACTAGCGGCCCGTTCCGGCTTCGCTCGGACATAACCTAGACACTGTCTGCAGCGCCATCTGCCGGGCTTATTTGTGAATTTAAACCATCTTCGAATACACACACAAAAAAAACATTCAAATTGGTCCCGTCGTTTAGGAGTTTAAACGCCACATTATAAAAAAATTTACCATAAATTAAAAAAAAAATGTTTGGGTTGAACAACCCTTATCACTTAGGGGTGGGGTATAAAAAATAGCTAGTATCCGATTCTCAGACCTACTGAATATGCATATAAAATTTGGTAAAAATCAGTATAGCCGTTTCGGAGGAGTAAGGAAACAAACACTGTGACACGAGAATTTTATATATAAGATACATATATTATAGTACAGAGTGACGTGACGAACAGCACACGTGCCTGATGGTAAGCAACATGCCTGCCACATAACAGCACAGTGACACGCAGCTATTGGAACATGACGAGTACAAATCGTTACCTAGCACTACGCTCGTCACCCAGAGATCTAAGATATTATATCTCTAAGCCCTGTAATTTCTCTGGATCTATCCATATTCTTACAAAGTGTTTATAATATTAGTAGGATTCCAACCGGTATACAGTAATGTTTACACACTACCGCTTGACGGTAGAATAACTAGCAAAAGTGTGGTACATGCCCAGACGGACTCTGCAAATAGTCACTTTACAAAGTTGCAGTTTATTTTTGATATTTAGGTCGTTGCGCTTTCTGCGCAAGAGAGGCCATCTGATATTGACTGCCAAATTTTTTAAATGAGTGTGTGGTAATAATCATACAGTCCGCCTGATGGTAAGCGGTAGTCGTCGCTTATTAGCAATTGCAACATCAGAGATTCATTTCTTTTTTATAGTTCAGAAGTGACGAGAGGAGAAATCGTACCTTTTCTGTACATTCCTCAATTGGACCAACTGCCATACCTACCTTATACTGCTTACACCACACCTTTGCCACTTACTCTATCGGCGAACAGAGTAATGTGAAAAAAATCACTGTGTCCCGGTCTGAAGGGCAATGCTTCCAAAAATAAATAAATAAACAAAAGCTTGAAAACCGTACCCCCATCCTAAGGCCATCTCCTTAGCTCCTTTATATAGTTTATGCTAAATCTCTTTATTATAGTAGATCCAACCGTTTATCCTCTTTTTGACAGCACCAATAGAACGTAATTGCGTCATGTTACGCAAAAGTTTACTTTTAAATGCGAGGTTTTAAAAATATGACAACTGCTTAAATTTGCTCCTTGATCCCGTATAATAATCATCTTTCACAAAATGAGTCCATAAGTGCAGTAGTTTTTTTATAAATTCCATAAAACAACAAACGTTTTTAAAAAATTACGTTCTATGGCTATCAACATAGTGATGTTACGAAGTTACGATTGAGATATCGATATTGTTTATGAACTATTTTTACACGGGTGTTTTCCGTTCTCGGCACATAATATCGGATTTATTTTTATGTAAAACCGTTATATTGATGCGCCTCAGGAAAACATACAGCATTATTTGAAGACGTGTTTATCTCCTGATGTATATCCAAAAAAGAACAAGGTTATGATGACTGAAACATTTGAATATTTATTAAAATAAAGTGTTAAATAACATTTCGTAGTTAGGTAAATTAACAAAGTTTATTTATGTCTGATGTAAACTTTAAAGAACATGATGTACCATTTTCGTTAATTTCTAAATAAATTAACCTGATATGCTTAATGTGTTAAAATATTTCCATATTTGGCTTAATAATGTCTCATCAGTCGGTCACCCAAAGGTTACTGCTGTACCTGATCTACGTCTACTAGTTGTGCGTCTATAGCACTGTTTCAATAGACTGGACATATCTAATTTTTCAATAACAGGATGTTAAGCAACTGCTATTAGTAAAATTTATTTAAAATGACTCGAAATTTATTCGGTTTTTCTTAGATAGGGACTAGTAATATGTGATAGCACACAAATTATCTTCGTTTTCTATGATTATACTACCACCGCAACAATACTTATGTGTATTCGGTCTGTAACATTTAAAAAAGGTAACAAATCTACCCTTATTCTCGGAAATGTATAGGGTATTATCAATACTCGTGAAGATGTTAATGTGATGACATCTTTCAGCGACATGTACAGCGGACCAGCACGGCGGGCCACGGCCTTTCCCCGAGTTCTAGTGGTGGGAACGAGCCAGAAGGCTGGGTATGGGCATTTTTCGCCATTTATGGCATATCCTGGGGTTTGTGCTAGACATAACATAGTATTTACTCATGGTATTTCGGTTGCCTGGAAGAGATCGCTATTAGCGATAATGTCGCCACTTGGTTCTTCTAGTTCTAGTTCTAGGATAAGTCCCTGTTGTTTAAGTATTATATTGTGGATAATAAAGAGTTTCTATCTTTTTATAGTCTTTTATAATATTAGTTGGCTAGTAGAGAGCCACCACTTTAAACGTCATTGTTGTATAGTTCAAATGTATAGTATGTATTTGTATAGTTTGAAATGGATATTTTGAATCCGTTAATTATTTATCTTCTAGTTTGCTTTCTATTCTCTCTCGCTTCGTCTAATGCTGGCTTTCATTAGACTCAGTATCTGTTTTTTCTTACAAGTACAGAGTTTTTGTCGTCTAACATAACCACAAATAAAACAATTGTTCATTTTAGTATAATTCATTAATTTATAATGTTTTTGGCAGAATAACTGAATTTAAGCTTCTTCTAACTCAAAACGTATGAACATAAGAAAAAAAAAATTAAACGAAAGTTGTAGGAAATAAACTAGTCTTTAAAAAAGGTCTGATGCGTTTTATTGATTAATCTAATATTTCAAGAGTTATCGGCTGCAATAGAAAAACTGGTTAATTAAATGAGCCATAAATCGTAAACGCTACATGTCACAGAAAAGTTTTCCGGCCACAAAAGATGCAAAATATTATTTTCTACAATAACGACCTCAACAATTTTTGCCCTAAAGTTTATAGTTTTCGAGATATTAGCCAAGCTCGCAGCAATGTTTTACTTTTAAAAATTCGGCAACCGGACTTTGGGACTGATTTTTCGCAGGTAACCCGACAAAATGTCATGTTCTTATTTGCCAAAATAATCTTTAATTTTATTTAATTTCAATTTAATAACCAGACCGTTGCAAAATGCTAGTATCGATGTACCTGTTTATACTTGGTCACAACACTATAACTGACAAATTAGATCTGCCAAAAAGATAATAAATGGTTGGATTCACTATAGTTATTCTACCGTCAAACAGAGTAATGTGAAAACATTACTGTCCTCTGGTTTAAATGGAAATGTTTCCACAAAAAAAGAGAAAGAAAAGTAAATAAAATAAAACCGTACCTTCTCCATACAATCTTATACTGGACCAACTGTCATACGTACCTTTTACGTTGCTTACATCACGCCTTTGCCAGTCACTATACCGTCGAACAGAGTAATGGGAAGACATCAGTGTGGTCCGGTTTGAAGGGAAATATTTCCACAAAAAAAAGGATCCCCATCTAAGGCCAATTCCGCTCTCTTATGTTGCTTACACCCCACTTTTACCGGTTACTCGACCACTATTACTAGTGACTGTGCCGCGCGAGGTAGAAATGAAAGCCGAGATAGGAGAGTCTAAAGGTTGTAAAATAGTACCTTCTCTGTACATGCCCCCGCTGGAAGCCGAGAGCATGATCTGCAGCCACAGACAGAAGAGGCACAGGATGACCACCACCCGCACCAGGGAGCCATATCTGATCCTAGGCATGGTTCAGCCGGCGGGCGGGGACATTGTTGGATCACGAGGGCTCACTCGGCCGGATCGGTCTCATGGCGCGACTAGATCGGCTCCATTGGGGATGGTGATCTGAAACAATTGAAAAGATTATAGCAGCTTCGATTATAGCAAGCTGGCTTCGATAGAGCAAGCTTCGCTTGATTTAGGGTCAGATGGCATTGTGTGTGAAATGTCAACCAATAATCATAATATTTATTTATTTGCGAAAATGGGTACAGGAGGATCTTAAAATAAGAGAGTATACAGCAGGGATGTTACGGAGCTTCGACTCCGACTCCGATAAGTCGGAACTTCCGATTATTATCACACCTTCGGTTCCGACTTCGGTTCCGAAACTTATAAAACGGAGGTTTTAATCGGAGCTCAGGTGTATAAATATTTGAGAAAATCCCTTATTGTGGTGGAAAGTAAATGGAAGTACAAAATCTCAACTCCTTAAACCAATTGCCCGTCAATGTTTATCGTGTTTAACATTTTTTTTTATTTATCCCCAATAAAATGTCTCTTCTGCACTCCTGCATCACTTCTGATCCTGCCTATGCCTCCGACTTCGGTTCCAACTCCGATAAATCAAATTTAAAAACTCCGACTCCGATTTCGGTTCCGATAAAATGACCTCCGTTACATCCCTGGTAAACAGAGATCTATAGTCAACCTTTCGGTATGCAAATTTGAAAATGTGTATGAAACATAACATTATTCCAATTTGAAGGTATCTGTCAGTTTACATGATATATCTATATTCAATATGCCATAGTCAATTTCAATGAGTTCAATGTGCACCGCAAATCTTGAAAAGATGCCTTTTCACCACAAAAAGAAGACAGGCTGATTACATTATTTCAATTTTTTTAATAAATGTTGTTAACACCTCTATTTTGTTTACCGTGTATTTCACTATAGTATTATATTTAATACTGGGATTTGAGTTTATATACGTGTCATTTAGTGTAGAGGGCGCCGGTGGGATACCATTCACTTCTACCCGCCATCTCAAAAGAGTTTTAGAGGGGTTGGCGCTATAAGTAGATGGAGCTAAGCCGTTGAAGGGCATTCCTTTGTGAAATTTTGTATGGGAAAGATCGAACAGTTGTCAATATAAATTCTTACATTTATTCAATTGGTTTACTTTTACTCAATTGATAATATCAGAAGTGGGATGAACACCACGCCTGGAAATCACAACGGTGATGAGAAATAATCGGAAAAGCAAGCGTCGCCCGCAGTTAGTTAAAAATGTTATTCTTGGATCAGTGGTTTCAGTAAGTGCGTAATGTACACGTGAGTAAGCAACAGTTTTATATTACGATTTACTTTGAAGAAACGATTTTAAAAATTGTTTTAACCTTGGTTTTGCATTTCGAATGAAATTTTTGCATATCACCGACAAGTTAAAACTATTAATTATTATCTCGTTAGGGGGTACTGTAAAGAAACCTTCAATTCCGGGAACTGCAATCAGACCATTTCGTAGAATGAAACACCTTTGTTTTTTTTTAAGTTTGTGGATACTGTTTTATGAAACTTTATGAGAAGTAGCTTATTTTGTGGAAGAGTTGTTGCGAGGCACAGCAACCATAGATAAAAAGTGTAAATCAGTTGGATATTGGTTTAAATATCTTTCAGGGAAACTGTTTGAAAAAGGTCATGCATTTTAAAACATAATACAGTAATAGAAAGTGTTACATCTTTGATTTGAATTTGGTTACCGTAGTTGGGTTACAAAGTGGTTATATTCAGTGCAGTTATATGATACCCTTATGGTTGAAATTAGAAAGATTTTAGTCAGATGATGCCGAGCTATGTACGTTACCAATGAATTGTTTGGTATTGTTTAAAAAAATGAGACCCTTTAATTCGCTATAAATATCACTTGGGAGCGTTTATAAAAACTACATAGAAGGCCACATGTGAGAAAAATATGAAACCTTGAATAAGTACGATTAGTAGACTTGGAGATATATGTAATTGAAAGTCAAACCCAATCGAGCAGTGCAATGGCTCTAGGATGTTGTCGGGTATTATGATTGATTGCTGATGGGTTAACGTTTGAATAACATCGTGAAGTGCAATGGCTTCGATCCATTGACAAAGTAAGCGTTAGTGTGAAACCGTAATACCTTGGACATAAACTGACGTACCTTGTGTCGGCCTAAGAGTGTAACTGCTAGAGAAAGCATTAAGAGTGAACATAATGAACTTTGACTTTGACTATGACTTTAATGCCGCGTATCTAGAGTTACCAGGCGGCAGCTAGGGAAAGGTATATGTTTGAGATTTATGGAGAATGTGGGTAATGTAGTGACGTACCTCGAGTTGCGACAATGAGACAGCGCAACTGCTTGGGAAAGCTATTCATTACTCGTCTTAAGTGGATTTATGGAGAATGTGGTAATAATGACGTACCTTGAGTTGCGACAATGTGACAGCGCAACTGTTTGGGAAAGTTACTCATCTTAAGTGGATAATACTGGAAGAGTAAAATTAACTTTGATAATATGAATAAATTGTGTATTTTGTTCACAGCAACTACACCAGACTGTGACACTGCCAAGGTTGGCAGCGTGCGCAGGAGGGCCGTGTTATCACCTCTATTTTGTTTACCGTGTATTTCACTATAGTATTATATTTAATACTGGGATTTGAGTTTATATACGTGTCATTTAGTGTAGAGGGCGCCGGTGGGATACCATTCACTTCTACCCGCCATCTCAAAAGAGTTTTAGAGGGGTTGGCGCTATAAGTAGATGGAGCTAAGCCGTTGAAGGGCATTCCTTTGTGAAATTTTGTATGGGAAAGATCGAACAGTTGTCAATATAAATTCTTACATTTATTCAATTGGTTTACTTTTACTCAATTGATAATAATGTCATGTATAGTGTGATAAATAATCATGTAAATAAGGATAACAGTTACAACTCATATCAGGATGGCAAATTAACAATAACAAAATCAATAGTTACTAGTATCGGTCTATTACCTATGTAGAGCAGAGTTTCCCAAACTATGGATCGCGACGCACTGGTGGATCGAAAATTGAGTGTCCCTGTCTGTAGAACGATACACAGTCCTCCTCCCTACCATTTGCAATGATTTACTTTTAATTACATTAAAACAATTTTAATTATTTCTTTTATTATACTGTTGTTGATTTGTATCTATGTTTTGGTATCAATCAAAAACTATGAATTATGAACTATTACTACCTCATACCTCTGTGAGGCCGGATTCTCTAATATATGTAATAATAGTTTTAATGTTTACTACAATCATAATCAAACTAAATTACAAACACTAAAACTAAATGCCGAAATAAATTCGACTTATCAAATTCACTGCGTTTAAAAATAACTCGAATTAAAATTGATGTCAAAACTGTAATGGCATAACCACTAAAACTTAGTTTTCTGTTTGAAAAGGCCTTTATTAATAATATTGGTAACGAATAAATTTCCTAGACGTGGGTCCCAAGTTCGCAAACTTGATGGGCCGTAGCACAGATAACTTTGGGAACCTCTGATGTAGAGGGGATGTGGTTGCATTACACATACATACATAAACAGCCCACTAAATGTTCCCACTGCTGGGACTCAGGGCCTTCTCTCGCAAGGAGAGAGTCAAGGACATAATCCACCACGCTGGCCCAGTGCGGGGTCGTGAATGACACATGACTTCGAAAAATTCTAGGTATATGTCGGTTTCCTCACGATGTTTTCCTTCACAGTTTTAATTTAACGGCATTACGCACGTGACTTCGAAAAGACAGTGGTGCGTGTGGTTTTAAACCCGGGGTCTCCGGATCGGCAGGCGCCGTTCTCCCGCCTAGAGTCTAGACCAACCGCAACTTTTAACTACCGACATGCAGTAGAGCGCAAACGTCCGATTTAAAGGGCAACGTTTCCAGATCAACCACAGGCCGTTGTCCTGCTCGTCCTATACTATAAAAAGGTGTTATCATTCGTGCAAAGCCGATACGCACGGGTATTTAATGACAATCGAACAACTGTAGCACAAAACAAAGTTCGGAGTCATTGACCTCCAACCTCGACCGCACCGCAATGTAAACACAGGTGGCGGACTGCGAATTATGCAGACCACAAAAAGTAGCGTTAGATTTTAGAGCTCAGCTTTTAAATATGGATAAAACTGATGGGAAGTACCGTTGGGACTGGTCGTAGAACTAGCATCCGATAGAGAGTTACCACGTCAGACACGATACATGACGATACACTGTTTTATACAGTACTAGCTGTTACCCTCGACTTCGCCCGCACGAAATAAATACTAAGGTAACTCAGGTAGTACCTATTTGTATACCCAAACACATTTACGGTTACTAAAAAACAGGTTATAATGAAACAATTTTATACAATTTCATCAAAATCAGATAAAAAACCATACGTCCCCCATTTCAACTCTAATTTCATCCCCATATGGTTCGAAATTACAAAATTGCTAGAACAAACATTTATTTGCTTCGTGTCAAGTGTGATACAAAATGTGATAACTTTGAAAATGACGAACTTTCATACAACCGTTCATCCCTTGTTTCACCCTCTTAGGGGTTGAATTTCGCAAAGCCCCGTCGTAGCGAGCGCCTACGTACTAAAAGGGACCTCCATGCAAAAGTTCAGATTCCTAGCATTTGTAGTTTCTGAGATTCCTTGATGAGTGACCTTTCGCTTTTATATATATAATACAGATAGACTAGAAGCGCCCCGCGGTGTTACCCGCGAAGTTCCCGTTCCCGTTGTTCCCGTTGTTTTTCCGGGATAAAAAGTAGCCTATGTGTTCTTCCAGACTATAATCTATATGTGTTCCAAATTTCAGCCCGATCCGTTCATACGTTAGGACGTGATTGAGCAACAAACATCCAAACATCCAAACATCCATACATTCACATTTATAATATTAGTAGGATATATACGTGTACATACAAACGTAGTAGTCGTAGGACTCTTAGCAGAGTCCGCCTGGGGAAGTACCACACCTTGCCAGTTATTCTATCGCCAAGCAGTAATGTGCCAACATTACTGTGTTCCGGTTTGAAGGGCAATGTTTCCAGAGAAATTACAGGGCTTAGAGATATAACAACTTAGATCTCTGGGTTACGAGCGCAGTGCGGTGCTAGGTAATGATTTTGGCTCTTCATCTGCTAATAGCTGCGTTTCACTGTGCTGTTATGTGGCAGGCATATTGCTTACCATCAGGCACATGTCCAGCTCGTCTCGTCTCTTTATTAAAAAAAAAAAAGATTTCTTATCATTCGAGCGTGACGCTAGAATTCAGTTCACAGCCCACGAAAAATCTGTCTGCGGCGCGCCAAAAGAAGTTTTCATTAAAAAAAAAAACAACATACAACCGAGTTGATAACCTCTTCTTTTATTTCGGTTAAAAAACAAACAAATTACACAACAAAACCAGCGACCGTGTGTCGTGAGCGAGACTCAAACCTTGGCCTCGGTGACTGACAATCATCGCATTGTTCGGACGTGAGGACGTGACAAGCTTGACTGATGCGCTCTGCAACCAGCCAGTGCAGCGTACAATGGCAACACTTAGAATGAGTACAATGGCAACACTTGTAGTAGTATTCGACTACTATTAAACACTACTGATGGGGGGTCTACCGCCGAACGAAACATGTCATAGCTTTGATGTTTCTCTCTCTTTTCTTTTCGCTTGAAATGATAGAGACAGCATTAGCAAAGCGATAGCCGATTTAGTTAGGCGGTAGAGGTGCGGGTCTAGCGGCCTTGGTAGTACCGAAGTCTTTAACCGACTTTTTGAAGTGAAAACTTCTTTAGGCGCGCTATAGACAGAATTTTCGTGGGCTGTGAAATGGATTCATCAATGGTCACGCTCGGATTTGATAAGAAATCTTCGGGTAAACTCGGTAAAAACGGCCAGGTAGGTACCAGGGCAACAGAAACAGTAAAGAGTTTCGATTACCTACCTCCAACAGCCCAGCGTTTATCTACAGATACCAGGACAACAGAAATATAAAAGAGTTGCGTTTGCCCCTAGGTACCAGTACCAGGGCAACAGAAACAGTAAAGAGTTGCAATATTTTGAACAACTTCGTTCCATCAAAATGTCCCTTGACACCTCCCACGTATTTTGAACTGAAAACTTCTTTTGGCGCGCAGGCGCGCTTTTAGACAGATTTTTCGTGGGGTGTGAATTGACTTCTAGCGTCACGCTCGGGTATGATAAGAAATCTTCGGGTAAACTCGGGGCCACCGCCATTGACCATCTAGAAATGCGTCAGCCAATGGGAAATGCTGAAAGGGCGTGGCCTAACCACCACGGCATGACCATCTAGAAATGTGTGAGCCAATGGGAAATGCTAACGCATTTCTAGATGGCCATGCCATGATGGTCAGGCCTCGCCTTCCGGTACACCCGTGTAGTTTCCAAAGTAAGCTATCAAATTCTGATTTATAAGTTTTCACTTCTATCGGCAGTTCCTTCAGATAGAACTGAAAATCTGAATTTCCAGACTGCCCTCGTGGCTTAGTTGGTAGTAGCTCTGCCTGCGAAGCCGAGGGTCGTGGGTTCGATTCCCACCCATTTGAATTCATCACACAAATATTTGCACTGTGTCTGGGTGTTTCTATGTATAATAAGTATGTATTTAAAACTATATAAGTATTATATCAGCTATCTGGCCGCCATCACACAAGCTTTGCTTAGTTTGGGGTCAAATGGTGTTGTGTGTGAATTGTCCACCAATATTTATTATTATTAATATTATTATTCCTATGACTGCCAATTATTATTTTTTACTTTTATAGTCTTACAATTGACCGCTATCTCGCCTGATGTTAAGCGACGATGCGGTCTACGATGGAGCGTGTTTACCTAGAAGAAACCGATTCACTCTCGCTTTGCAGACACTATTGATTTTATAGAAATGCCCTTATACCTATTGCTGTTCGTTGTTAACAACCAAAATAAGTAGAACCGCAACATACCTCGCCGCTAGCGATTCTAGGGGTCAAGGTAGATAGGCAGTTGTAAACCACTCACGCTACACACAGAGATGCAATTTGGTAACATTTTCAAGGTGCTCAGGACACATCTTTTCATTTATATATATTTTTTAAGTAATGGTGACGAGACGAGCAGGAGATGTGCCTGATGGTAAGCAACATGCCTGCCACATAACAGCACAGTGACACGCAGCTACTGGAACATGAAGAGTCCAAATCATTACCTAGCACTGCACTGCGCTCGTTACCCAGAGATCTAAGTTGTTATATCTCTAAGCCCAGTAATTTATCTGGAAACATTGCCCTTCAAACCGGATTATGATGATTGATGATGCTATCGATGAATTCAACTGTATTTTTTATGTTTGTTACCTCAGAACTTGCGACTCGGTGCACCTTTCGGTTGAAAGGGTTAGACTTTCTGTACGGTCTATCGAAATTGCTGGAACTATTTCTGTGATACCCATTCGGAAAACCGGTGTCTGTTTTCGTGACGGTGAAAATTTACTCTAATCAAAAAAAAAATGTATAACTCAAAAACAAAATTCACACAATATTTATGAGACCATCTCTAAAGTATTTTAACCTACTCGTACTAAAGAGAAAAAATATTGGCAGTCATAGGAACTGCCGATAGAAGTGAAAATAACTCCGAATTTGATAGCTTACTTTGGAAACTACACGGGTGTAACCGGTGGACGTGGCCTGGGCATCATGGCATGGCCATCTAGAAATGCGTCAGCATTTCCTATTGGCTGATGCATTTCTAGATGGCCATGGTATGATGCCGAGGCCACGCCCTTTCAGCATTTCCCATTGGCCGACGCATTTCTAAGAAATATCTGTCTAGCCGCGCCTAGCAAAAATTCTTGGAGAAATGGATTACCACACAACGGAAATGTACATACAACGAGCACAATAAACACTGTAATTGCGTGAGTCGTAACAGCTATTATTTTATTTTATGTACCCGAAATTTAATGCTGATGTAGATGTAATTCTAGTTTAAGGAGTTATTATTATTATTAATTAATTAATTATTTATTTTTGAATTTGATGTAAATTTGATTTTGTAGCTTCCTGATGTATAGTAGGTACTCGTATTTATTGCAATACATGTATCTTGGGACCCCGAAATACAGTTTTTAACTAGTTCGGGGACGGTGGATCCACATTATGTATCATAAATTGGCAATAAAAAGAATTTGATTTGATTTGATTTGCCTAAAGAAGTTTTCACTTCAATTAAAAGTGACAACGATAGTTAAACATTCCGTAACCGGACAATGGGTCATCCTTTTTCGTGCATTCAGCCAACGTTCATCGATTTATTTAGACGTCACGTCAAAAACGAATCATCAACAGCCCACTAAATGTTCCCACTGCTGGGACTCGGGTCCTTCTCTCGCAAGGAGAGAGTTAAGGCCAATAATCCAACACGCTGGCCCAGTGCGGGTTGGTGGATGACACATGACTTCGAAAGATATCATACATGTCGGTTTCCTCACGATGTTTTCCTTCACCGTTTTAAAGTTAGCGGAATGA
This sequence comes from Ectropis crepuscularia, assembly GCA_963693475.1. Taxonomy (NCBI): domain Eukaryota; kingdom Metazoa; phylum Arthropoda; class Insecta; order Lepidoptera; family Geometridae; genus Ectropis; species Ectropis crepuscularia. The sequence goes on from OY856364.1 coordinate 17,076,062, forward strand.
CTAGGAAATGAGGTGAATGTTTAAATATGATAACAAAAACTGCACAATTTACATATAGTATTAATTAATCACTTACTGTAACAGGGTACAATCCTAAAAAAAAAACTAAGTAGCGTCGTTAGTTACACGTATTTTTTGTTTTGTTTCACAAACAAAAAATGACGAAGATAGAGCGCTTCGAAGTTTCGTGTGACGTCACTTGTGAGTACGATTTTTACTCACGAGTGACGTCGCGACCCCCCCACTCTCGAAGTTTGATGGTCTATATCTTTGACGATTTTTAATATTATGAAAAAACAAAAAATACGTGTCCTATATTTTTCCATGATCTAGCTGACGGACTAATTAGGATAGTGTATTTTGACCCAGTCCGGTACCTACCCTATTATAGCTAGGACAAACATGTAATCTCATTGCACCATTAATAATAATGAATTACTCGTTTTCGATGTTTTTGATAGCTAAATAAAACAGAAGTAAGTATGATGTAACAGTTTAATCGAAATAATCATAATAATCATAATCTTTTATTTCATAAAACCAATTTACATGTCAAATTTTATAAGTATGAATACACAAATTATATCACAAGATTCGGTATACAATAAGTAACTTTGCACAATATAACGTCAAATGAATATTAATTCCAATATCAAACAATGTCAATAAATTAATTATATTATAATACTACAATGAAAAAATGTCAACTGGTTTAAACAATTTGCTGATTTATAAAGGCGAGGCTTAAATTCCTCATATCCATAAAACGCCTGCTCAACAAGCCAGCGCTGTAACCGAGATTTAAAACTATATAAGCTAGGTGCGACCATCACATGTTCTGGCAGGTTATTGTAGACGTCTGGACCCATAACATGGGTTATTTTCGTGGATTTAGACAACGTACGCGCGACTGTAGCGAGGATACCCGCACTTCTCGTGGGGTAGCGATGGTTCGCCCCACAGACGTCGAAGGAGTCTAGGTTAGTTCTTACAAACAATACCACTTGCATTATTACTACTGACGGTAGTGTGAGAATACCCAGACTCCTAAAATATGGTTTAACGGATGTCTCATCGTCTACCCCCACGATAGCCCGGATGGCACGTTTTGCAGCCGGAATACCCTGTGCCACTCCGCGCACCTCCCCCACATCTCGGCGCCGTACTGCACAAGCGAGTGTACTGTGGCGAAGTAGCAAACTCGTGCCACGTCTACGGGCACGCAAAACATGCACCACCGAGTTTTCCTCTTAGTCTGTCCACATGACTCTCCCAAGTTAACCCGGCGTCCAGCTCAAAACCGAGGAATGTGGTGGAGTACACCTGGTTCAATGTTGTGGACCCTATTTTCACAGTTAGAGGCCTCATTTTGTGTCCTGATAGGTTCGCGTGGAGAAAGTGAGTCTTCCTCAGGTTCAACACCAGCCCATTTTAGAAAACCAGAAGGAGAGTTGAGATGCTGCCTCTGTGAGTTTTTCCTCCGTCGGCGCGGTAACTATGGCCGCTACATCGTCAGCATACATCAGGATTTCAGCTGATGTTACCGCGTCGGGCAAATCGTTGAGGAGAAGAGAGAAGAGCAGATTTGACACAGACGACCCCTGAGCCACGCCCATTTTAGAAGATAGTGGTTCTGATTTTTCGTTGCCCGCGTCACCGACCATAATCTGCGCTCTGTTCTCTAGTAGATTTTTTAGCAGGGAAAGAGGCATACCCCTCAAGCCGTAGTGCTCCAGTTTAGCGGCGAGTACCGCGTGGTCTGCGACATCGAAGGCCTTCGAGAGGTCGCAGCATAATACAGCAACTTGCAATTTAGGCTTACGGTCGCGTGCTTCCACTATGTGGCGGACAAGCTTTCTCGTCAAAGTCGTCGTTGACCGCCCTTCTCTGTAAGCATATTGCTTATCAGAGAGAGAATCGGTGGCGCATAGATAGCCGACCAGCCTGCTGCTCAACCCGTTCTCAAGGACCTTCGCAATCGCAGGAATGATGGAAGCCGGTCTCTAGCCATCGGTATCGGACCTTTCCCTTTAAAAATAGGAACGACTTTACTTAACCTAAGCGGGGTGGGATAGACTCCTTCTTTAATACAGCGGTTAAATAACTCTGCTAGTATGGGAGACAACGGGCCCGCGGCCGTTCTCAAAAGTTTCATATTTATTCCATACACATCCTTTGAGATCTTTGGTGGAATGCGCGATGTTATTATTCGAAAGACTTCGTCAGCGCTAAAGGGCTGCAGGCGGAGCGAGCAGTCCGCCGCCGGGCGCGCCGCGCGCAGCGAGCGCAGGGCGCGCGCGACGTCGGCGCGCGGGGCCTGGCAGGCCGAGGCCGCGCCGAGGAACCGCCAGTTCATGTAGTTGAGAGCTAGTTTTTTTGTGTCAAATTTTTGGCCATTTGGGTCTAAAATAACATCAGTGACGTTTATTTGTACAGAGCTATTGCGCCCTCTTTCGGTGTTAACTATCTTCCACATAGCTTCTGTTCTATTACAACCACTCAAAATATGTTTAGTGTAAAATGCAGATTTTGTATTCTTAATTAAAATGTCATATCTATTTTTAATGTCAGTGATAAATTGAATAATTGCTGAATTATTTGGATTACATTTACCGATTTCAATAATGTCACTTAGTAACGATTTTAATAATTTTACATCCTGGGTTACCCAGGATGAGTCACTTATGTTCTTGACAAATAATTTCCTCAACGGGAAACAAATATCAAATTTATTATTTATTATACTTGTTATTAAAGTCGTTAATTCGGTTAATGAAGTACTTTTCTTCATTACCGCATCCCAATTAACACTGCTGATAGATGTAACAAAATTCATGTTGTTTTCATCATTGAAAATCCTACCATACCTATAAGCGCCTTTAGGTAATTCACAGTTGTATATTATTTCCGATTTAACGGTGAATCAGCAATATTCGAGTAAAGATGATCCAATGAGCTCGATGTGGTCCCCGTCACTCGGGTAGGGAAGTCCACATGATTCGCCATACCATGAACAGTAAGAACCTCAGCCAAATTTTTTGACTCTGAGTCGGTTTTTAGCGAGTTAATATTAGAATCGCCTACAATAACACACACTATACCTAGCTGGTTAACCTTATTGAGCAAGCGTTCCAAAGATCCCGTCTGACGTCGACGGCAGCAGCCCGGACGTGCTACTTTGCGACGGTTCACTCTCTATTACAGTATGGCGCCGAAATCTGGGGACAGTGCTCGGAGTGGAAGAGAGTGTTCCGTCAGCAGAAGCGCGCTATACGAGCGATCGTACGGGTGGCACAGGACACTTCCGTACGACCTTACTTTAAAAGTCTGGGAATTCTCACATTGCCTTCAATTATAATTCTACAGATGGCTATGTATGCGAGGACACACCCGACGTCAGGTGAAGTCGGTAATACCGACAGGAGGAGGGTTACCCTCGTGAAATCGGGGAAGCTCACACATGCCATGAGTCACACCGTGTACTGTAACTTGCCGGACTCTATCAAGTCGGCCCCCAGCTTGTTAAGCTTCAGACATCGCCTTCAACGCTGGCTTGTCGAGCACTCCTTTTATGACGTGAAGGAATTCCTAGAGTTACATTTGTAATTATGTACTTACTGACATATTTTTATATTTGAATTCTGTTTTTTTTTTTGACGTGATAACGTCTTATAATTCGATGAAGCCGGCTGCACGCCCGCAAAACATGACGTCATGTAGCGTTACCTTGGAAGGTAACGACGGTGGGTCGTTACCTTGTTACAGTTGTATTAATTATTTCGACCAGTAGTTCAAGCGAGGATGTAGCTCAGTGGTAGAGCGTTCGCTTTGCATGTGAAATGCCCCGGGTTCGATCCCCGGCATCTAAAAGCTTTTTTGCATTGTTGACGTGATAACGTCTTATAATTCGATGAAGCCGGCTGCACGCCCGCAAAACATGACGTCATGTAACGTTACCGCCGTTACCTCGCCTTATTACTTTTCGCACCATCTAGTGAGTGAAATGTGTATTACGTTCAAGGAGTCTGTCCATGTTTTAGAAAAGCGACGATATGAAGTTAAGAACTTGTGCTAGTACAATGATGTACCCAGAGATGGCGCTTTGAACAGCTTTTCAAAAAGCTTCAGAACGTTTTACCTAGATGGCGCTTAACACAAATACTAGACGTTGTCACGTTAATTATCGTCAGTAAACCGACTTTACAGACAACCATTTTTTTTTACATTGTATATGAAGTTCATAAGCTATACTTATGTTGTAATCTTGTTTCTGACATGTATATTTTTTATGTAATCGGTTTTACCAATAAATATGAATATGATACCAGAAATTCCACCGCGCTGATTAAATTTGTGCGATAAATACAGATGACGGTGATATTAATTTCTAATAAATCAATAGCGGATACTTCAAGTACCCTTTCTACCGATAGTTGCACTAAATCTAAGTTCTCGACGCATTTAACGTCACGTCTTACAAATATACATGACCCACCATGCTGTGTATTTATTCTACAATAGCTAGAAGCTAATTTATACTCGTTTATATTGATACACATCAGCTGAGATCGAGATAACCAATGTTCCGTTAGGGCGAGGATGTGGCATTTCATTTCATTTTGAAGTAAGACTTCAATTCGTCTCGATTTGTCTGCTCCCAGTGAAGCAATATTTTGTCAGCATACTGTAATCGAGCTCGACCGACGCCAGCGCGGCCGCCGGCGCCGCGGCGGGATTGCACCTTAGGCGTCTTATTGTCCTCAGTTCGGTTAGGCTCGGGCATCTTCGAGGCGAAGGGAACTTCCGTGGCAGTTAGTGCCCGCGTTTTAGCCGTAGCGGCTGTGGTGTTTATTGAAGTGAAACTTCTTTAGAATTGTTGTGATTTCAAACCGGATGCAACGGAAAAAACGACAGGTAAGAGACACAAATACAAAAATGTGCAGGAAAGAATGAGACAGAAATATACATACTATTTTGTCCCATACTGCAAGTAAGCGTCATTTTCGACGCATCTCTCAAACGGCGTTTGGCGCAATTGTAACGGTCTCGGCTTAACGACTATACAGTACCGGGTTCGATCCTGACCAAGGCCTGTATTAAGATTTTTGTTTTACACGCTTTTTGAAGTGAAAACTTCTTTAGGCGGTAGTTTCCAAGGTAAGCTATCAAATTCTGAGTTTAAAAATATAAAAAATATTGTGTTTTTAATCACTTGCGCGCCGCGCAAGTTATTAAAAAGTGAAAATTGGCTTGTGTATCCTACCCTTGTAATATTTATTAATCTCATTCTTTTGTTGATTTACTGAAGTTTCACTTCTATCGTGTGTGAATCGCACACACACCTTTTTTTTTTTTAGTCGCGGTCGCGTACCCAGTGCTCGAATTTACCGAAGCAATAGCATTCAGCCGGGCTTGTCGGGGAGGACGCGATATCGTAGGGGATGTAGTGCATGTAGTGTCGGGGCCAAGTTTCGCCTTCGAAGTACCTTCAACTAAGCATTTAAGTTGCTGGATTATGTCAAGTTGTATTGTGACTGTCTCACCTTGGGGGTTTAAACCCGGGGCAGTGCACTCTCACTCGCTCAAGGTCGCGCGGTTTTAGCCTACCGCTAGACCGTTCCTTCCAGGAAACAAGTGACAGTCAGTTGTCGGACGCACGGCTGAGCGCTCGCGCAACACGTTTCCCGCGCATATTGATATTGTTATTAGATATGTCGTAAACCCTCCGCGCTAGACAGGGACAGCGCAAATGTTTATTTGAAAATCGCGACAGGTATTGCGAGCTGAATTGAACGTTGTTGTGTCCCAGCAAGAGCCGCTATTTATATAATGGTTTTCGGTAAGTGAGGCTTCTGTACTAATATTTATTCTGTGCCCGGGGTCTCCGGATCGGCAGGCGCCGTTCTCCCGACTAGACCAGTTACCAAAAACATACATACAGCGAGCCTCTTTCTTTGAATCCGGTTAAAACTCCAACTGATTAGATACCAATTTGCATCAAAACTGACCTTTAATGCAGTAATGAGCAATTACCCTGTTTCAATGAGACCGGCTGATAGGGAGTTCCGGTGTATACTTTATAATGACAGAATGACAAAATTACTCGCCGGTTTCATGTTACACCAATTTTGTACAATTTACGTTGAGTTTCAGACATGACGTTCATTACTAGTTATGAAAAAAACTATTTTTGAAGTGAAAACTTCTTTAGGCGCGCCTAGACAGATTTTTCGTGGGCTGTGAATTGAATTCATTCGTCACGCTCGGGTATGATAAGAAAGCTTCGGGTAAACTCGGGACCATAGCCATTGGTCATCTAGAAATGCGTCATCCAATGGGAAATGCTAAAAGGGAGTGGCCTGCCCATCATGGCATGGCCATCTAGAAATGCGTCAGCCAATGGGAAATACTGGTTACACCCGTGTAGTTTCCAAAGTAAGCTATCAAATTCTGAGTTAGAAGTTTTCACTTCTATCGGCAGTTCCTATTACTGCCATTTTTTTTGTGTAGACAGTTCACTACATGTCATGATTTCAGATTGTTTTAAAATTATTTCATAGATAAAAACCTCGCATATACAAACGATCCTTCGTGTTTATTGCTCGGAAAGAACAGACGCGCCTTGTAATTCGCGCGCAACCAGTGCAGTGTCCGCTGACAAATCATAACAACGACGGTCGTCGCCCGCGGTCAGGTGAGTCAAATATGACCTAGATACTGACATGCGATGCCTATCGCGGCAAGCCTTGACTAATTTTATTAAGGCGAAGTTAAATCTACATAATTAATGGACAGTTCAAAAAACAGCCCGATGAAATTAATAACGGAAAATGAACATCTGTTATATAAACATTACCGCGAAGAAAAAGCAGAACGGGAAAAATTAGAAGGGGTCTTAAAAACCCTTCAGAAAGAAATAGAAAACCTCCAAGAACAAGTCAAGGTTTTGAAAAATGAGAAAGCCCTATCCCAGACAGATACGAAAGAAAGTTCTACACAACCCGTGGACTACTGCACGGATGACGATGAACTAGCCAGAGAAACAGAGTGGATCAGAGAGAAGTCCAGGAAAAAAAGGAAAATTAACACGTCACCCACTCCAGTCACTCCATCACCTCAAGGAAAAAACTGCATCAGAGCAGATCCAGAAAAGATAGCCAAAAAGGTCCCACAGCCACCACCCATTATAATCGATGACGTCACAAATTATCAAACTTTTTTTGATGACCTATCAAAAAGCCAACCAGGGAAGACATTCCAAGTCAAAATGATGAACGGAGATAGCGTTAAAATAAACGCAGCTAACGAAGATGCATATAGAGCCATAATTAAATTCTTGAATGAAAAAAAATGGCTATGGCACTCCTTTGAGAATAAACAAGAAAGACCTATAAGAGTAATGGCCAAAAAACTACACTCAACATGCAAGCCAGATAGGATTGTAGAAGATCTAAAGCATCAAGGCTATAAGATTGAGAGTGCAACAAATAAATTGAGATGGAAGAACAAGGAACCACTCAACATGTTCGTACTAACATTCTCAAAAGAAGAAGATATTAACAAAATATACGGAATTAAAACCGTATTGGGATGTAAAATTGAAATACAACCTTTAAGAACTATGAAACTTGTCCCACAGTGCAAAAAATGCCAAGCGTATGGACATACGCAAAAATACTGTTCTAGAGAGCCCAGATGCGTCAAATGCACTGGAAAGCATCTAACAAGAGACTGCGATAAACCAGCAGAAGCAAAACCGAAGTGCATACATTGCGGTGCACCTCATCCCGCCAGTTACAGAGGATGCATAGTAGCTAAGGAGTTCCAAAACCTTAAAAATAAGACATTGAAAAAGTCTCATATTGTCAACCCTAGTCAGCAACGACTACCTAATAAAAGCTGTACTGCTAACAAATCAACCGTCTCAATGAGCCGACCCATAAATAAAGATGTAACATATGCGCAAGCTACATTTACAAATATTAACAATTCTAAGAATATAAATAGTGATAACAAATTAGATCAGATTCTTGCACTAATGAGCTCGTTTGATGGCCGACTAAAAATACTTGAGAACAGCAAAAATCCAGCTGTTTTTAGAAATAATAAGTAATGCATAACTTAACTATTATGGCTTGGAATTCTAATGGACTACTTCAACATCAAAAAGAGCTGCAAGTTGTTCTAGATACAAAAAAGATTGACATTTGCTTGATTTCGGAGACGCACTTCACCAAACAATCCTATGTCACATTCAAAGGTTACAAAGTATATCATGCGCTCCATCCTGATAATACAGCCATGGGTGGCAGTGCAGTAATAGTAAAAGAAAACCTATACCAATATGAGGAATTCAAAAATGAAGAAAAAGAGATTCAGTCAGTGGCTGTTTGTATCAAAACAAAACTGTATAAGCTCACGATTGCGTCTGTCTACTGCCCACCAAAACATGCTATAAAAAGAGAACAATATTTAAATTTCTTTAAGCAATACAGAGACAAGTTTATTGTTGGAGGAGATTTTAATGCGAAAAATTTATATTGGGGCTCCCGACTCACTAACACGAAAGGGAAGGAGCTTCTGTCTGCAATTAAACAAATTAAAGGAGACTCTATCTCTACAGGTCAACCAACGTACTGGCCAACTGATCCGAAGAAAATACCTGATCTTATAGACTTTTTTGTTTATAGGAACATATCAAGAGCTTATTTAGACATAAACCCATCATTTAATATGAGCTCAGATCACTCTCCTATATTTTTATCGATATGTGACAAATTTATATACAGAGATAGTAAATTAAGTCTAGTAAATAAGCACACAGACTGGGAAAGCTTCCAGATAGACTTAGATTGCATAATAGATCTTAACGTTTCACTTAAGACACCGGAAGAATTAGACAAAGAGACTGAAATTTTTGTAGAAAACATACAACAGACAGCCTGGAAAAATACACCACCCATGAAAAAAAGAGCCAGTGGTACTAACTACCCTCATGAAATTATGCAACTACTGGCTACAAAGAGAAAACAAAGAAAAACATGGCATCATACCCGCTGTCCAAATGACAAAAATTTGCTGAACCAACTCACTAAAAAACTTCAAAGAGCAATAAAAAACTATCAGGACAACTCCATGAAAGCCTACCTTCAACAGTTGTCTTGTGACAGCAGTACTAACTACTCACTTTGGAAGGCAACTAAAAACATGAAAAGACCAACTACCCATATTCCCCCTATAAAAGAGCTGGATGGAAAGTGGGCCATTAGCAATGAACAAAAAGCCCAAAGATTTGCTCAACACTTGGAAAAAATCTTCCAACCTAACGAAAGAGCCGCAACAGCTGTAAATCTATCTAATCTAGATCAAGCAATACAAGATGATCTGGAGATAAAGCTTGTTACTCCTAAAGAAGTTTTCAATGAGATAAAATTAAGAATAAAACCGAAGAAATCACCCGGATATGATCTAATCACGGGAGACATCATACGACATCTACCATGTAAAGCTATAGTTAAACTTACCACACTTATCAATGCTGCCTTCAGACTGAGGTATGTGCCTGACTTATGGAAAGTAGCTGAAGTGATAATGATAGCAAAACCTAGCAAGCCTCCTCAGGAAGCAGCGTCATATAGGCCCATATCTCTGTTGCCTATCATTTCAAAACTGTTTGAAAAACTTTTGCTCAAGAGACTGAAGCCAATCATAGAACACAAAAACTTGATACCAGATCATCAGTTTGGATTCAGACAAAAACATTCTACGATAGATCAGGTTCATAGAATCACTAAAACCATAGAGCAAACCCTTGAAGAAAAAAAAGTGTGCTCTACAATACTTTTAGATGTAGCGCAAGCATTCGACAAAGTGTGGCATGAAGGGCTAACACACAAATTAAAATTACTGTTACCTAAACAATTTTCTGATATTTTAACATCATATATTTCGAACAGATTATTTAGAATTAAACAAGAAGACTCATATTCGTCGCTAAAACAAATTAAAGCTGGAGTACCACAAGGAAGTGTACTTGGGCCTGTACTTTACTTGTTGTATACTAGTGATATCCCAGCTTTAGACAACAGCACTATCGCAACCTTCGCAGATGACACTGCTATCCTGGCAATAGGTGACACCCACGCAGAAGCCACAGAGAGGGTGCAAATAGCAGTTAATAAAATACATGACTGGACAAAAATGTGGCGTATTAAGCTAAATGAGTCCAAAACTGTTCACATAGACTTCACAAACAAGAAAAAACAATATCATCCAGTATTCATAAATGGACAATGTATACCATACGAAAATAAAGCCAAATATTTAGGCATGACTCTAGATGCGAAGTTACGCTGGAAAACTCACGTCAAAAAAAAGAGAGAGGAACTAGCTATACGCTACAAAAACATGTATTGGTTACTTGGTAGAAACTCCGTGCTGTCAATACATAACAAAATATTATTATATAAACAAGTCCTAATGCCAGTGTGGACTTATGGTATACAGTTGTGGGGCTGTACCAAAAATAGCAACATCGAGATAATACAACGCTTTCAAAACAAAGTACTCAGGGATATTGTCAATGCGCCCTGGTATGTGAGAAATGCCGACATTCATCGAGATCTTGGAATGGATCTTGTCGGCAAAGTGATAAAGAAGTACGCAGAAGCACATGAACGCAGGCTTCATCATCATGTGAATGTCGAGGCTATCCAGCTCCTTGATAACACGGACACAGTGAGAAGACTTAAAAGAACAAAACCTTTTGAGTTAGTATAGTGCAGTGTCAGTGCAATACAATAATAAAACAATTAAATGTGCTAAGTCAAGTGAAAGAAGTGACTTCCCCTTAACAGTGTCAATAAGAAAAGTGCTGATGGGCACCTTCTTATGTATAAACTATGTAGCAATTTAAGTTAGATATAAATTACTCATTAGCCTAGACTTATTAAATTAGGCTAGATTGTAATAAGCATTAGGATCCAAGGAAACTTGGTGAATAATTTTAGAAAAAAAAAAAAAAAAAAAATACAAACGATCCTAAAAAGTAAGAAATCGAGTTGAAAGCGTGTTTTAAATCGATCGATTCCGTGGTAACGAAACGTAGTCACTGACTGCACATGTCAGTATCAATCAGTATGACACTAATATTATAAACTAGCTGAACCCGCTACTTCGTTCGCGTACGTTGATCTTGCGACCTTATTAGTGCATTCGTAGTACTTACGTAAAAATGTTTGGATGGGTGGTCATTACACAAACAGAGTGATTTGTTTTTCCACACAAAAATATATTTATTCAAGTTTAGCAACTTCATATTTTATATTTTAAGCAACATCAAACACACTCGTAGTAAGGTTGTGGAGTATCGAGCATAGCCGCAGTCGCAGTACGAAGAGTCTGTAGCTGATGTGCGTGATCTGATACTTACCCACTTGTACATTTTTACAGGATATCCTAAGTAGTAGGTGATAGACTTATTAGCCGATGTTATATTTAAGACTCTAAACCATGTGTGTTTCAAATGCCAATCTATTTGGTAATGTCATTCTGTCGTTAATATTTGTTTCGTTAGGGCCCATGCTTTTTCCGAGATGATAGGTAGTATATGAGACTATATAAACTATCTGTTTCAAATTTCAACCAAATCAAACCTTTACATAATACATACTAATACTTAGTAAAATAAAATTTTATTCAATTTTAGAAAAACAACGTTCTGCTTCTGCACCGAAGCTTGTTGAACACTAAATTTAGTACAGTATTTGGATTTAAATAATATCCGAAAAAAAAAAAAAAACCGACTTCAATTATTATCATTTCACGTCAACTTACTAATTTCTAGGCAAGTAAATAGTTCACTCGACTAATTTAAGAAGCTATGACTACGTCGTCCAGATAAATAGATACTGGTGAACAATTCACACACAAAACTTTAGCTTTTTCCACCGCCAATGTCCCTGCCCTAACCGGAGTGGTCTTACGCGTGACGATGGCAAAAGACCTGACTATTGTCGCAACAACAACAAATACTACATTACACATTTTCTAATAAATATCAGATTGTGTTTCGTACCATGAGCTGCCATTTTGTGGAAAAACATAAGACAGGTACTGTCATATTATTACCTGACGATAGATGACGGATGACGGATTTGAGTACTGTGTGCCTACCAGGGAAGAGCTGCTTCGAATCCGACACCGATAAGTCGGAACCTCCGATTACTATTAGACCTTCGTTTCCGACTTCGGCTCCGAAACTTTTAAAACGGAGGTTATAATCGGAGGTAAGGTGTATAAATATTGCAGATAATCCTTTATTGTGGTGGATAGTAAATTAAAATACAAAATCCCAACTTCCTAAATCAATTGCTCGTCAATGTTTATCGAGTCCACGTGTTTGGCAAAAAAAAAATACCCAATAAAAATGTATCTCCTGCCACCACTTCTAATCCTGCCTATGCCTCCGACTTCGGTTCCGACTCCGATAAATCAAATTTAAAAACTCCGACTCCGCCTTCGAATCCGATAAAATGACCTCCTTTACATCCCAGCAGGTCTACTACGAAAACAAACTCCGAATAATCGCATCCGACCGACAGCTGAATCGGATTGCCTCCCACGAAAAACATTCGGATCGATACATTTCGGGTCGGAAGTTATAGACTTAGGTCGGATGAAGGTCGGATCGAACGAAACGGCAGATCTGGATAGCGATTCTGAAACCATTCGGTTGCATCCGACACGGAATCTCATCTCTCGGTCTTTGTCATGCTAAACAGATAAGACAAAGACAGAGAGATGAGATTCCGTGTCGGATGCAACCGAAATGGTTTCAGAATCGCTACCCTGATCAACAGACCGATTGTCTTTCGTGGTCGGAAACTTCATAACTTCGGCCGATATATCGTTTATCAGACTTCGTAGTAGACATGCTGTTGTTTACATTGTCACAGAATACTTAGAAGTTAGTATGTACCGAACTTATTAATTCCGTTATTATTTAATTTCTATGTTATTTCCGAACCACACGACCACTAATGCTAAAATTTTAATGAGACTATATTAAAAATGTGTTCTTTCTAACAAAATAAGAATTAACGAAATTGAACAACGCAAACATGAGTTACAACCAAAAACACATTCTGACTTTAACCCCTTTCTGCAAGAAAACCGTGCAGAATTTGGGGATTAAAAGTAGACAGCTACCATCTACTTAGTATGATCTTAAATCATGTCAAGTTTCATTTGAATTGAATCAGTAGTTTCGGCGTGATGTGAGTTCCCTATACACACAGACAGACAGACAGACAGGCAGACAGACATGAAAGAAAAAAAATGCAGTTTCGCCATCAGTATCGACTATGGAGTGCCCCCAAAATGTTTTTTTCACAATATCTTCAATGTACAGAATTCGACCCGCTACAGTTTTATTATAAGTATAGATGGTTACTGATAATCAGCCTGCATCCTTTTAAGGGGATGTTAGGTACATGTGCGTAACGCCGCTAATTTAAAACGTTGAAGGAAAACGACATGCACCTAGAATCTTTCAAAGTCATGTGTCGTCCACCAACCCGCACTGGGCCAGCGTGGTGGATTATGGCCTTAACTCTCCTCTTGCGAGAGAAGGCCCCGAGTCCCAGCAGTGGGAACGTTTAGTGGGCTGTCGATGATGAGGTACATACATTCCATACATCAACTTTTGTTCTACAGTTTTTAAAAAAAATTATTTTTTTCTCATACCAAATAAATAAAAAGTGTATTTGCACGGTCTAAAAGCATCGAACTCTTCGTAACAATAAGTAACAAGAGCGCGTACGCTCTTTAACGCGCAAAAATGATGTGCCGAAGTGAATAAACACTAAAAAGTCGCTAAACAGTACTAGAGCTACAAACACTTTTTTTTTGGGTTATCTATTGAGTTTAAACGAAGGTTGTTTGTTTAAATATATACAGACCATGCCCTTAAGCGGATGCAGGCTTATTACCAGCAACCCTGTATATTACAGTACGTGAAAATGAAATGTAAACAAAATTATAAATTCTGATGATCGTGGTGAGGATGAATGGTTAGTGGGACAAACTGTACAAAATACAAATCATTGCATTGTCATCGGTTCTTGATGAGTGTGCAAAGTTTCAAACCAATCTGTTGTATAGAAAATTGTGAAACTCTCGTTCAAATATTCATAGCTATACATACTTACATACATCGACTGACCTCGTGGCTTAGTTGGTAGTAGCTCTGCCTGCGAAGCCGAGGGTCGTGGGTTCGATTCCCACCCAGTGCAAATGTTTGTGTGATGAATTCAAATGTTTGCACTGTGTCTGGGTGTTTCTTTGTATAAGAATTGTATGTATTTAAAACTATATAAGTATTATATCCATCGGCCGCCATCGTACCAGCTTTGCTTAGTATGGGGTCAGATGGTGTTGTGTGTGAATTGTCCACCAATATTTATTTATTTACATACCAAGTTAATAAAAGCATGTTAATAAAAATACTGAAGTCGATACGGAACCGAAACGTGTTATTTCTCTAACTTACAGGACGTCTACTCTTTATCTACGAAAAACGAAAAAAAAAACGTAATAAATCTTTCCTACTCCGGTTCTACTTCGTTTCGACCGAACATTGTTTAGAGTAGTCTTAGAACATTTCAAACAAACGTCAAACAATGTTCGATCGAAATAGAACCTGAGTAGGAAAGTCTCGAAATTTATTACGAAATTACGTTTTTGTGGAATGAAGTAGACATCCAGGTAGCGACCCCCTAGTGGCAGCTAACAGAGAGGCGAAAAGGTACACCCACGAAGCACAGCCAGTGCTGAGCGAGTGTCCTTTCACAGCTGTTGTCGCTCAGCGACAAACGAGTGAAGCGAGTGCTCGCCGGCAGTGTGAACAGTCAGCGATCAACTATTTGTATTTGCATCTCTTTTATTTACACGGAATTTGTATCTATTGTACGTTTCTTGAGGGAGAAAATAATCGATAGTTACTTGTTTTCTCGCCGGCGGTGGGACGACTGCCTAACTCGCACACTGCCGGTGAGCACTCGTTTCACTAGTTTGTTGCCGAGCGACAAGAGCTATGAAAGATAACACTCGCTCAGCGATACTCGCTACTCGTTCACCGTTGCCGGTGAGACAAGTGCCTCACTCGCGCACTCGCTTATAGCTTATAGCCGAGCTACACAACTATCGGAACTACGCACTCGCTCCCCGCGGCTCGCCAACTCGTTTCAAATTCTTGCTCTACTCGTTAAGCTGGGTACTCACTTAGCAGTGTTGCATGTGACGTATCAGATACTGTATCAACCTGCAAGTAGGTACGGCTCGTCCTCGGTCCACCGCGTATCTAGCTCCGAGCTGCCGGGTCCGCAGTGCTCGCGACTTCGTGTCCGCAGTGATACCGCCACTCGGCGGGTCACTGCCAGCTTACAGGGCTCCACGCGCGAGCAGCGGGCCCGTGACTACGTCAGTGCATCCTCACTCGCTCAAGGTCGCGCGGTTTTAGCCTACAGCTGGACCGTGCCTCCCAGGGAACAAGTGACAGTCGGTTGTCGGACGCACGGCTGAGCGCTCGCGCAACACGTTTCCCGCGCATATTGTTATTAGATATGTCGACAACCCTCCGCGCTAGACAGGGACAGAGTTACGCGTTAGAAAGAGCGCATATGTTTATTTGAAAATCGCGACAGGTATTGCGAGCTGAATTGAACTTTGTTGTGTCCCAGCAAGAGTCGCTATTTATATAATTGTTTTCGGTAAGTGAGGCTTCTGTACTAATATTTATTCTGTGACTACGTACTCACTTGATACTGTATCTGATACATTACATGCTACTCTCCTAAGTGAGTACCCAGCTTTACACGTTCATCTTTGCCGGTGGGACAGCTGCCTTGTATTAAAATTATTCAAATAAAATGCGCAACTGGCATTCACAAAAGCGTCTTACGCCGTTCAGTTGTTTAAACATCGCATCAATGCGTATTGTTCGAGCGCGTCGCTTGTAATCACCCGACATGCCGTCACATAATATGAAACAAATATCGCACGGTGACGAAACAAGTGCACTAACTAACAAGTATACGTTATATTACAAACTCCTATGTAGAAGGAAAGGCACTGTATCCCACGACACAGGACCACCCTAGTGTGGGATACAGGGCACTCTTTAATTGTGCAATTGATTTTTGCTGAGATAAATAAGTAGTCCTACCTACCTACGATCTTAGATACTGCTGTAAAATGTTAAAGGACTAACAACAAATCTGTTTTTAGCGTAAGTATTTCATGTTTTTTATTTTTTATCTTAAGCATTTGCTCAAATAAACGGTTTTTTTTTTTAAACTTCAAAAACTGGCCATACAATTGAAATGATGATTGGGTCAAAACCATACCACATTTGTTAGTTAACAAAAATATTAAAATATTTTTTTGTTAAACAATTGATACGTTATAGAATGAAAGTAAGTCAAATAATTACTTTGAGATATATACCTAACCTATTTGTTGAATACTTTTTCATCCCACCACCTCGGAAAGAGTACTTTTGCTGGATAGCAGGGCGCAAATGTCGTTTTTATGGTTCCGTACCCAAAGGGTAAAAACCGAACCCTTTTACTGAGACTTGGCTGTCCGTCCGTCCATCCGGCCGTCTGTCATCAAGCTGTATCTCAAGAACGGTGACAGTTGAAATTTTCACAGATGATTTATTTCCATTGCCGCTATGACAACAAATACTAAAAATAAAATAAAAATAATATTTCATATTAAGTAAATAAAAATAATATTTTTTATTTATTTATTTTATACAACATACTTGATTTTTTACAGTTTCTTGCTCGATTAGTCCGTCCCAAGAAAACTAGATGGCGCCACTAGTAAAAATAAAACGCTATATCGAATTCGTCGTCAGAATCATGAGTCATTTTTACTCTTATACTCATATTACATGTGTATTATGGCCGTTTGTGCGTGTTGGCTACGCTGTTAGCACATGTCGGCAGTTCTTTATAAATAAATAAATAAATTACCCTCTAGAGAGTAAAATAAATTGCTAATGGTACGGAACCCTTCGTGCGGGAGTCCCACTCGCACTTGGCCGATTTTATTACCCTCTAGAGAGTAAAATAAATTTGAATTTAGAACATCGTGTGCACTAAGTTTTTGAATTCAAAACATAATTAAACCTATTTACTTCTACCTCCTTAGCGCCGACTTTATCATATTTTTTTTTAATTTGTTAAAAACTCGTACTCGGAACCTCCTTGGTGTACTTTTTTTAATATCCTTTGCGAGAAATTTTATTTTCACATATGGAGGATAGAGGTAAGGAATGTTATCTCAAATGGTAGAACATTCAAAAATGTTAAGAATTAATCAATTGTAAACGAATTGAAATACGCCGAGTTAAAAAAATTAATATTACTGTCGACTAAAATAGTTACTAATAGAAAGCTTCAACTGCTTGCGTAGTACAAAATAATGTAGTAAAAATAACATCAAATAATTACTATTTTGAGAAAACATAGCTTATTTTTTCACGAATTCTAAATAGTACGCTTATTTATTTCCTTTAAATTTTTCCCTGATGCTAATGTGGTGCTACCATAATTTATTGCATTTGGGCCGACACTTTTTCATGTACACAGATAACACTCCTTTCTTTATCGCTCAACCCTCCATATTTTCGCAGTCATATTGTTATTGTTAAAACCATGGCTAAATCAACTCAAACTCAAAACTAAAAACTCAAGTTAAAACATGAAAATTAAAACTGAAAATATGTTATTCTAGCGACGAAGTAATTTATTTGACTCCAACATAACGCGGTTAAAAAGCAAATTTGCACTCTAGTACAACAAATAACTATTTTGTATAATAATCCTTTCACTACCCGTGAGTTTGACTAACGTTAATATTCTCTTTGTTTCTCGTGCTGAGTAGGTATAATCTGACTTCAACCATAGAATACATAATATCTTCAACGCATAAAGTATTGACCTGAAGGTTCATAATAAATATTGGTGGACAATTCATACACAACACCATCTGGCCCCAAACTAAGCAAAGCTTGTATGAGATTTTTTTTTGAAGTGGAAACTTCTTTAGGCGCGTCTAGACAGATATTTCGTGGGCTGTGAATTGGATTCTAGCGTCACGCTCGGATATGATAAGAAATCTTCGGGTAAACTCGGGACCATGGCTATTGGCTATTTAGAAATGCGTCAGCCAATGGGAAATCCTGAAAGGGCGTGGCCTCGGCATCATGCCAAGGCCATCTAGAAATGCATCACCCAATAGGAAATGCTGACGCATTTCGAGATGGTCATGCCACGATGTCCAGGCCACGCCCTCCGGTTACACACGTGTTTCCAAAGTAAGCTATCAAATTCTGAGTTATAAGTTTTCACTTCTATCGGCAGTTCCTATGACTGCCAATTTTTTTTTTAAATAAAGAGTGACGAGACGAGCATGACATGTGCCTGATGGTAAGCAACATGCCTGCCACATAACAGCACAGTGACACGCAGCTATTGGAACATGAAGAGTCCAAATCATTACCTAGTACTGCACTGCGCTCGTCACCCAGAGATCTAAGATGTTAAATCTCTAAGCCCTGTAATTATAGCTGATATAATACTTATATAGTTTTATAAAGTTATACTCTTGACTAGGTAACTTTAGTGTGTCAGTATTTCGAAACGCGTGCGCATCGTAAAAATGTATTGTCATAATTTTTTTTTAATTTATTCTTTAAAAAAATCTAACATTTTCGTTTAACCCACTTCGATTCTAAAAGATCGATAATATAGATATAACTAGAATATTCTATAATAGATGTAACTAATTGTTAAAAGGTCAAATAGTATGTCTGTAGACATACTATTTGACCTTATATATTGACATAGTGATGACTTATTGTGTTATTATTGTATTTTTAGCTGGTAAAATAATTGTACGAATGACTTGTTTCTCAATTCGACAGTACATTATTTTTTATACGTGTTAGCTTCCAACTTCGTCATTTATGAACATATTTTGAAGATTTTTTTTTTGTTTATTAGGTTACTAGCTGTGACCCGCGGTTTCACCCGCGGCTATTTGAGGAAAATCTCTACTAAAATATCCATTGCTATAAAAAGCTATGATCAGTAAGAGAACTATAACAAAAGAATAAAGAAACGCTACGTAAAAGTACTGGGATCTAGTAAAATGTGTTTTATAGTACAGGTATTTTAAAGTAATTACTTCTGTATTATACGATATTTTAGGTTTTTTTAATTCTTGGGGTACATAAGAACAAATTGGTTACCTCTGTAACCTGATGATCTTGATAACGCTTCAGATACCCAAGTAGTTATCCGTATGAAAAACAGTCTTGGCGCGAAGAATCGGTTTCTAGGTGCTTAAATGTTTGCCCTGTGCTTTAATAATAGTTTCAGCATAAAACCTCCGCAGTATTTCATCATTGCCAGAAACCGCGCAAACACCGGGATGCTCTCGCGCTCTTCTGCAAACCCGCCGCGGGTCAATGCACACCGTGGTCACCTCGGCGACCAACGGTGACCTCGGTGACCTCGGTGACAGACAGAGTTACTTTCGCATTTATAATATTAGTAAGGATATTTCAGAAATGGTCGCATATAAATGTTTATCCAAATTGGTGCAGTGGTTTTTGTAATATCAACGAAAATAAACAGATCGACGAAGCCTGATGTTTCATTTTCACAAACAAAAAATAATTCTTATAGGTTTAGAGCTTCAGAGTGACGAGACGAGCAGGACATGTGCCTGACGGTAAGTAAGGCCAATTGTCCACGTAGCTGCACGACATCCGCACGATTTCGACAATTGCCGGATGCAAGACGAATGCTTGCATCTTGCGAACAAATAATGAAGTCTGTGTCCACGAAACGACAACGACACGACAGCCGCACGTCTTGCGTTTGTTCGTAGGATGCATGCATTCGACAAAAGACGCGTGCGTGTACAGTAGGCCTTACAAGCCTGCCCCATTACAGCAAAATGTCACGTAGAGTTCAAATCATTACCTAGGACTAGCACTGCATTGCACTGCGCATGTCATACAGATAATGCAAGATGATACATAGAATATATCCAACGAGCCTCCATAACATACACTTCAAAAAAATCAAAATTTCAACATTAAATATCTTTTGATGTTAACTTTAAACCATTTGTAGCCCGGGTTTT
This sequence comes from Ectropis crepuscularia, assembly GCA_963693475.1. Lineage (NCBI taxonomy): Eukaryota > Metazoa > Arthropoda > Insecta > Lepidoptera > Geometridae > Ectropis > Ectropis crepuscularia. The sequence continues at coordinate 17,096,288 of OY856364.1, forward strand.
TGCCTGAGAAATCTTAACCTAGGGGGGGGGAGGTGTATTTCAACGTCCCCAACGAAGCTCTGCCCCGGGGCCTCCACACCTCTAAATCCGGCCCTGAGTGCGCCTGTAGTGCCCACCACTACAATAATTGCTTGATAAAATAATTTTGTTTCAATAAATCTTAAGGGAATAAATCTATACTAATATTATAAAGCTGAAGAGTTTGTTTGCTTGTTTGTTTGAACGCTAGGATCTCGGGAACTGCTGGTCCGAATTGAAAGATTCTTTCTCAGTTGGATAGTCCATTTATCGAGGAAGGCTATAGGCTATTTAACATTACGCTACTATCAACAGGAGCGGAGCCTGAATACAAAATGTAACAAAAACGGGGGAAAATATTTCTTTTTGAGAGTTTTCGTTGCGTGACAGCTTGTGTCTAACTTAAAGTTTGCGTCATTAGAACCTAAGGTAACCGAATTTGTTCAAAATTTGAATTGGTACGACCAATTTTCGATAGATGGCGTAGCAACGCGCGCACGGATCAGCTAGTCCTTTATAAAAATAAATAAATAATAAATCCTTTAATGAATTGAAATATGAATATGTATTCTTTCATATTTAGTTACATCGGGGTTTAACATCAGTATCTTGGTGGTAAATTCCTTCCTGTCTTTTTCTCGTGGAAAGCATACATTTACTCGCCTGCTAATCTTAACGTAGGTATGATAAGAAATCTTCGGGTAAACTCGGGACCATGGCTATTGGCCATCTAGAAAAACGTCAGCCAATGGGAAATGCTGAAAAGGCGTGGACAGGCCATCATGGCATGGTCATCTAAAAACGCATCAGCCAATGGGAAATGCTGACGCATTTCTAGATGGCCATGCCAAGATGGCGAGGCCACGCCCTCCGGTTACACCCGTGTAGTTTCCAAGGTAAGCTATCAAATTCTGAGTTATAAGTTTTCACTTCTATCGGCAGTTCCTATGACTGACAATTTTTTCTTTCGGTCACTCAGTTTACAAAATGGAAAACTTTATATAGGTATCGCGTTGTACGACAAAACACAGTTTTCATAAATACGAGTATTTCATAAGTAATTCATAAAATTAGGTCCTTACATAATTTTAGTAGCATTAAAAAATTTCAATGGCACCACTGACAATTTAACCCCCCCCCCCCCTTCTCTTGCGACCCCCTTTACTTACTTATATCGACATACCTACAGAGCCTACCCAAAGAGTATTTAAGCTTCATGTATGGACGTATAAAAAAGTCTGACGTAAAGTGTCCAAAGAGAAAAAAAAATGTGTTCATAGAGTCGGCCACATAATATGCCGCACACGTGCATATTATGTGGTCACATACAGGCTAACACGCACACATACTCACATCAGTGGGTCACACGCGCAAACTTGTGTGTATATGTGTGCGTCTCAGCCTATCAGTGACAACCTGATAACGCACACATGCAAATGTGGCCGACTCTAGTGACACAGTTTTTGTTTTAGCGAGACCACGTCCGACTCTTTTTATCGTCCATGGTTTCATGATAAACAACAATCAAAAATATTAATAACCGCGTAATTACCAAAATTGCAATCATACTTATAAGCATTTAATAAGGTCTTATCTGTAATTGAGTTTCATATGGGTTAGATAAGGCCTTCCTGCTTAATACACTTGGCTAAATTTAGTCGACTGAATTTAGTAGCTACTGAATTCATCATCATCAGCCGCAAGACGTCCACTGCTGAACATAGGCCTCCCCCCTAGATTCCCACAACGAGCGGTCCCGCGCAACCTGCAACCAGCGGTTTCCAGCGACCTTTGTGAGGTCATCTGTCCATCTAGTGGGAGGCCGTCCAACACTGCGTCTTCCGGTTCGTGGTCGCCACTCGAGAACCTTTCTTCCCCATCGGTTGTCAGTTCTGCGAGCGATGTGGCCTGCCCATTGCCACTTCAGCTTAACTACTATTCGAGCTATGTCGGCTTCTTGCGTTCTTTTGCGAATATCTTCATTACGGATTCTGTCGCGCAAAGAGATTCCGAGCATAGCTCTCTCCATAGCTCGCTGTGTGACTTTGAGCTTTGTTATGAGGCCCACAGTTAAGGACCACGTCTCAGGCCACGCTACTGAATTCAGTGAAGCGTAATAGCATTCAGTAAGATAGCATACTGAATTCAAAAGCGAGCATTGCTTGCTTCTAATTTGCTACTGAATTCAGGACTAGAGCGAGAGAAGAGGAACAAGCTTACTTAGCACTGCACTGCGCTTGTCACCCTGAGATATAGACGATGATGTCTGAAGAAGACATCATCGTAAGTATATTATATATCTCTATATTTCTATTTTATATCATCATTGTATATCTCTATTTAGTAGTGGTAGGACTCTTAGCAGAGTCCGCCTGGGGAAGTACCACACCTTTGCCAGTTATTCTATCGCCAAACAGTAATGTGCAAACATTACTGTGTTCCGGTTTGAAGGGTAATGTTTCCAGATAAATTACTGCGCTTAGAGGTATAACAACTTAGATTTCTGGGTGACGAGCGCAGTGCAGTGCTAGGTAATGATTTGGACTCTTAATGTTCCAATAGCTGCGTGTCACTGTGCTGTTATGTTGCAGGCATGTTTCTTACTAGCAGGCACATGTCCTACTCATCTCCTAACACTTTATAAAAAGAAAAAGAAGAAGATTAAGTTTGTATGGAACCATTGGCCTTCAAACGGGAACAGAGGCAGCCTCTGCAAAGTGTCCTACTACACGTAAAAAACACAAAATATTCAACGTAACCTTTACGTAGATAATAATAATGTATATATTCCGGAAAAAAAATTGTCAGTCATAGGAACTGCCGATAGAAGTGAAAACTTATAACTCAGAATTTGATAGCTTACTTTGGAAACTACACGGGTGTAACCGGAAGGCGTGGCCTGGGCATCATGGCATGGCCATCTCGAAATGCGTCACCATTTCTTATAGGCTGATGCATTTCTAGATGGCCATGGCATGATGCCGAGGCCACGCCCTTTCAGCATTTCCCATTGGCTGACGCATTTCTAAATGGCCAATAGCCATGGTCCCGAGTTTACCCGAAGATTTCTTATCATACCCGAGCGTGACGCTAGAATCCAATTCATGCCCACGAAATATCTGTCTAGGCGCGCCTAAAGAAGTTTTCACTTCAAAAGTCTGACGTAAAGTGTCCATAGAGAAAAAAAATGTGTCCATAGAGTCGGCCACATAATATGCCGCACACGTGCATATTATGTGGTCACATACAGGCTAAGACGTACACATACACACATCAGTCACACGCGCAAACTTGTGTATATGTGTGCGTCTCAGCCTATCAGTGACAACCTGACAACGCACACATGCAAATGTGGCCGACTCTAGTGACACAGTTTTTGTTTTAGCGAGACCACGTCCGACTCTTTTTATACATGGTTTCATGATAAACAACAATAAAAAATATTAATAACCGCGTAATTACCATAATTGCAATCATATAAAGATTTAATAAGTAAGGTCTTATCTTATCTGTAATTGAGTTTCATATGGGTTAGATAAGGCCTTCATGCTTAATACACTTGGTTAAATTTAGTCGACTGAATTGAGTAGCTTCGTGGATTTCTTTCAGACGCATTTCTAAATGGCCAATAGCCATGGTCCCGAGTTTACCCGAAGATTTCTTATCATACCCGAGCGTGACGCTAGAATCCAATTCACAGCCCACGAAATATCTGTCTAGGCGCGCCTAAAGAAGTTTTCACTTCAAATATTTAAAAAAAACATAGGCTACTTTACATCCCGGGAAAATAACGCGATCGGGAACCGCGCGGGTAGTAGATAGTAGATTATAATAAAGACAAAAGATTTGCATTTTTATCAAATATAAAAATCTCTATTGCTGTTGAAGATAAGATATTTACAATACGTTTCAAAAGTTGACCCATTTAAATCGGCCTCTTCGAGAGGCATGCAATATATTTGTTTTTTGAAATAAATAATGACGTGACGAGCAGGGCATGTGGCTGATGGTAAGCAAACACGCCTGCCATATAACAGCACAGTGACAAGCAGCTATTGGAACATGAAGAGTCCAAATCATTACCTAGCACAGCACTGCGCTCGCCACCCAGAAATCTAAGTCATATTTTTTTTTTTTAATTATTAAGTATATAAGATTATACATAATATGTTTATGTTTTCGATAAATTAATTGGAAAATAACTAGACGTTTAAAAAAAAAGTATTTTACCATTAGAACAGTACATTAGCCTTGACTAATACATAGGCTATTAAACAGGAAAAAATTGGGGAAATGTTTCCCGAATAACTACAATTCCAATAACCTAAACTATGGCAAGAAACAACCTATTATGATATTATAATTTATTTTCTCTAAAAAAAATGGTTGTCTGTAAAGTCGGTTTACTGACGATAGTTGAACGTGACAACTTCAACTACGCCTTAGAGCGAGGTAACGCCGCATGACGTCATGCGGCGAGGTAACGGCGGTAACGGCGCATGACGTCATGCGGCGAGGTAACGGCGGTAACGGCGCATGACGTCATGTTTTTTCGTGCGTGCAGCCGGCTTCATCGAATTATAAGACGTTGTCACGTCAAAAAACCTTCTTCAATTCTAAATTAAATTCAGTCACTCCACCAAATATCATATCACTACGTTGTCCGGATTAATGAAAGCAAATTGTAGTTTTTGTCGATATTTCAAAGTTCACCAATTTCGATAAAATTTATATGGTGGTCCCACTGAACTATGGATCCAATCAAAGATATAACCATCAAAATCGATTCACAATTGGAGTAGCTACCGCGTAACATATTATAAACAAAAGAGATGTGGTGTCATGGGATACCAGAAGATAGGGACGAAGTTGCTTCGAATAGTATAGAAATAAAACCGGCCAAGTGCGAGTGGGACTCCCGCACGAAGGGTTCCGTATCATTAGCAAATAAACGGCGAAAACCTCTTTGGCTTTATTCGGAATTCCGTATACATCGCAATTTTTGCAAACAGGCTTTCATCCAAAAAGTTATACAACAATTTTGATTTTCTCCTCATGATTCTGACGATGAATTCGATATCGCGTTTTATTTTTTAGTTTTATTTTAGTGGCGCCATCTAGTTTGCTTGGGACGGACTAATCGAGCAAGAAACGGTAAAAAAAACAAATTTGTTGTATGGAAGCTCCCCCTTAAATTATTATTATTTTATTTTTAGTATTTGTTGTTATAGCGGCAATTGAAATACATCATCTGTGAAAATGTCAAATGTCTAGTTAGTATCACCGTTCTTGAGATACAGCCTGGTGACGGTCGGACGGACGGACAGCCAAGTCTCAGTAACAGGGTTTCCGTTTTTACACTTAGGGTACGGAACCCTAATAGAAGCGACACAATAGGGATGTTAACACTAATAACAAATTAATGTTTTTAGTGTTAATTTTACGATAGTTTGTATTGTATTAATAGAATATCGAAATTCACAATTTTGTAATTTAATATTACGTAGTTTTATTATGATTTTAAATGCTAGATTTTTAATCTATTATCACGTGACTGGAAACACAAATACGTCTTATTACGTCACTAACCGCAAAACTCAGAAGAAGTACCTATAGAATTACAAAGTTCCTGATTACTATAGTGCTTCTCGTTCTTTTAATTTCAATTCAATTTTCAATTCAATACTCAAAAGGTATTGCCATAAAGAAAATATTCCACTGGATAAGGGTAGTGCTACGATAGTTGAATTAATTCAGCCCGTGTTCTATTCATTCTAAAATTACATTTCAAAAAGAGGTTTCATGTACTATATTACATGAAACCTCTCTTTGAATGGGAGGATATATAAATAAAATAGGAGGGAGAATAATCAAAAACAGGACAATAAAACATTTATTTCAAATTGTACTTTCCATTCAATATTATAATAATATAGTTTAATGGACAAATTTAGGTATACCATTTCGTAGCAGCTAGCCCAGACTTCACACAGATAACTCGGAACTTACGTATAGAACAAACGTTTAACTTTTTCAATGTTCGAAGCCCTTGTTTTAGTAGAGATACTACTATTAGATGTTGTGGTTTAGGTTTAAGTTGATTGTACTATTAGGTTCAGGATAATTGATTTATTTTGTACTTCATGAAAAATATTGCGTTATTATTCACACAATGTTTTATCCTATTCTTCAGAGTGTCACATCTGCAAAATGATAATTAATTTGGATGAATCAAACAATCAAAATTATTACTAGAAATGTAGTGATACATTCAAGTTGCATAATTGGAATTGCAAAAGGGTTAAATCAGAGGTGAACATTTGTATTAATCTTTTTTTTTGAGCTTCATCATCAACAGCCCACTAAATGTTCCCACTGCTGGGACTCGGGGCTTTTTCTCGCAAGGAGAGAGTTAAGGCCATAATCATCAAATAAAGGTGCGGGTTGGTGGATGATACACGACTTCGAAAGATTCTAGGTACATGTCGGTTTCCTCACGATGTTTTTCTTCGCCGTTTTAGGTTAGCGGCATTACGCACATGACTTTGAAAATACAGTGGTGCGTGTGGGGTTTGAACCCGGGGTCTCCGGATCGGCAGGCCCTGTTCTCCCGACTAGACCAGCCGTAACTTTCAGAGCTTAGTACTTCATAATCTACTGACACAATGTAACACAGTAAATATTAATTAAACTTTTTTTTTTTAATTAAATTAGGTAATTAAATTAAATAATTTCACTAAATGCATCATTCATTCTCATTAGAATGGGACGGGATCTGTATAGGATAGTGTAAGTTAATTGGAGTTTGATGCAATTCCCACTCCAGAAAACAAGAGTTGCAATGTCAATGGGAGAAGAAACAGAAATTGAAGCGTAGGGATTGGTAACGGAAAAAAACTGGCAGTCATAGAGACTGACGATAGAACTGAACATTTATAACTCGGTACTTGACAGCACACTTTGGAAACTACGCAGGTGAAACCGGAGGGCGTTTCTAGTTTGGAATAAATCTTTAAAGCATTGTCATCTAAATAAGCCTTCTCACACTTTATGGCCATTGGCTATCTAGACTAAAGATGTGTAATGGTAACCATGGTAACACGCCATGACCATCTAAAAATGTTTACGCAATTTGTGGCCATAGCTCCGAGTTCCCCCGAAAATTTATTTCATTCCGAAGCATGATGTTTGAGCTCAATTCACGGCCCACGAAAAATCTGTATGTAATGAGCCAAAGGAAGTTTTCACTTCAAAAACTAACGAATGCGAATCCGCAGGCAAAATCTAGTACCTATTATTAGTAAACGGCCAGTAAATAAACTGTCAATTATGTACCGACTTGAATATTTCATGGGTAAATTTGTAAGAAATAACTGGTCACACTTTTTTGTTTGTTTTGTTATATAGGTTATGTTTACATGTTACATATTTTGCAAATTTTGAACTAGATGCAGCCGTTATGGTATAAATTTAACTCATGTTGATATCTAGAATGCATCATTATCAATTTTTATCAAGTGGGCATTTGAAAATATTGTCTACTTACGAGTAAAATGAGATTCCATTGATTTTTCTTCACTTTCACATTTCACTGCGGATATTTTAGCTTAAAACACAGCAAACACACATTGTTAATATACAAAAACATAAATGACTTAGAAGTCTTTCACAAACACGTTTCAAATATTATTATAATAAACATATATGAATTAAATCAATAAAAATCAGAATCCAAGATTTGAACAGACATTTGTTGGGGAACCCGGTGTCAGATTTGAAAGCTTAGCCAGAGAAAAACCCGGCCACGGTGATAAGGACATAAAATCAGTATATCTTTCTCTCTTTTTCACAAGTAAGAGGTAATTAGACTGTCTCGCTCCCGCAAGTTGTGACGTCACTTCTTGTGCTCCCCTGCCGCAAAACAAGCTGTCGAACACTGACTATACTGTTTACTTGCGATTATATATTGTTTGTATTCAAGTAAATATATAAGGAAACACATAAACTAGACATACAGTCATGATTCGAAACCAATGTTTTGCGGGTAATGACGTCATGTCAGCCGTTAGTGTTTTAGCGGGAAAATTCTAAATTACTTTATTGTTGTATATTTACTCATCAAAAATACTAATAATTTAAAAAAAATACGGTAAACATGCGTCAATCTTCAAAATAAAAGCAAGTCCGAAAAATTACTAACATCCCTATTCGCCAAAAAAATATTGCTTCATTTTATTATTTATGATACGATCCGTTCCGACACTAAATTAAGTAGGATGTCGGTGACGCAAACCCAAAAAAAAATCTCTAGCAAATTTTTTTCAAAAAAGGAAAAATATTATCTCTCAATTTTTTAGTACTTATCTCAATTCTCAAAATATTTTAGTAATGGATTCGACTGCAACGGTTGTAAAATATCGCCGGTTAACAAACAGCGAGCGCCTCAAGGCCGGCCGGTATCTATATCCATCGGATATATGATAACGCATTCCCTTATCACCGCACTATCTCCGGCTTCATGTCCTGTTTATAGTAGACACTGTTTTTGAAGTGAAAACTTCTTTAGGCGCGCTCAGACATTTTTCGTGGGGTGTAAATCGAATTCTAGCATCACGCTCGGGTATGATAAGAAATCTTCGGGTAAACTCGGGACCTTGGCGATTGGGCATCTAGAAATACGTCAGCCAATGGGAAATGCTGAAAGGGCGTGGCCTCGGCATCCTGCCATGACCATCTAGAAATGCATCAGCCAATGGGAAATGCTGACGCATTTCGGGATGGCCATGCCATGATGCCCAGGCCACGCCCTCCGGTTACACCCGTGTAGTTTCCAAAGTAAGCTATCAAATTCTGAGTTATAAGTTTTCACTTCTATCGGCAGTTCCTATGACTGCCAATTTTTTTATTATTGAAATTATTAAATAGTTTTAATACGAATTTCTAATTTTAGTTTTCACTTCTGCCGTGCGGTGTTAAGCACACCTTTTTATTGTCACACCACATACAGAATTTTTCGTGATCTGTGAATTAACCTCAACCATCTCGCTCGGGAATGATAGAAATCTTCGGGCATAGAATAGATAATATCTTCGGGTAAATTCGGGATCATGGCCATTGGCCAGCATGCATTAGCATTTCTAGATGGCCATGCTCATGGCCACGCCTTCCGGTTTCACCCGCATAGTTTCCAAAGTAAGCTATATCGAATTCTGAGTTACCTATAAATAAGTTTTCACTTCTATCGGTAAATCCTATCGGTAATTCCTATGACTGCGAATTTTTCTTTTTTTTTTCTTTTTTACATCTGTATCCTGTTGAAAATTGGTCGTGCCAACTTAGAAACCTTTGGTTCATGCACAAAAACTTTGCTAAAGATCATTACATCATCAAACGCATAGTTTACGATTCTATATTAAAGGACATACGGACAAACATTGCAACTAGCACTGTGGGTGGGAATCGCACCCACGACCCTCGGCTACGCAGGCTATCTACCTAGCAACGAAGCCACGGGGCCAGTCACTGTTGTGTCATTATATTATCCTTTATCTTGGTGTCAACGGTTTAAAAACGCTTTTATCATATCAGTATTTATTTATGGATGTAATTTACACACGTGTGGTAAACGATTTTTCGAGTTACGAGCATTCCGACTGACAAAAAGGACAAGATGGCATTAGATACAAATAAATAAATAATAGATCATGTAGATATATATATATTTAATAAAGAGTGACGAGACGAGCAGGTCATGTGCCTGATGATAAGCAACATGCCTGCCACATAACAACACAGTGACACGCAGCTATTGGAACATGAAGATTCCAAATCATTACCTAGCACCTACCTGCACTGCGCTCGTCACCCAGAGATCTAAGTTGTTATATCTCTAAGCCCTGTAATTTCTCTGGAAACATTGCCCTTCAGACCGGAACACAGTAATGTTTGCACATTACTGCTTGGCGGTAGAATATTTGGCAAAGGTGTGGTCCTTCCCCAGGCGGACTCTGCCATGAGTCCTACCACCACAAAGTTTAGGTTTTATTTTAGTTACTATGCCTATTTTTGTTAATTTTGTTTTTTATAAGTTACGGCTGGTCTAGTCGGGAGAACGGCGCCTGCCGATCCGGAGACCCCTAGCTCAAACCCCACAACAACCACTGTCTTTTCGAAGTCATGTGCGTAATGCCGCTCACTTAAAACGGTGAAGGCAAACATCGTGAGGAAACCGACATGTACCTAGAATCTTTCGTCCATGTCATCCACCGACCAACACTGGGCCAGCGTGGTGGATTATAGCCTAGACTCTCTCCTTGCGAGAGAAGGGCCAGATCCCAGCAGTCGGAACATTTAGTGGGCTGTTTATGTAGATACATATTTGGATGTTTGTTGCTCAATCACGTGAAACACCCAAACGGATGTGGTTGAAATTTGGAACACACAGTTTGATTATCGTAGAACACATAGTAGGTAGTAGGTAGGCTACTTTTTATTCGCTACATTATAAAGGCCGGGTCACACAGAGGCGATCCGATAGCGAGAGCGATCCGATACCGAGTATGGGATCGCGCCCGCTTGCTGTGTGTCAGGTTGCATACAAATTCGAACATTACAAAAAATATCGTCTCGCTATCGGATCGCTATCGCTTTTGGATCGCCTCTGTGTGGCTATAATCGCATGCCATACGTGCCTATTTTATGTTTTTTTACCTTCGTTCATATCATTAAAGTTTTAATAGATTTCCGTTTTCTTTCCTGTTTAAACACAACCTATGCTAACAAGGATAATGTGGTATATTAACCATTTTAATTGGTCGAATTATTTTGATTTAAATTGTTTGTATAACTACACATTTTCCCTATTTATAATATTACCTACTAGCTGACCCCGGAAACGTTGTTGTTGCCATATAAATTACTAGAAGCGCCCCGCCGTGTTACCCGCGAAGTTCCCGTTCCCGTTGTTTTTTTTTTCGGGATAAAAAGTAGCCTATGTTTGCTATATGACTGGTCTCCTGCCTTATTAAAATTTTATCTGAACGCTTTCCAAATTACCCTCCCTGACCAGAGTAACTTGGTAAGGTGGGGAAAAGCCTCTGAAAAATGTTGCTATACTTGTGGTGAGGCGATATGTACAGCAAGGCACATATTGGTGGGATGCAAGGTGCTCCTTAATAGGGGTCATTACTCACAGCGCCATGACAGAGTACTTGAAATCATACGTGAAGCCGTAAGCCTTTCGGTAGCTAGAGCCCAAAAGGGATTGACGATAAACAAAAGACAAATTAACTTTGTAAAAGAGGGCTCAACTTCAAACTCCAAGAACAAGCCTTACTCAATCCTGGGTTCAGCTCCTGATTGGACTATTTTAATGGACACGTATGAAAAGCACTACAAAATCCCAGAGGATGTGGGTGTTTCGTCATCCAGACCGGACATTTTCCTTTTTTCTAGGGCTACGAAACGCATAGTCCTGGTAGAACTTACCGTACCGTGGGAAACTAATATACCTAAAGACCACGCGATGAAACAAAATAAGTATTACGACCTTCAAAATGAATTAACAAAAAATGGCTATGTAGTTAATTTATACGCTGTAGAAGTAGGAGCGAGAGGTATACCAGCAAAATCTCTCTATAACCTGCTTAAAGACCTTGGATTGTCCAGAAGTGCAGTAAGTTCTATACTAGAACGAGTATCTAAAGCTGCACTAGTAGGATCATATCGGATTTGGCTGGGCAGGGAGAGAAATACGAGTAGTGAAGGTGAGTGTTGACGTACGTCAATATAAGGGGCCCCTTTTAAACCTACTACCCGAGTCACAAGTCTTGGGGTCTATTCGATATTTCTCTCTCTGCCACACGATGGACCCGGCACCCGCACGGTGAATCCATGGAATGCTAAGAAGTACGTCTCTCTCTTCCAGATTATAATCTATCTGTGTTCCAAATTTCAGGCCGATCCGTTCATACGTTAGGACGTGATTGAGCAACAAACATCCAAATATCCAAACATCCATACATTGACATTTATAATATTAGTAGGATAGTAGGATTAGATGATGTTATCATTTATATGGCATATTATATATGGCAAACTATTACATGATGACAAAAAAGACGATAATTGATCAGTTATAGAGTGGGATGAAAAATTATTAAATTACTAAATTGGCCATTAAAAAATAGGGGTTGGTGATAAAAGGGTACAAGTTTAGGGTTGTACTTATGTATTTTTTAACGCCACATTATAAAAAATAAAAACAAAAAAATTGTACGAAAATTCAAAAAACATTTTTGGGGGTGAACAACCCTTATCACTTAAGGGTATGAAAAATAGATAGTAGCCGATTCTCAGACCTACTGAATATGCATATAAAATTTAGTAAAAATCAGTAAAGCCGTTTCGGAGGAGTAAGGTAGCTAACACTGTGACACGAGAATTTTATATAAAATACTAGCGGCCCGTTCCGGCTATGCTCGGATAATAACCTAGATATCAAATGCAGCGCCATCTGCCGGGCTGATTTGTGAATCTAAACCATCGAGAGCCCTACCCAAACGCATACAGAAAAAATCATTCAAATCGGTTCAGCCGTTTAGGAGGTGTTCACTAACAAAGAAAAGTGGCATTGATTTCATATAGATAGAAGATAAGATAACATCGGGAAATCGAGCATCGGCAACCCTGGTTGGCTTGACGAAGGTGTTAGTTCCCATTTTGGCCACGTGCCATTATTTCCATGTAGGGTTTACCTACATATTCTTAATCTTAATATATATATAAATCTCCTGTCACGATGTTTGTCCGCGATGGATTCCTAAACTACTAAACCGATTTTAAATTAAATTGGCAAACCGCGAGCAGTCTGGTCCAACTTGAGAGATAGGATAGCTTTTTTTTTTCGATTAATAGTCCTTATATGACGAAATCCGAGCGAAGGCGGAACGGGCCGCTAGGCTATATATATAGATGTAAACCCTACATTACATTTTTATATATAAAAGCGAAAGGTCACTCATCACCGAATCTCAGACACTACCAATGCTAGGAGTCTCATTATATCTATAGGATAAGTCTCAAATCTTGCATGGAGGCACAGAATAAACATTAGTACAGAAGCCTCACTTACCGAAAACAATTATATAAATAGCGACTCCTTCTGGGACACAACAAAGTTCAATTCAGCTCGCAATACCTGTCGCGATTTTCAAATAAACATTTGCGCTCTTTCTAACGCGTAACTCTGTCCCTGTCTAGCGCGGAGGGTTGTCGACATATCTAATAACAATATGCGCGGGAAACGTGTTGCGCGAGCGCTCAGCCGTGCGTCCGACAACCGACTGGCACTTGTTCCCTGGGAGGGATGGTCTAGCTGTAGGCTAAAACCGCGCGACCTTGAGCGAGTGAGGATGCACTGATGGAGGTGCCTTTTAGCACGTAGGCACTCGCTAAGACGGGATTTTGCGAAATTCCACCCCTAAGGGGGTGAAATAGGATATGATATTTTACATGAATACTCAGGCAAACCCTTAGGGCTAGACACTTAAAATTCTGCACACGTATTTCTCCTATGACGTGGGGATCTACTAAGGAAGTATTTATCAAAATTTCATTCCCATGGGGATGGAATAGGGGATAAAAGTTCCAAGAAAACGTTGTAAGTGGATATTATAGAAGATGAAAATTTCATTTGTTAACGCAAATTTGTCAAAACGCTTTAGACCTTACGCCAACGACTTACAGAACGGGAGCGAAGCCGCGGGCAAAAGCTATATTATACGTCAAAGTCGACATTGTTAAAAGCACTGCTAAAGTCTAGTAGCGAAAGCACAGTTAGGCCAATTGTCCACGTAGCTGCACGACATCCGCACGATTTCGACAATTGTCGGATGCAAGACGAATGCTTGCATCTTGCGTACAAATAATGAAGTCTGTGTCCACGAAACGACAACGACACGACAGCCGCACGTCTTGCGTTTGTTTGTAGGATGCATACATTCGACAAAAGACGCGTGCGTGGACAGTAGACCTTAGGCGACGATGATCAATGCCATCCCGTATGTCATCAGTGATTTGTGTAAGGGCAGTGACGGTACTGTGTCCAGCACGAAAACCTGATTGGAAAGGATTAAGAGTGCGCCTAATGCCAGGGAAAAATCAGTTTTCATCCGCGCGACGCGTTTCTTAACGAGATATACATAAACTCGAGAATAGCATGACACAGTTTGGAGGAAAAATCAATTTTAAATCAGGAGTCCATTTTTGACCAAATTTTATTAAATTACTCAATAATTAAACATAAATTTAAAAGTGTTCCGTTACTTTACTAGAACGTACAATTAGGAATTTTATTACCAAAAAATAATGGGGGGGTCATCGCTGATAATTTCGAGTACTCGAATTAAAACGGGTTTTTTCGGTGTCATTTTTATTTTTTTATTGTAAAAAACTCTGATCCATTTTTAAAATTCTATTCGGTTATTGTGCTTCTTCTTGATTGTACCCACACGTCAATATTTTTTTTGTCGTAGTTTTTAGTTTCTTAATTTCAGTGAGTGGCGTCGAAAATGTCCTTTTTTCGTTTTCTGGCACTAGGCGCCCTCTTAAGGAGATTATGTTTGGTGAGGTAAGAGGCGAGTTGCTGGTGTACCAGACGTCCAAGTACTTTGGAAAGGAAAGGTAGGATGGATATGAGTCTGTACTCGGAAAATGAGTCAGGATTTGGGTTTTTCGAAGAGGAGTGATTTGTGCATCTTTTTTTTTTTTTTATATCATAGAGTGACGAGACGAGCAGGTCATGTGCCTGATGGTAAGCAACATGCCTGCCACATAACAGCACAGTAACACGCAGCTATTGGAACATGATAGTTCAAATCATTACCTAGCACTGCACTGCGCTCGTCACCCAGAGATCTAAGATATTATGTCTCTAAGCCCTGTAATTTCTCTGGAATCATTGCCCTTCAAACCGGAACACAGTAATGTTTGCACATTACTGCTTGGCGGTAGAATATTTGGCAAAGGTGTGGTACTTCCCCAGGCGGACTCTGCTAAGAGCCCGGGTATCTTTCCAATTATTTGGAAAGATACAATGGAGAAATTAAGGATGTGCTGAATGATTGGGGTGATTTCATCGAGTATAGGCATGATCATCTTGCGGCTAATGCAATCGCTACCAACAGCGTTTGAAGATATCTAATATAGGCTTTATGTCATACCTTCTAAGATACAGATTACATTGGCAACACAAATTAGCAGACTGCTCGCTGACAACCGTCTGCTAATTTATGTTGCCAATGTAATCTATATCTTAGAAGGTATGACATAAAGCCCATATTAGAGTGTATTTTATTTGTCGGATAGTAGCCGAGTCGTATATGAGGGTGCAGACCTTGTGACCTTATTCCTATTATAACATAATTATAAATGGAAAAATGTAACTATTTGGATGTTTGTACAATGTCCATCAGTTTGTGTGAATTGAACAATTTAGTTTGTATTTTGGAACTCAGGCTGGCTACTTTTAATACCAAAAAAATTAGAAATCTTTAATGAATTACCTATAGCCTTTTTGTAAATCCTACACTGACAATGTTGTGGGGAGATACTACTTACTTAGTGTATAGATAAATAATGCTAAATTCATAGATTATAAAAAGTTACACAAAAATACACAAAAAAGGCAAATTTAAGAAACAATGCAATAAACACAGTAAACACAAAAAGTGAAGTTATTGGTACAAGAATTTTCTAAGTTGATTATGTTGTTATTATTAGTAAACAAGTGAAAGGAACTTGTTTACTAATAAAAAAGATTTTCTTTCACTTGTTTATTTCAAAGTAAAATCAAGTGAAAGAAATATTTCACTTGTTTACTTCTAGCATCTGCTTGAAACTTTGTGTAAGTACAATTTAGAAAGATAATGTTTTTTGAAGAAAATCTAAACAACCTAATCATTAAATTTCAGATTGATCCATTCAATATTGTGATCCATGATCCATGTGATTGAGTAATAAAAATCTATACCTAGATTATAATTTTCGCGTCTGCAATATTAGATAAGAAATAGGACTTACAATGAATTTTAAATTAATGGAATTATACAAAAGTAGGTAGGTACCTACTCAATAGATATTGATACTTATTTACCTCCTACTTATTGTTTTTTTTTTTCGCTAATAAAAGAGACTTGTCGTAAATCTAACGCTTATCTGATAGATCAAGAAAATAATCCTGTTATAAACCCGTTTTATGATATAAAATCCTATGTTGCTCATATGCAATCATTTTGTATTAGGTAAATATTTTGCGCATCTACTTTAGATCTTTAGAAGGCGAATTATCAAGGAGGTTTAATAAAGATTCACTTACCAAAAATATTATAGAAGCATCCGTTGCCCAATATCTCGAGTGTCGCAAGCTCTAGTAACTGGTTTATTACATAAAAACACACACTTTCCAGCGAAAATTCTCACTTCACAACACTTCACGACAACAATTAAAATTTACTGTCCGTCGTTGAAAACACAACAATAAACAAAATGAAAAAATCAGATGTTTTCAACAACACTTAGAACTTCGACGATCAATCGGTTTATCTAAGTCTATCGATCCTTACTAATACATTCCAAGATAAATTTTATGATTTTAAAAGGCACAGCGCTTGGTTTTGCGGCCAGGGACATCCAATAAATGTTTATGAAGCCGTGCTCTCAGTCACATGATGTTAATTGAATGGCTAAACAAGAAAATTGCATAAAATACTGAGTTAGAATTCGACCTAGATGCGGTGCGGTTCTCGCAAACAAAATCACATTTTATTTGATGTTCGTTCTTATTTCTTATGACGGGTGACGGGCTGTAGGTAGCGCGCCGTGCCGTGGAAAACTCGGAAAACTCTAGTTGACAGACGACAGCTGGTTTTGATATTGACATTACAGACAATTGAAGAGTTGTGTTGCTAGAAGTTTTAATCCACGATAATAAAGACATCATACACGATGCCACCACTAAAACAGTCACTGGTTTGATCCGTTGCACAGTGATTGATTTCGTCATGTGTCACGCGGCACATGCTGCAGCGTGAAAGGCGTAATGCGATGTTGTTTGAGCTGATGCGATGGCATGGTACAAAGACTGCAAATGATATGAAAGCTATCCATATAAGATATCACATATCAGTAATGAATCGTGGCATGTATTTAAAATCTTGTTTTGTGACTTTTATTGTGGACTAGCCTCACAATTCCACCGATGGCATATATTTATTTTCAAAACACATCTATTATATATCTGTCATGGATGGCATTATCTTAATTTTTTCCAAATATGATACCTGTTTCAAATTACTACCCACATTTCTCCATAAAATAATAAATTTATTTGTGCCATCTTTGGCAAAATTTTACACGTATACTTTGTTCTGAAAATGCCTCATCGAAAATGGGGCGTTTTCAAGATGCATAAAGACCTGTCAAAAACAGTTCCCGATTTCACCATAGGTGGCGCTTTTGTTTTGTTTTGGTAGAGACATTTCCTAAACTACAGCACTAGATATCCAAATAGATTAGTTTTCCCTCAATGCAATAACGAACTTTATCGCAGAAACTGTTATATAGCCACCTTAAGAATTTATAATAAGGTTCCAGAATATCTTAGATCATTATCATTCGAAAAGTTTAAATGCGGCAAATAAAATAAAATTATACAGATGGCTAACTGATCACAATTTTTATGATGTTAAACATTACCTTAATTTTAATGCAAACAGATATAGTCCCAAATAATCTCGGCAATGTAAACTTGAACATACTGTAATGATTTGTTGTTTAGATTGTAAATTTAATTCTATAATTCTTTAGATATAAAAAACTGTTATTGATATCATAAATTAAGATGTTTCGAAAGTTTAATATTTGTGTAACAATTTTTAAATTTCGCATGCCTTTTAGGCTGAAATTGTGCAGCACCATACCATATTATTTTAAGAACTTATTTGTAACCACAATTTTTGGCGAATAAATTACTTTGACTTTTGACTTTAAATCCTAATCTATACACCTATATCAATACATACAATGTCTGTTTCCTATACTAATATAACCACTTTTTATACTACATGCATCATGAATATTGTAATAGACTCGGAGACCTGACTCATGTTTTTCATCCTGGTCGTCTCACCAAATTGCAATGGACTCTAGAGAGTGTAACATCTAAATTTTAACTAATGATCCTAGTCGGAGGCGCAAAATTGTACTGGACTGTCTTGGACCTGGACTAAATAGAAAAAGTACTCTGGCTGAAGGCCGTAATAAACATTGATAGTAAGCTGAAGGCTGTAAAGAAATTATATGTATTGAATATAGTTGAATATAGATAGTGAGCCGGTAAAGAAGTTAAGGAAGTTAATGAAAGAGCTAAATAAAAAAAAGATAGATAGATTGATTAGTGTTGATAGATGATTTTATAGATATGTGTATTGTTAGATTAGATAGATTGGCCAAAGTGAACGTGTCATCTAGTGGGACCTATAGGACTAACGTTGTATCCGCATTACGCGAGGTTCTACAAGAAGACCGGCGGTTTACCTATATGTAACCAAGAAATAAAGAATAGAGACAGATCTTATAATTTACTACAAATAAATAAATAAATATTGGTGGACAATTCACACATAACACCATTTGACCCCAAACTAAGCAAAGCTTGTACGATGGTGGCCAGATAGCTGATATTATACTTATATAGTTTTAAATACATACTTATTATACATAGAAACACCCAGACACAGTGCAAACATTTGAATTCATCACCCAAATATTCGCACTGGGTGGGAATCGAACCCACGACCCTCGGCTTCGCAGGCAGAGCTACTACCCACTAAGCCACGAGGAGAATTTACTAAAAAGCAGTTAGATATATACCTACAGTTAGTTGTTGCAATAGTAGCCTCACAGTAACTTCTTATATGAATCATGAATCTGAAAAGAAAGTGATAATTATATCTACAAAGAGAGTATACGGAATATAGTTATTTTAATATTATAGATCAAATTCACAAAACAAGATGTTTGAGATTAATAGGTATTTGAAAACGAAAATCACCGTTTACCATAAATACAAATTGATTAGTTTTAACTAGGCTGCCTGCCTATAGAATGAAATAGCGAACTTATTTGTACTACAAACGAAAAGCTTGTAAATGAATTGTAGTTTAGTTTATTAATTTTCTTAAACTGCATTAGACGGACTCCACGAGGATGCCCACGCTTCATCACTATTTCGTAATCCTAGCCGCGAGGAGAGAGGCGAACTTCTTAGCACTTCATGGATTCACCGTGCGAGAGCCAGGTGTCCATCGTGCAACAGAGACAAAAAACAGAAAAATGGAGTAGACCCCAAGACTTGTGACTCGGGCGTAGGTTTAAGGGGCGCCCCTTTCGATGATCACCAACACTCACTACACACACCTACCTTAACTACTCTCAGACCTCTCCCTATTCAGCCAAATCTGACAAAACCCACCAGTGCAGTTTCAGATACTCGTTCTAACATAAAACGTACTGCATTTCTGGACAAAGCAAGATCTTTCATCAGGTTATAGAGAGATTTTGGTGGTGTAACCTCTCACTCTTACTTCTACAGCAACTTTCTATGTATAAATTAACCAAACTTGCCGTTTTTGTTAATTTGTTTAGAAAGGTTATAATACTTATTTTGTTTTATCGCACATTCTTTGGAGATTATATTTAGTCTAAATCTACGTTAATTTGTTTAGAAGGTTATAATAATTATTCTGTCGCATCGCGTATTCTTTAGAGATTATAAACTAAATCTACGTTAATTTGCTTAGAAAGTTGTAATACGTATTCTTTTTCATCGTGTATCCTTTAGAGATTATAAATCTATGTTCATTCAGACAGTAATAAAATCAGTATTTTGCCCTGCAAGTCCGGAAGAAAAGTCTCTGTGGCAAATTCTTGTTTTGTATAAGTTGCTGGAGTTCGAGGAGCATTGCTATGCTGAGCTCAAGGACTGACTGCGAAGCCTTGCATAGCAAAACCCCCATTCCATTAGGGCTGAATAACTAAGAGATTTATAATCCCCATAGAATAATCTACATACTAATACAAATTGTTAGTACAGATAACCATGTTCTGTAAAAAAATCAATACATTATTGAACAACCGCTGTCGTTTTAACCGGAGAACATCAAGACACAATGTGAATCATAATAGACTAACAAAATTACTCGAAGTTATTAATTTACTTTAAAGTCTCTATAGGACTAAGAGTTTTATAAGTCGTCGCAAAATCACGAAATATTAACTCACCGATTATCTTTCGAAGTACATAAACATAGGTCCAAATCAAACCTCTCTATCCAAATCTCTCGTCTTGCCGTTGTTGTATCTCCCGAGAAATAAACATGTCTGGAATCGATTTAAGAGTTCAGAGTCAAAATACGCTACATCATAAATGCAACTACTACATTTGTATTTGTATGTATAACAATAAAACTTACATTTGAGGGCTTGGTTTTTTTCGTACCTTTTTTGCTTCTGTCAAATTTCTATGATTAATTTATTGTAAAATCACCTGCTTTATATTGGGGAGCAAATTCTTTCTTTGAATTTCCTTTATTTCCATATTTATTTTGTAATTAACCACTTTTTTCAACAATATGAAATATATATTTGACATCAAGTTTTTTCCTTCCGTCAAACAAAAAAAGAACTCCAAAAATGCCAATATTTAAAACTGAAAATTTTAAAGAAGTTTTTGCTTTGCTTTCTGTAAACGAGGTCCTACTGGCTCGTTACAATATAAATAATTTATTTACCAGAAACTAAGAGGGTACATATTACATATACCTATACCATTTGCCATTTCTACAATTTTTGTCTGTCTATCTTTGTTTGTACTCCGGCTAATCTTCAAAATGGCTGGACCAATTGTGACGGGCCTTTTACTACTAGATAGCTGATGCTTTAATACACAAGAAATAAAAAAAAACGCGTATGAAACTGCAGGCACAACTAGTTGAACTGAAAACTTCTTTTGGCTCACCACAGACAGATTTTTCGTGGGCTGTGAATTGAATTCTAGCAACACGCTCGGATATGATAAGAAATCTTCGGGTAATCTCGGGAGCATGGCCATTGGACATCTAGAAATGCGTCAGCATTTCCCATTGCTGATGCATTTCTAGATGGCCATGCTCATTTCTCATGGCCACGCCCTCCAGTTTCACCCGCGTAGTTTCCAAAATGAGCTGTCAAATTCTGCCGATAAAGTTTTCACTTCTATCGGCAGTTCCTATGACTGCCAATTTTTTTACAATAATAGTAATTATATCTCAAGAACTCTGAAAAGGAATGTTCATGTTATTCAACACATAGAGTATAGTTTAAAGCTATATTAATTAATAATAAAAAACGATAAACTATGAGATATTTATTTATTTTTACAATAGTAAGTATTCTGTACATGTTTACATAAGACACTATTCCATTATTCTCCATACTTTCATTAAAATCAAAGAAATGCTTGAGACCATCTACTTATTTCAATACGAAGTTTCTAACTTTGTTTTCTTGTTCTTAAAACGGATCCGGTTCATTTTAACTTAAAACGGTTCGGAATCGGAATGACAATCCCCGTCCCTGTTATGCTAAACACATAAGACAAAGACCGAGAGATGAGATTCCGTGTCGGATGCAACCGAATCGATTTAGAACAACCCTGGGTAGCGATTCTGAAACCATTCGGTTGCATCCGACACGGAATCTCATCTCTCGGTCTTTGTCATGCTAAACAGATAAGACAAAGACCAAGAGATGAGATTCCGTGTTGGATGCAACCGAATGGTTTCAGAATCGCTACGCTGGTAACGGCGTGCCCTCATCCCCTCAAATACCGGCAGCAGAAAACTCGTGTATGGTGCTCCTTAATTCCTATTTATCTTGTGGCAACAAAATTTCGATGTCACCGTTTGTTTTTTTGTGTATTCTAAGCTGTCAATGTGTCAATGTCATCGGTCAGCAGTTTCAAAAATTATTGGTTTCTGCATGGATTGATCGTCTCTTTATAGAATAATATCTGAATTTTTATCCAAGAATTTATGTCGATTTCGCTCTCTGAATAGTTTCACGCAAGTAAAAAGAGAAAACAAAGAGTCTGACGAACGAAAATGGCGACGCCAGCAGACGTGCGATCTTTATTTGAAGCTCGTCTAAAGGATTCTACTTCTAGCTCAACGGAATTATTTCACCCTTTGGACCTTGAGCGGACGAAGGATGAGAAATATCTCAAAAGGTTGTTAGCTCACAGCGAGAAAAATGCTAAAGAGGCGGCGGATATGCTCTGGGATATCTTGACTTGGCGTAAGAACGTCGGGGCTAGCGATATAACCGAGTCTACTATTCGTTTGGATTACGTGAAGCAAGGTATGTTTTTCCCTCGCGGACGCGACGTAGACGGCTGTTTGATGCTCATTTTAAAATCGAAGATGCACGTCAAAGGCCAGAAAGATTACGAAGAGCTGAAGAAGATAATGATCTACTGGTTCGACAGGCTTGAAAGAGAAGAAAATGGGAATCAAATAACGATGTTCTTTGATATGGACGGCGCCGGCCTCAGTAATATGGACATGGAAATGATTAAGTACCTGATTACACTCTTTAAACATTACTATCCTAATTTTCTGAACTACATTGTTATATTTAATATGCCATGGGTACTTAATGCAGCATTCAAAGTTGTTAAGACTCTCCTGCCAGCGAAGGCGATAGAACGCATGCGGTTTGTAAATAAAGATAACATTAAAAATGTGGTGCCTATGGATCAAGCTTTGAGGAATTGGGGTGGAAATGACGACTACGAATTTGAGTTTATTCCTGAAAATAAATCTTCATCTGAGCACACACCGAAAAAAGTAACATTTGCCGAACAGGGTGACAGCCAGCACTCGCCGGGAGAAATGCTCCGAATAAGCCCAAACGATACTATAATATTCAAAGCTGAAAATGAAGATTTATCTGGTCAATTCATCCTTACCAATATGGATGAGAGCACAATATCATTCAAAATCAGAACAACTGCTCCGGAAAAGTTCCGTGTTCGTCCCAGCTCGGGCACATTAGCTCCCGGTGCAACTCAGACCGTGTCCATCGTCGTACAACCCGGTTTCCACATCAAAACAGTCACGAAAGATCGATTCCTTGTGATGTCGGTTCAGATACCAAAACCGGACTTAACACCGAAGGAACTGGCCGACGTCTGGTCCAACTCTACCGGCAGCAAAGTTGATGAGTACCGTCTCAAATGCTCGTTCCCGGAAAAGGAGGAAACGAGAAACGGTAAAATTGTTGAAAAGCTGACTGATAAGCCCGAGAACATATCCAACGCGCTGATAAACCTACAGAATAATTATAACATTTTGCAGAGCCAAGTTCAGAAATTAAAAATATTCCAATTCCTAACACTCATCATGACCTTCATTGCCGTATTATTAGGTTACTTAATCTACATGAACACGAATGAACAGGGAAGGTACTGCGAGCGAATGTAGCCCTTAAACCTTGTGGTATTAGAGGCCACATTGGACATAGACATTGTCATATGCACTTATCTCTTTGTAATGCTATTTATAAATATTATTATGTATTTTGTGTACTGCGAGTTGGGGTGTAAAGTTGAACGAATGCATTCTATGTTTAATTAGTTAAGAATATTTTCTTGTCAATTTAAACAGCACAAAACTGTAGTAAAGTAAAAGGAAGTTTTTAAACAAATTTATTTTGAATGGGACCAACCTAAACTGCTAGAAAACAACATCATATAAAAATCTTCAGGCTTTAAAAAGTCCCAATTTTTTTTTTAATGTCTTTGGCAAAGGTTTTTAAATTGAATTAGTTTTTTATATATTAGTCTTTGTTATAATTGAGAAATTTGGTGGATACAAAATTCCAATTCCCTATCCATTCCATTTCCAATTGGTCTATACTATGTTTAATTTTTTTAATGTTTGTTTTTTTAATTTGTTTGCATGAGATTTATATTGATGTAGTTAACATTGACAACATTTAAATAAAAATGTATTAATATTTTAGGTAATCCGCGAGGTTTAGCTAATTTTCTTATACAAGGTTACTGGTAATAAGCCTGCATCCATTTAAAGGGCATGTTCTGTATTTGTATTTAAACAAATAATACTTGTTCTACAACTTTTGTTAAAACTCTATACATTTTACAGATTTTTTTTAAATTTTGATTTTCCTCTCTAGCGCTAGTTTAGCGTTATTCGCGTCGGTACTTCATTTATCGAGCGTTAAGGAGCGCGTGCGCGCGCGCTCTTGTTACAAAGAGATCGATGTTTTTGTACTGGGCAAATACATATATGTTTAATATGAGAAAAATAAAAAAATATTAAACTGTAAAACATAGTTGACATATTTAATGTACTTAATATGCCCTTAAAAGAATGCAGGCTGATTACCAATAACCCTGTATATGTATAAAATACCGGTATTGATATTACTTGAATAAAAAATGAAATGAATGAAATGAAAAAATAATACGTAAATTTACGATGTAAATAGAGATATAAACTCTAAAAATGATGAGTAAAAGCGGTGCTGAGTGCATTTTAAGGCTAAGTCTCTGCACTAAGTGCATTTTAAGAGTGTATATCTCTCTACAGAGTGTATTGAAAAGAGTGTATATCTGTATGGAGTAATTTAATGGTGTATCTCACGGTATATCTCTGTACGAAGTGCATTTAATTGTGTATATTTATGTATAGAGTGCATTTTAGGGTGTATATCTCTGTACGAAGTGCATTTAAAGGTGTATATTTCTGTGCTGAGTGCATCTCAAGGGTGTTTATGGTAAGTGCATTGTAAATGTATTTAAATCAGTGCTGAATGCATTTTTAGGGTGTATATCTCTGTTGGGTATCATTAGGGTGTACAGTATAAATATGATGCTCTATGCGTCTTAGAAAGTTGTCAACATCTGTAGGATGTTTTGTGTAAATTATTTTTAATTTCTATGTAGTTTTATTATGCATGATTTTGAATATTGGAGATTCACTTTGCATTTTAGGGTGTATTTATCTGTGGTATAGGGTGTAATTTATTGTGTTATAGGGTGTATCTAACTGTGTAATAGGGTGTATTTTACTGTGTTATAGGGTGTATTTTACTGTCATAGGTTGTACCTTACTGTTATTGGATGTAGAATGATTCTTGGCTTTTAGTTTAACTGATTACGTACCCTGTCGCTAAATTGAGAGATGATCATTGTAAATTGGCGGGAAAAAGTTACGAGGATACTGATTCTTCAAGCTTTCTATCCAGCACTGATGATGATGATGAATAAAGCCTTCACAATTCGAGACATCATCATTTAACATCAGCCATTATAGCATTAAAAACAGAATAGTTTTCATCGTAATGGTCGGAACAGTATTGAATACACTGACGATATTACCAAGCTGAATGGCAGTGCTTAATGTTCAGCTAAATAGATGGTGTATTGGCTTTTTTGCAGTAAGGTATTGGGACGGGAAAAAGTTAAATTATTTAGTCACGTCTTGTCTATTATAATTATGTTTTATTTCAATTTCTAGTGAACTATTTGAAAGATATCACATCAGTGGCGTAGCGTGCCTTGGCGGGGCCCCGTATAAAAAAATTTTTGGGGGTAAAGATTATGAAGGGTAACGATTACTCACAAAAGAAAAAAAATCTGTTTTCATTTTTTTTAGAAACAATCCATATTAAATATTTTAGGTACCATACTGGCCTTTTTAATAGCTGATGATGACTTCAGTTTGTCTAAAATTTCTGCTTCTATGGGCAATAGTGACAGGTCTGACAGGCGAGCATGCCCCTTTGAAGCTCTTAGGTAACTTTTTGTAAGTTTAAAATTAGAAAAATTAAAAAATTGGTAAGTTTTTTGTTTTTGCTTACGCACGTCGGGGGCCCCCGTGACTCGGGGGCCCCGTATAATTGATACGGCATATACGGCGGTAGCTACGCCCCTGTATCACATAAAGGTCTAATTATATCTACGAAGATAAAGCTATTTATCAAAAATAATGATTAAATTGGACCTTCATCTGGCACCTTGTAAAATTATAATGTAAATGTATAAAATATTTAGGACTCTCTATGTATCTAAAAAAAAATTGTATGAAAATGAATGTGGTTGTTACACATTTAATTAGTTCCCCATTAACTCGCGTGTGATATGTTCGTTTCAGTCCGACTTAGTGATCCCAGAGGAATATCTCAATTTGTCCAAAATGTTCTCGAAAATCTTAAACTCATTGTATTGGCTTAAATTTCGAAAAGTATCGACAACTTCACTTTCGGCGGTTCAAATTTTGGATTTAGTTAACCACCGTGTGCGCAGTTTCACAAGCGTTTTTTTTTACGATTATTTTCCTCAAGTAAAGGTATGCGCTGACTGATACGACTCTGCTACCACCCGACAATTAAAATATATGAACATATATGCTTTATGTCATGCTCGTTAAGATACAGATTACATTGGCAACATAAACTAGCTGACAGCGGTCTGCTAAATTGTGTAATTGTGTTGCTAATGTAATCTGTCTTAATCTATGTTATGCCTTAAAAGATCAGCTTTCTTGTAATGAAACCCCCGTCACAATCGGTCAAGCTGTTTTGGAACCACAACAAACAGACAGTCATTTTTTTAAATATCAGTTACCTAGCGTACCTATATTCTTTAATTTGAACTTAGTAAAAAGCTGTTAATTTGATAATACATACAGACCAGACACTCAAATTTTATTTATTTGTATGTATACATGTCACGTGCCATATTCCGTAATTTATTCGGTATTGATGTTTTCCGATTAGAATATTGATGGTTTAAGTTTCGACTGCGTCGTGCGGCCTTTTTCAAGAATGCACGCGCCAGTGCCAAACGAGCAGCGGTTACATGCGTGCACTCCTTGAAAAAGGCCGCTGGATGCAGTTGAAACTGACGTCGGATTAGACCTACTATATCACATGTGAGTAACCCGGGAATTAGTTAAAAAATTCTTAAAGTTTGTATAGAAATGTAAATACCAAAAGTATTTTTCAAATGAAAGATTGCACAGGAAAAGTGTTGCCTTTGATAAGCGGTGTTACGTGGAATTGTGCTAAGCCGAGAGACGTCCAATGATGTATTTGTTACCTACCGTGCAATTGTAAATCGTAAATTTATAAAACGCGTGAGATTTTAAACCTGCAGTAGGTTATGTAAGGTTCGTTTTGTAATCTACCGTCGCGTCGGTTATAATCGGGTATTTACTATTTTACGGTGAGATATTCATCACAATAGGCGAGACTTATTAAAAAAAATATTGAACACATATTTTTTCTTTTGTTTCACAAACAAAAAATGACGAAGATACAGCGCTTAGAAGTTTCAAGTGACGTCATTTCGTGGTACGATTTTTGCGTTGACGTGACGACACAATCCTCCACTCCGGATGTTCTATATCTTTGTAAGTTTTTGATAATTTGATAGAACAAAAAATACGTGTCCCATATTTTTTTATAATCTACCTGACGGAATAATTAGATTTGTATAACTATTGTAACCCAATTATAAGGAGTTTTAATCTGTTCCAAAGACGGCTATGTAAAAAAGACAAATCGTGATAATTTACTATTTATTTTGTGAAATTAAACCTGTTAGAGTGATCAAGAAATAAAAGGCCAGTTTGGACATTTGAATATGATCTTATAATCCATCTTTGAAAAAAAATGTGTGTGCTTAAGACCGCATGGTTAAAATGAAAAACTGTAAACTGGTAGAACAAAAGTTGTATTTATTGTTTGTACTTAACATTCCCTTAAAAGGAAGCAGGCTGATGACCAGTAACCCTGTATAGTATTTAAAAAAAAAATGGTTGTCTGTAAAGTCGGTTTACTGACGATAGTTTAACGTGACAACGTCTTAAGAAATCAGTACGCTGATAGCGCGAGTAGTGATACCGCTCGACTCGGCGGGTGGCGCCCTCAGCGCTCAGCTTCGTCCGCATGGCACGGACGACGAACTAACGGTAACGGCGGAACGTTACATGACGTCATGTTTTGCGGGCGTGCAGCCGGCTTCACCGAATTATAAGACGTTGTCACGTCAAAAATAGGTACATACATTTTTTGGCGCGTTTAATAATGTAACAATAGATTATTGCGTGTCTTTGACAAAAATGTCTGAATTACACTTTTATTTTTTGAAGACTGTGGAGGTACATCGTGTTAACTTTCGGGAGCATGTGAACTTGTTATTAAAAACTTATTTAATACTCATCGTTTTTATTATTTGTAGTAGCAGAAACTAGAAACCCTGTCAGAGTCCGCCTGGGGATATCCCACACCTTTGCCGGTTATTCCATTGTCAAACAGTAACGCCTACTGTCCACGCACGCGTCTTTTGTCGAATGCATGCATCCCACGAACAAACGCAAGACGTGCGGCTGTCGTGTCGTTGTCGCTTCGTGGACACAGACTTCATTATTTGTACGCAAGATGCAAGCATTCGTCTTGCATCCGACAATTGTCGAAATCGTGCGGATGTCGTGCAGCTACGTGGACAATTGGCCTAATGCGCAAATATTCATGTTTTCCGATTTGAATGTCAAGGTCTCCGGATAAATTATAGGATGTCTACTCTCATTCTACGAAAAAACGTAGAACATTTAAAAGTCAAACAGTGTTCGATCGGACGAAACGAAGTAGAACCGCACCTCTACCGCCTAACGAAAAACGCTTTGACGTTGCTGTCTCTTTTCTTCTCGCTTGAAATGAAAGAGACGGCAATGCCGAAGCGTCAAAGCGTTTTTCGTTAGGCGGTAGACCCCCGGCGCTTCTACCGCCTAACGAAAAACGCTTTGATGCTTTGATATTGCTGTTTCTTTTCTTCTCGCTTGAAATGAAAGAGACGGCAATGCCAAAGGGTCAAAGCGTTTTTCGTTAGGCGGTAGACCCCCCGGAGTAGGAAAGTCGCAAGCACGCGAGTTTATTTATAAATTACGTTTTTCGTAAAAAAAGAATTTAGAGAGTAGACGTCCTAGGTGTCTATGTTTCGTGAGGCTGTGCGTGCGCATTGTAAAACTTTACTCTTATAATTCTTCCTTTTTTTTTGACGTGATAACGTCTTATAATTCGATGAAGCCGGCTGCACGCCCGCAAAACATGACGTCATGTGCCGTTACCGCCGTTACCTCAGTCAGTACCATTCCATCAGTATTTTTATTACTTTTCGCACCATCTAGTGAGTGAAATGTTTATTACGTTCAAGGAGTCTGTCCATGTTTTAGAAAAGCGACGATATGAAGTTAAGAACTTGTGCTTGTACAATGATGTACCCATAGATGGCGCTTTGAACAGCTTTTCAAAAAGCTTCAGAATGTTTTACCTAGATGGCGCTTAACACAAATACTATGACCGCATTAAAAGGAAACGAAATTTCAACCGCGAAAATTTTCTTTTGAAAAATGCTACCATTCCACTCCTTTGTCCTTCAAACCGGAACACCGTAATGTTTGCACATTACTGCTTGGCGGTAGAATAACTGGCAAAGGTATGGTACTTCCCCGGGCGGACTCTGCTAAGAGTCCACTACTAACTGAAAACCTTATCACGCCAAAAGAAATGTAACTTAATAAAACATACCTATGTAGTGGTAGGACTCTTAGCAGAGTCCGCCTGGGGAAGTACCACACCTTTGCCAAATATTCTACCGCCAAGCAGTAATGTGCAAATATTACTGTGTTCCGGTTTGAAGGCCAATGTTTCCAGAGAAATTACAGGGCTTAGAGATATAACAACTTTGATCTCTGGGTGACGAGCGCAGTGCAGGGCTAGGTAATGATTTTGGCTCTTCATGTTCCAATAGCTGCGTGTCACTGTGCTGTTATGTGGCAGGCATGTTGCTTACCATCAGATACATGTCCTGCTCGTCTCGTCACTCTTTATTTTTTTGAAAAACCTTTTTGCTTGGTAAATAGTTATTAACACGCTTTTTTTTATTTATTTTTTGTTGTAAAACATAATTACTTATGGTTTATTAGGGTTCCGTAAAACGTAAAAACGGAACCCTTATAGATTCGTCATGTCTGTCTGTCTGTCCGTCCGTATGTCACAGCCACTTTTTGCCGAAACTATGAGAACTACACTGTTGACACTTAGTAAGTAGATGTATTCTGTGAACCGCATTAAGATTTTTACAAAAGTTTAAAAAAAAAAAAAAATTAGGTGTGCCCCCACAGAAATCTAAATAATAAGGTACTAGAAGTCGCATGACCGCGTGACATTGTCGCCGCACAGGTGACTTGTAGGCCACCAGTGCTCGAATTGTAGTTTAGTCTTGTTCGAACCGGCAGGCGTGAATCATCTTTGAAACTTGTGTTATGGAGCATAAACAACTGTGGAAGTTCTTCCACAACTTGCAATTATACCAATAATGAGATTACATTTCACTGATAGGTATTTTATTTTATTTTAATTGCATTTTTTAATAAAATAAACGGAGCCCAATGATTCACTATGATAGTTATAAATTTTTGGTGTGATCGTCATTTTGCATACCATTGCTGCATACATTAATTAACATCTAAAGTGCTACATGCATAAACAGCAATGTAATGTAAAATTAAAGATATCGTCATAACCTCTAATCTTCCATGGTACAACCGCAGGTAGCGATTGTGAGTTAGTGCTGTGACGGTCCAATTTTACTTGCCCAAAAATAAACTATGAAAATTTTATTTTAAATTTTACATAGTTTTATCGATAAAGTAACATAATAAATCGATAAAAAAAATTGTACGCAATTAACATTACACCCGTACGTACAATCTTTTAATTCGCGGTAAACATTACTTCATAATTCATTAATTATTAACAAAAGTATATACATACTGGCTATAACGCGCGATTGTTCGTCCGTGCAAAATAAATATTAAGATAACTGAGGCAGTATTTATCTATTGCAAGCTTTTATTCTTAAGACTTTATTAGTTTTCATACAAAATCAGCGAGCAACACGGAAGGGAGTAGGCATACACAGCGTTTCCCCTCTGTCAAAGTACAAGTCCGCGTGGACCATGGAGTTTGATAATATACTGTGGCGTGGAATACACTGAGGGCGGGGCTAGATTTGTGAATGGTGCTTTATTTTTTATGTGTTAGTGATTTGGCTGTGTGAGTATGGTCGGCAATGGATCGGTACAGGTATGTTTTGTATGTAATAGTGCGGCTTTACGCTAGTGTGAAACTTTCCCCTCTCGCAAGAAATGACAGAAAGATTTGAACAATATTTTTAGCTAAGGCTACATCCCTTCCGTGCTTGCGCGGAAGATCGAGTTGCTCGACGTACAAAATATTCAACAACCTTTGTTCTTCAACTATACCTAAGCCCATGTGGTGTCAGAATTACATAGTTCCGTTTTCGAAACAATAGTATACCCCATGTGACGCACTTATTTTATAGGTAGGCATATTGACTTTGTTGTAGTGTAATACACCTAATTAATGAAATCAATAATAACCTTTATCGAATGTTAAAATTGGACCGTACTTTGAAATATCGATATGTTTTAATTTTTGTCAAGCACTAGCGTATATGTGAAAAATTGTTTATTTTTCAATGTATTAGTAGGTTCACTGATAAGCGTTTATGGATGTGTGTGGTGCAATCACAGACCCAGGTTGATAATGTGCAGCGTTGCTGTGTGAGTGAATTTGTATTGGAATAGTACGCGCATGTAGTAGTGACCGCGGGGGTAGGGGAAATGTGGCGACAAGCGTTTTGCAAGTAATTTGAGAGTTATGCCATTTCTATTACCTTATTATTTAGATTTCTGTGGGTGCCCCCCATACTGAGAACTGAAGCTCAAAAATTTTTTTTTCATCAAACCTACACGTGTATCTATCTCTATGTCTATCGATAGGTCTTAAAAAATGATGTTGAGGTTTCTAATATAATTTTTGTCTACACTGAATAATTTGCGCGAGAGACGCTTCCAAAGTGGTAAAATGTGTCCCCCCCCCCCCTCTAACTTCTAAAGTAAGAGAATGAAAAAACTAAAAAATATATATGATGTACATTACCATGAAAACTACGAAAATTAGTTTGAACTCGATCTGATGAGTAGTTTTTTTTTAGTACGTCATAAATACACTATTATTAAAACTTCGATCAAAGTTACAACGAACTACAAGAACTATGTGTACTATGTATATTATGTTACTTGCTGGAACGGAACCCTTCATGGGCGAGTCCAACTCGCACTTGGCTACTTTATTTAGAATGAAATCGCGTACGAATACTAGTGACTAGTGCAAGAAGCAAATGCCGTAGGTATATTTAATTATTATACTTCTGTCCACTTATTTACCAAGTATATGGTTCCAATGAAAAATAGGTACCTACTTATTTAGCAAGATGCCTTGAACCATTGAATTTAATGAAATATTTTGAATTCTATGCCGTGAAGTTTGGGTATTTTTTGCAATGCTTTAGTTTGGAAATGTTTCGCTGTGCCAGTATTTTTATTACCTACACTAATTAGATAGGTACCTATTTCATGAAAATTTAAATATATAAACATAAATATGTATTTTAAGATAACGTTTTTTTTAAATTAAAACTTCTTTGTACTTTTTAGGTGAACAAAAAAATTGGCAGTCATAGGAACTGCCGATAGAAGTGAAAACTTATAACTCAGAATTTGATAGCTTACGTTGGAAACTACGCGGGTGTAACCGGAGGGCATGGCCTCGCCATCTTGGCATGGCCATCTAGATAATCTAGAAGTGCGAAAGCATTTCCCATTGGCTGATGCGTTTCTAGATCGCCAATAGCCTTGGTCCCGAGTTTACCCGAAGCTTTCTTATCATACCCGAGCGTGACGAATGAATTCAATTCACAGCCCACGAAAAATCTGTCAGGGGGGGGGGGGCCTAGAGAAGTTTTCACTTCAAAAATATTGAAATCGCGTCATCGTCACTTAACCGCGCGGTGAAGAATATCCAAAACTATTTGCTTGCCCATAACAGCACAGTGCCACGCACCTATTTCAACAGAAATAGTCCAAATCACTGCATAGCACTGCACCGCGTTCGTCATCCATATAAGACGATTTATTATTTGACCTATTTTCCTGTCTAGAAACATTGCCTTTCAAACCGGAACACGGTTAATGTTTCTGAGTGAACCGGGTTCTCCTAAGTTAGTATTAGTACCTATCTACCTATGCTCATTCATGTATCCTACTAATATTACAGACGCGATAGTTTGGATGTTTGTTGCTCAATCACGTCGGAACTCCTGAACTGAACGTAGGGTGTACTGCCTAATTAAAACCACAGTGTTTCTGTGCTAAAACTGGACGTCTACTCTCTTTCTACGAAAACGTAATTTCGAAATAAACTCGCGATTTTCCTACTCCGATTCTACTTCGATCCGTCGTTTTGTCCGTTTAAATGTTCTAAGCCTACTCTAATTAGAGTATGCTTAGAACATTTAAACGCCAAACAATGTTGTATCGGACGAAACGAAGTAGAACGAGAGTAGGAAAGTCGCGAGTTTTTTGTCGAAATTTCGTTTTCGTAGAAATAGAGTAGACGTCCTTGTCTTAAAAGGCCTTTATATTGCTCTCTCTTTTCTTTTCGATTGAAATGACAGAGATGGCAATAACAAAGCCAAAGTAGTTTTGTTTTGGCGGTAGAAGGGAAGGTTCAAATTTGGAACACAGAATGTATTTTTGTAGTGGTAGGACTCTTTGTAGAGTCCGCCTGGGGAAGTACCACACCTTTGCCAGTTATTCTACCGCCAAGCAGTAATGTAGAATCATTAGGTACTGTGTTCCGGTTAGAAGCGGGAATGTTTCCAGTGAAATTGAAAGAAGAGGGCATAGAGACGAAACATTGAATTTCTGGGAAACGAGCGCAGTGCAATGCTTGGCAATAATTTGGTTTGGGTATGTTCTAATAGCTGCGCGACAGTAAACTGGAGGTCTACTCTAATTCAGCGAAAAACGGTAGGAAAGTTGCGAGATTTCAGACGAAATTTCGTCGAACTTTCCTACCACGGTTCTACTTCGTTCCGAAGTTTCGTTATGGTTACTATCAGTCACATGTCCTGCTCGTCTCGTCACTCTAAACTATGAAAAAAAAAATTACATTATACTAAAACTAGTAGTAGTTAGCACAGTATATTAAACCATTTATAGTATGACTAGCTGAACGCGCGCGCGTTGCTACGCCATCTATCGAAAATCGATCGTACCAATTCAAATTTTGAACAAATTCGGTTACTTTAGGTTCTAATGACGCAACTTTTAAAATAAGACATTTATACTGTCACGCAACGAAAGCTCTCAAAAAGCAATATTTTCCCCGTTTTTGTTACATTTTTCATTCCTGCCCGGCTCCTGTTGATAGTAGCGTAATGTTAAATAGCCTATAGCCTTCCTCGATAAATGGACTATCCTACAAAGAAAGAATCATTCAATTCGGACCAGTAGTTCCAGAGATCTTTGCGTTCAAACAAACATACAAACAAACAAACTCTTCAGCTTTATAATATTAGTATAGATATAAGGTTACCTATACAATCTATACATATAAGATTATCCTTTATTTAAGTTCCGGCTGGTCTAGTCGGGAGAACGGCGCCTGCCGATCCGGAGACCCCGGGTTCAAACCCCACACGCACCACCGCCTTTTCGAAGTCATGTGCGTAATGCCGCTAACTTACAACGGTGAAGGAAAACATCGAGAGGAAACCGACATGTACCTAGAATCTTTCGAAGTCACGTGTCATTCACCAACCCGCACTGGGCCAGCGTGGTGGACTATGGCCTTAACTCTCTCCTTGCGAGAGAAGGCCCCGAGTCTCAGCAGTGGGAACATTTAGTGGGCTGTTGATATACTTAGCCTATAGCACTCAGGATCACGTACCTACATACCCAACAGTGAAATATTTTTGAAATCGGTCCAGTAGCTCCTGAGATTAGAGCGTTCAAACAAATTAACTCACCAGCTTTATAATATCAGTACCTAGGTATATATTACTAACAAACCATCCAAACTGTACGTTTGTGCATCCTTCACTTGTCTGGGAAAGATCGCTCTTAGCGATTTTTGATGATGATCAGTGGTTACCTGATGATTTTGGTGTTGATGATGACGGGAACTACTCCGGGTAAAACCGCAAGATGCGGCTAGTTTTCTATATTTGTTAAAAATATGTAGCCTATTTCCGTAATCGTTTAAAATGTGTGTTTTAGATATATTGATAAAACATTATCTTGCAGTGTGATTAGATAAATATAGGTACGATTAGTCATGTTCTAATTACTCATGTGCGGTATTCGTGTTCTATCTACATTTCTACGTAATGGGCATTGATGTTTTATAGAAGACACTGGTGTAACCGACCTCGGAAAAGGTGAGGGTTTAAATGAGCTGATTTTAGAAGAAAAAAATTGGCAGTCATAGGAACTGCCGATTGAAGTGAAAACTTATAACTCAGAATTTGATAGCTTACTTTGGAAACTACACGGGTGTAACCGGAGGGCGTGGCCATCTTGGAATGGCCATCTAGAAATGCGTCAGCATTTCCCATTGGCTGATACGTTTCTAGAAGGCCATGCCGTGATGACCTGTCCACGCCCTTTCAGCATTTCCCATTGGCTGACGTATTTCTAGATAGCCAATAGCCATGGTCCCGAGTTTACCCGAAGCTTTCTTATGATACCCGAGCGTGACGAATGAATTCAATTCACAGCCCACGAAAAATCTGTCTAGGCGCGCCAAAAGAAGTTTTCACTTCAAAAAGTGTGTCTGTAGTTACTTATGTACCTACCTACCCTCGCAATAATTGAATACTCCTTTTTATTCCTCATGCTAAGCCTCCGGTTTCACCCGCGTAGTTTCTAAAGTGAGCTATTGAATTCTGAGTTTTCACTTCTACTGGCAATCGAATGTTTTTGTTTGCGAAACTAAAGAAAATATACGTGTAGGTACCTACTACATTTTTAAAAATGTTACCGACGAATTAATTCGTTTTTTTAACTGACTTTAAAAAAAAAGTAGGTTTCTCAATTCGACCGTATATTTTTTAATTTTTTTTATGTGTGTTCGCGGATAACTTCGTTGTTTATGAACCGATTTGGATGATTTTTTTTGGGCTTTCATTTACAAACTTGAAACTTGCAATGTTTGTATATAACTACATATTTATGTTTGTTCGAGTGGAATCTTGTTTTTAGTTATATGTAGTGGTAGGTAGGACTCTTGGCCGAGTCCGCCTGGGGAAGGACGAAGGACCACACCTTTGCCAGTTATTCTACCGCCAAGCAGTAATGTGCAAACATTACTGTGTTCCGGTTTGAAGGGTAATGCTTCCAGAGAGATTACAGGGCTTAGAGATAGGGCAACTTAGGTCTCTGGGTGACGAGCGCAGTGCAGTGCTAGGTTATGATTTGGACTCTTTATCTTCCAATAGCTGCGTGTCACTGTGCTGGTGGCAGGCATGTTGCTTACCATCAGGCACATGTCCTGCTCGTCTCGTCACTCTTTATAAAAAAAAAATGCCGAGATAGCATTGGTATGAGGTAGGTACTTAACTATTAGGTACCACTACAGAAATCTAAATAATTTACCTTATTATTTAGATTTCTGTGGGTACCACAGACACAGTCACTGTATTCTGAGAGCCGCTAGCAAATTTTGGGTAGCAAATATTGAGGTAAGCTGAAAACTTGTCGCATAGCTGTCCCTATTATTCCCCAACACGGAGGTGCAGACCGGCGCTTCTACCGCCTAACGAAAAATGCTTTGACGCTTTGACATTGCTGTCTCTTTTCTTCTCGCTTGAAATGAAAGAGACGGCAATGCCAAAGCGTCAAAGCATCAAAGCGTTTTTCGTTAGGCGGTAGACCCCCCGCCGAACAAAAAATGTCATCGCTTTGATGTTTCTCTCTCTTTTCTTTTCGCTTGAAATGATAGAGACAGCATTAGCATAGCGATAGCCGATTTAGTTGGCGGTAGATGCGCTGGCTGGTGAGTAGAGGCAGTAGAGGGACTAAATTAATCACACATACTATAAGTAGTTAATAAAAAATGGTTGTCTGTAAAGTCGGTTTACTGACGATAGTTAAACGTGACAACGTCTTAAGAAATCGGTACGCTGATAGCGCGAGTAGTGATACCGCTCGACTCGGCGGGTGGCGCCCTCAGCGCTCAGCTTCGTCCGCATAACACGGACGACGAACTAACGGTAACGTTACATGACGTCGTGTTTTGCGTGCGTGCGTGCAGCCGGCTTCACCGAATTATAAGACGTTATCACGTCAAAAAAAAAATGGTATGATGTACCTAGTAGCACAATGCAGTCATTGTATGCATTTGTCGTGCAATCACGGAAAACGTGAGTATAATTAAATAAACAATGATAAACATAATTTCTGAAGGCAATTCAATAAATATGTTGGCGTTGGTAATTGAAATATAAATAGACTCGACAGCCATGTCTGAAAACATCGTTTAGAAATAAATGGGTGATGTAACTCGATATATTATTATGTCATTTAAGGCTAAGAACTCATGGAACGATTTTAAGACGCGCCCGCCGCGGTTCCGCAACAGCTGCGGGCGCGGCTGAACACCGCTCCATGACTTTTTAGCCTAAATTCATTTGTATCGAATTATGTGCCTGTATTTATAAGTTATATTATTATGTTGTTATTATATTAATAGGCGAAAAAAAAAGATTTGCCAGTATATTAAATTATTCAAAAATATTATCCTATGTAGCAAAAGTTTAAGTATGATTCCTGGAAATAAACATGCAATTTTCTTGGAAAATTAAAGGCTTTCGTATTTTAATAATAATATAATTCTTTATACAAAAATGTACCTATACAGTAAAGTCTTAAAATAAATACTATAGTAACCTACTTAGACTAAAATTTACTAATCTAAGTTAAGGTGGCTTTTTGAAATATTTTATTTTCGGCTCTTTTTAAGTTACGGATAGTTTAGACGTTAGAAAACCAATCCAACGCGCACCACTGTCGTTTCCAAGTCATGTGCGTAATGCCGCTAACTTAAAAACGTTGAAGGAAAACATCGTGAGGAAACCGACGTGCCTAGAATCTTTCAATGTCATGTGTCATATACTAACCCGCGCTGGGCTTGAATTATGCCCTTGACTGTCTCCTTGCGAGAGAAGGCCCCGAGTCCCAGCAGTGGGAACATTTAGTGGGCTGTTTATATACAATAGGGTACAATCCTCAAAAAAACTAAGTAGCCCGTTAGTTAGATTGCCAAAAAATATTGTACACGTATTTTTTATTTTGTTTCACAAACAAAAAATGACGAAGATACAGCGCTTCGAAGTTTCGTGTGACGTCACTTGTGAGTGCGATTTTTACTCACGAGTGACGTCGCGACCCCCCACTCTCGAAGTTTGATGGTCTATATCTTTGACGATTTTTAATATTATGAAAAAACAAAAAATACGTGTCCAATATTTTTCCATGATCTAGCTGACGGACTAATTAGGATGGTGTATTTTTGACTCAGTCCGGTACCCTATTATTTTGAATTTTACTTCTTTTGGCGCGCTACATACAGAAGTTTCATGTGCTGTGAATTGAGCTCAAGCGTCACGCTCGTCGATGAAAGAATTCTTCGGTTGAACTCGAGACCATGGCCGAAACGCGATATCAAGAATATCTAGAAATCATTTTTAATATCTAGAAATCATTTTTAATATCTAGAAATCATTTTAATATCTAGAAATCATTTTTAATATCTAGAAATCATTTTTAATATCTAGAAATCATTTTTAATATCTAGAAATCATTTTTAATATCTAGAAATCATTTTAATATCTAGAAATCATTTTTAATATCTAGAAATCATTTTTAATATCTAGAAATCATTTTTAATATCTAGAAATCATTTTTAATATCTAGAAATCATTTTTAATATCTAGAAATCATTTTTAATATCTAGAAATCATTTTTAATATCTAGAAATCATTTTTAATATCTAGAAATCATTTTTAATATCTAGAAATCATTTTAATATCTAGAAATCATTTTTAGATGGCCATGGTAGATGGTTAACAGAGATGATTTGTTTTTCATTACCATTTTAGAAGAGATTTATGTTAGAAGACTTATTTAGACGACAACGCTTTGAAGAGTGATTCCAGACTAGCCACGTCCTCCGGTTACACCCGCGTAGTTTCCAAAGTAAGCTATCAAATTCTGAGTTATAAGTTACTAATGGCAGTCCCTATGACTGCCAATTTTTTTTAAACTATTTATTGACGAAGACGACGGAGGTGACCATGCTGCCGACTTTCCCTCCAAACCGGAACTGCGGCGTGGGGATGACCGCGGCGAGCGACATGCGATCCGCGAACTGAGACACTAACTCCTCCTTCGTCCAGTTGCACGATGTTATGACGTACACACCTGGGGGAACATTACAATCAATCAGATTTAATCAGGGTTCGAAAAAATACATAATAACATGGTATGCTAAGAAATAAAATTGGCAGTCATAGGGAATGCCGATAGAAGTGAAAACTTATAACTCAGAATTTGATAGCTTACCTTGAAAACTACACGGGTGTAACCGGAGGGCGTGGCCTCGCCATCATGGCATGGCCATCTAGAAATACGTCCGCATTTCCCATTGGCTGATGCGTTTCTAGATGGCCATGCCATGATGGCATGTCAATGTCCTTTCAGAATTTCCCATTGGCTGACGTATTTCTAGATGGCCAATAACCATGGTCCCGAGTTTACCCGAAGCTTTCTTATCATACCCGAGCGTGACGCTATAAATCAATTTACACCCCAATAAATTGTCTAGGCGCTTTTTTTTTTTTTTTAACTTTTATAGGCTTACACTTGACCGCCATCTCGCCTGATGTTAAGCGACGATGCGATCTACGATGGGGCGTGTTTACCTAGAAGAAACCGATTCACTCTCGATTTGAAGACACAAAGATTGTAACCAACAGGGAAAACCCACTCAGGCAACGCATTCCACAGCCTAGACGTTCTTATCACAAAGGTAGAGTCAAATCTCTTCGTTCGTGTCTTTGGAACATCAACCATGAAACGATGTCGCTTTTTCGAGCTACGAGCATTCCGATAGAAAAAAGGGCAAGGTGGTATTAGATCATGTAAACTTCTTAGTTTTCACTTCAATAATAAATTATAGTCGTCAATTGATCTTTCGGTCCTCTCATTCTTATCCCACTGGTCGGTAAGATTTTCACAATAACTAAATATAATCATTCGTAGGGTGTTCCAAGTGTCACAAGAAATGTCGAGATCAGTGTTGGCGGAAAGAACAGCATTGAGGTGACGTCGGGTTCAGACTAGCGGTGTCATCGTCAAACCGAGAATGTGAAACCGTGAATCGGTTTCTTCTAGGTAAACACGCTCCATCGTAGACCGCATCGTCGCTTAACGTCAGGCGAGATGGCGGTCAAGTGTAAACCTATAAAAAAAAAAGGTAAAAAAAATGGGTTAATTTATCCTCACCTTCATGGTCCAGCATGGACGACACTTGGTCGATGTACCTCTCCCGGTGCTGTTTGGGGTTCTCTGGGTTCAGGCTGATCGCGTCGTATGTCCCTTTGTCGTGTACAACGCCGAATTTACCTAGAGTGCTGATGTCGTCTTGTGTTATATCGAATATCTGAAAAGAAATATATGCTTGTGTTAGCGGCCCATTCCGGCTGCGCTTGGATATTGTCATTTAAAGACTATTAATCGAAACAAAAAGCTATCCTATCTCTCAAGTTGGACCAGACTGCTCACGGTGTGCCAATTTAATTTAAAATCAGTTAAGTAGTTTAGGAATCCATCGCGGACAAACATCGTGACAGGAGATTTATATATATTAAGAAGATGTAACGTCGGTTTACGGACAATAATTTTACGTTTTTGAAGTGAAAACTTGTTTTGCGCACACAGACAGGTTTTTCGTGGGCTTTGAATTGAATTCTAGCGTCACGCTCGGGAATGATAAGAAATTTTCGGGTAAGCTCGGGACCATGTCGATTGGCCATCTAGAAATGCGTCAGCATGGCCATATCTAGAAATGTCACGCCCTCCGGTTTCACCCGCGTAGTTTGCAAAGTAAGCTATCAAATAAGTTTTCACTTCTATAAGCAGTTCCTATGACTGCCATTTTTTTTGAAGTGAAAACTTCTTTAGGCGCGCCTAGACAGATATTTCGTGGGCTGTGAATTGGATTCTAGCATCACACTCGGATATGATAAGAAATCTTCGGGTAAATTCAGGACCATGACTATTGGCCATTTAGAAATGCTGAAAGGGCGTGGCCTCGGCATCATGCCACGGCCACCTAGAAATGCATCAGCCAATAGGAAATGCTGACGCATTTCTAGATGGCCATGCCATGATGCCCAGGCCACGCCCTCCGGTTACACCCGTGTAGTTTCCAAAGTAAGCTATCAAATTCTGAGTTACAAGTTTTCACTTCTATCGGCAGTTCCTGTGACTGCCAATTTGTTTTTACTTTTTAGGTTTACACTTGACTGCCATCTCGCTTAACATCAAGCGACGATGCGGTCTACGATGGAGCGTGTTTACCTAGAAGAAACCGATTCACTCTTGATTTGAAGACACAAAGATTGTAACCATCGGGGAAAACCCCCGTATTCCACAGCCAAGACGATTTTATCACAAAAGTAGTCATATCTCTTCGTTTGTCTTTGGAACATCAACCATGAAACGATGTCGCTTTTTCGAGCTACGAGCATTCCAATAGAAAAAAAGGGAAAAGTGGTATTAGATCATAGAAATCAGTTGCGTACTCTCCGAAGTGTATCTATCCAATAAAAACCAATAGGCTAGAAATTTATCGCCGATGTTCAAGACTTTGAAGTGATAAAGTCAATGTACATTCTGTGTACTAAATATCGGGAATTTGTCAATAAAACAAAAAATACAAATTATTCATCTAAATTTATTTTATCGCCTTCAAAGTAGCCATCGCTTGCAATACAACATCTCCAACGCTTCACCCAGTCTTCCATACATTTTTTATAGGCTATTTGCGGTATAGCCTTTAGCTCATTCTGCGAATTTTCTTTTATGGCTTCTATCGACTCAAAACGTTTTCCTCGAAGTGGTAATTTTAACTTGGGAAATAAAAAAAAGTCAGACGGAGCCATATCAGGTGAATACGGTGCTTGGTCGAGAACTTTTGTTGAATTTTTCGCTAAAAACTCTTTCACTATAATGGCTGTGTGTGATGGTGCATTATCATGGTGCAGCATCCATGAGTTGTGTTGCCACAAATCTGGACGTTTTCGGCGGATACTCTCACGCAAACGCTTCATGACGCCTAAATAATATTCTTTATTCACTGTTTCTCCGTCTGGAAGGAATTCGGAGTGAACCGCACCACGGTAGTAAAAAAAAACTGTCAGCATCACCTTGATTTTGGAGCGACTTTGCCGCGGTTTTTTGGGTTTCGGCTCGTGTTCGAGACGCCATTCTGAAGACTGTTGGCTTGTTTGCATGTCGTACTCATAAACCCATGTCTCGTCGCCTGTTATTATACGTTTCATAAAGGTCGGATCCGTAGAAGCTCGGGAAACCATGTCTT
Source organism: Ectropis crepuscularia (assembly GCA_963693475.1). NCBI lineage: Eukaryota > Metazoa > Arthropoda > Insecta > Lepidoptera > Geometridae > Ectropis > Ectropis crepuscularia. The sequence goes on from OY856364.1 coordinate 17,139,023, forward strand.
CAGCGACATGCTTTCGCTGCGCTTTTTGAACAAAATTGAGCTCTTTTGGAACTAGTCGAGCAGCGACGCGTTTCATGCCTAAAATGTCAATGAGAATGTTGTGGACGGACTTAAAAGATATGTTCACCTCACTAGCCAACTCTCTCAGACTCATACGTCGATTTTCGAGCACTAGCTTCTTGATTCTGTCGATGTTTCCTTTGGTCGTAGCGGTTGAAGGTCTACCAGAACGAGGCAAGTCTACTACTACTTCTCGGCCTTCTTTAAAAGCCTTATACCATTCATAAGCCCTTGTTTTCGATATACACGATTCGCCGTAGGTATTTCGCAACATTTTTAGTGATTCACCACATGAAATATCATTCGAAACACAAAATTTAAGGCACACTCTTTGTTCAACAATATTTTCCATTGTAAAAAGCGCCGAGAACTCAAAACTATGACCAACAAAAAGTGTAGTTTAAAACAAATTAAATGACAGATCCCGCTCAAGCTTTGCGCGCTAAATCAGTACAGTGCTACCAACATGCAGTAAAAAATTAGAACGACGTCTTTTACACGGGTCTTTTTATTGACATATTCCCGATACTTTTTACACACAGTAGTATATAGAGCTAGCGGCCCGCCTAGACTTCGCCCGTGTTACATATAGAGCCTATAGCATTCAAGGATCACGTACATATCCAATGGTGAAATAATTATAAAAATCGGTCAAGTAGTTCCAAAGATTAGCGGGTTCAAACAAATAACCTCTTCAGCTATATAATATACTAATCATGGATGTGTAAAAAAAGTCTGACGTAGTCTTGCTAAAACAAAAACTGTTTCCATCGAGTCGGCCACATAATATGCATGTGTGCGTGTCGGCCTGTATGTGACAACCTGACAATGACAATTTTTGTAGTGGTAGGACTCTTAGCAGAGTCCGCCTGGGGAAGTACCACACCTTTGCCAAATATTCTACCGCCAAGCAGTAATGTGCAAACTTTACTGTGTTCCGGTTTGAAGGGCAATGATTCCAGAGAAATTACAGGGCTTAGAGACATAATATCTTAGATCTCTGGGTGACGAGCGCAGTGCAGTGCTAGGTAATGATTTGGACTATCATGTTTCAATAGCTGCGTGTTACTGTGCTGTTATGTGGCAGGCATGTTGCTTACCATCAGGCACATGACCTGCTCGTCTCGTCACTCTATGCTATAAAAAAAAAAAAAAATAATAATGCACACGTGCAAATGTGGCTGACTCTAGTGATACAGTTTTTGTTTTAGCGAGACTCTGTCCGACTTTTTTATACGTCCATGATACTAATATTATAAAGCTGAAGAAGATAGATATTAGCAGGATACATTTTTTCACTTAACTCTTTCACACATCAACCATGAAATGACGTATCTTGTCCAATGAGTCTAATAGAAGAGAAGACAAACCTTATAAGTGATTTCTGGGAACTCTTTCTCTGAAACCTTCTTGGCTAGAGTGACGGCTTCCTCGCAGTAGTCGATGCCTTGTAGGTTGGTGAAGCCTTCACGAGCCAACTCTCGTAACGTGTACCCGTTACCACAACCTGGAAACATGACGGGCATATGACATGGACGGGCTAGGATTATATCAAATAATAAAACTAAATGTTCCCGAATGTTCCAGACCCCGACCTCGAAAGACTCCAGGAACATGTTCCTCACAATGTTTACCTTAACCATTTTTAAGTGTCATTATGCACATGACTTCGAAAAGACATGACAGGGGTGCATGAGATTTGAATTAGGGCCTACGGATAGGCAGTCGCCATTCTTCCGATTAGACCAGCCGTAATCTTTACACTGCAGTACTCGGGCTTTTTCTTTTTTGTTATTGTATATTGTGACAAGACAAGCAAAACATCTGACTGATGGTAAGCAACATGCCTGCCACATAACAGCACAGTGACATGGAGCTATTGGAACATGTAGAGTACAAATAATCACCTAGCACTGCACTGCGCTCGTCACCCAGAGATATAAGGTGTTTTAGCTCTTAGCTTATCTTAATTATTAGCATTTTTCATTTTCAAATCGATGTGTCACTGTGTTGGTATAGGGAGCTATTCCAAGACTCCAACTCACTGTGCAACGCTGCACTTAATTTGTCAGCCAGATGCAAGATGATCTATCTCTTTACCTAATAATTTCACACAACAAATTGCTATTCAAAACGGAATATAGCAATTGCTTTACTGCTTTCTCAAGCGGATAACAGAATCCTACCACTACAAAATTATTGAAGAATTTGTTGTTGTTGACATTATAGGTTATGTTATTGAATTGTCTGTTTTAATAAGAATAATAGGGCTTAAACGGAAAAACTTAAACTGGACGCTATTTAAACGTTTTTTAACATATTTCTGATGTTTTAGTCGCAGTACAACGGCAGTGGTTATAAAAGTTCTGCATGTATTCAACATGAGAACAAATCGAGAAGTTTTCGCGATTGTGTTTAGTGTACATTATTTTGTAGTTCAACGTACCTATATCTACAACAGCTGTGTCGTTGCCTTTCCCGCACTCACAGATCCACTCAATAACTCTATAAGCACTGTCTTCGCCGAACCAAACATCCCCCGGGTCACCATTCTCCTCAAAGTTAGCTATTTCCTTGATGTAAGCCTTTTGCCAGTAAGATTGAGTGCCCAGTTCAGAAGGATCTAACTCTGTGTTTTCCATTTTTATGAAAATTAAGTCGTTATAGGAGAGGAAAGTATTTTCGTGAATAAAACTTCGACAAAATTCACATTCGCAGGCTATTTGAAAATAAAGGAAAATAATAATTAATAATAATAGACTGACAGTGACAGTTAGAGATTTTGACAGTGAACAGTGACACAAAATCAAATAAGTAAACTTGATCATCATAGCATAGGACTAACCCGGTGGAGGCCATTACCCCTACACGTGTTTGTTGTATTTGTTATATTTCTGTGTTTTTTTGTGTATATTTAACCTGGTGAGTGCTATATTTTAACGTAGTGAGTAGTAGACAGGGGAAATGGATCCCATTTCCCCTTCTGGGGTTCCCCCAGAGCCTCCTGATCCGCCTGATAACATGGACACTATGCCTTATTCCACCCGCTTCACCACAAAAAGGCACAGAGAAATTCCTAATGGAAATACTACCAAAAAATTGATCACTAGTCAGGAATCGGCATCGGCTTCAATTCAGTCAGTATACCAACACCCTTCGCTTACTATAATGGGCATTAAACAGTACGAAGACACGGACACCGGTCCATACCTAGTTCATGTTTCACGAATTGATACAGACACAACCGCAGGCGCAGGTACAGTCATGCGCCCTATCAAATTTGGACAGTTTGTGTGCACTAATAACATTCAGAATGTATGTCGCGACGGAATTAAAAAAGTAGGGCGAAACAAAGTTTCGATCCAGTTTAAAAACGCCTCTGCTGCTAATATATTTGTCGAAAACCCTATCTTACAATCAAACAATTACGATGCAGTCATTCCAACCTTCAACGTAACACGCATGGGGATTGTCAGGGGAGTTCCTGTAGACTGGTCTATGGACGAGTTTGTAGCCTCTCTCCAAATACCTGGGACCTCTTATGTTGTAAAAGCAAGGAGACTGAATAGAAAGAGTAAAGCTGATAATACAATTAGCTGGGTACCAACACAAACTGTGGTCCTCACCTTTAGAGGCCAACAAATGCCCGACAAAGTTTTCTCGTTTTATTCATCACTGGATGTGGAAGCCTACCAGTTTCCTACAATCCAGTGTATGAACTGTTTGCGGTTTGGACATATAAAATCACAGTGCCGTTCCCAACCTCGTTGCTTCCGTTGCACTCAACCCCACAGTGGTGAGATTTGTGAAGTGCAGGAGTCGCAGGCTACATGCCTGTACTGTCTTGCGCATCACTTCTCCACTAGTAGGATATGCCCAGAACAAGACCGTCAACGTAACATCAAATCACTAATGGCCCAAAAAGGAATATCTTACCAAGATGCAAGTGCTCAAACGCCTAAAATAGCGAAAACATATAGCCAAATTACAAGGGATTTTACTGTTTCCAATGAACTAGATCCTCAATCTATTCTTCCTTCCACCTCCTCTTACTTTAAACCTACCTCATCCCACAAGAGAACCGTAATCCAGAAGCCCCGACCCAAACCCCCTCTTGGAAAAACATTTGACAGAGCTGCCCACCAATCAATTGTTGCTCAGGTTCCATCTTCCCTTCCTAGAGGGTATGCTCTCCAAACTTCCGAGAACTCTACCCCACCATCAGATACTCATCAACTTCTCCTCCAACTCCTCTCCATCATCATTAACCTGATCTCCCAAGCCCCCAATTCCCTACCGTCCAACGTTGCCCATTCGATCTCCCACCTCTCAACACTTGTATCCCACCATGGACTCATGCCCCATGATCCAGTGGAACAGCAGGAGCCTTCGTAGGAAGGTTCCTGAATTACTCTATCTCATCAGAAAATACAGTCCTGTCCTGGTTGCTGTTTCGGAGACATGGTTTGTCCCGGGGCGCCGATATCGGGTCCCGGGTTTCTCGTGTCTCCGTGAGGACCGCCAGGACGGCTCAGCTGGCTGTGCTTTATTTATCAAATTATCCTTGCCCTTCTCTCAAATCTCCCTACCTCCCCATAGTCCAGAAATAAACTCTGTGACTGTCCGTGTCTTCAATATCTCTTTTATATCCTTATATATTCCACACCCTGCTCCCCACCTTATCCCAGATATCCTCCTGATGATTTCTTCCGTCCCCCAGCCTATTGTGATAATGGGAGACTTCAATGCCCATCACACTGCCTGGGGTTCCTATCATTGTGACACCTTCGGCAGATTACTGTTTGAAGCAATTGAAGAGGCTAATTTGTGTATAGGTAATGATGGCACTCCTACACGAAGGGTCCTTCCTTCCCAGAACCCGAAATCTGCAGTAGACCTAACACTCTGTTCCCCTGTCTTACTTCCCTCCCTATCCTGGCAGGTACTTCCTCTCACTAGAGGAAGTGACCACTTCCCCATCCTTCTTAGTCTAGGACTGCGTGTTTCCCGATCAGCCCCCTACCCCTCATTCGAAGTACAGATTGTCCGGTGCCAATTGGGAATCCTATTCTGCTTATCTTGATCAAATAATACCCTCCTTACCCAATCCTTATGAAGAAAACCCAATGGTGTGCTACTCTAAATTGATAGAAACTGTTCTAGCCTCAGCCCAGGAATCCATTCCCATCAAAAAACCTAGAAATAATCTCCTGTCCCCTCCCTGGTGGGACCCTGAATGTACTACAGCTGTACGTGAGCGGAAAGCTGCAGAAAAAAATTACAACAATTCCATGACCTCTGAAAACTTCTTAATATACAAAAGAACAGCGGCAAAATGCAGAAAAACTCTATGTAATAAAAAGAAGTCAGGATGGTTAAAATTCTGTGAAAGCCTATCCCCATCAACACCCTCTTCTATTGTTTGGAACCAGATTCGTCGTTTTAGGGGTTCACAAAATGCTCCCAACCCAACATCCAATGATCCCACCTCCTGGTTAGAAGACTTCGCCGACAAATTGGCTCCCCCCTTTGTCCCTGAGAATCCTAATCCAACTACTGCCCCAACTCCCTACAACCTAACCAATAATTCCTCCCATTTCAATCCACCTTTTACATGGGAAGAAATACAGCTAGCCCTGGATGGACTGCATGACTCCTCCCCTGGAGTTGATGGCATCCCTTACTCGTTTATAACCAGAACCAGTGAAAACTTCAAGCGATACTTCCTTTCCCTAATTAATCATTTCTATGAATTAGGTACTATACCTGATTCTTGGAAAACCCAAATCATTGTTCCTATCCTCAAACCAGGTAAAATTCCCTCCGATCCTAATTCCTATCGTCCTATTGCCCTATCCTGTGTACCTGCAAAAATTACTGAAATCCTCATTAAGAATAGATTGGAATGGTTTGTTGAAAATAGTAGACTACTTCCGGGCTCCCAGTATGGCTTTCGTAAAGGGATGAGCACTGCAGACAGTCTTAGTATCCTCACCACTGATATACGTATTGGCCTAAAAAACAAGAACTATGTGGTAGCTGTATTTCTAGATGTTGCATCGGCATACGACAACGTCCAACTTCCGATGCTCAGAACCAAGCTGTTATAGCTGAGTATTTCGCCGAAGATGGTACTATTCATCAACAGCTTTTTAATGGAGAGAACGATACAAGTCAAAAATCAAAATGCAGATACAACATCTAGAATCTTATGGAAAGGGCTGCCACAAGGCTCAGTTCTCAGCCCCCCCCCTCTATGCCCTTTACACACACGACCTGGAAAATGTAGTTTCACCTTTTTGTCAGGTTTTGCAATATGCTGACGATTTGGCCCTATATGCTTCTTGCAAAACGATTGAGGAAGCAGAAATGCTACTGAACTCTGCTCTAATGTATCTTGAGGACTATTTAACTGACAATGGTGCATCAATTTCTGCAGCCAAAAGCAACACAGTTGTTTTTACTCAAAAAAGAACTATCCCCAACATACATCTGAGATGTAACAACGAACCCATCCCTCAGAAGACTTCAGTAAAATTCTTAGGGCTTTATTTAGATACAAGGTTAACTGGTGTTCCCCACTCCGATCATGTAGCCACTAAATGTGAGAAAAATATAAACATCCTCCGTTCCCTTTCTGGAGTATGGTGGGGCTCCCATCCATTTTCCCAAAAGTTGCTATACAATTCCATAATCCGAAGCCACTTTGATTATGCATCTTTTCTATTAGAGCCTGGCAATAAATCTGCCCTAGATAAACTATCCAGAATCCAAGCCAAATGCCTCCGCACTATCCTAGGCGCAATGAAATGTTCACCCACTAATGCCATCCAAGTGGAATGTGGAGACCCTCCACTCCCACTGCGTAGGCAATTCCTGGCGGATAGGTTTTACAGTAAATTGCTACAAAATTCAAATCATCCTCTGTGGCCTAAACTGCAAGAACTTCTGAGACTTACCCCACCCCACAATGCTATATCCCAAATTAAAATACCATGCCTCCTTCGTAGCCATTCAAAATTTTCAAATCTCCCTTATCCTATTGCCAATTTTTCCATTAACCCTTTATTCTCCACCACTTACCATGCTTTAATCTACCAGCCCCATGTAATTCTAAATCTGGGTTTAGATAAGGATTCAATAGATCCCAACAGGACTTTCTCCGAAATTATGGGCAATAATTGGACTGATTGGCTGACAGTGTTTACAGATGCTTCTAAGCTGACTCGAGACGGTGATGTTGGCAGTGCTGTTTGGATCCCCAAATACAAAATCATCCTCAGTTACAAGTGCCCTCCACTGACTTCAGTCTTCACTGGCGAGGCCACAGCTATTCTCGAAGCTACTCGATATGTCACCTCACACTCCATCAGCAAGACTTTAATACTGACGGACTCTAAAAGCTGCCTGCAGGCACTCTTGGCCAATCAGTTTAAATGTAAAAATAAATATCCTATCATGAAAATGAAATGAAAAAACGTTTATTTAGACAAATATTGGGTAGAATCATACTTAAGATTAAAGAGGATCTCTTGAAGGCCCATGAATTGGGTCTACAAATAGTGCTAGCATGGATCCCAGGACACACAGGAATATCAGGAAACGAAACTGTTGATTTCCATGCCAAACAAGCCACTATCTCCGGCAACAAAGACCACTACCATATATATACTCTCATGATTTATCTGCCACATGCCAATCAAAATTGTTTGAAAGTTGGAACTCTGTTTGGAATCAATCAAAAACCATAACGGGCAAGTTTTACGGCCAAATACAGCCATCTATACCACCTAAACCATGGTTCTTTAAATTTAAAAATATCCCCAAACAAACTACTTCTACTATCTGCCGCTTGCGGTTGGGTTTTGTCTGCACACCGGTGTTCCTCTCGAAATTAAGAATCCGCGATAACTCGATTTGTGAGTGCGGTCTAGCAGACGGTACCACTAACCATATTTTCTTTGAGTGTGTCAGTTCTCAATACTCCCTCTATAATCTGATCCCTCCTGACCTTCCTCGGCCTTCTAACTTCTCCAGCCTACTCCCTCTAGTATTTTCCCCATTTGTGTATGTCCTTAGCAAATATATTCAAAAAAATAATATTAAACTATGATAGCCTCTCTTTAAACTAAATATATTTACATATACATATTTATGTGTTTGAACTCTATTATAAGCAATAATCAATTTTTATCTATTTTGTGACGTCATGTTTGTGTTTGTCCATTACAGCTATTTATATATTTAGAACTAACTACTAACATCAATATCCAGTCACAAACGATCATCAGAATCAAGAAAAGTTCTACCTCTTCATCGACTATATACCAGACTCCGTTCATCAAGCTCAAGACTGCCTGAAGTACACTGGTCATCTGAAGCAAGACTCATACTTCTTCAATGAATAACCCTCAGAAGACTAGCCAATGATGGAACACTAGATACTGGCGAAATTACGGTAGCCTTGCCGAATGGAAGCCAAAAGAAAAGTTGAAGTTGAAGATCATCATAGGGATGGGAGAAAAACATTTTTCTTCGTTGAAATCAATTTAATGAAGCGACTTCAAAACAGTTTTTGTAGCGTTTTAGATTACAAAAAAAAATTGGCAGTCAGGAACTGCCGATAGAAGTGAAAACTTATAACTCAGAATATGATAGCTTACTTTGGAAACTACACGGGTGTAACCGGAGGGCGTGGCCTGGGCATCATGGCATGGCCATCTCGAAATGCGTCAGCATTTCCTATTGGCTGATGCATTTCTAGATGGCCATGGCATGATGCCGAGGCCACGCCCTTTCAGCATTTCCCATTGGCTGACGCATTTCTAAATGGCCAATAGCCATGGTCCCGAGTTAACCCGAAGATTTCTTATCATATCCGAGCGTGACGCTAGAATCCAATTCACAGCCCACGAAATATCTGTCTAGGCGCGCCTAAAGAAGTTTTCACTTAAAAAACCTTATATAGTTTCACCGACTTATCTGCAGAATGGCCAAAAGCGAAACTACTGACGCCCACCGAACACACAAGTTTTAATTTTGTAATAGGTTGGTGTCAACACTTTTCTATCGTGGTGCCTGCGCTATCGCTGCATTCTACTTTTGAGTATATGGCTAAAAAATATTCTAAGCATTCTACAGAGAAGGTTGTGTTTTAGAGCATTTTTAGAATAATTAATCTCAAGGCTGTGTTCCCAGTAGGCTAATTGCTAGCAGCAGCTGGTTGAAATGTAAAACTTCGGCCATTTCGGCCAAATGTCGCTATGTTTTATCCATTTAAAAATTTAGAAAAACAAAGACAAGGATTGTCATTCCGAATATGAGTTGTTCGGATTGCGTTACTCTCTTTCTACGAAAAACATAATGAGCCGTTTTCCGACGAGACAAAAAGATATGGTTTAATAAAACGATAACAGGAGGCGCTTGTAGGTCTTTTGGTTTGTTGTCAAAAGCGGTAGGCATAATGGGACTCAATTCATTCAATTTGCGAAAGCACGACTTCTAGTAATAAATAATAAACTACTTTATCCATGTACGCATTTTATTCGAATGAAAACTATATCAAAACATCAAAATTTCAAAACAAATTCGTAAACCTGATGAAAGACAAAATATATATTTTTTAAATTTATTCTTGGCTATGGATACTAATCCTTCAGCCGAGAGAGTATCTCTCTACTTAGTCTGTGGGTAAAATATTGTCCTATCAGTGTTGCTATTTATATCTTTGAATGTTCCTTCTACTTTGGCTTAGTTGGTGTCTATTGCCTCGGGAGTTCTAAAGATTTTTACTGAAAAGGGATTGTGATCAGTAAAGGTTTTTTATTACATTATCAACCTAATTAGCTATTTTTATTCCCTATATTTTAAAAGTTTAACACAATATAAAAATTGTTTTAGTATTCAATTCCTTAATGTATTTAGGGTTTTTATAGAAGGTAGACATACCAAACTAATCAGCTAAGCTAAGAAGAGATGTATCTAAATTTAAGTATATAAATAATTGATGTGTTAACGAAAACTCTAAAATTTTAAATTATCACAAATAATTTAGATTCGATTTTTTCCCTGAAAACGGGTAGGGTCTCTAAAGGGATTACACTGTTGAGAGTATATGGTAGAGACAGATATATCTGCATCTCGAACAATCGCCATCTAGTGCGTCCGTTGGAACTATTTTTGTCTCGTCGGAAACTCCCTCATTTCGAAATAAACTCGCGACTTTCCTACTCCCGTTCAAATTCGTTTCGTCCGATACTAGATACTACATTGTTTGACGTTTAAATTTTCTAAGCTTACTCTAATTATAGTAGGCTTAGAATATTTAATCGGACAAAACGACAGATCGAAGTAGAATCGCAGTTGGAAAGTCGCGAGTTTATTTCGAAATTACGTTTTCGTAGAAAAAGAGCAGACGTCCAGGGTAGCGATTCTGAAACCATTCGGTTGCATCCGACACGAAATCTCATCTCTCGGTCTTTGTCTTATCTGTTTAGCATGTCTAGTTGAAATATGTATAATGTATAGATGATTCTAGATTAATAGTGCGTGCGAAGACACACTTCTGCGCAACCTAGGCTGCAGCCTATTTAGCCTAACGGTTAATCAGGCTCTCTGATGCATGTATAATGACGTTATCATGTAAAATTAATATTCAGAAACCGATTTTTACAGACAACCATTTTTTATTTAAATAAAATACAAAATAACAGTTGTAAAAGTTTTCATTACAGCGTAGGTATTGTTTAAAATCTTGACAGGAAAACTAATATCTTCTTAAGACCTTCTTCACATTAAACTCTGAGGAGTCTCTAAACTGAGGAGCTGACTTTCATACAATTCATTAATTTGGTTTCACATCCTACGTCTATCTTGTGGCAAGATCACAATCAGAGTCGCGATGCTACATAGTCAGGCTGAAAATAACAAGCAATTTTAAAAACAATAAAAACTGCCTGTCGTAGGAACTGTAGATAGCAGTGAAAACTTAAATTTTCACCTAGGGCTTCCACACAAAACCACGATGCGATGCGATACGACGACGCATCGCAGGAACTTGCGATGCGATTTTGTGTGGCAAACCGTTGATTAGGGCAACTAATAACCATACCTTCGACGGTAGTCTGCTGTGTTATTTAATTCTCTTCTGTTCCAGAGCGACTAAATTGGTGTCACCAAGTATGACGTAATATCGCAGAAATGCACTATGCGAATCAGATCGCAAGTTCTTGCGGTGCATTCGTGCGAATTCGCAGAAATTTGCGATGTGATGCGAATTCGTGGATTTGGGAGCCCTTAGACAACTTAGAAGTTTAGTATTAACACCAACGTTGCACAATACGTCACCTGCTCACCTGCATAGCTACAGGTGTACTAAGCGTGTCGGTGCCTCGCTAGACGCCAAATATCGAGACAGTAACCATAGTATAAAGATATACTACTACGCTTTCAAACTTCAAATTTCGAAATTCAAACCCCACACGCACCACTGTCTTTTCGAAGTCATGTGCGTAATGCCGCTAACTTAAAACGGCGAAGGACAACATCGTGAGGAAACCGACATGTACCTAGAATCTTTCGAAGTCATGTGTCATCCACAAACTCGCACTGGGTCAACATGGTGGATTATGGCCTAAACTATCTCCTTGCGAGAGAAGGCTCCGAGTCCCAGCAGTGGGAACATTTGTGGGCTGTTGATGATGATGATGATCATGACTACGATTTAATAGACTGTGCCGAAACTAAGAACCATAACTAGTGTTCAACAATTTAATGTAATTTGGCGCCAAAATATTTTTTATACGTACCGAAACAAACCAATACGAGTCTTTCAAAAAGATGATCCGACTAAACAGCGTCATCTCAGAGTCCGGAGCTATCGTGTGCAGATGGAGGTGCTTCACGCTTCGGAACGGCGGCCAGTGGTAGCCGAACCGGGCTTCATTCTCAGAGAAATTGTTTACTGATAGTAGGTCCTTTGCTATGGCGAGCATTTTTGCCACTGAAACAACCAGAATTAGATTTTTGAAGTGAAAACTTCTTTAGGCGCTCCTAGACAAATTTTACGTGGGCTGTGAAATGGATTCTAGCGTCACGCTCGGATATGATAAGAAATCTTCGGGTAATCTCGGGACCATAGCCATTGGCTATCTGGAAATGCGTCATCCAATAGGAAATGCTAAAAGGGCGTGGCGTGGGTATAATATAGAGTCGAGACGAGCAGGACATGTGGCTGATGGTAAGCAACATGCCTGCCACATAACAGCACAGTGACACGCAGCTATTGGAACACGAAAAGTCCAAATCATTACTATACTGCGCTCGTCATTCAGAGATCTAAGATAATAAATATCTGAGAAATGTAATTTCACTGGAAACATTGCCCTACAAACCGGAACGCACATTTGCACATTATTGCTTGGCGGTAGAATAACCCCAGGCGGACTCTGCCAAGAGTCCTACCACTACAATTGAGTCATAGGAACTGCCGATAGAAGTGAAAGTTTATAACGCAGAATTTGATAGCTTACTTTGGAAACTACGCGGGTGAAACCGAAGGGCGTGGCCGTGAGTATGGCCATGGTCCCGAGTGTACCCAAAGATTTATAATCATTCCCGAACGTGAAGCTAGAATTCAATTCACAGCCACCGAAAAATCTGTGGCTTATTTATTGTGGTTAATTTCTAGATAGCCAATGGAAAATGCTTACGCATTTCTAGATGGCCAATAGCCATGGCCCCGAGTTTACTCGAAGACTTTTTATCATTTATCATTCTCGAGCGTGACGCTAGAATTCAATTCACAGCCCACGAAAAATAAGTCTGTGGGGCACCAAAAGTTTTCACTTCAAAAATTGGCAGTCATAGGGACATAGGGGATCAATGAGGCTCATTGTATATTTCCCTGAAAGTCTCTCCCCTTCATTCACGTGGCATTCGCAAACCGGACAAGAGGATCTCCATCTCCAAGCCGTCTAGTTACCGTCATATACCTCAAGTACCTTAAGTAATCTCAGTTCCCTTGGAAAGGTTTATGATCGAATTCTAGTGAGATTGAACTGGACTGTCGCAAGAGATAATGACAATCTTCTTCCTCACGAAGTTTTCGATTGTTGTGTCATAAGTTATACCAGATAGGTATTGTCTTATGCGTAAAGTGCAAGAATGTGTCACAGGTTGAGGCTTTTGTCCGTGTTACCGTCAAAGACGCCGTGTCTATTCCTCACCCTATCGACGTCGGAGTCCTTCATGGTACGGCGGGTTCTGCGATGGCATTTATTCTCGTGCCGCTTCTTACAGACAATGTTCCGCGCTATTGTTTGTCACTGTTTGACTGGCCTCGTGGCTTAGTTGGTAGTAGCTCTGCCTGCGAAGCCGAGGGTCGTGGGTTCGATTCCCACCCAGTGCAAATATTTGTGTGATGAATTCAAATGTTTGCACTGTGTCTGGGTGTTTCTATGTATATTAAGTATGTATTTAAAACTATACAAGTATTATATCAGCTATCTGGCCGCCATCATACAAGCTTTGCTTAGTTTGGGGTCAGATGGTGTTGTGTGTGAATTGTCCACCAATATTTATTTATCGAGAAGTAGAGATTGTCCTCTCTGCCGACGACAGTGCACGTCTCAATCATGGGAACAGGTTGCACTCGATGCTTGCCTGACTCCAAGATACTTAACGTCTGTGGACGTTCGGTTTGGGAAATAGGCTTTCATAGTCACATGGGCTACTTTGAAAACAGCGTCCGTTGAAAATTTCTTCAGATGGTAATTACTTCGTTGTCATTCCCTGGATAAAACATATCAAATAAGGTGATAGAAGCGGAACATTGATTTGCATTGTGGTTACCGGCGATCACTCAGTAGAAGAAATGTATCTTCTACCGCTAATTTGCTGTGGCTTACTATGACCCCAAGCTCTTCATAGCGCGAGCGTCTGATTACTCGACAAGCTTGACATCCTCCCAATTCCGCTGTCAACACCGACCGACAGACAAACCTACCATGACCTGGAGTCCGCCCAGTTCTTGGCTCCAGGAAATCGTAAATATGCTGTTTATTGATGTGGGCGCCGAGTATCAACGGCGGTCCGTCAATCGCGGCGATAAGGTAGATGACGTCCCTCGGAATCTATCAGCAGAACCATTAGTTTTTCGCCAATAATAGTTCACCCGACACTAGCACCAGATCCTCAAACAAGGGCCTGCCGACTTTCTGTCTAAATTTCTGTACACAATAATAAAAAAGGTGACACCAGTCCTAGATCTAATATCAGTCAATTGACAACAGATATCCCCCTATGAGTCAGCATCAGTAAGAAACTTAACATCAGTCAGCCGATACTTTCATGGTAAATATAACAATCAGTCAGTTGACTCAAGATAGGTACATCTTTAATCATCAAATCCCTACTATATGACCCTTCTGCGTTAAACCAACGTTCGGTAAGCAATAGAGACAATAGATAACTAGGTAGATACGACGTTGGTATACGATGGATGGAAGGATGTTCATGCCCTTCAGACCAGGCCTGATTGTGGACCACTTTTATATATTTTTGAAGTGAAAACTTCTTTCGGCGCGCCAGACAGATTTTTCGTGGGCTGTGAATTGAGTTCTAGCGTCACGCTCGGGAATAATAAGAAATCTTCGGGTAAACTCGGAACCATGACCATTGGCCGTCTAGAAATGCGTCAGCAGTTCCCATTGGCCACGCCCTCCGGTTTCACCCACGTAGTCTCCAAAGTAAGCTATCAAAATCAGAGTTATAAGTTTTCACTGCTATCGGCAGTTCCTAAGACTGCCAATCTTTTTTTACCATGTGGCCCGTGTCTCCTAAAAGGTTACCAACCCTTGTTATAAGCCCTTCTTCTTGCACCATCAGGGGGCCTCGCGAAATGTACCTTGCCCACACTTAGATTGGGTACGCGCCGGGCGCCGCCGCTGGCTGCAGATGTCGGTGACGCAAACATACAAGATTTCACTAAACTAACACGCACGTCCCTATACCACTACGGTGTCGGTCCGCACCGCGACCGCGACCGGACGCCGCGACAGGCACTTGACATTATGGAATTGTATGGACGCCGAGACCGCGACAGACACTTGACATTATGGAATTGTATGGACGCCAGTTCGCGCCGAGACCGCGACAGGCACTTGACATTATGGAATTGTATGGACGCCGAGACCGCGACAGACACTTCACATTATGGAATTGTATGGACGCCGAGACCGCGACAGGCACTTGACATTATGGAATTGTATGGACGCCGAGACCGCGATAGACACTTGACATTATGGAATTGTATGGACGCCAGTTCGCGCCGAGACCGCGACAGGCACTTGACATTATGGAATTGTATGGACGCCGAGACCGCGACAGGCACTTGACATTATGGAATTGTATAGGCGCCAGTTCGTGCCGAGACCGCGACGGGAGGTAAAAATGGCGTTTTTGTCTCTCTGGATGACGAGCGCAGTACACTGCGTATCTGAAAACGTCATTCAGGCATTCTGCATATTTTTTAAATATTCTCATCCTCTAAATGTGAAAGTTTTTATGTTTAATGGTCAATCAAGTCAAAACGGCTGACGGAATCTGATTGTTTGTAACCCACATACCTAGTTTGTAGACTCGAATAACAAATAGGCTACTTTTTACCGCGGCAAAATATTGGAAGTACGTGAGAGCTGCTAGTGGATTATATAATTTTTTTTTTCGTTCATCAACATCATCATCAACAGCCCACTAAATGTTCCCACTGCTGGGACTCGGGGCCTTCTCTCGCAAGGAGAGAGTTAAGGCCATAATCCACCACGCTGGCCCAGTGCGGGTTGGTGGATGACACATGACTTCGAAAGATTGATTGTACATGTCGGTTTCCTCACGACGTTTTCGTTCACCGTTTTAAGTTAGCGGCATTACGCATAATATATGACTTTGTAAAGACAGTGTTGCTTGTGGGGTTTGAAGTTTGAACCCGGGGTCTCCGGACCGGCAGGCGCTGTTCTCCCGACTAGACCAGCCGTAACTTTTCTTCGTTGCTATCTTAGTATTATTTTACAAATTACGCGTCGCGTTGATTGTCCGCGACGAACTAATTAACCGATTCGTTAGTAACAAATCGGCATTGACCGTTTGCATTGGCATTGAAGTTTGATCCAACTTGAAAGATATGATAAGTTTTATTTCGATTAATAGTCTTTATATGACAATATCCGAGCGAAGCCGGAACGGGCCGCTAGTTATCTAATACAGTATTTTGCATCGATATAAACTATGTATGTGCCCTGAGCACCTCGAAATTTGTAGTCTGTACAACTGCGTCTCTGTGTGTATCGTAGGTGGTTTACAATTTACAAACAACCAATCTATTTGACCCCTAGAATCGCTAGCGGCGAGATATGCTGTGGTTCTACTTATTTTGGTTGATGACAACGGACGGTGATAGGTAAAAACGTCTGGTGTCCACCGCTTCCTGCAAACGACTAGAACGGAAAGAGTGAGCTCACACTTCCCAACGATAACATGATTCCTTGCGCCGTGAAGTTTTGGAGTGCACCTCTTTGTATTGAGATCGTTGGTATTCTGATTCTTTAGCCAAGAATTTGTATGGTTACCTTACCCAGGTCCTTATCGTCGGAAACCAAACACCGTGCATCTTCTATGTGCCTTTTTGGGATGGTCAAAATATGGAATCGTGTCGCAGGGGTGATATTCTTAAATACACACACATCGCAGTCTTCAAATAACAATTCGGCGTCTTCTAGTTTGTTAACGATGTTGCAAAATGTACAGACAGACCGCTGGAATGATACAGTCCTCATTAGAAGTTAATTCACATACATTTAAGCAAAAAATAAATAGCAAAAATGTATAATTTTATGTTGTGTTTGTGTTTCAAGTTCCCATTGTTTATTTCCAAAAAAAAAAGTTTTGTTCCGAATCACTTTTCTGGATTAATGATTTTCTTATCTTACGACCTTACGAGTATTAATTAGACCTTCATGTATTCATCGGTGTACGAAATTATATTGTAGGCGTTTTTATTTCATTGCCATGAGTATTCATATTCATCTCATTAGTGTAATTCGGTAAGCCGGTACTAATTGATCAAAATAAATAAATAAATAAAATAAATGAGCAAGGATGTTTTTTTTAATAGGGCAGAGCCTTTATTAACAAAACTAAAATACAATGAGAACTACACTACGCTACATACCTAACAACTACTTAAGGTGGGAACGCACTGGGCGACGCGACGCAACGCGACGCGCCGCGGCCAAATCGTCACAGATCATAATATAGACTCCGCGCCACCACTCGTGACCGTTAGCGAAAGGAGCCACTGTCGTATTCCACAATGACAGATGAAACCTATGATATGATAGTGGCTTAGTTCAATAATTTCGCCAAAGTACTTCAGTGATGGCACGGAGTCTACTACTAGCACAGATAAGTAAATCTTGAAGCTGCCGTCATTTTCGAGATATTATTAAATGTCAGTGTCAGTGAATCAGTGACAAACATTACTGTTACGAACTGTGTTGCCAAACGATACGAGTTAATACGATTTAAATCGTATTTATAAGATCTTTTTGGCTCATGTACGATGTACGATTGCAAAGTCGAAATCGTACGCAAAATATACGATCTTTTGAATGGAATTTTACGAAATTAACAATCACCATAAATTATTTTTTGAAGTGAAAACTTCTTCAGGTGCGCCTCGACAAGTTTTTCGTGGGGAGGGGGGGGGGGTAAATTGATTTCTAACGTTACGCTCGGGTATGATAAGAAATCTTCGGGTAAACTCGACCTTGGCGATTGGGCATCTAGAAATGCGTCAGCCAATGGGAAATGCTGACGCATTTCTAGACGCAATGCCAAGATGGCGAGGCAACGCCCTCCAGTTACATCCGTGTAGTTTCCAAGGTAAGTTATCAAATTCTGAGTTATAAGATTTCACTTCTATCGGCAGTTCCTATGACTGCAATTTTTTTTGTAGTGTGAAAAGTAAAACAAGATGGTCGAACAACAAAAGAGTTAATCGAACTGAACTTCTTAAGTGTAGATTGCTTTATGAATGCATACCGGAATATCTCTACGTAGTTCCTTTATAAATATATAGAGTTTTAATGTTAACACAGTCGATATATAGTTAAATTGTGGTATTATCTTGTCAATTTGG
This sequence comes from Ectropis crepuscularia, assembly GCA_963693475.1. Taxonomy (NCBI): domain Eukaryota; kingdom Metazoa; phylum Arthropoda; class Insecta; order Lepidoptera; family Geometridae; genus Ectropis; species Ectropis crepuscularia. The sequence goes on from OY856364.1 coordinate 17,157,279, forward strand.
CTATGCAACCAGTTGAAGTTGTTTTTGATCAAGTTTCGGAATAAACCTAACAGTTTTCTAATCTGAAAAAGTTTGATATAACTATATCTTAATGCCATAATGTTTCATCCTATATAAAGTGAGGCATATGTATAATGCGACAGGATGAGCAGAACATGGATGGTAAGCCATAACAACCTAGCGTCACGCAGCGTTTGAACATGATTTGGACTCTTTAAGTCTAAATCATTACCTAACACTGCAAAGCGCTCAACACCCATAGATAGTTTAGTAGTGGTAGGACTCTTTGCAGAGTCTCCCTGGGGAACTACCATCTTTGCTAGTTATTCTACGGCCAATCAGTAATTTGCAACAATCACTGTGTTCCGTTTCGAAGGTCACAAAATGTCAAAGCCCACTTGGCCAGTTTTGTTATTTTTTTTATATGGCAGCATTGAATGAATGAGTGAACGTAAAATTACTTATCTGTGCTAGTAGTATATGTGATCTGTGACTATTTGGCCGCGGCGCGTCGCGTCGCGTCGCGTCGCCCAGTGCGGGCGCACCTTAAAGGTTATATCAAACTTTTTCAGATTAGAAAACTGTTAGGTTTATTCCGAAACTTGATCAAAAACACCCTTCAACTGGTTGCATAGCCAAATTGACAAGATAATACCACAATTTAACTATATATCGACTGTGTTAACATTAAAAGGCTATATATTTATAAAGGAACTACGTAGAGATATTCCAGTATGCATTCATAAAGGATTCTACATTTAAGAAGTTCAGTTCGATTAACTCTTTTGTTGTTTGACCATCTTGTTTTACTCATCACACTAAAAAAAAATGGCAGTCATAGGAACTGCCGATAGAAGTGAAAACTTATAACTCAGAATTTGATAGCTTATCTTGGAAACTACACGGATGTAACTGGAGGGCGTTGCCTCGCCATCTTGGCATTGCGTCTAGAAATGCGTCAGCATTTCCCATTGGCCTACGCATTTCTAGATGCCCAATCGCCAAGGTCGAGTTTACCCGAAGATTTCTTATCATACCCGAGCGTAACGTTAGAAATCAATTTACCCCCCACGAAAAACTTGTCGAGGCGCGCCTGAAGAAGATTTCACTTCAAAAAATAACTTATGGTGATTGTTAATTTCGTAAGATTCCATTCAAAAGATCGTATATTTTGCGTACGATTTCGACTTTGCAATCGTACATCGTACATGAGCCAAAAAGATCTTATAAATACGATTTAAATCGTATTAACTCGTATCGTTTGGCAACACAGTTCGTAACAGTAATGTTTGTCACTGATTCACTGACACTGACATTTAATAATATCTCGAAAATGACGGCAGCTTCAAGATTTACTTATCTGGGCTAGTAGTAGACTCCGTGCCATCACTGAAGTACTTTGGCGACATTATTGAACTAAGCCACTATATTATCATAGGTTTCATCTGTCATTGTGGAATACGACAGTGGCTCCTTTCGCCAACGGTCACGAGTGGTGGCGCGGAGTCTATATTGTGATCTGTGACGATTTGGCCGCGGCGCGTCGCGTCGCGTCGCGTCGCCCAGTGCGGGCCCACCTTTACACTAAGCACACCTGAATTATCCATAGACCAATGAAGGTCTACAGATAATCAAGATGTTGCAAGGATGTTATGTCAAACGAACCCAACGTCTCAAAAAAGTGTCCTTTATAGTTTTACTAATACTATACCTCATTCCAAATCTCTGTGAATAAAAGGTAAACAAACTAATGTCACTCTCAATATGACAGACCAGCATTTCTCAACCATTGTTTTACAAGATAGTTTGTAGTACCTTTCATTGATTGCCCTTTTAAATTTTCGTCGCAAAACAATGCTAAATATATATGTATGCATATCATAAACACCCAAATATATGTTCCCACTGCTGGGACTTGGACCAATCAACACATTGCCGCTGTAAAAAATCGTCAGGCACAAGAATCTGCAATTGCTGAACATTTGATTGATGCTAAAACTGGTCATTGGATCGAGATCCACGACCCGAAGGTTCTATCTACCGAATATCATTACTACGCAAGAATCGTTCGAGAAGCATTGAAAAATAAAAAACATTGGTATATATTTCAACTACGACGCGATGACCACGATGCCAATAACCGAAAACTACACGGTTTACGGTTAGCGGCGTCGCGGAATCCTCTAATAAATAAATGTGTGCATAGCGCACTGAGTTTGGAGTAACCTGATATGGTTAGTGTTGTGTGTAGTGTTGGTCACCCTGCGATTTTTGAAGCCCAAATGAGGGTAGATGGAGATCTCCTCTCATTTCATAATGAGAGTATGGCGGGCATACGTACATTTATATCCCCCACGTAAAAAAAGGAAAGGCAAAGCATTTGAGTTCGGAGAAGAATGTAACACTAGAACCAGTGACTTAGAAAAGTAATTTAGATGTTTCTTTGTATGAAAACGTTCCTTTTATTTTTAACAATAATTAAATCTCGTTCGAATTGTCTTCGTACTACCCAAAACTGATCATAACACTATGATGTAATATTCTGGAAACATATACAAAAGTTTCGATCAAAATAACGCAAAAATTATCGCATTTTAGAGTGAAAATTATACAAGCTTTTGATAGTAAACAGCGTAATTTGGAACACGTATTTAGAGGTTTGCGATTTTCTCTCAACTCGTTACGACACAAGAAACCTCTTTCTCGGAGTTCTTTAGTCATACTCATACTCTTTTATTGATAACGAGTAGTTACATGTCATGATATTCAAGATATTCAAATATTACCAATACAACTAAATAATTTAAAAAAAAACAGACGTTAATTTAAAATCCCATTACAATAAAAATCTTTGCCGATGGGTGGGTGAAGGTGTGGTGACCGGCAAAATAAAATGCGTGTTCACTTGATGGTGTTTAATATCTGACTCCTTACTTTAACAATGTGACTGTCGCTTATAACTATTTCTTAATACAATGGAGCACTGTTAGTTGTGGTTAATATTTACGTTATTAGTGTTTATGTTATATGATTTATTTTATCCGCTACGGAAACAATGAACAAAGGCAATAGAGTTAGTAGGTGGGCACTTGAAACATGAAATATACGATGCAGCCGGTACAATCCTCCCCCCTTAGATAAAACTATCTTTTTAAACTAAATCACTGGGTTAATACACTGGACGACACTTAAATACTACGGATCACTTTGAACGCACTCGCGATATGGGTGACGGGATAGCTGCGTTGTTGACACGTCGTTGTAGCAAGATTGTTCGTTCGATGCTCGACTCGCCCCACCTTCGACGCTACGCGATGCTTGCAGTAGCACCAAACTTGGTAAGCGCTGACCATCATGACGGCGGCCAGCGACATGTTGTGAGAGTCGAGCGCGGTGTCATCCTCGAGGTGCGCATTGTTGCGCATTGTACAAGATGCTGGGTGACGACCGTAGTTGCTTGCGGTTGGTCCATGATGCGTAGATTTGTATGGTGAATTGTAGCAGTGTGCGGCTATAAGCTGACTGACGACAAAAAATGAAGATCTCATAAATCGAATCGCACTCTTGGTTTGACGGTGCGACCCGAACGTGTGCTTATCTGAAGTGGTGCTGGCGGTGGGTCGGCTGTTTTTGTCGAAGTCGTTGCACTTTCCGTCGTTCTGTCGAGACTGGTGTCGGGTGTCGCGCACTTCAAGCTTGAGATCGGCTCGTGGTCAACATCTAATAGATAAGCTGGTTTTAGCCGATCAAGTGATACAGTGACATTCCTACCGTTAGAATCTATTGTGTAAAATTTCGGGTGTCGCTTTATCACTTTAAATGGTCCCTGGTATGGCGGAACTAAGCTCTTGTGAGTTTCGTTTTTTACAAACACATGGGAGCAAGTGCTTAAGTCCTTATGAATGAAAACATTTTTTTCGTTACTACGTGCGATTGAATGGGACAACTTGGGAACAGTTGATAACACATTTGTCAAAAGTTTTATGTATTCTCGGTCATTGACATTTGTGTTTACGTTTGAGTTGGAATGAAATAAATCTCCTGGGAGTCTCAGCGTACTTCCGTATAAGAATTGAGATGGGCAGTATCCTAGGTCTGACTTAACGGCGGATCGTAGACCTAATAGTACTAATGGTAATTCCTGAACCCATTTTGTGTTATTTTGACATTTTGCCATAATAGCTGATTTTAATGTACGGTGAACTCTCTCGATCATCCCGTTTGCCTTAGGGTTATATGCCGTGGTTCGAATTTTTTGAATGCCTAGTTTTTTGAGTAGTTGTGTGAATAAGTCTGATTCGAATTGACGACCTTGGTCCGAAGTTATTTTAATTGGGCAACCGAAACGAGCGATCCAGTGTTCTACGAACACCTTTGAGATCGTTTCGGCAGTTATATCTTTCGTTGGTATTATTTCCATCCACTTAGTGACCCTATCTATCATAGTGACGCAATATTTGAAGTCTTCCGATGGTGGAAGAGGGCCTATAATATCTATATGAACATGTTCGAATCGACCTCCTGTATCGCCAAATTCACCAAGTGGTGTAACTGTATGACGTTGTACTTTACATTTTTGACAAGCGATACAATTTTGTACAATTTTTTTTACGTCCGTATTCATACTGGGCCAGAAATATCTGCTTTTGACTAAACATCTAGTCGCGGCTATGCCGGGATGGCTTATCTTATGTAGTGATTTTATAGCACTTTCTCTAAACTGAACCGGTAGATAAGGACGTATGTTATTCGTTGAAGTTTCGCAAGTTATTTTTATATCTGAATTTGGCATTGTAATTGATTGAAACTTAAGGTTATTTTGATTTTTTAAGTTATTTAGTTCCTGATCACATTCTTGTGATTGGGCAAGACTTTTATAGTCGAATTGAGAAGGTATAATGATTTCTTCAATCCTAGATAAGGCGTCTGCTACTGCGTTTTCGTCGCCTTGTATGTACTTAATGCTGTCACAGAACTGAGATATAAAGTCTAGTTGTCTGAGACGTCTAGGGCAGTCTGAGTTAGATACTTTTTTTGATAGGGCAAATGTTAATGGCTTATGGTCAGTTAATACTGTGAGTTCCCTGCCTTCGATAATATGACGGAAATGTTTTATTGCCATGTATATTGCGAGTAATTCCCTATCGTAAGTACTGTATTTTGTTTGAGCGTCGGTGAGCTTTTTCGAATAAAATCCTAGAGGTTCTAGTTTTTCGTTCGTGTTTTGATGTAATGCTGCACCTACGCAAGTACCAGAGGCATCCGTCATAAGTACTAGTGACGCGGATGGGTCTGGGTGTGGTAAAGTTATTGAGTCTTTAATCGCTTGTTTACATTGACTGAATGCTTTTAACGCACTTTCAGTCCACGTAATTTTTGTTTGATCGCGTTTTTTTGAATTATGTAAATACGCGTTTAGTGGTGATTGCATTTCTGCGGCTTTTGGAATGCTTTGCCTATAAAAGTTTACCATTCCGAGAAAACGTCGTAATTCCTCAATAGTATTTGGTAGAGGATAATTATTTATAGTTTGAATTTTCTCTTCACTTGGTTTTATGCCATTCGTGCTAATGTGATAGCCCAGAAAGTTTAATTCGGACTTGCCGAACTCACATTTTTCTAGGTTGATAGTTAGGCCGTAAGTATTTAATCGGTCCATAACGGTCTCTAGGTCTTTTAAATGAGCTGTTTTCGAGTTTGAGCTCACGATAATATCATCTAGGTACGGGAAAGCAAAATCTAGATTTTTGAGTGCATCATTTACTAATCGTTGGAAATCTTGTGCTGCATTACGTAAACCAAAATTCATTCGAGTGAATTCGAATAAACCGAACGGTGTTATGATTGCAGTTTTTGGAATATCTTCAGGCGCCATACAAATATTGTGATAGGCCTTTCGGATATCGATTTTTGAAAATATTGTCTTCCCTTTTAACATGTATGTAAAATCGAGTAACCTGGGTAATGGGTATCGATCTGGAATAGTTTGCGCATTAAGTCTACGATAGTCTCCACATGGCCTTATTTCGCCATTTTTTTTCTTGATACATACTAGTGGATTCGCATAAGGAGACGAGGAAGCTCTACAAATACCTAATTGCATCATTCTTTCGAATTCAGCTTTGGCTAATTTGTATTTCTCCGGGTTGAGTGGACGTACTTTTTCGTGAACCGGAGGTCCGGAGGTATAAATGTGATGTTGTACGTCATGTTTGGGGTGTGTCTTAAAATTTTCCAGTTTTGTAATGTCAGGAAACTTTTGTAAAATTAAGTGATATTCATTTTTAACGTCGATTGACTTTATATCGGTAGATTCGCAGGATTTAGTAATGTTTGCGCTGCGTGATAAAGAGGTAAGTTTATCTATGAGTTTCTTGCCATGTAAATCTACCATTAATTTGTTAGCGGCCAGAAAATCAGCTCCTATTATTGATCGTTGAACATCGGCCAATATAAATGTCCATGTAAATGGACGTCGTAAGCCTAAGTCAACAATAATAGTTTTCTTTCCGAATGTTTTAATTTTTGTGCCGTTAGCTGCATATAGAACATAATCTAACGTGGATCTGTTTTGCTTTTTATCGGCTAATACAGACACGTCAGCTCCAGTATCTATAAGAAATGGTATTTTAGTAGTTTTGTCGGTTACGCACAAACGATATGAGTTACTGACACCGGCCACGTTAACTCGTGCCGGTGTCGGAGCTAGTTTTCCGACTTATTTTTGTTACAATTCCTAATATCGCCACATTTGTAAGCATTTGCTCCGAAAGTGAAGTGATAAAAACACATATAGTTTGAGTCACCCGGTTTTGCTGTTTGTTTTGAAAATTTTTCGCTATTTTGGCTTTTTGAGCGTGATCGAGAGGAGTTAGAGTTAGAATAGCGCTCGCTATTACGCGATTCGCGTGGTTGAATGCTGCTGTTATTGTTATTATTTAATTTTGAGCGCAGCGCTAAAATCTCAGATTTCATCGAATTAATTTCGCTAAATAGTTTAGTGAGAGGTTGGTCAGTGATTGGCGGAGATTTAGAAATGGGAGCTAGCTGGGATGTAGTGGCATTTTCCATAATTTTATCTGCCATATTAGCTAAGCTGTCTAATTGAATCTCCCCAGTATCGCACGCGGTAATAACAACTCTAATTGAGTGCGGAAGGCGACCTTTCCAGAGGAGCTTGAGAGTCTCGTCTGGCACCTTATGTTTACCCAAATCTTTCATTCGGCGCAACAATTGTGATGGTTTTTGGTCACCGAGTTCGATTTCATTTAATAATTTATTTAATTGTTGAGTTTCAGACTCTTCGTACACAGAAATTAACCTGTTTTTTAAGGTCTCAAACTTATTTATATCGGGCATGTTATCTAAAATGTCACTAATATCGCTTAATTCGGCTTGATTTAGCCTAGCTATTAAAAGTTGACTTTTGTGCAGATCACTTGCCTTTTGTGGGTCGACGATGGCGTTGAACTGATGGAACCAGAGCCTGGGTCGCTCTCGCCAGAAGTCCGGTATCCTTGTCGTTACATTGATGGTGGCCATTGTCATCATCTCGGTGGTTGGTGGTGTGGCTGATGTTGGTTGTTGAACCGGCGCAGGTTGGCAGCGTGGGTCGTTCATTTTTTCGCGAGTCTTGCTGTATTTTTGTTGACTTTTAAAAATGTGAATTTAACGCGACTATGAACTATACTTGAATCACGTCTGCTTGATATCACGTCGGTGTCACCACTTTGCCGATGGGTGGGTGAAGGTGTGGTGACCGGCAAAATAAAATGCGTGTTCACTTGATGGTGTTTAATATCTGACTCCTTACTTTAACAATGTGACTGTCGCTTATAACTATTTCTTAATACAATGGAGCACTGTTAGTTGTGGTTAATATTTACGTTATTAGTGTTTATGTTATATGATTTATTTTATCCGCTACGGAAACAATGAACAAAGGCAATAGAGTTAGTAGGTGGGCACTTGAAACATGAAATATACGATGCAGCCGGTACAAATCAAATATTACATTACATTAAAATCAAATTACATTACAATTAAAAATTCCAAATATTTATTTGGTCAAAACATATGGGCATGAGAGGTGTATGTTAGAAAAATAGGCGCGTCCTTAATAAGAATAATTTGATGAAAAGAAGTATAAATGTCTTGAATGCAACATTGAGAGTTTGAGAAACACAGATCAAATTGCTAGTAAGTACTTAAAATCATATTTCTATCATCCTACCATTGCTTTCTTTAACTTTTAAAATAAGATAGTATAGAATTATTTGATCAATACATATCTAAGTATATGGTATTTAAGATCGCAATAAAGCCGAATCCTATTTATGAAAAATATTTTAAGGCAATTTCATAAAAATACTAAGATTAAACGATGTTTATGTTATGGTATCACCTTTTTTTTGGTTTGTTTTGGTTTTCTACACGCCTTACTGGAACGCACTATAATTTACATTCTCTTTGGTGTCCTTATCGCATCTATACGTATTACGTAGGCTTAGATGCTTATAGATGCATTATTATGATCTTAAAAGTTTACACTATAGGTATTTTTCCTGACGGTAAAACCTTAACACCCGCGTCCTTGCTTTTATTAACAGATACTATAGTAGATCCAATCGTTTATTTTCTTTTTGACAGCACCAATAGAACGTAACTGCGTCATGTTACGCAAAAGTTCACTTTTAAATGCGAGGTTTTAAAAATATGACAACTGCTTAAATTTGCTCCTTGATCCCGTATAATAATCATCTTTCACAAAATGAGTCCATAAGTGCAGTAGTTTTTTTATAAATTACATAAAATAACAAACGTTTTTAAAAAATTACGTTCTATGGCTATCAACATAGTGATGTTACGAAGTTACGATTGAGATATCGATATTGTTTATGAACTATTTTTACACGGGTGTTTTCCGTTCTCGGCACATAATATCAGATTTATTTTTATGTAAAACCGTTATATTGATGCGCCTCAGGAAAACATACAGCATTATTTGAAGACGTGTTTATCTGCTGGTGTATATCCAAAAAAGAACAAGGTTATGATGACTGAAACATTTGAATACTTATTAAAATAAAGTGTTAAATAACATTTTGTAGTTAGGTAAATTAACAAAGTTTATTTATGTCTGATGTAAACTTTGAAGAACATGATGTACCATGACGTTAATTTCTAAATAAATTAACCTGATATGCTTAATGTGTTAAATATTTCCATATTTGGCTTAATAATGTCTTATCAGTCGGTTGGGTATTATTTCATCACCCAAAGGTTACTGCTATACCTGATCTACGTCTTCTAGTTGTGCGTCTAAAGCACTGTTTCAATAGACTGGACATATCTAATTTTTCAATAACAGGATGTTAAGCAACTGCTATAAGTAAAATTTATTTAATTTGACTCGAAATTTATTCGGGTTTTCTTAGATAGGGACTAGTAATATTTATGTGATAGCACACAAATTATCTTCTTTTTCTATGATTATACTACCACCGCAACAATACTTATGTGTATTCTGTAACATTTAAAAAAGGTAACAAATCTACCCTCATTCTCGGAAATGTCTAGGGTATTATTAATACTCGTGAAGATGTTAATGTGATGACATCTTTCAGCGACATGTACAGCGGACCAGCGCGGCGGGCCACGGCCTTTCCCCGAGTTCCAGTGGTGGGAACGAGCCAGAAGGCTGGGTATGGGCATCTTTCGGCATTTATGGCATATCCTGGGGTTTGTGCTAGACATAACATGGTATTTACTCATGGTATTTCGGTTGCCTGGAAGAGATCGCTATTAGCGATAATGTCGCCACTTGGTTCACTAGTTCTAGGGTAAGTCCCTGTTGTTTAAGTATTATATTGTGGATAATAAAGAGTTTCTATCTTTTTAAAGTCTTTTATAATATTAGTTGGCTAGTAGAGAGACACCACTTTAAACGTCATTGTTGTATAGTTCAAATGTATAGTATGTATTTATATAGTTTGAAATGGATATTTTGAATCCGTTAATTATTTATCTTCTAGTTTGCTTTCTATTCTCTCTCGCTTCATCTAATGCTGGCTGTCATTAGACTCAGTATCTGTTTTTTCTTACAAGTACAGAGTTTTTGTCGTCTAACATGACCACAAATAAAACAATTGTTCATTTTAATACAATTCATTAATTTATAATATTTTTGGCAGAATAACTGAATTTAAGCTTCTTCTAACTCAAAACGTATGAACATAAGATTTTTTTTTTAACGAAAGTTGTAGGAAATAAACTAGTCTTTAAAAAAGGTCTGATGCGTTTTATTGATTAATCTAATATTTCAAGAGTTATCGGCTGCAATAGAAAAACTGGTTAAATAAATGGGCCATAAATCGTAAACGGTATATGTCACAGAAAAGTTTTCCGGCCACAAAAGATGCAAAATATTATTTTCTACAATCACGACCTCAACAATTTTTGCCCTAAAGTTTATAGTTTCCGAGATATTAGCCAAGCTCGCAGCAATGCTTTACTTTTAAGAAAATTTCGCAGGCAACCCTATGTCATGTTCTTATTTGCCAAAATAATCTTTAATTTTATTTAATTTCCATTCAATAACCAGACCGTTGCAAAATGCTAGTATCGATGTACCTGTTTATACTTGGTCACAACACTATAACTGACAAATTAGATCTGTCAAAAAGAAAATAAACGGTTGGATCTACTATAACAATTATTATAGCCACCTACCACCTATAATACGCTTATACGTCAGTAAAATTCTAAATTTTCAAATTAATCTATATAAATTAAAATAGGTATCGTGTTTGCTCTGGGTAGCGATTCTAAATGCGTTTAGCACTGCGAAACGAGAACACACACGCTGTATTTATTTAAAATAATCATATTTATTCACAAAATATTACACGTCACCAAATTCAGTAAAAATAATTATTATAGTTTAAAAAACTAAAAAACACGCTTTAGCATTTCAAATAGCCAATCCGCCACCCATGCGCGGTCTGGAGGGGGGGGGGTCACAGGGGACATGACCCCCCCAAAATCGTACCTATTTAAAATGGGGCGCTACTAGTAGTCTTTTTACTAGATTTATTGTATTTCTACTCGTGACCCCCCCCCCAAATCTGAGGCTGTGTACTGGTGACCCCCTCCAAAATTCGAGGCTAGGACTGCGCCTGCCGCCACCTTGGAACGGCCACCATGTTGGATTTAGGATACGTAAATATTTTTTTCGTATCCCATTCAGAAAACTCTTTCATTTAATACCCGTTCATGGGGCGTGCATTTCAAATAGCCGATCCGCCATCTTGAATGCCTGCCGTGTTGGAATTAAGTCACGTGACTATTTTTTTCCGTATTCCTGACAGCAAACCTTTCTATTTGATACTCATATCATAGGGGTGGATTTCAAACAGCCAGTCCGCCATCTTGGGGAGACCGCCATATTGGATTTGTTATGATTTTTCTTAGCTAGTCATGTGTTGTCATCAGAACTCGGAGCGTGTGTAAAATTTCATCCTAATCGAAGACCGGGAAGTGGGTCAAATTAAGATTCCAAGATTTTCTTACATACATTTACAGTTACAAGTGAAGCTAATAAAAAAGCGTGGAAATGACACGAAATGCATTTAATTTATTAAAACAAATAAATCCATGTAATAGACAGAAGACTAAAAAAAACGATTAGGCAGCCAGTTAAATCATTAAAAATATTGTACACGTATTTTTTCTATGTTTCACAAATAAAAAATGACGAAGATACGTTTTTTTTACAATAGAGTGACGTTACAATCGGAACAACATCGAGAGGGAATCGGTTTCCTCTAGATTTTTTATTTTTTTTTTAAATTTACGACTATCCTATGTAAATGAACTGTAATTTTAATGTGGTCTATGTCATGTCATATCTATTCTATGGTCATGTTTCAAGTTTCAAATAGGGACCGTTTCAAGTGGACGCCATTAAACACAAATTTATGGATATACCTTCCAAAATAAAAAAAATCCCGCCATTTACTATATTCCACATCGGTGTATCAAGGGGTTAACATCAGGCGAGGTCAGAATTTGATAGCTTACTTTGGAAACTAAACGTGAGTAACCGGAGGGCGTGGCCTCGGCATCATGGCATGGCCATCTAGAAATGCGTCAGCATTTCTAGATGGCCATGGCATGATGCCGAGGCCACGCCCTTTATTCAGCATTTGCCATTGGCTGACGCATTTCAAAATGGCCAATAGCCTTGGTCCCGAGTTTAACCGAAGATTTCTTATCATATCCGAGCGTGACGCTAGAATCCAATTCACAGCTCACGAAATATCTGTCTAGGCGCGCCTAAAGAAGTTTTCACTTCAAAAATCTAATAAACATTTTTTCTTGAGCCCGGGGCTCCGGATTGGCAGTCGCCGTTCTCCCGACTAGACCTGTCGTAACTTTATATGCTCAATCAATTCTAAATACTTAAATTAGTTGGTGAGCTCTGTCTGATACACTTTGACCCCAGTATCCATTACCACTCTTCGCATTTACAGTTCTACCAGTACTGGTCAAAGACATGAGACATCCAGAATAAATTGAACGTTGATTGAAGAGTCAATCAATTTTAGGTCATGTAATAATATACATAGGAGTCATATGACCTTGCACTGATATTTATATTTGACACCAGCTGCATAGTCTAATCATACAGTCGTTCAAGGAAGCGGTCTAGACGGGGCAATCGTGCGGGGAGTGCGGGGTGAGACGCGGGAAACGCGCTCCCGAGCTGCGAACACGACCGTGTTAGCAGATCGGGAGCGTGGTTAGGGGCTGGCGTTTGACACATGTTTTGATTTTTTCATAATTATTGTTAGCTATTAGGAATTGTTTATAGTAAAGAGGCAAGACAAAGTCTATGCGTAGTTTGGGGCCCACCGATTACCGATACATCCATAAGATTCATATTATTACTAATTTGTGTAAGTTTTGATCATGTTACTCGTATATTGTGCTGAGACGTACTTCTTAGCATTCCATGGATTCACCGTGCGGGTGCCGGGTCCATCGTGTGGCAGAGAGAGAAATCTCGAATAGACCCCAAGACTTGTGACTCGGGCGTAGGTTTAAAAGGGGCCCCTTTTGGTGACTTACGTCAACACTCACCTTCACTACTCGTATTTCTCTCCCTGCCCAGCCAAATCCGATATGATCCTACTAGTGCAGCTTTAGATACTCACACATGCTTGTATGCACACGATGGACCCGACACCCGCACGGTGAATCCATGAAATACTAAGAAGTTCGTCTCTTTGGAAATAAACAATTATTTATTTCATAATAAATAATAATTATGTTTCCAACAAGTAGGTACAGGATACAAATATATTATACAAACCCTTTTTTATTATCACTGTTTATTAATAAATAATAAATCTTATAATTTGAGGCATTTTTTCATATTATACACTATAAGTATAAATCCTTATAACGTAAGGTGAAAATTGTAATACACCACCTTTTCTAGATTAACTATTCAACCTAATATCTTCTCATCACAGTCTTGACGCCACATAGTCCGGCTGAAATGGAAATAAATATAGATTACTAGCGTTCCATCCTGGGTTCACCTGTGGTGCATAATATATAGATACAGATAAATATTGACATCAGTATACAATACTAAAGGTGCGCTTACACGAGGGCAATAATTGCTCGGCGACACGAATGGACCGATCTGGAGCAATTTCAATAAATTGCGACAATTATTTCGGCGATATTGCTTCTAATTGCTCCAGATATTTCATATTGCTCAATGTTGCAGATACGAATTGACGAATATCCAATGGGCTTGGAAATTCCTAGCAATTTTTGTATATATATATCTCATTCGCACTTGTTTGTTTTGCGGCTTGCCGTCTTGCTTCCGCGGGAAGAGCGAGAGGTCGGGTGGCGCCTGGTTGATGAAGTTGCGCCATATCGCTCAATATTGTATTGCGCAGTATTGATGCTTGTTGCCGTTGCCGTAAATTGCTTGATATAGTCGTGACGTCATAGTTGACGAGTATTGACTGGAATTGAGCAATTTTAGTTGCCCGTATAAGCGCACCTTAAAGTCTGAACATCACTCAATTGTTTTTCTTGCCCGGAACCTCTCCACTAACACTTGAACTTTATGAAATGGAATTAAAGTTCAAATTTACTTTATACTGTTATGAATTGTTTGTGTCGAACCATAAATAAGTGTTGTTTTAGTCTTTTTCAGGTAATTTTTTAACTTTATATGCTAAGAAGTACGTCTCTGTGTAAGAACCATCCCCGTACTTCAAGGCATGTTCTAAAAAAAGAATCAGCGAAATCAGTTCAGCTGTTCTCGAGATTTGGGCTTAGCAACACATTCAGCAATTCATTTTTATGTTATAGAAGAATACTGAGAATAAGTTCCGGCTGGTGTAGTCAGCAGGACAGTAACTGCTGACCCAAAGCTCTGAGTTTAAATTCCACACATACCACTGTTTTTTCAAAGTCATGTGCGTAATGCAGTTAAGGAAAACATTGTGATGAAACCGATATGTATCTAGAACCTTTCCAGATCATGTGCCAGTGGGAACAGCTAGTGGGCTGCTTACGTTATACAGGTAAAACTATTATAACATTAGTACGATAATACTTACTGAAACAAACCAATATGAATCTTTCCGAAATATCATTTTGCTAATAAACCCCATCTCGGACTCCGGGGCAATCACATGCAGGTGAAGATGCTTCACGCTCCGGAACGGGGGCCAGTGGTACCCGAACCGGGCATCGGTCTCCGACAGGTTATTCTTTGACAATAATTCTTTTGAGACAGAGAGCATTTTTGTTACTGAAAATTAAAGTATAAACAATGTCAAACATCAAAATGATTAACGTCACACGAGATGGTAGTCAAGTTTAAACTTACAATAGGTGTATTAAAAGACATTAAAACTTATTAACAGCAGGTGAAGCCAGTCAAGTGAATGGAGAGAGCCCAAGTGTAAACCTACAATAGTTGAAAAAAATATTGTCAGTCATAGGATCTGCCAATAGAAGTGAAAACTTATAACTCAGAATTTGATAGCTTACTTTGGAAACTACGCAGATCTAGAATCATCTAGAAATGTTGACACATTATTTCTAGATGGCTAATGGCCATGATCCCGAGTTTACCCGAAGATTCCTTATAATTTCCGAACGTGACGCTAGAATTCAATCCACAGGCCACAAAAATCTGTCTGTGGTACGCCAAAATAAGCTTTCACTTCAAAAATGGTAAAAAAATAGTAGCCCACTTAATGTTTATGGGACTATGCCGGCCGATAGCCCATTTTAAAAGACTACTTTTATTTTATGTAGTTACTCGAGTTACACGTTAACAAAACTGAAACAATATGTGGTACAAAGTTCGCCAGATCAGCTAGCTGAATATAAATAATTGATTCTTCAGTGTCTGTGGTGAGGTATGCATGTGAACGAGTAAATGCTTGTATGAATGTGTGAGGGACAGATTTGAATATTCACAAACTAAAGTAACAAAAATAATATCAAATGTAGTAGAGAGTTGATCAACTGAAAACTGACTTTAATTCCTCAGGATTTTTAAAATAACTTGAGTGCTCTTTTTTTGGTGTCTTGTGCAGTGCACCATAATGCGTTCTAGATCTTAGATAAAAATCGACTCTCCTTATCAGAATGACGACAAGGATAATGAGACAGAAAGCAAGCAACTATTAATGATAATTTCTTACCAAGATCCTTATCCGCTGAAGTCAAGCTTCGAGCATCTTCTATATGTCTTTTTGGAATAGTTAAGACATGAAAACGGGTCGCAGGTTTGATGTCCCGGAAAATACACAAATCCTCGTCTTCATAAAGCAATTCCGTGTTTTCTGATTTGTTTACGATATTGCAGAATATGCAAGGAGACTTTGCAGGTGCTACGGCGCTCATTTTAAGAGAGTTTGGTCTAAAAATCAATAGTTTTAATGACTACCTACCACTTCGCCGAATCAAAATTGTTCGAAAACTAGAAAATAAGAAAATATCATGTTTTTTTCTACCCCCAGTGTTGCTAGCACCGTATTGTGAGAAGTTCTTTTTTAATTTTTATTAGGAGTGACACACATTTTATTTTCATAGTACTCACTCAGCGCGCTTATTTCATTTGTCTTTTCTCACTCTACTATCCACTTGAACAAGTTTTACTCAAACAAAAATTATTTTAGAAAAATGGCAGCCATAACCTGCCGATAGAAGTGAAAACGTAAAACTCAGAATTTGATAGCTTACTCTGGAAACTACGCGGGTGAAACCGGAGGGAGCTACTAGTGTGGAATAAATCTTCACATCATGGTTGTCTAGTATATAAGCCTATAGTCTATAGTAGTATATAGTATAAGTATTTTAAGCACGGCTATCTATTTTTTTTCATTTTGTAACTTTACTGGTGTGCATAATAATAATGTGTTTCTGTTTGTCTGTCTATTTGTTTATATTCATATTATAAGTATGTCCATCTAGATTAGTCGTCTAAGCATGGCCATCGTGCAATGCGTTAGGTCTCGAGTTCACCTAAACATTTCTTACATTTATGAGCGTGACGATGAGCTTCATTCACAGGCCCAGAAAAATCTGTGTGTGGTGCGATAAAAGAAGTGTTGACTTGCGTACTAAGAATGAACGTCGTAGGCAGGGCCTGATTAACCCTTAGGCTAATTAGGCTGCAGCCTAGGGCGCGCGGATCAGGGGGGGCGCGCCGAAATTGTCTTCACATGCACTAATAGTGCATGCCAAGTCTATGCAAGTCTACTAGCATCATTGCATCCGCTCTACACATTTCAAGTGGACCGAGACTAAACACTAACTAAATGAACTAAAAAACTAAATGAAAGTTGTGAACTGAAAAACTTCGGAGGCCCTGATTTGAGTTTTCAGATGGCCACGTTCATGGCAAATTCCCGCAACAGCTAACTAGATGAGAATAAAGCCAGTGGCTCAGGTGATATTTCTGCTAGTATCGACGGCTTGTGTGTCTAATTTGACGCTTGTACTGATGCGTTTGTTAAGACCCTCTTCCTAAACTGGACAAGAACCAAAGTCGTGGAAGTTTCCTAACGTGCAACCAGGGCCCAAAAAAGGTAGTCGTGCTGACCCTGCCAATTACAGGACCATCTCGGCCACGTCCATAGGTACTCTACAACACTATGGAACGTGTCAAAACCACAGGTTCCTAACGTGCCTAGAATCTAACGACCTTCTCAGTGATTTTCATCCTCCATACCATTCGGGTTTCGCCGAAACTGGTCAGAGATACTTAAGCGTCCGTCACTCACATCTGCAGTAATGCTATCGAGAAACACGGGGAAACCCTAGATATTTCGAAGGCTTTCGACAGGGTTTGGCACGATAACCTTATAAGCAAGATTTTTGCTTCTGATTTGTCTCCTGGTTTATGGATCCACGCCAACGGTCTTTTTGAGGGATCAATCCATACGAAGGTTCATTGAAGGTGGCTTGTCGTAAAAAGTCACATATCTAGCGCGAGAGCCGATGGGCAACAAACTCAAGTACTGAGAGAGGGTATGAACGAGCATCTGAATTTAGCTCTTGCACCAGTCTTTGAATGAGGTAATGGAAATAAGCAGCCGTGTGTTTTCTCCGCATGCCTTTATGTAACTATCAACTAAAAATAATACCTAACGGTTTGGCACCGAAGGTGAAGGTGAATGTCGTGCAAACTAAAGGACAACATTAGTTTTGCTCGCAGATCGATCTAGGTACTTAGTAAGAACCATGTTAAAACTTTCAAACTAGTAAACAAACTCAAAATTAATATAGCAGTACTTTTTAGGCCGACCTGGCCAACCTGGGGGCGCATCCTGATAGTTAGCCTAGGGCGGTCGGACCTCTTAATCAGGCGCTGGTCGTAGGTATACACGAAACGGAATTTCGTAAACTCATGAACGGATCAAAAATTACAAAAATGAATTTCAAGTCATGTTCTAGCAACACTCTTTCAGTCACCAATGTCAGAGATTCAACATTGCCATTGGAAATATTTCAGCAAAAACCTCCGAAAGGTAGTTTGCAGTAGTTGCAGTCAGCAAAGAGAATGTAAATAGCAGTCAGTTTCAGCCACAGAACAGATATCAAGTAGAAGGCTCGTAGCTGAATCTCACTAGGAAAACCACCGTATCACGTTTGCACACAAACGTGGTTTTGATATATTTTAAACACATTGAAACAATGCAAGTGATTTGTCCCATAGTCATAGAATAGATAATACAGATAGAACGGACACTCCCCACCCCCCGCCAATTTCAAGCTTCCTCCCCCTCGCGGACGCGAGGCGGACTCAACGAAGGGTTATTATATCGGACGATAATTTTCTATGAGAATACGACCATGATGCTGTATTATTTAACAAAATGGTACCAAATTTTTCGTCTATTATACGAAAACAGATTATAACAGCTATTCTGATTAGGAGTAGGTAGGCCTACCTATAATGAAATACGCGATATGTGGAGTGATTAATTAATATAATATTGTCAGAATAAAGTTTTCTCTTTGGGTAAGTGTACTTAACTAAAAATCAATTCGTACATGGTACCTTTATTATGTCCTATTTTGTTTTAAATCTTCTCCCTTTTGATTGTTGATGAAAGTTATATTTACCTACATTAAATATCGAACACTAACTAGGTAAGATTATAAGCCACTTCTTAACACAGGCAGGTGAACTCACGGGTCACAGCTATTCCATAAAATAATTTAGTAACCCTAGATGACACGCACACATGCGTAAATGTGTTCGAACGACATATGCGTAGTTGTGTGAGTGTAGGTATGTCGACTTCACCGTTTGTTTGGAGTTTAGGCCGAGTGTCCGGGGTGTGCCATAGTGACGAACCTAAAATGATGTATTGCATTTAGTTACGTACTCAAAAATGAACCCTATTGCTAAGCACAATAAATCTGTTATTGTCAATTATTCAAAATGTTGTTACGACTTTCTTGGATAACTCAATTTTGTCTAATTACAGGAAAAAGTACCGTATCCTGAATGTGACTAAGTTGTTTATTTTGTACCATTATCAGGACTTTTAGGGCGTATCGAATACATCAGTGCTACGAACTTTCTAAACTCAACCTTAGTAGAATAGAATAAGGTGGTAACTATTATCATCTTTCAAAAATGTAAGTTGTTTTCGCTAGTGAGCACTAGATGTCACTAATTTTAAGATTAGTGACATCTAGTGCTCACTAGTTCTGCTACTTCATACTAGATGGCACTTTATGTAATTTATGCAACTATGAACGCTACCTTCTTTAAAATAAGAGATTCGTAAATATAAGCCGGTCGTGCTAATAGTGATGTTAGACAATGCTGAAACATTATCATTAAATTATCGATATCGATTATATTCAGTTTACGTACCTATCGTATAATTTAATCATAATATTATGATTAAATTTGTTCATGTACCATCTTAATTTTATTAACTATAGAGTGTAGCGTAACAGAGTTTTGTAAAAGAACGTAATTACTAGGACGAAATTACAAAAATACTCGGAGGAAACTAAATAAATATCTTAAGTACCTAAATAAAGTAATGATGAAATTGGTCTTGGCAAGTAGCACTAAAATTTGTATTTTAGTCGAATTTTATTTTTCTTGAGTGAGATAAAGATAAATAAATATAGGTGAAACATTTACACACAACAACACCATCTGACGCTAAACTAAGCTAATCTTGTAATATGGCGGCCAGACAGCTGTTATAAATACTTACTTATTATACATAGAAACACTCAGATACAGTCAAAATATTTGAATCCGTCACACAAATATTTGCACTGGGTGGGAATCGAACCCACAATGTAAGGAAATAGTTATTTTCTTTGAGGGACGACCTTGTCATTTAAGTTGTTGTCAGTAAAAATTCAAGATGTTTTTATAACCATGAATAGAAACTTGAGGAGACTAAAATAAACAAAAGGAATATAGAAAAGGAACAGGGTTGCAGTAAAAACAATACTCGAACTGATAAAAGTTTATACATAAAAATCAACAACAAAAACAGGGCAACATAACCGTTTAAAAATTATACAAATTTCAATTTCACTGCTGATTTCCTCTCAATTACGCTATAGTTTTAAAAAATAAATACCAGCCAAGTGCGAGTTGTAGACGCACTCAACTTTTCCTATTTCATTTTTATTAATTATAAAATCGCTGTCTAAAAAGTGCTCAGAGCAAATCGTGCTTGTTTTGGAAGGAAACCAATTTTGCCTTCCTGTAGCTTCTATCCATTTCTCCTTAGTAACGGGACTTTTAGGAAAACTGAAATGATAAAATGTACTTTTTTTCAAATAAAACGTTAAATTATTCAAATACCAAATAATCTTCTTATATATAAAATTCTCGTGTCACAGTGTTTGTTTCCTGACTCCTCCGAAACGGCTTTACTGATTTTAACCAAAATTTATATGCATATTCAGTAGGTCTGAGAATCGGCTACTAGCTATTTTTCATACCTTTATTTATATGGCAAAACAACGTTTGCGGGGTCAGCTAGTAAAAGATAATATATTTGTTTCACACAATTGTACAAGTTAGAAATATCGATATTAGCAATTTCAACAGCTTGTGTCCCATCCTTTACTGAGTAGCTCTACTGAGTAGCGCTACTCGCATGCATAGCATGATCTAGAATATCACATATAGTTTGAATGAAAATGGACCTTATTAGAATGACTTCAAAGTTGACTTCCTTTAAATCATTTCTCTCTTTAAGCTAATATTAATTTATTTTCACAATAAAATCAAAAATAAATAAAATAGGACTTACCGATGGTACGATATGCCTCCTTTGGATAAAGTTTTGGCACGGCTATCGTTTTTACACTCAATAACTGCACAATACGGCATGACTGCTTACTTTTTATTCAAAATCGCGGATTCAAGAGTACTGCAGTAGTGGCAGAGCACGATTAAGTATTCGGAAGTGGGCGTACTCTCGAAGTATGCGGAGATTGCGCTTACTTAGTACTACGATTGCCCCGCCTACTTGCTACTTCTTCTTGATATCTGTTCTGTGGTTTCAGCAGCATCAAGAACTATAATATTATTAGCGAATAGTTCCACCCGTCTACCGGCGCTGTACCCATATGGGTTCGGGTACGTTTAAACCTAATTGTAATACGATAGAGTCTATATTTCTTTAACCTTTTGCAAGTTAGTCTAATTGACGGTTAAGACACAGTTTATAAGACTGGTTAAGACTTTAAATCGTTATAATATAATAACCATTGTCCAATTCCCACATAATAAAATGTAATGCATGACAACTGGAAAAATAAAGTAGTTTCGGACTAGGAACGTACTAAATGGAGACAGTGAATTTTTGAGTAGGTACTACAGTCATGGCCGCTGCCGCTACTTAGTTTTAGGTAGGTTTTAGTTTATTTTATTTAAAACTACATAAAAAATCACGTGAACGGTTCCATTACTTTGGCATCTTTGTGTGTGTTGATATATATATGTAATAGTAAAAAGAATATCAAAAGGCGAATATTTCATGTAAGACAATGACGAGGAAAAACTTAAAACGCCTACTAATTTTATGATCGCAAGCGGTTGTAGGATGAACGAATATTTTGAAGTGAAAACTTCTAGACAGATTTTTCGTTGATGTGAATTGAATTCTAGCGTCACGCTCGGGTATGATAAGAAACTTTCAGGTAAACTCGGGACCACTCGGGCTATTGGCCATCGAGAATTGCGTCAGCCAATGGGAAATGCTGAAAAGGCGTGGCCTGGCCTTCATGGCATGGCCATCTAGAAATACGTGAGCCAATGGGAAATGCTAACGCATTTCTAGATGGCAATGCCATGATGACCAGGACTTCTACTCTCTTTCTACGGAAACGTAATTTCGAAATAAACTCTCGACTTTCCAACGCCGATTTTACTTCGATCCGTCGTTTTGTCCGTTTAAATGTTCTAAGCCAACTCTAATTAGAGTATGCTTAGAAGCTTAGAACATTTCAAAGTCAAACAATGTTGTATCGGACGAGACGAAGTAGAACGAGAGCAGGACGTCTACTCTAATCCGATTTTCCACGAGAGTAGGAAAGTCGCGAGTTTTTTTCGAAATTACGTTTTCGTAGAAATAGAGTAGACGTCCAGGCCACGGCCTCCGGTTTCACCCTTGTAATTTGAAATTACACGGGTTGGCTGACGCATTTCTCGATGGTCAATAGCCATGGTCCCGAGTTACCAAGATTTCTTATCATTCCCGAGCGTGACCACGAAAAAGCTATCTGAAAAGCGCAAAAAGAAGATTTCACTTCTAAAAAAAATGGTTGTCTGTAAAGTCGGTTTACTGACGATAGTTGAACGTGACAACTTCTTAAGAAAATACTGATGGAATTTGTGTTAAGCGCCATCTAGGTAAAACATTCTGAAGCTTTTTGAAAAGCTGTTCAAAGCACCATCTCTGGGTACATCATTGTACTAGCACAAGTTCTTAACTTCATATCGTCGCTTTTCTAAAACATGGACAGACTCCTTGAACGTAATACACATTTCACTCACTAGATGGTGCGAAAAGTAATAAGGCGAGGTAACACGGTAACGTTACATGACGTCATGTTTTGCGGGCGTGCAGCCGGCTTCATCGAATTATAAGACGTTATAACGTCAAAATAGCAGTCATATGGACTGCCGATAGAAGTGAAAACTTACTTCTAAGTTATACCTACTCAGAATTTGATAGCTCACTTTGGAAACTACGCGGGTGAAACCGGAGGGCGTTGCTAGTTTGGAACAAATCTTCAAAGCATTGTCGTCTAAATAGGTAAGTCTCCTTAGCTTTGGCACCTAGAAATGCTAACGAATGTAAGTAAATGTTAACGCATTTCTAGATATTTATGTCCCAAATACACCCGAAGATTTCTTTCATTTACGAGCGTGACGCTTGAGCTCAATTCACAGCTCACAAAAAATCTGTTTGTGGTGCGCCAAAAGAAGTTTTCACTTGAAAAAGTACAACATAATTGAGAACCTCGTTTTTTGAAAACTCGTGAAAATTCCTCGGTTAAAACCTCGTGTCTTCATGAAAATAAATATGTTCCTATTAAAGATGCGGTTGTTTTCTAAGAGCTACTCGCGTGTATCGATCGACGGTGTTTAACATCAAACGTGTGAAGTTTATAAAGATTTGATGCTCTATAAAACAAATTAGTTTCAGCGTTACTGCTACGGTGACCATGGATTTTGTGTTTCATCATCGATACAAATCAATGGATGTGCCCTGAGCTCCTTGAAATTGTCAAAGTCAAAGTCAAAAACCACTTATTCACTACCTTGCACATGGGTATGGAGAGTTGAAGTAAGGAGTGTCATCTGTACATATGAAAAAGTGTCCGTCCAAATGCATTCAATTAGTCAAATTGCGCCTCTGTGTGTAGCGTAGCTGGCTTACAACTATCAATCTATTTGACCACTAGAATCGCTAGCGGCGAAGTATGTTGCTGTCCTACTTATTTTGGTTGTTGACAACGACTAGCGATAGGTACAAAAGTCTGGCGTTCACCGCTTCCTGCAACCGACTAAAACGGAAAGAGTGAGCTCAATCTTCCCAACGATAACATAATTCCGTGCACCAGAAGTTTGGGAGGGCACATCCATTGATTTATATCGATTTGTTGTTTTATTATATATATTGTTGATTTATAGCATTTTTGTAGCAGTAGGACTCTTTGCAGAGCCCGCCCGGGGAAGTACCACACCTTTGCCAGTAACGACAAGCAGTAATATGAAAACACCGTTGTGTTCCTGTTTGAAGGGCAATGTTTTCAGCGAAATCACAGGGCATAGGTAGATATAAAACATTTCATGTACGAACGATTCCAATTCAGAAGTTAGTACAACTGCAAATTTTCGACACTCGCAAAGGAATCTTTTGGAAAGGAAAGGAAGGAAAAGGAAAAGAAGAAGACTGTTATCAGATGACTATTGCTTTTATCATTGTATGAATTCAGACCAATAGAAACTGTTTTCCTAGACTTATTGCATGCCGCTCGAAGAGCCCAGTTTGTATGGGACTACTTTTAAAATGTTTTGTAATATCTAATCTTACCTGCAAAAGCAATAAAGATTTTTGTATTTGTATCAAAACCTACAGGGTACTTCCCGTGACCCATGAACTCTGATGAATCTTGAAATCCGAAACAATGTCTTAATACTCGTCGAACAAATAAAGAAAACATTACAATTACAAAATTATTTCACATAATAAAAAATTAAAAATACATATTTGGAATGACGCTAAATATTATTTTATAATTCAGGTTTGTACGAAAATACGGAGCGCAAGACTCGTACTTGGCCAGTTTTTTTTCTGTTCTCTGCTACCTTTGAAACCTTTTGAACCCCACAAATAATTCAAAACCAAGAATAAGAGGAAAGGAAATAAAATCTAAAGTATCTTAATGGATCGAATTTCCTTGTCCGTCATTTCGTAAAATAAGTTTAAACCTTTTTATTTTAAGTTTTTTGTTTGAGTTTGTTTTCTAAAGTAGTTTTCGCTTTAGAAAAAATGTACTAAATAACAGTATAAATAAAAATTAAAGTGAAAAAAAATGTCTCCCGTTTCCGTGAAGCGTGGTGTTAGTACCGCGGCACACGCCACGCCACATGGCCTGCGTCTGGTCTTCTTCAGCGGAAGCGAGCACAGAATTAGACAATGCAACCTGCCAGTGCGCGGGGTACACAGATCACCTGCACTCGGGCAAAGGAGGTCTAAGGAAAAAGATCTTAGGTAAGAACGGTCGCAGCCGCCAATAACCTACAATCCTAAAAAAACTAATTAGTCCGTCAGCTAGATCGCTAAAAAATATTGTACACGTATTTTTTCTTTTGTTTCACAAACAAAAAAAAAATTGTCATAGGAACTGCCGATAGAAGTGAAAACTTATAACTCAGAATTTGATAGCTTACCTTGGAAACTACACGGGTGTAACCGGATGGCGTGGCTTCGCCATCATGGCATGGCCATCTAGAAATGCGTCAGCATTTCCCATTGGCTCACGCATTTCTAGATGGCCAATGACTATCTAGGGTCCCGAGTTTTCCCGAAGATTTCTTATCATACCCGAGCGTGACGCTAGAATTCAATTCACAGCCCACGAAAAATCTGTCCAGGCGCGCCAAAAGAAGTTTTCACTCCAAAATACACATCAAATTAGGTCAAAGAGGCCACCGCGCACTGACCCCTGCCCGAACGTGATGATTTCTAGATGGCCATGCCATGATGGCGAGGCCACGCCCTTTCAGCATTTCCCATTGGCTGACGTATTTCTATATGCCCAATCGCCAAGGTCCCGAGTTTACCCGAAGATTTCTTATCATACCCGAGCCTAACGGTAGAATCCAATTTACACCTCACGAAAAATTTGTTAAGGCGCGCCTAAAGAAGTTTTCACTTCAAAAATGACGAAGATACAGTGCTTAGAAGTTACAATATGTCCAGTTAAAAACTACTTTGAGGTAAATTTTTGATTCTTCACGTAATAGGACAGACAGAAGTAGGTCTCCCTCGTGGTCCTACTAGTAGGACAAATTAGTAGGACCACGAAAAAACGGGGTTACTAAGTAGCTCGCCGTGATTTTATTCGCGTAATTCCCGTTCCCGTTAAAGTAAAAATTGCCTTCCTATTTGTTTTCGCGTGGTAAAATAACCTGTGTCTTCTTATCCTACTAATATTATAAATGTCAATGTTTGGATGTTTGGATGTTTGTTGTTCTATCACGTCCTAACGTATGAACGGATCGGGCTGAAATTTGGAATACAGATAGATTATAGTCTGGAAGAACACATAGGCTACTTTTTATCCCAAAAAACAACGGGACAAACGGGAACGGGTACTTCGCGGGTAACACCGCGGGGCGCTGCTAGTCTTTAATATTTATCTCTCTTTTTTATAGAGCGGCGACAGAAATGATATACTTCTGTGAAAATTTCAACTACCTAGGACCTAGGTGTCACTATCGCAGATACAGCCAGGTAACAGACGGACGTACAGACAGACGGACGGGCAGCGAAGTCCTAAGTAGGTAGAACGGTCTCGTTTTATCATTAAAATACTGTTGTATAATGTATAGTTATAACAAATAAGTATGTCAGTACATTGTTATACATATGCGTGGTGGCGGGTTCGAGCCACTTCCTTATCTGAATAAATCAGTGCGCATTTGCGCACCAGGGTTGTTTTTTTTAAGCATAGAGTGACGAGACGAGCAGGGCATGTGCCTGATGGTAAGCAACATGCCTGCCACATAACAGCATAGTGACACGCTGTTATTGGAACACGAAGAGTCCAAATCATTACCTAGCACTGCACTGCGATATAAAATATTAAATCTCTAAGCCCTGTAAATTATCTGGAAACTACAACAATTATAGAGAAATTACAGGGCTTAGAGATATAACAACTTAGATCTCTGGGTGACGAGCGCAGTGCAGTGCTAGGTAATGATTTGGATTCTTCATGTTCCAATAGCTGCGTGTCACTGTTCTGTTATGTGGCAGGCATGTTGCTTACCATCAGGCACATGTACTGCTTTTTTTTTAATTTTTTTTTTATTCGAAATTGCTACTCCACAGACTCCGGGGTCCGTGACTTTTGTCATTTCAAATCTTATTTATTATTACATCTTTCTTGGATAATCAGAAGAAGAGGGAAATAAGGGGGAGTTGGGAACATTTTAAACCTAATACTAGTTAGTGCTCGTCTGTTGAGCCGATCACTACCGGTTGGGATTCCGCTAGTAATCGACTCGACATCGATTCTTTGCCTTATTGCCATTTGCCTAAGCCGCCTCCTCCCGGCCGAGAGCCTCCACTACGGCTGCATTTCTATCCCTGATGGCCATCTGTAGGTTGAACTCTCGGATGGTCTTCGGTGATGCAGCCAACGCTCGCCGCACGAACCGACCGATGGCGTCGTCGGTGTCGTCAGCGTAGTACGTGAAAGTCCCCGTGTGCCGTGAGATTGCAACAACCGCATGAGGCACGCTCTCGTGCAGCTTCATGTTTGCCTTGGTTTTTATTGCGATTACCGACTCATATGTCAGTCCCTGAGCTGCATGGATGGTGAGGATACGTGACCCGGTGCCTGACCCATAACCCTGGTTTGTCAGGGTCTCCTTCTCCTCTTGAGTGTGAACTAAGAAGAGGGTGTTTGGTAGGGTGTTGGGTATTTGCGCTCCCTTGTACCTTTTCAGCTCTAGGGACTTTATACGGGGTGCTGAGGAGTACATACCTGAGTATATTTCCCTCAGCGCATATGCGACATCCATCGGATTGCGATGTGTGCAGAGCAACTCCTGGCTGATATTTGTTACCAGGTTTGGGCGGTGATACCTCATTTCGAAGAGATTTTCCCTGTCGATATAAGGCAACTGATTGACGTCTCCGATGAGGACAATTTCACCAACATCAGACAGCCTTGAAGCCATCACAATGGCTCCAAAATGGTTCATGAGAGCTTCGTCCACCATGAGGCGACTGAAACTTTCTCTTCCGAAACCATTTACCAGAGCAGAAGCCATGGTTCGCACTCTGGTTTTGACCAGGTTTCCGATACGGTGCGATAGCTTTTCTCTTAGATCTTTTGCTGCCTCAGTTGTTGTAGTGATAATGGCGTCCTTGTCCACATCAAAGTGTCTAATCACCCATGTTGTCTTTCCACATCCTGGAACTCCGTTGACCCACTGTATTCTCGGTACCTCCCAGTTTTCCCAACCCGCTTTGACGTTTGAGTTCCCTTCGATGGTTTTGGCCATCTCAAGGATCCTATCGTCCAGCATAATCTTGGTGCATCGGGCGGTAACTACGATTGGGTCGTTTGGTGGTGTCGCATAAACTGGCATTCCCGCGCGCTCTGTCTCTTTCTCGTTCAGTGTCACGAAGCCATTTTCTACACTGTAAGCTGCCATATACTTTCCTGTCATGGTTCCCTTGATGACCCGGGAAGTGACATTATTGTAAATGGCTGCTTCGGCCTCCTCGAGTTTCGCCTTTAAGAGGCTTTCACTTCCTAGCCTATAGGACTGCATGATGTTTTCGCAGGTCTTGAGGTTGACTTGTCTTGTCGCTCTCAGTGTGGCTAGGAATTCGATGAAGGCGTTACGTGCATGACTCCGCGGCTCCGAAGCCATGACATAGCGGGGCGGTTCAACCTGTCCCATGTCGGCTCTCGTTCGGCTCGTTTGTTGCTGTGAAGCTGTGTTTTGGGTCCTTGACGTCAAGGGGGGTGATGAGTGGGATGAGATTCGGAGTATGCTCCTTGCTGCTGCATTGAAGGCAGTCACGAAGGTCGTGTTGGTGCCTCGGCTGCCGCTTTGATTGGCTGCGGCTTTTTCCGTGGCTGCCCTCTGCTGTGCTCTTTCGGAGCCGGTTTGGATGGTCGAACTAGGAACAGGATGTCCCCAGCTGTCAGTTGCATGTGTTTGGTCGTGTGAAGGGGCTCTGAGGAAGCTCAGATTTTCTCCCCTGTCTTCATATACGACTACCTCATGATGTTTAGAGGCCTCAATGCAACCCAGCCGGTCTGCGACTCGCGCTCTTGAGTATTCGATTGCCATCGCATCCACGCTTATCACCCGGGGTGTTTCACCTGCATTTCTGCTCAGATGTTCGAGCAGCGCACTTGCCTGTGTGAAAGGGGTCCGACCTTCCGAGTACTCTATCAGTGCAATCGTTTTGTTTTTCGATCGCACCAGCCGAAATCGGTGGCCATCTACCTCGCACACTGGCATGGCGTCATAGGTTTTCCGCTTCATTGTGACTTTTGCGGTACTCCCATTGAGCAGGCAAGACAATCCAGGTGACAAACGGGCTCGTTTCCGTTCCCAGGCGAAGCAAAAGCTTATTCCGAATCTTTCTTTGTTGCTGTCCATGAAGAGAGCCACTCCACGGATACGGATCCCTGCCTCTCCTCGGTCTGCGTTCTCCAGTAGTTGTTGGATGGAGGTACTTTTCGAGGAACTATGTTGGGCGGGAACCACATTCCACGTGGCGTCCACGGGCAGCGGATCAGGGTGTGGTGGCGAGGGGAGGCGTGTATTTGATATTGTGGAGTTTCTCTTGGCTGCTATGCGGAATGAGCTCTCCATGAAGGACAGGAGCCGTGTTCTGTTATCTGGATCTGCTAAGATGTTATGGAGATCCGAGACAACCAGCTTTCTGTCGATCATAGATTCGAGTTCATGTCTTGCGACCATGAATCGGGGACAATCGATTAGCACGTGCCAGATCGTTTCGTGTTGGTCGGGGTTCGCACTCGCATCCAGGACCGCTCTTGAGCTTAAATCTGTACAGGTATTCTGCTATTCCTCCGTGTCCCGTCAACGCTTGTACCTGGAAGGGAGTCAATTTTATGGTTCTCATCATTCGATATGCGTTTGCTATATCGGGGAGGAACGTCTGGGTGACTTTTCCAGTGTCCGAGGTCTCATATCGATCTTGCCATTTCTTGACCGATTCTTCGCGGATTTTGCGTTTGACGTAGGACAAAGGGATCCCCTCGTAGTCCCTGGGTGATTCAGTGAGAGCTGCCGATTTGGCTAGTTCGTCAGCTCTTTCGTTGCCAACGGTGCCCACATGCGCTCTCACCCAGAAAAGACGAAGAGATCTCCCTTCAGCATTTATCTGTCCAATGTTTTCTTTTATGCACTTTGCCAGGGGGTGACTCGTTTTCGGGTTACTTAGCAGTTCGAGTGAAGATCTGGAGTCACTCAGGACATTGACTGCATTGACTGCTGCTTTCTAACGCCATTTGAGTTGCCCGGCAAAGAGCACATGTACTGCTCGTCTCGTCACTCTTTATTTAAAAAAAAAAAGGTACCTACTTATGGTGGTTTTTGAGCCTTTTGGCCCGTGGGGGCCGGGAGCTCATCTCGTTTACAAAACCTTACCGAGCTCTTGGTCTACGCGGGGCAGGACCGAAATGTTAGCGTTTATTTGACCCAACGTATAATAAGCATTTCCGTTCAGCGTGGTAATGCAGTCAGCATGCAGGGCTGTAGTAGGCTTAATCATCTTGATTATCTCCAAACCTTTTTTAGGGTGTCGTACCCAAAGGGTTAAACGAGACCCTATTACTGAGACTTGTCTGTCCGTCCGTCCGTCTGTCATCAGGCTGTATCTCAAGAACGGTGATAGCTAGACAGTTGACATTTTCACAGATGATGTATTTCTTTTGCCGCGATAACAACAAATACTAAAACTAAAATAAAATAAAATATTTAACGGGGGCTCCCGTACAACAAACTTGATTTTTTACCGTTTCTTGCTCGATTAGTCTGTTCCAAGCAAACTAGATGGCGCCACTGGTACAATAAAACACGCTATCGACCTCGTCGTTAAAATCGTGAGGTAAAATAAAATTTTTTGTAGAACCTTGTTTGAAAACAGCCTGTCGGTGGAAACTAATGAGAGTGCGCGACTGATCTGCATAACTTAATACCACCTTGCCCCTTTTTCTATCGGACTGCTCGTAGCTCGAGAAAGCGACATCGTTTCATGGTTGATGTTCCAAAGACACGAACAAAGAGGTTTGACTCTACTTTTGTGATAAGAACGTCTAGGCTGTGGAATGAGCTACCAGAGTGGATTTTTCCTGATAGTTATAATCTTGGTGTCTTCAAGTCGAGAGTGAATCGGTTTCTTCTAGGTAAGCACGTTTCATCGTAGGCCGCATCGTCGCTTAACAACAGGCGAGATGGCGGTCAAGTGTAAACTTATTCAAGTTAAAAAAAAAAAAAAAAACTACGATGGTTTGTGTATACAGAATTCAAATAAAGCCAAAGAGGTTTTCGCCGTTTATTTTCACGGGTACGGAACTACGGAACCCTTCGTGCGGGAGTCTCACTCGGAATTGGCCACTTTTATTTATAACTGATATACCTACCTAGTTTACATATTACCGCCATCTCGCCAGCCACGATGCTGTTCTACGATGGAGCGTGCTTACCTAGGAGAAACTGATTCACTCTCGATTTGAAGACACCAAGATTGCAACTATAAAGGAAAACCTACTCGGGTAAGTTCCGGCTGGTCTAGTCGGGAGAACGGCGGCTGCCGATCCGGAGACCCCGGGTTCAAACCCCACACGCACCACTGTCTTTTCGAAGTCATGTGTGTAATGCCGCTAACTTAAAACGGTGAAGGAAAACATCGTGAGGAAACCGACATGTACCTAGAATCTTTCGAAGTCATGTGTCATCCGCCAACCCGCACTGGGCCAGCGTGGTGGATTATGGCCTTAACTCTCTCCTTGCGAGAGAAGGCCCCGAGTCCCAGCAGTGGGAACGTTTAGTGGGAACGTTTGATGATGATGATGATGACTCGGGCAATGCATTCCACCACCACCAATTCAGATTTTCATTCGGATGCGCTTACCTACTTAATAAGTAAACAATTTGGTATGTAGGGTAGAGTGGTTGAATTTAATTTCGTAGCAATAAAGTTTCTGTTCATCCTATCCTACCAATATAATAAATAAGAATGTTCGTTTGTTGTTCTGTTGTTAAATCACATCGGAAAACGCGAACGGATCGGTTTGAAAGGCACCAGTTAGAAGTGAGAACATAGCCAGGAATAACACAAAGGATTATTTCCATCCTGGGAAAATAACGTGAACGGGGGGTCTACCGCCTAACGAAAAACGCTTTAATGCTTTGGCATTGCCGTCTCTTTCAATTCAAGCGAGAAGAAAAGAGACAGCGATGTCAAAGCATCAAAGCGTCAAAGCGTTTTTCGTTAGGCGGTAGACGCGCCGGAATAACGCGATAAGATTCTAGTAGCTTAATTTAAACAGTAGTCTTACTGTTTTCCTAAATTGTATGTAGGTAAATATTATTGAAGTGAAAACTTCTTTTGGCGAGCCTAGACAGATTTTTCGTGGGCTGTGAATTGAATTCAAGCATCACGCTCGAGTATGATAAGAAATCTTCGGGTAAACTCGGGATCTTGGCTATTGGGCATCTAGAAATGCGTCAGCCAATGGGAAATGCTGAAAGGGCGTGGCCTTGCCATCATGGCATGGCCATCTAGAAATGTGTCAGCATTTCCCATTGGCTCATTCATTTCTAGATGGCGAGGCCACGTCCTCCGGTTACACCCGTGTAGTTTCCAAGGTAAGCTATCAAATTCTGAGTTTTAAGTTTAATTTTACTTCTATCGGCAGTTCCTATGACTGTTTTCTTAGGGTGATTAATAAAGAATTTTCATTAATTAATTCTAAGTTACGGCTAACCTAGTCGGGAGAACAGCGACTGCCGATCAGGGTAGCGATTCTGAAACCATTCGGTTGCATCCGACACGGAATCTCATCTCTCGGTCTTTGTTTTGTCTGTTTAGCATGACAAAGACCGAGAGATGAGATTCCGTGTCGGATGCAACCGAATGGTTTCAGAATCGCTACCCCGCGCGCACCGATGTCATTTCGATGTCATGTGTCAATGCAGCTAATTTAACAAACGGTGAAGGTAAACATCGTGAGGAAGTCGACATGTCATCGTCATCCTCCAACCTACACTGGGCCAGCGTGATGGTGTATGATCTTGACTCTATGACTTTCCCATTATCTATTCTATGCTCTCTCTTAGCGAGAGAAGGTTAGTTTTGTAGTGGCAGGACTCCTTGCAGAGTCCGTCTGGGGAAGTACCACACATTTACCAGTTATTCTACCATCAAGCAGTAATGGGCAAACATTACTGGGGTCCGGTTTAAAGGGCAATGTTTACAGTGAAGGTGAAGTTACAGGGCATAGATATAAAACATGTTCTAGCTTTGCAAAACATATTATATCGAGTGCAGTGCAGCTCTAGGTAATGATTTTGACTCTTCATGTTCCAATAGCTGCGTGTCACTGTGCTGTTATGTGGCAAGCATGTTGCTTACGATCAGACACATGTCCTGCTCGTCTTGTCACTCTATACTATAAAAAAAAGGACCCGAGTCCTATCAGTTCACATTTGGTGGGCTTCTTATGCTATGTAACGAAAGAAAACACAAATTCGTTTCAAATTATTTAATTTTTGGTGTGGTCTTTGGCAACGTAAACAATATACAATATCATTAATATAGTATTTAAACTTTCGCGATTTGAACCCATATTTACAAAATTACCTACAGTCTTCTCGTGACGACATTAAGAATAAGAATAATATTATTTCACCAACAAACATTGGTAGATCAAAGAATACATTTTTTATTTCATATTTTACATATTATTAGTGTTACAGTGGTTGTAACACTACCGAAACATCGACGTTATAAAATAATACGAGTAATTTAGTTCGTGATTGCATAAAAATATGTCAGTAATATTTTTAATACCACCAGTAAGTATCTCTTCTTTGGCAATGATTACCTTAATTATATCTACTAAACTTATATACTTAAATTAATAATAATTGTATGTACATCGATTTATAAATATAAGTCGTTTTCAAGAAGTAAATATATCTGTCAAAATTAGTTCTCAATTTCGCCATAGATGGCGACAATGTTTCTTAGATATTTTTTTTAGATATTTTTGAAGTGAAAACTTCTTTTGGTGCGCCACAGACAGATTTTCGTGAGCTATGAATTGAATTCTAGCGTCACGCTCGGGAATGATTAGAAATCTTCGGGTAAGCCAGGGACCATGGCCATTGGCCATCTAGAAATGAGTCAGCATTTCCCATTGGCTATCTGAAATTGAGAATCAGAAATTCCAGAATCTAGAATCTAGAAATGCGTCACCATGTTCATGGCTACTCCCTCCGGTTTCACCCGCGTAATTTCCAAAGTGAGCTTTCAAAATCTGAGTTATCAAGTTTTTACTTCTTAGAAATAAGCGCTACATTTCGAATTTAGTAAAATCGAGAGATATCTTTAACGGATCTATTTGCATCTCGTAAACGCCTCATTATACTCTGAGAGCTGGTAGCACATTTCGGGTAGGTATTTGAAGCTGAATGAAAACTAGTCACACAGATCTCCTATTATTCCCCAACACGGAGGTGCAGACCTGGCTGCTGAGTAGCGAAGAATAATGAGTCCGTCAATTTAGACCTCACAGGCAGAAAGCCCTACCTACATATATGTATTTATTGAAGTGAAAACTTCTTTTGGCGCGCCTAGACAGATTTTTCGTGGGCTGTGAATTGAATTCTACTGTCACGCTCGGGTATGATAAGAAATCTTCGGGTAAACTCGGGACCATAGCTATTGGGCATCTAGAAATCAAGAAGGCGAGGCCACGCCCTCCGGTTACACCCGTGTAGTTTCCAAGGTAAGCTATCAAATTCTGAGTTATAAGTTTTCACTTCTATCGGCAGTTCCTATGACTGCCAAGTTTTTTAGTTATAAATAATACCCAATTTCAGCTTGCCTTAAAACACCTACCCAAAATTTGCTATCAGCTCTCGTTAAGCTTAACATGAAAAGTATCTACTTACATTATT
This sequence comes from Ectropis crepuscularia, assembly GCA_963693475.1. Lineage (NCBI taxonomy): Eukaryota > Metazoa > Arthropoda > Insecta > Lepidoptera > Geometridae > Ectropis > Ectropis crepuscularia. Next base: position 17,191,807 of record OY856364.1, read on the forward strand.
CATACACATTTCGTAGTTATACGACTAATTGAAGTATAAAGATATTTTTTAAGTTTACGTGTAGGTACCTTATGTGTTTATGTGTACCTATGTAGCTATACCATAATGTATTATATTTACACGCCATTAGGTAGAAATAAAGTGAATTGTTATAGCTTCGGCGACATCATACGACAATGTTAAAATTGTGTACCATCCATGTTTTGCCAATCAAATGTAATTGAATAATTAGCATTTTTCAGAAGAAATCAAACCTTTCGTAGGTTGGATGGGAATTAGTGGATGTTTTGCATCTACTGAATCAACCATAACAACTAAGTACTTAGTTGTTTATTGCATTTTATGTAAATATACATAAAGTACACGCAAACAAATAATTTCTAGCAAAAAATGGTTGTCTGTAAAGTCGGGTTACTGAAGTTAGTTGAACGTGACAACTTAAACTACGCCTTAGAGCGAGGTAACGCCGGCGGCGAGGTAACGGCGTTAACGGCACATGGGGTCATGTTTTGCGGGCGTGCAGCCGGCTTCATCGAACTATAAGACGTTGTCACGTCAAAAACAGCTTATTTTATATCTCCAGTCCTGGGATTTAATCGATTTACTGGGCCCTTTCCCTCGCAAGGAGAGAGTCAGTCATAATCCACCACGCTAAGCCTAGCATAGCACAATCGCCTGGCGGATTTATTTTTATAAACATTATAATATATCCTTAATTACTAATACATGAGGTGCTTTCGAGTGCAAATAAACCTGTCAACGGTAATAATTAATTTCTCCAAAAGTTCCACCCATGTTAGATAATTCCATTTGTTAGAGAAATTTTACAAAATGGAATATTGACGGATCTTTGGTGGAATAGAGAACTATCTTTGAGAGGTGTATTCGCATTCAGCGTAGCGATTCTGAACCCAGTCAGATTAATCTCGACACTGAATCAAATCACTCGGTATTTGTCGACTGCGTTCAGAATCAGCAGGTCTACTACGAAAACAAACTCCGAATGATCGCATCCGACCGACAGCTGAATCGGATTGTAGCCCACCACGAAAAACATTCGGATCGATACATTTCGGGTCGAAAGTTATAGACTTAGGTCGGATAAGGGTCGGATCGAACGAAACGGCCGATCTGATCAACCGACCGATTGTCTTTCGTGGTCGGAAACTTCATAAGTTCGGCCGATATATCGTTTATCGGACTTCGTAGTAGACCTGCAGTCCCCTGAAATCTCCACATTTACAATAAATATCTGAGTACATACATACATTCGTTTTTACATTTATATTTGATCATGTTGTTTATAAGAACATTTATTAATCACAATTGAATTACTCTAAACACGTATAAAAAAGTCGGACGTAGTCTCGCTAAAACAAAAACTGTGTCACTAGAGTCGGCCACATTTGCACGTGTGCGTTGTCAGGTTGTCACTGATAGGCTGACACGCACACACATACACAAGTTTGGTGTGTAATGACCCACTGATGTGTGCGTGTCAGCCGGTATGTGACAGCGCACACGTGCATATTATGTGGCCGACTCGATGGACACAGTTTTTGTTTTAGCGAGACAACGTCCGACTTTTTTTATACGTCCATGCTCTAAACGCTGTTACTTAGATTACAAGCTAAACATAAGCGTATTTACAATTCGGTTGTGCTACTAGGCACAGCAAACAGTTTTGAAATGCTATCCTAGTAGGACGATAGTACGGATTCGGATTGATCTCGACATAAGCCTCTCGGTCTTTGTCATATCCGTTTAGAAAGACAGAGACAAGGATTGTCATTCCGAATTTGAATCGTTCGACATTTTGTTGTGAATTAGTATCTACCTAGATTTTTGGCCATAATATTTAAAGATCATGTAAAAGTAGGGTAATTGACGCATATTTACCCGTTGATCCCCAGGAGGCCAAATTTGGGCAAAACCGGTTTTGGGACTTTAAAATCTTATTTTTACATGATATACATACTCGATTATTAGTTTATTTTGATGCCTAAGAGATAATAAATAAATAAATATTGGTGGACAATTCACACACAACACTATCTGACCCCAAACTAAGCAAAGCTTGTACTATGGCGGCCAGATAGCTGATATAATACTTATATAGTTTTAAATACATACTTATTATACACAGAAACACCCAGACACAGTGCAAACATTTGAATTCATCACACAAATGTTTGCACAGATAGGCAATAATTTTAATTACCTAGTACATTGTCGTTTACAGACACACAAAATTTGGTTTCATTTTTGAGTAATGATTTTTTGTGTGACGTCATGACGCCGGCGCCGTCACTCTTTGGGCTCAAGTACTACAAATTTCATCCGTAGAAATGATATTTTTAACTCTTGAAATAATCTAGGTACTGATTCTAATGTGATCCGGAATCGTTCCGAATCGTTGTGAATCAGCACTCTGTCGTTCGTGTCTCAAAACAATAACCAGTGTTGCCAGCTGCTTGGCAAAACCGAGCTGTTTCATCAGAACTTGTGTAAGTACGTCAGTTTGCGACGGAAAGATTGCTGCGCAATAGTGTGGAAGAGTGTTAGCCCTGTAGATTCTGGCGTTTATTGTTAGTACATGAAGTTTGTACAGGGTAGTTTTGTGTGTAGAGTTTGGGAGAGTATGGGAGAGTGTGGGAGAGTGTTAGGTCTGTAGATTCTGTTCACTCTTGAGCTCCAACGCCCACACATGCTGCGGCCACCCGGTGCGGCCCTTGCCGCGCTTGTCTGCTGACATCTGCAACAAAGGAAATTAAATATATTTGATATTTATTATTTCAAAAACGAATCACTCAACAACATCGTCAACTAATAATATGTTTACTAGCAGCGACCTGTGGTTTCAGTCGCGTAGTTCGCGCTATTTTCCCGTTATAATCTACCATCCTAATTAGTCCGTCAGCTAGATCATGGAAAAATATTGGACACGTATTTTTTTGTTTTTTCATAATATTAAAAATCGTCAAAGATATAGACCATCAAACTTCGAGAGTGGGGGGTCGCGACTTCACTCGTGAGTAAAAATCGTACTCACAAGTTTAGTGACGTCACACGAAACTTCGAAGCGCTGTATCTTCGTCATTTTTTGTTTGTGAAACAAAAGGAAAAATAATAATAATAATATAAACTTTATTTGGTCCAAAAGAAAATAACATCATTACAATATGAAATATGAACCCATTAGCTCCGAACTAGTTACTAAATAGTATAGTTTAAAAATACGTGTACAATATTTTTTGGCAATCTAACTAACGGGCTACTTAGTTTTTTGAGGATTGTACCCTAATAAGGTAGCTAGGTAGCTGTACTTTCAGTAGCTTTTGTTTGAAAGAATAACAAACATACATCTTCATATACTGTCGTGTTTATAACATCAGTAGGAAGAAGGATCATCAACGTATGTACCTCATCATCATCAACATCAACAGCCCACTAAATGTTCCCACTGCTGGGACTCGGGTACTTCTCTCGCAAGGAGAGAGTTAAGGCCATAATCCACCACGCTGGCCCAGTGCGGGTTGGTGGATGACACATGACTTTGAAAGATTCTAGCTACATGTCGGTTTCCTCACGATGTTTTCCTTCACCGTTAAGTTAGCGGCATTACGCACATGACTTCGAAAAGACAGTGGTACGTGTGGGGTTTGAACCCGGGGTCTCCGGATCGGCAGGCGCCGTTCTCCCGACTAGACCAGCCGTAACTTATGTACCTATTTATGTATTTTTGTTGATATTGCAGAAACCGCTCTACCGATTACGTTAAAAGTTATATGCAATCATTAAAGGAAGTCTAGCCTTTTTTAAATTTTAACGTTTTCTTGTTTTGACGATAATAAGTTTGTGCTTGACAACCATCTCGTCTGCTGTTTAGAGAAGCGATCGACGAAGTACCGCGCTTGCCTAGAAGAAATAGATTCCCTCTCACGTAGAATCATGATTCGTCGGAGCCACAAATTTTGGAGGAGGTCATCAATAATAATACAATATGTCGAGTAAAAAGACTACAACTAGCGCCTCGCGATTACACCCATTTAGTTGCCATTCCAGCTGTTTTTACGCGGTTGTAAAAAAGCCTAATTATGTGTATTTGTTTTAATATACTTATACGATTTTGTGACCCCCTCGCCCTCTGCAGACCGTGCCTGTGTAGAGTTTAATGATTCCAAATTAATTATTAAATAATACAACAATATTAATTCATGTTATTTTTTTTAATAATGGCTAGAGGCCTATGCAAGTCAAAAAGTTATTTAGCAAAATCTTGAAAGGATCGTGTTGAAATTTGAAACAGATTGTACCTACCTACTCCGAAATAGCACGAGAGCTTTTAATCACGGGAAATTTACGCGGAATTTTAAAACTACACGGGTAAAACCGCGGGGCGCTCGTAGTAAACGAATAAATATAGGTCACGATACAAATCTAAAAAAAAAAGATTGGCAGTCATAGGAACTGCCGATAGAAGTGAAAACTTATAACTCAGAATTTGACCGCTTACTTTGGAAACTACACGGGTGTAACCGGAGGGTGTGGCCTAGTCATCATGGCATGCATGGCCATCTAGAAATGCACCGACATTTCCCATTGGCTGACGCATTTCTAGATGGCCATACCATGATGGGCAGGCCACGCCCTTTTAGCATTTCCCAGTGGATGACGCATTTCTAGATAGCCAATGGCTATGGTCCCGAGTTTACCCGAATATTTCATATTATATCCGAGCGTGACGCTAGAACTTATTTCACAGCCCACGAAGAATCTGTCTAGGCGCGCCAAAAGAAGTTTTCACTTCAAAATTCAAAAACAACACAGTCCACCAGTATCTCTCTACCTAGTCTGTGAGTCCTCCCTCGTACCACAGACAAGTACAACCATTTCTTTTGGCAACACAAAAACTCGACTCCTGTTTTAGCCAAAAAAAGTCAATGAATCAGTAGTCTGTGTTGCCACTTGAGTTTTTTGTGCGGTAAAAGGGCATACAAATCTCCATTATCTTTACCGTTCCCTTGCTGATAGTATTTAGTCTGTAATTTGTTGCACGTGGCGTTGAAATACGTCTACAGCTATTCAATTTCACTTTTTTTCAATAATGCCAGACGACCATGTTTAGTAAAAAAAGAATACAAGATAATTTAACGTTGTCCGAAAACCTAAAACCTGGACGTCTACTCTCTTTCTACGAAAACGTAATTTCGAAATAAACACGCGACTTGCCAACTCCGATTCTAATTCCGTCGTTTATTTCGTTTAAATGTTCTAAGCCTATTCTAATTATAGTAAGCTTAGAACAATTAAAAACGTCAAACAATGTTGTATCGGACGAAACGAAGTAGAACGGAAGTAGGAAAGTCGCGAGTTCTTTTTCGAAATTACGTTTTCGTTGCTAGAGAGTAGACGTCCTGCTTCCATTTAAAATTATATTCAGGATTCAGCCTCTTTCTAAGAAAAACGTAATTTCGAAATATACTCGCGACTTTCCTACTCCGGTACTACCTGATACTATTCAGCGTGGTGGATTACGGCCCCGACTCTCTCGTAATGAGAGAATGCCCCGAGTCCCAACAACAGGAACGAAAAGTGGAATTTATAAGTTGTTGCTCACCGTGTATTTAAATTTAAATTTTAACCAGTAGGTAGCGTCCGTAGTTTTAGCAGTTTATTTCCCGTTCCCGTAAATTTATCACGATAAAAAGTATCACATGTGTTATTCCGGATTACTTTTAATCTAACTGTATTCTAAATTTCAATCCGTTCAGCCGTTCCGACGAGATTGAGCCGCAAACATCCCAACTATCACATCTATACATTCTATACTACTCTATAATACCTGTATACATTCCGGCGCACGCTAGATCCGAGTAGGTATCCTCCAACCCAGACTTCCTGCCTGGATGTTTACCCCATAATTATATATAATAAAAACAGCACGTGTCTGTCTGTTTAACATTAACTTTACAGCTTCCCTTGTTTGTGTTTACCTCACGGAATAAAAATAACTTCGAGTTAGGTTTCTTAACCTAATTTCGTGGGTTTTTAGACATATTTGTAGCAATGATTGACTGCTGGCCTCGTGGCTTAGTTGTTAGTAAGTCTACCTGGGAAGCCGAGGGTCGTGGGTTCGATTCCCACACCGTGCAAATATTTGTATGATGAATACAAATATTTGTCCGTGTCTGGGTGTTTCTATGTATACTAGTGTTTAAAGAGTTTGTTTGTATGATTGTTTGTTTGAACGCAAGGATCTCGGAAAATACTGGTCCGAATTCAAAGATGCTTTCTCTGTTGGATAGTCTAGGAAGGCTATATATAGGCTATTATTTAACATTACGCTACTATCAACAGGAGCGGCATGAATGACAGAACATGAATGAAAAATGTAACAAAAACATGCAAAAACGGGAAAATATATTGCTTTTTGAGAGCTTTCGTTGCGTGATAGCATGCGTCTATCTTTTAAAGGTTGCGTCATTAGAACCTAAGGTAATCGAATTTGTGTTCAAAATTTGAATTGGTACGACCAATTGATCGATAGATGGCGTAGCAACGCGCGCACGTTTCAGCTAGTGTGTAATAAGTAGGTATGGTTTTTTTTTAAATAAAGAGTGACGAGACGAGATGATAAGCAACATGCCTGCCACATAACAGCACAGTGACACATAGCTATTGGAACATGAAAAGTCCACATCACCACTTAGCACTGCACTGCGCTCGTCACCCAGAGATTTAAGTTATTATATCTCTAAGCCCTGTAATTTCTCTGGAAACATTGCGCTTCAAACCGGAACACAGTAATGTTTGCACATTACTGCTTGGCGGTAGAATAACTGGCAAAGGTATGGTCATTCCCCATGTATTTCCAACTATCCCTCTACTTACAGGTCATAGGTAAGTATATCAGCTATCTGGCCCCATAGCACAAGTTGCTTAGTTTGCGGTTAGATAGTGTTGTGTGTGGAATGTCCACCAATTGGCCTGACAACCAAACGTGAGGTGAGCGGTTTGAATCCTGTCTCATTCTTTGAACATTTTCCAAAATAGTTCCCGATGCATTCAATTAAAATATTAACCGAAAATTTGTGAGCATCTTTGTTACTGTTTTACGCAAAAACTGCTGTAGGAATTTGGGTGATATATGGTACATAGGTAGATTACGGTCTGGATTAACACAAAGGCAACTTTTTATCCCGGAAAACTATCGGGATCGGGAACTACGCGGGTGAAACCGCGGGGCGCTGTTAGTACTTTATACAAATCTATAAACCTTAATAGTTTGTTTGTTTGACTGCGCTTATCTCGGGAACTATAAGTCAGATTTGAAAAATTATTTTTTCGTCTGATAGCCTGATTCATTGTAAAGGGATCGACATTAACGAGTGAAACCGTAGGGTATAGCTAGTCGCTAATATCCAGCATCGGATGGCGCCGTCCGGATGCAAAATTATGGCTCTGATAAAAGTATTTCGATCTTCCGTGATCAAATTAGAGGGCGTCTGTTTAGCTGAGGCGTGTGGGACGAGTCATGAGCGGTGGCGGGGAATAAATACGCCCACTTTTTTTTTAAATTTTATAGGTAGATTGACACTTGACCGCCATCTTGCCTGATCTTAAACTTAAACGACGATGCGGTCTACGATGGAGCGTGTTTACCTAAGTAGTCTAGTCAACAAGTCTTTTTAGGTATTTTTTTTTAATTCACCTAGCATTATGATTGAGGTGTCCGTCGATTTGGAATGGCATCTAGATAGTTTTTAAGTAAATGCTAACCACTTGCAAAAATTGCAAAGTTGTAAACAATTAAGTGGAAATAAATAGATGGTTTCGTTATTTGACAACAATTATACGAGATAGTTCCAATTTAAAAAAAGATTAAAAAAATAAGAGGAAATTTCTTATCTAACTTCCTAGCTAACTTTATGGTCAGTTTAACAACATGTTTTGAACAAATAAATTATCTTTTAACTACAAAAAAGCGTCGTAAAAATTTACTCTCATTTATTTTTCAATAATGCGCCAAAAGAAGGAGAACTTTAAAAAAAGTTGAACATAAACAAGAACAAATTAAAAATTCAGATTTTCCCCCAAATATCTCAGATTTTTAATCTGTACAACACTCTACTAGTCATGCCCCTTCATTTGATACCCATATTGAGGTAGGTTGTGAAGCCATTCTGTGGAGGTGGCCATCTGGAATCGATTAAACAAACATAGCTAAGAGTAACCGCACGGAAATTAATATTCTAATAAAAAAAAGTTATGGGAAGATCCACTTTCGCGAGAACAAAATAAGGTTCAAAAGCAGCAAAGGTGAACCTGTGACATGTGTCACTAGCCGATGTTGAAGGGCCGTAGTCGAATGACCAATGACCGAGCGGAGAGGCAGACAGGCAGACGTTACGGTGGTCGTCCTCTTTCTTGTGAACACAAGAAAGAGATGCACCATGGTCTACGATGTCTGAAAATTCGGTCTCCAGGCCTGCGATAAAAGCTATGCAATAGCTTAAAAACCGCATCGAAATCAGTTGTCGAGTAGTCAAAGAAGTTGCCATCTGATGCTATTTTACAAGATTAGTAAAATTAATCGCTACCACTCGTTCCTCGCGGCGCGGCCATATAATTAGATAGGCCACATGGCCGGTCTCTGGCAGATAAAACTTATTTTATATTATTTCGTGAATGCTGGAGAGTGTTAGGTGCAAATGTATTTTTATACGGTTAGATAAATACGTTGTACTGGCAACGCCTCGCGGTTGCACCTGCGTAGTTCGCATTCTCTTCATTTTTTGGTCCCCGACCAAAAAGAGAAGTGTTATATTAGACTACAGGCCCGTGTACAAAGTTTACGGGTCAAATGAACCACCAAGAGACCTATGTAGGATGATAGAAGGGTATGAAGTAATAAGATTCAGCACTATGCCGTCACTTGTAAGCTGTCCAACTGAGTACAGTTGAAGAGGGGGGGGGGGGGGTTCCAATCCTCGATCATTTCTCCTTAGGTATCGCATGATTTTTGTACGGCGTTGCGGAATAATAGATTAGAAGAGGTATGGAAACTATAAAAATTATAAATTTTGGATTTTTAATTATTAGTTTGTCGTAAAAAAATATGATGTGCCGACGATTCACAGAGTAAATTTGGTCATTTGATTATGTACGGCATTGGTTCCATACAGTTTCCATAACTCTTCTAATCCATTATTTCGCAACGCCGTACAAAAATCATGCGATACCTAAGGAGAAATGATCGAGGATTGGAACCCCCCCTTTTCAACTGTACTCAGTTGGACAGCTTACAAGTGACGGCATAGTGCTGAATCTTATTACTTTATACCCTTCTATCATCCTACATAGGTCTCCTGCTGGTTCATTTGACCCGTAAATTTTGTTCACGGGCCTGTAGTCTATATGTGTTCTTCCAGACTATAATCTAACAGCGTTCTAAATTCCTACCCGATCCGTTCATACGTCACGACGTGAATGAGCAACAAACGTGCAAACATTGACATCTACAACCACTAAAAATATCTCTTTGTCGCGTCAAAAGAAGTTTTCACTTCAAAAAATTGTAAACTTTAGTGACGATTTTCCCAGGCTGGCTCTCCAAATAGTCTCGAGAAATTTAACAAATAATATTATTATTATTATCCAAATGCCCGAACTAGGCAAAGAATCGATGTCGAGTCGATTACTCCCGGAATAGTCAACCGGTAGTGATCGGCTCAACAGACGAGCTATTATTAGAACTAGAATTAGGTTTAACATGTTCCCAACTCCCCCTATTTTCCTCATCTCCTAATCCAAGACAAATGTAAAAAAAATGGTTGTCTGTAAAGTCTGTTTACTGACGATAGTTGAACGTGACAACTTCAACTACGCCTTAGAGCGAGGTAACGCCGCATGACGTCATGCGGCGAGGTAACGGCGGTAACTGCGCATGACGTCATGTTTTTTCGTGCGTGCAGCCGGCTTCATCGAATTATAAGACGTTGTCACGTCAAAAAAAAGAATTGAAATGACAAAGATCACGGACCCCGGTGTCTGTGGAGTGGCTAATTTAAATTATTAAATAAAAAAAAAAAAGAATGACCGAGTTACACAAGGCTAGTTGTACAAGCTAGGATAGCAAGCTAGTGTTAGTAAGCTAGCAGCCTAGTGCTTCTAGCTTCGTGTGGACAAAACTAGCGTTGTCTACACCAGGGGTGGCCAACTTAATTTCACCCAAGGTCTACTGTTTACTGTCATAAACCTATGCAATCTACCAATCGCATATTTTTTTCTTGAAATCTTAAATAAAACAGCATGGTTAAACACAATATAGTACACAACCAATTATTTCTAACCGACTTCCAAAGAGAAAAGGGAGGAAGGTTATCAAATTAACAACAATTTTTTTGGAGAATGCCCGAACCGATTTTAATATTTCTTTTTTTTTTCAATGCCTTTTGCCTTGCCACGATCGACTGGACTAATGGTCGCAATCGACTGGTAGATCGCGATCGACCGGTTGGCCACCCCTGGTCTATACAAAGGTAGAAGTACTAGCTTGCTAACACTAGCTTGAAAAACTAGCCTCGTGCAGCGGGCATAATACGAGTAAAAGTAAAGTGTATATTGTATAGTAAACTGGTGTGTATAAATGATTGTAAGCAGTCCGAAGCTCTGATTCACGGCGTCTGGCAACACTCGAGTGCATTTCACTCGGGAACGGCGGTAGTGCGTAATCTCGGGCGGAGTAATCTCCGCAGCATGTGGAGATAGCGGCCACTTGACGGCCGCGGTGCCGCGGTGTCGGCGGGTGCAACGAACCACGACCTTAAAACTCTGCAATTCCCAGTGTCACCTGTAGGTGACATATGTTTAGTCACGATTTTATACTATTTAAAAATTTTTTTTTTTGATTTTATCTTATAATTAGTAATGGCATGGAATACAACTTTATATTTTTTCTATGTGGTAGCACACATCACTTATCATTTATCAATATCACTTGGTTATTTAGCGGCAATTGGTAAGAAACTTAGTTTGTGCTATCTACTGTGATAAAAAGTGCTATAAAAATATCTAGACCGTAAGTATTGGTATTTTTGTTATTATATGTTATAGTTATATATGGTACCTATACTTGACACATATTTACTTCTAAAAATAACTGATAGTTTAATAACTGTAGCGCCTGTAATGTTCAGTGTCACCCACAGGTGACACTGGGCATTATACTATGAATTCCAATTTATTTTTTATTTACTGACTGTTATATTGTTTATGAAATTACTGTTACTGAAGTGTTTTTTTTACATGTTGGATGTTAGATAAAGTTGCTGAGGTGTTACAGACCGGTGAAAACCTAGGTGATATCATTATGTTCCCTCCTGAATATGGTGAAATTACTGACGAAGACAGTGGAGAAGAAAACGACACGAATATTTTTTCTTTCGTTTTTCGTTCTCAAGTCGAATTACTTGGTCAACCATCAGATTCTAGAGAACAAGACCATATGCAGGAAGTACCTCAGGAAGTACCTGTCTCAATAAAGAAAAAGTATCACACAGTAAAGAGATGGTTCAATAATGTTTCTTCATTTACTACTTGGGGCAAAGGTGATTGTGACGAAGAAATTGTCACCCAAGACTGTCTGAAGGATCTAGTTCCTGTTCAATACTTTGAATTGCTTTATAGTGACATCATAGTATTAGACGTAGTAATTCCCTCGAAATATTGCCACCACTTATTTAAAAAAATCGGGAAACCTCCAAATCGCAATTCTGACGGTGGCGTTCCTCTGGAGCCTACAGTGTCTAAAGAGGCGAGGAGTGCAGGAACAGAGGATGATCACGCAGAAGTCGACTGTTCTCAGCGGCTATGTGGGAACTGTCACCAACATACTAGAAAAATGTGCGCTAAATGCAACATTCGTTTGCACTGCAAGTGTTGGTATACTTATGTTCCACAGTAAACAAAACCTAGATCTAGGTTTATTTATCGTGGAACATGTAAGTATATTATTAGTAACAGAACAGTACAGTACTCTGTTGTTTTTTGTTACTATACTTTGATAAATAAATTTGGTACTTGTAAACAAAACCGGTGTTTCATTCCTGTCAAAATGATGCTTCATACCTCATATATCGTATAGTACAATGCCCAGTGTCACCTACAGGTGACCCCCCTATAAAAAGGGAGGGGGGTGCTTTTAGTATTTTTTTTCTTTTTTTTCTATTCGTTAAACACATATTTAGTTGATGACTAAACTAAAAATTATAAAAAATTCATTATTTTGGACATGGGAATTGAAGAGTTAACACATTCTACCTGTACTAAGGTTTTTTTTAATCTTCATAAAATGAGGAAGTTCTCTATTCGATTGGAATGTTATTTTTCGAACGCGAAAGATGACGACCATTTCGTCATCTTTCGCGATACTGGACTGAAAACGCGAATGGTAGTAATTACCTTCTTTGAAGTGGTCGGAGTCTTTGCAGAGCCCGATTGGGGAAGTAGGTACTTCGTTTGTCTTTGTCTTATTCTACCAGCAAGCAGTGATGTGAAACATCACTGTGTTCCGGTTTGAAGGGCAATGTTTCATGTGAAATAGAGAAGGCAAGAAATAGGGCATATAGATAAATCATCTTATATTCACATATTGTTAGAAAATTTGTGAAAAAATGTGTGCCTTCAAATCGTGCGGTAGAAATGAAAACTCAAATAAGAAAAACTATTGACAGTGACAGATGCGGCTGAATGACTAGTATCCATGGCAAAGAATAAATAAAAACAAATAGTGACAGCAGACACACAGCAGCTGAGCAGCTGACTGTGTCTTTCTCGCTCTAGAACACTCGGCGGTCCCGGGATCACCCGAACGAATCTTTTAGTTCAGTTTCAGTTCACAGCCTACGAAAAAATCTATGTGTGTACCGCCAAAGGAAGTTTCCACTTCAAAAATACCGACGTGACGGTACCTTGTTGTGGTGGCTGTTCCTAGTGGTTCCCTGGCTATCATGCTGTTTGCGGTGGTAGCCTGGTTGTGATGGCTGTTTATGACGGTAGCCTGGTTGCGTTGGCTGTGTTTGATGGTGCCTGTTTGTGATGGTGGCCTGGCTATGGTGTATTCCTGCTCATTACCTGGGCGTCGTGTCCCCTCCGGCGCGGCGGCGCGTGGTGCAGGTCTGCCCGGAACCCGCCAGCAGGCTCGTCGCTCTCCAGGACCTTCAGCAGGTACGAGATGTACGAGGTGGCCAGGCGGAGCGTCTTGATCTGGTGGACATACGACATAGGTCAGTGATGGGGCTTTTGTGGAGAAAGCTTTTATAGATTAGCAGTTTTTGATAGAGGAAAACAGGGGTTCAGATGCAAAATAGTAGGATTTCTAAAGGATACATTTCGGAGAGAATGCAATACAATACAAAACACCTTATAATATCTCAAGATAATACAGAAAAACAGTAATTAAACTTAATTGGGTTTTAAAATCCGAGCATACCATTCTAATTAGTCCGTCAGGTAGGTTGTGGATAATGTATCTATTATTAGATCATCAAAGTTCCGGAGTAGGAAGAGAAGGTTGTAACGTCACATCTACGTAAAAATCGTATATAGAAGTGACGTCATTCGAAACTTCTTAGCGCTATATCTTCGTCATGTTTTGTTTGTCAAACATAAGTAAAAAAAAATGTCAGTCATAGGAACTGCCGATAGAAGTGAAAACTTATAACTCAGAATTTGATAGCTTACCTTGGAAACTACACGGGTGTAACCGGTGGGCGTGGCCTCGCTATCTTGGCATGGCCATCTAGAAATGCGTCAGCATTTCCCATTGGCTGATGCATTTCTAGATGGCCATGCCATGATGGCCTGTCCACGCCCTTTCAGCATTTCCCATTGGCTGACGCATTTCTAGATGGCCAATAGCCATGGTCCCGAGTTTACCCGAAGATTTCTTATCATACCCGAGCGTGACGATAGAATCAATTTCACAGCCCACGAAAAATCTGTCTAGGCGCGCTTAAAGAAGTTTTCACTTCAATAATACGTGTACAATATTTTTGAATAATCTAACTGACGGACTAATTAGTTTTTTTGTGTCTTGGTGATACCCCTAGTCTATTTTCAAATAAAAGCGGCCAAGTGCGAGTCGCCCATGAAGGGTTCCGTAGCAGCAAGTAACAGAATAAGTTCTTGTAGTTCGATGTAACATTGATTGATGTTTTAATAATAGTGTATTTATGACATACTAAAAAAAACTACTCATCAGATCGAGTTCAAACCAATTTTCGTTGGTAGTTTACATGATAATGTACATCATATATTTTTTTAGGTTTTATCATTCCCTTATTGTAGAAGTTAGAGGTGGGGGGGGGGGGGGGGGGCACACATTTTACCACTTTGGAAGTGTCTCTCGCGCAAATTATTCAGTGTAGACAAAAATTATATCAGAAACCTCAACATTATTTTTGACTGCCCTCGTGGCTTAGTTGGTAGTAGCTCTGCCTGCGAAGCCGAGGGCCGTGGGTTCGATTCCCACCCAGTACAAATGTTTGTGTGATGAATTCAAAATTCAAATGTTTGCACTGTGTCTGGGTGTTTATCTATATTTATATAAAAGCAAAAGGTCACTCATCAAGGAATCTCAGAAACTACAAATGGCAGGAATCTGAAATTTTGCATGGAGGTCCCTTTTAGCATGTAGGCGCTCGCTAAGATGGGGTTTTGCGAAATTCAACCCCTAAGAGGGTGAAACAAGGGATGAACGGTTACATGAAAATTCGTCATTTTCAAAGTTATCAAATTTTGTTTATAGACAGTTTACACGAAGCAATTAAATGTTTGTTCTATCAATTTTGTAATTTCGAGCTGTATGGGGGTGAAATTGGGGTTGAAATGGGGGATGAATGTCAATATGAAAGTACCGAACCGTTGAAGATAAAACCATGAAACTCTGTATATAGACACTTGACACGAAGCAAACAAATGTTTGTTCTAGCAATTTTATAATGTCGAACTGTACGGGGGTGAAATGGGAGTTGAAATGATAAGATAAGATAAGATAAGATATCTTATCCAATGAGGGATGAATGTGAATATGGAAGTTCCCAATCTTTGAAGATAAAACTATGAAAATCTGTAACTATTTAGGCACTTCACACGAAGAAAATAAATGTTTGTTCTAGCAATTTTGTAATTTCGAACTGTATGGTGATGAAATTGGAGTTGGGGATGAAAATGGGAGACGAATGTCTCTTACGCTTTCACACCTAAACAACTGAACCGAATTTGAATTTTTTTTCATCCATTTTTGAAAGAAATTGTATAAAATTGTTTTATTATAATAAAACAATTTTGCTGTTTTTATTTACCCTAAATGTGTCTGTAAATGTGTCCGTAAATGTATAAAAATAGGTACTGCCCGAGTTACCTTGGTATTTATTTCTCGCGGACGAAGTCGCGGGTAACAGCTAGTATGTATAATAAGTATGTATTTAAAAACTCTATAAGTATTACATCAGCTTTGCTTAGTTTGGGGTCAGATGGTGTTGTGTGTGAATTGTCCACCAATATTTATTTTTGAAGAACTATCGATAGACACCCCACACGTATATCTAGGTATGATGAAAAACATATTTTTGAGTTTCAGTTATAAGGGTTCCCTTTTTTACGTTTTACGGAACCCTAAAAAGGCGGAAGTACTTAATTGGACTGTATTGTTTTCAATATTATTATCTCATTACTATCGACTGGTAAACCGATTTTGATAATCCTTTTTTTGTTCAAAAGAATAGACTTTTCAAATATAAATTTACCTACGTACAATCGTATTATAAAAAATCGTAAGTACCTGACCGAATGCTGTGTTCGTTAGACGCTTATTGTATGAGTAAAATCTTGTGAGTACGCATCACCGATATTCGTAAAATCCATAGATCGTAGAACCCAAGATGGGCTCTCCCAAACTTCAGGGCGCACGCAATCATGTCAACGTTGGGAAGCGTGAGCTCACTCTTTCCGTTCTAGTCGGCTACAGGACGCGGTGGACGCCGGACGTTTTTACCTATCATTATTCGTTGTCAACAACCAAAATAAGTAGAACCACAGCAAATTTCGCCACTAGCGATTATAGGGGTCAAGTAGATTGGTTGTATGTAAACCACTTACGATACACACAGATACGCAGTTTATTACCAATTTCAAGGTGCTCAGGGCACATCAATTGATTTATATCGATGGTAATATCAGTATATATGTAGTTATACAAGTGACGTTTTGCGGAACATTACATAGCGTAAAATAATTAAATGTACATAGTTTAATATTAAAATTGTAAGTTACAAGTTTTCACTTCTATCCGCAGTCACTGAAGTTTTTTATACCACGAAAATAGGCACGTATAATAAAGCTATGTGCTAGACCAGACTATAATCTATCTACATAGGTACCTATTATTATTTTCCAATCGTGTTTCGGACTGATTCGTTCAACGTGCTTGAGCAACATACAACCAAACATTTAAACATCCAACTTTAGCGTTTATAATATCAGTAGTATTCGATCTCTGCTTTTCTTTCGGGATGAAAAATATTTAGCCTAGGTACATGTTAATCCAAAGTAAAATATTTGCTTTCTATTTTTTGTCTTGATCCCTTCAGTTTTTACGTGATTGAGCAACAAACAATCAAACATACAAACTGTCACATCGTACTGATACTATAAAAAATGCGAAACGCGATGTTTGCTGCTCAATCACGACGGAAAGGCTAATATATAATATTATTATATTATTACTATTTATTACTATATAATAATATTATTTAGATTTCTGTGGGCTAAACAGATCAGACGGCGGTCAATCACTTACTATTAGGTATCGATGAAAAAGGAAATATTTTTTTTATTTCTCAAAATATTTTCCCATTATTAGGTCTAAACTTGATTTTGAAGTAAAAAATGTTTGATTTTTAAGACAATAAAATAAATATTTTATTTTGTTATAAAACTACCATAACAAGCAAATTAATATAAAAAAAAACATTAATTTATTAGGCGTTATTCAGACTATTTTAGTGATTTTTAGAAAAGATAATAATGAATTTCCTAACCTTGGTCATCTTAGTGTCTGGCAGGACATGTGGAATGCACTGCCTGAGTGTAGAAAACGCAGTGTTGATGTTCTGTGTTCTCTTTCGCACCATCTGGCGGGCGTGCAAGTTACAGTGAGACAGATATATAAATTAATTTTAAATAGGCAGAGAAAAATTTAAAAAACTGGTATCCATTTTTTTAGTTATGTATTCATTTACTACTACCTAATAATATTAATAAAATAAAGTTGAAATCAGTACACATAAATCTTAGCCTATAGAATGTATTATCCAAGTGGTTGTTTCCTGATTGATACGATCTACTTAACTATCTACAAATCGAGAGCGAATCGGTTTTAGGTTAGCGCCCTTCATCGTAGACCGCATCATCACTTAACATCGAGGTGGCAGTCAGGCACAACCCTAACACCAGATTTAGGTATCGTTATATGAATCCTACTAATGTTAGATATAAATGCAAAAGTTTGGATGTTTGTTGTTCTATCACGTCCTAACGTATGAACGGATCGGGCTGAAATTTGGAACACAGATAGATTATAGTCTGGAAGAACACATAGGCTTCTTTTTATCCCGGAAAAACAACGGGAACAACTGGAACGGGAACTTCGCGGGTAACACCGCGGGGCGCTGCTAGTTTAGAATAAATTCAGAGATCATCTATTATTAACAATTCTTAGTAGGTATGGTTTTCTCCGGATCTTTTTTGATGTGTAACTACTTTTGGCGAACCACAGACCGATTTTTCGTGGGTTGTGAATTGCAAGCCAAGCATCACGCTCGGGAATGAAAGATATCTTCGGTTAAACTCGGGACCGTGGCTATGGCTATCAAGAAATACGTCAGCATTTTTAGACGCCCCTTTCTCCGGTTACACTCGCGTAGTTTCCAAAGTAAGCTATCAAATTCTGAGTATTTTTAAAAAAAATAAAGAATGACGAGACGAGCAGGACATCTGCCTGATGGTAAGCAACATGCCTGCCACATAACAGCACAGTGACACGCAGCTATTGGAACATGATGGTCCAAATCATTACGTACCACTGTACTGCGCTCGACACCCAGAGATCTAAGATGTTATATCTCTAAGCCCTGTAATTTCACTGGAAACCTTACCCTTCAAACCGGAACACAGTAATGTTTGCGCATTATTAGTTATTAGTTTTCGCTTCTATCGGCAGTTCCTATGACTGCCAGTTATTGTTTTGTTGTTTACGCTTCGTCCGCCGTCGCCGCCGCTGGGTATACGTCTGCGACACCACTCACAGTGGTGTCTACCGACTAAAGACAGGTTTCTCCAGCCGTCAATGACTTCAAAGGTAGGACGTGGCTTAGGCTAATAATTGTCCACGTAGCTGCACGACATCCGCACGATTTTGACAATTGTCGGATGCAAGACGAATGCTTGCATCTTGCGTACAAATAATGAAGTCTGTGTCCACGAAACGACAACGACACGACAGCCACACGTCTTGCGTTTGTTTGTAGGATGCATGCATTCGACAAAAGACGCGTGCGTGGACAGTAGGCCTTACTGAACCGTTTTTGGCATTTGAAAGGCCAGCAAAAACTCGTTCAATCCCCCTACCGCGCACTGACCGCTGTGAACTGAGTCGCATGTCGCATGGCCCTAAAAATGCAATTTTAGGCCCAACGCGGTTGCGGCATTTTGTCGCACCTTTGTCCAGCCAGGTCCTTTTATATAAGTCTATGCCAGCCGTGGTTGGCGGCGGTCGCGAGATCGCTCGCGCGTTCGACAGCAAGGTTTAGGCGTCGATACAAACCAATGGATGTGCCACAGAATAAATATTAGTACAAGTACAGAAGCTTCACTACCGAAAACAATTATATAAATAACGACTCTTGCTGGGACAGTTCAACAGACAGTAACAAAGTTCAATTCAGCTCGTATTAGCGCTCAATACCTGTCGCGATTTTCAACTTAACGTTTGCGCTCTTTCTAACGCGTAACTCTGTCGCTGTCTCGCGCGGAGGGTTGTCGACATATCTAATAACAATATGCGCGGGAAACGTGTTGCGCGAGCGCTCAGCCGTGCGTCCGACAACCGACTAGCACTTGTTCCCTGGGAGGAACGGTCTAGCTGTAGGCTAAAACCGCGACCTTGAGCGAGTGATGATGCACTGGATGTGCTCTAGGCACCTTGCAATTGATAATAAACTGCGTCTCTATGTGTATTGTAAGTGGTTTACAAACAACCAACCTACTTGACCCCTAGAATTGCTTTACGTTAAGTTCATTAAATACGACAACTTTTGTACTAGTTTAAAAAAAAAAATTGGCAGTCATAGGAACTGCCGATAGAAGTGAAAACTTATTACTCAGAATTTGATAGCTTACCTTGGAAACTACACGGGTGTAACCAGAGGGCGTGACCTCGCCATCATAGCATGGCCATCTAGAAATGCGTCAGCATTTCCCATTGGCTTACGTATTTCTAAATGGTCATGCCATGATGGGCAGGCCACGCCCTTTCAGCATTTCCCATTGGCTGACGCATTTCTGATGCGATGATGATGATTCTGACGCAGATGCCCAATCGCCAAGGTCCCGAGTTTACCCGAAGATTTCTTATCATACCAGAGCGTGACGCTAGAAATCGATTTACACCCCACAAAAAACAATTGTCTAGGCGCGCCTAAAGAAGTTTTCACTTCAAAAATCGTATATTTTTATTCATAAAAAAGTAACTATATTTCCCCGGTCTAAAAGTTTCGAAATGTTCTTAAAAATTCGTAACAAGAGTACACGCGCTCTTTAACGTTCGATAAATGATGTGCCGAAGTGAATAAACGCTAAACAGCGCCTAAACAGTGTTAGGAATGACAACAAAGACAATTTTGTTATGGGATATGTATTAAGTTTTAGCAAAAGTTGTAGGACAAAAGTTGTTTGTTTATATATACAGAACATGTCCTTGAATTGATACAGGCTGATTACCAGTAACCCTGTATAATAAAAATGGGTATTCGTAATGTATGTATGTTATTTTTTTTATTATCTTATATAATATAATAATAATAATAATATATATAAATCTCCTGTCACGATGTTTGTCCGCGATGGATTCCTAAACTACTTAACCGATTTCAAATTAAATTGACACACCGCGAGCAATCTGGTCCAACTTGAGAGATAGGATAGTTTTTATTTCGATTAATAGTCTTTAACCTCTCCACTAACAATGACAATATCCGAGCGCAGCCGGAATGGGCCGCTAGTAAGTATATAAAATATAGGTAGTCAATGAATCACTAAAATTTACACGTCATGAATCAGCAAAAAAACACTGCAATGTAGGTATTTGCTCTTTTGTTTATTGTTAAAGTCTGTGGCATAGAATAGATAATACAGATAGAACGGACACTCCCCACCCCCCGCCAGTTTCAAGCTTCCTACCCCGCAAGAACGCGAGAAGCACTCAGCGACACGACATAGATGACACGCACACATGCGTAAATGCGTTCGAACGACATATGCGAGTTGTGTGAGTGTAGGTATGTCAACTGCACCGTCTGTATAGATTTTAGGCCGAGTGTCCGGGGTGTGTCTGTGGTCAAATTGAACATAAAATAATGTTGAATTATGGTAAAATATCTACCATACCATTGTTCGATTTGGTATCAACTAGCATATTCTCTGAGGACTGAGAACGCGGTTCTGATGCTTTGTATCCAATCTCAGTCATTGCCAGAATGTTGGTCAATTCCAACCACAGCCATACGGTCATTACCAGAAAGTTAGTCAAATCAACCACAGCTATAGTCAGTATAATCTATCGTATGTCATCTTGCTGAGTTTGGAATCTGGCGGCACGTTAGGGATGCACTCCCTGAGGTCTACAGGCCGATTTAAACTGAACGAACATAGAGCGAGAGCTGGAACAAGAGCATTCTTTCTCGATCTTTTAGTGTAAACGAAAGATCGTTCTTAGCGTTTTTCATAGAATCTTTGCGAACGCAAACAAAACAACGAAAGAATGCTCTACGTGTGTTTACACCAAATGAATGATTGATACAGTGGGGAAAGAATGAGCATTCGCTCGTTTGATGTAAATCGGCCTTAAAGAAGGCGTTGCGTATGTCGTCGCACCGTCTAGTTGACGGTGAAGCTTTGTGTTGAATATCAAACATTACCAGAATGTTAGTAAAGTCCCAACTCAACAATATAATCTTTGCCAAAATGTTAGTCAAGTCCAAAGATAACCATAAAGTCTTTGCCAGAATGTTAGTCGCATCCACACAGCCACAGTTATACAGTTGATATAATCAACCTAACTGAGTTTGATGACTAATGGTACGTTGGGTATGCACTCCTTGAGGTTTGAGAACGTAGTTTCAATGTTTTGTATCCAATCTCAGCCGTAGTCATAGTTACATACCACAGTCATAAATATGAAATAAAACGTATGGTGTATCACTTTGCTGAGCTTGATATCGGGTGGCACATTGGGTATGCTTTCTCTGAAGTCAGAGAACGTAGTTTCAATGTTTGGTGTCTAATCTTAGTCATTGCCAGAATCTTTTCAGTCATAGTCATATTAATACTGAAACAATGTATCGTATATCACCTTGCTGAGCTTGGTATCGAGTGGGACATTGGGTAGGCTCAATCTGAGACCTGAGAACGCGGTTCTATTGCTTAGTATTCAATCTCAGTCATTGCTATAAGCCTATCAGTCATAGTCGTAATATTGAATTAATGTATCGTATATCACCTTGCTGAGCTTGGTATCTGGTGGCACGTTAGGTATGCATTTTCAGCGGTCTGAAAACACAGTTTTGTTTGTTTGCATTCAATTTTAGTCATTATCAGAATGTTAGTCAAGTCCAGCCATAGAAACACACAACAGTTAAAAATTGAAATATTCAAGAGTGTAATCACTTTGCTTTGGATTCAATCTCAGTCATTGCCATAATTTTAGTCAGATTCAACCACAGCCATAGTCAGTATAATGTATCGTGTATCACCTTGCTGAGTTTAGTATCGCGTGCCACGTTGGGGATACACTTCCGGAGGTCTGGGAAGGCGGTGTTGGTGCTCTGCGTCCGTCGTTGGTAGTGGAGATTTGTATTCAATCTCAGTCATTACCAGAATATTAGTCAAGTCCAACCACAACCCTAAAGTCTTTGCCAGAATGTTAGTCGCATCCACACAGCCACAGTTAAGGTACAAGTTCGCGCGGAGACCGCGACACGAGACCGCGACCGGAGACCGCGACCGGAGACCGCGACCGGAGACCGCGACAGGCACTTGACACTATGGAATTGTATGGGTGCCAGTTCGCGCCGAGACCGAAACCGCGACCTGTCTCGGTCTCCTGTCGCGGTCGCGGCGCGAACTGGCGCCCATACAATTCCATAGTGTCAAGTGCCTGTCGCGGTCTCCTGTCGCGGTCTCGTGTCGCGGTCTCAGCGCGAACTTGTACTTTTAAACAGTTGATATAATCAACCTTGCCGAGTTTGATGACTAATGGCACGTTGGGTATGCACTCCCTGAGGTTTGAAAACGTAGTTTCCATATTTTGTATCCGACCTCAGTCATTGGCAGAATCTTTTCAGTCATAGTCATAATATTGAAGTAATGTATCGTGTATCACCTTGCTGAGCTTGGTATCGAGTGGAACATTGCGTAGGCTTACTCTGATGTCTGAGAACGCGGTTCTATAGTCAATGCTCAATCTCAGTCATTGCTAGAATCCTGTCCGTCATAGTCATAATATTGAAGTAATATATCGTATATCACCTTGCTGAGTTTGGTATCCGGTGGCACGTTGGGGATGCACTCCCGCAGGTCTGAGAAGGCGGTGTTGATGCTCTGCGTGCGTCGCCGCTCCTTCTTGTTGGCGGTGGATCTTCTCTTCACGACGCGCACGAAGGCCGGCGCGCGCTCGAACCGAGGCAGCGTCTGTAGCTCGCACTCTGCGCCTGGGAAACACACTTTAATCACACTCTAATAAGTCATACAATCGTTCGACAAAGAACTCTAGACAAGCGGACAGGACGCAGAAAGCGCAGGTAGTATACTCTTTGCAGAGTCCCCCTGGGGAAGTACCACACCTTTGCCAGTTATTCTACCGTCAAGCAGGAATGTGCAAACATTACTGTGTTCCGGTTTGAAGGGAAAAGCTTTCAGATAAATTACAGGTCTAAGAGATGTGACATCTTAGATCTCTGGGTGACGAGCGCAGTGCAGTGCTCTTGGACTCTTCGTGTTCCAATAGCTGTGTGTCACTGTGCTGTTATGTGGCAGGCATGTTGCTTACCATCAGGCACATGTCCAGATCCTTCACCTATACTATAAAAAAAAACGCCCAGTGTGTAGGAGAGCGAAACTGTATTATGAGATACTGGCTTAATACGAATCAGTCGGTTACGAAAGTGGCTGAAGGGCTTAAAATTTACTTTAGACTTTAGGGGATGATTGGCCCCTTAGATCGGTCTGTCTTCTTGTAAAAGGTTTTGAAATAGTTTTCTGGCGGACATGTCTAAAAATAGAGGATTAGAATTTACGTGAAGTTAATAAATAATAATAATAAATATTGGTGGACAATTCACACACAACACCATCTGACCCCAAACTAAGCAAAGCTTGATGTGATGGTGGCCAGATAGCTGATATAATACTTATATAGTTTTAAATACATACTTATTATACGTAGAAACACCCAGACACAGTGCAAACATTTGAATTCATCACACAAATATTTGCACTGGGTGGGAATCGAACCTTCGACCTTCGGCTTCGCAGGCAGAACTACTACCAACTAAGCCACGAGGCCAGTCAAGTTAAGTCATTACTTTAGGAGTTTTAAAGCGTCTGCAAAGCAAAACGGCACACGGAATGTATCTGCGATTTTGCCTATAATATACGTGAAAATCTGTTAGGAAAATTTACGTGAAGTAAGTTAGTTTGACCTAGACGTCTACTCTCTTTCTACGAAAACGTAATTTCGAAAAAAAACTCGCGACTTTCCTACTCTCGTTCTACTTCGTTTCGTCCGATAGAACATTGTTTGACGTTTAAATGTTCTAAGCATACTCTATTAAGGCCGATTTAAACTGAACGAACATAGACTGGCCTTGTGGCTAAGTGGTTAGTAGCTCTGCCTGCGAAGCCGAGGGTCGTGGGTTCGATCCCCACCCAGTGCAAATATTTGTGTGATGAATTCAAATGTTTGCACTGTGTCTGGGTGTTTCTATGTATAATAAGTATGTATTTAAAACTATATAAGTATTATATCAGCTATCTGGCCGCCATCACAAAAGCTTTGCTTAGTTTGGGCACCCTCACCACTCGCTATACGGCGCGAGATTTTAACCTACTCTTTCGGGTCCACCCGGGTGTTCTAAAATCACAGGGGCGCCGGCCGCTTGCCCGAGTTGACGTGCGAACGAACGCCGAGTGCGCGCATAAATAATGTCGCGGCGTTATTGTATTGTGGATGGCTGCAATAGCAATACACTCAAATGTAGTAATTTATCTTATTTCAAATTGCCGAAACAGGAAGCAAGGTAAGTGTTTTTATTGTTAGTATTTATTTTTGAGCATCATTTTGGTAGGTTTCAATGGCACAGAACATGGAAACAGTAGTGTGTAATATGTATTTTGTATAGGTAATATCTATTTAGAATAGATACAATAGAGATTATGCGTAAAAAATATTGTCTGAAATACCTTTTATTATCTATATATTTTTTTTTTTTTATAGCATAGAGTGACGAGACGAGCAGGTCATGTGCCTGATGGTAAGCAACATGCCTGCCACATAACAGCACAGTAACACGCAGCTATTGAAACATGATAGTCCAAATCATCACCTAGCACTGCACTGCGCTCGTCACCCAGAGATCTAAGATATTATGTCTCTAAGCCCTGTAATTTCTCTGGAATCATTGCCCTTCAAACCGGAACACAGTAATGTTTGCACATTACTGCTTGGCGGTAGAATATTTGGCAAAGGTGTGGTACTTCCCCACTACTTATATAAAATCGAAAGGTCACTCATCAAGGAATCTCAGAAACTACAAATCCTAGGAATCTGAAATTTTGCATGGAGGTCTCTTTTAGCACGTAGGCGCTCACTAAGACGGGGTTTTGCGAAATTCAACCCCTAAGAGGGTGAAACAAGGGATGAACGGTTGTATGAAAATTCGTAATTTTCAAAGTTATCAAATTTCGTATCTAGACGCTTGACATGATGCAATTAAATGTTTGTTCCATCAATTTTGTAATTTCGAACTGTACGGGGGTGAAATTGGGGTCGAAATGGGGGATGAATGTCAATATGGAAGTTCTCAACCGTTGAAGATAAAACCATGAAACTCTGTATATCGACACTTGCCACGAAGCAAACGAATGTTTGTTCTAGCAATTTTGTAATTTTGAACTGTACGGGATGAAATTAGGGTTGAAATGGGGGATGAATTAATATGGGTCAATATGGAAGTTCCCAAACGTTGCGGATAAAACCATTAAACTTTGTATATAGACACTTGACGCGAAGCAAACGAATGTTTGTGCTAGCAATTTTGTAATTTCGAACAGTACGGGGATGAAATTATGGTTGAAATGGGGGATGAATGTCAATATGGAAGTTCCAAATCGTTAAAGATAAAACCATAAAACTCGGTTTAAAGGCACTTGACACGAAGCAAATAAATGTTTGTTCTAGCAATTTTGTAATTTCGAACTGTATGGGGACGAAATTGGTGTTGAAATGAGGGACGAATGTCTCTTACGCTTTCAAACTTAAACAACTGAACCGATTTTGATGAAGTTGTATAAAATCTGTTTGTATAAAATATGTTTTACTATAAGCTGTTTTTAGTAACCGTAAACGTGTCTGGGTATACGAATAGGTTCACTATCTAGATCATCTATATACATTTACCTTAGTATATATTTCGCGCGGACGAAGTCGCGGGTAACAGCTAGTGTCTCAATAAATTTAAATGAGTTTTTGAAGACATACTTTTTATTAGCGTTCCGTACCCAAAGGGTAAAGGGTTTTGCTCGATTAGTCCGTCGAAAATAAACTAGATGGCGCCACTAGTAAAAATAGATCGCGATGTAGACTTCATTGTGATTATCATAAGGGAAAGTCAATATTCTAATTAAATTTTTTGCCTGTCTGCGGAAATTGCGATGTAAAAGAAATTTCGTATAATGCCAAAGAAGTTTTCGCCGTTATTTGCTAACTAGCAGTGCCCCGCGGTTTTACCCTCGCAGTTCCCGTTCTCGTCGTTCCCGTAACTTTCCCGGGATAAAAAGTAGCCTGTGTGTTCTTCCAGACTGTAATCTAACTGTATTCCAAAGGAGACGGCCCATTTTCCATGGGCATTTGCCCCACAGAAAAAGTGCAAGAGACTTGACCAAAATTGGATCATTGTATAGGATTTTTAATATATATTGAGGAACCGTTTATGTTTATATCCTGCATAGCGGGGTTTAAAAGATATCAACTAAAACATTGAAAAAAAATAACGCCGCAAGTAGGTAATCAAGAACGTGATTATGTACTTACTACTAAAAGAAGGTAGTAAATTCATTACTTTGCGACGTACTGTGCTCAGAATAATCGACTCAACAAAAGAGAAAGACCGGAGATTCGGCCAAACCACAAAAAATTACAAAACCTTTGGAAAAATAAAGAAATTCCATGTATTGAGTGAGTTTCGAACGAATTTTTACTGTACGTAAACTTTAACTGAACTTAAATGAGAAAAACATGTCTGACTTTGACTATAATCTGTACACATAGGTACAAATGAAAGGAGTGTTCACCGTAGTACTTATTTATTGGGTACTGACTTGAAGAGTTGAAGACAAACCACGAACTAAACCTTAACAGGCTTATATAAATTCACATAAACTTCGATAGCGTGTTTTAACGCCGTACAACGCCATCTAGTTCGGTTTTATGGAACTACAGTACCTTCATACAAAATTACTTATACATAGTCATTAAGGTACTTTTTAATCACCAATTTGCAATCCCCGCTTGGCAGGTTAGTATTGAATGTACAGTTTGAATTATTTAATTATATGTTATTTTAATTAAATAACTTGTTAAGGTCTCCGGGGCTAATTAAGTACCTAAACTTGAAACGACTTGGGGCAGAAATGAGCCGTCTCCTTTCAGCCCGATCCGTTCATACGTTACAGCGTGATTGAGCAACAAACATCGAAACATCCAAATATCCAAACATCCATACTTTTACATTTATAATACCTATTAGTGGGATGGTACGGAACCCTTCGTGCGGGAGTCCCACTCGCACTTGGCCGGTTTTATTTGAATATTCATGTACATACTGAATGATACTAATTTGTAACAACTTACAACTAGCTACATTGTATAACTAAAATATACTTCAGCATCAATGAACTATAATACGTACCTACCTGAAAAAGCTATAGAATTTTTAACCGGATTCAAAGAAGGAGGAGGTTCTGGTTTTAATTTTTTTAGTATGTAATAAGTATGTTTCGTGATAGCTCAGCTAATTGTGAATTAATTTTTAACCTCCGACCAAAAAAGGGATGTTATAAGTTTGACGTCGATGTCTGTCTGTGTGTATGTCTGTCTGTAGCACCGTAGAGCTCAAACGGACCGATTTCGATGTGTTTTTTATAAAAGTTTATTTTCGTGCGGTGGTTCTTAGATGTTTGGATAATATCCATTCAAAATGGTCCCCTCCACAAATTTTATTTTTCAAAATTAAAGTTATTAAAGTTAAAGTTTTTTTATCATCTATCTATATTATATAAAAATTAATGCCACTTTTTGTTGTTAATAAACTCGTCCTAAACGGCTGAACCGATTTGAATGAATTTTTCTGTATACGTTTGGGTAGGGCCCTCGATGGTTTAGATTTACAAAACAGCCCGGCGATGGCGCTGCAGTTGGTGTCTAGGTTATTATTCGAGCGAAGCCGGAATGGGCCACTAGTCTTATCATATTTCGTACAACCCTAGCACGTTTGGTCAGTGACGTAAGCAGACGACAAGTCACAGGGGGCGCACGGTATTCTCAACTCTGCGTGCTTGTACAAAGGTGTATTTTTGCTTGCAAGTAACAGTAGGTAAGTAGTTTACGAAAGTTTAGGTTATTATCGTGTAGGTATTTGCGCTTTTGTATGGCAGTGATGCATCTGTTACGAAGTAACTAAGTAACTATTTTCTGATCTGTGGTTTGGGGTCAGATGGTGTTGTGTGTGAATTGTCCACCAATATTTATTTATATTTATTATAGAGCTAGAGCTGGAACAAGAGCATTCTTTCTCGATCTTTTAGTGTAAACGAAAGATCGTTCTTAGCGTTTTCCATATTATATATTCCATAGAATCTATGCGAACGCAAACAAAACAACGTAAGAATGCTCTACGTTTGTTTACACCAAATGAATTTGATACAGTGGGGAAAGAATGACCATTCGCTCGTCTGATGTAAATCGGCCTTTAGAGTAGGCTTAGAACATTTAAAGATTTAAACGGACAAAACGACGGATCGAAGTAGAATCGGAGTTGGAAAATCGCGAGTTTATTGCGAAATTACGTTTTCGTAGAAACAGAGTAGACGTTCTGATATCGCAAAATTGGCCGTCCTAAGCAAGGGATGTACTCAGTACATACCTACTAACACTACTTAATAGTCCGCATTTCATTCGTCAGAAAATATGTGACGTCTGGTGGTCCTGGGATAACTACTAGTGTCAAATGTCAATACATAATAACCAATTCAACGCTTCATAATTATAAACTAACAGCGTCCTATGGTTTTACTCGCGTAGTTACCTTTCTCATGTTTTTTTTTTCGGGATAGAAATAAGTGTAGGTATATGTAGTTGTAGTGGTAGGACTCTTAGCAGAGTCCGCCTGGGGAAATACCTTTGCCAGTTATTCTACATTTAATATTAGGTACTATACTATTCCAATAGCTGCGTGTCACTGTGCTGTTATGTGGCAGACAAACAGGGGCGCCGCTAGCTGTTTCGTCGCCCGCGTGCAATACCGATTATGCCGCCCCAAGACTACTTACTCTAAGTTTTGTCAATAACAAAACAAAATGTGAAAAATTTCGATTAACTCCTGACTACCTTTTTTTTTAACTTTTATATGTTTACACTTAACCGCCATCTCACCTGATGTTAACCGACGATGCGGTCTACGATGGAGCGTGTTTACCTAGAAAAAAACCGATTCACTCTCGATTTGAAGACACAAAGATTGTAATGTAATTGAAAAAAAAAAACATCGGGGAAACCCCACTCAGGCAACGTATTCCATAGCCTAGACGTTCTTATCACAAAAGTAGAGTCAAATCTCTTCGTTCGTGTCACTTTTTCGAGCTACGAGCATTCCGATAGAAAAAAGGACAAGGTGGTACTAGATCATGTAAATCACCTTGGATTTGAAATTTGTACAGTATTCTACTAGTCAAGCCTTTTCATTTGATACCCATAGACTGGCCTTGTGGCTAAGTGGTTAGTAGCTCTGACTGCGAAGCCGAGGGTCGTGGGTTCGATCCCCACCCAGTGCAAATATTTGTGTGATGAATTCAAATGTTTGCACTGTGTCTGGGTGTTTCTATGTATCATAAGTATGTATTTAAAACTATATAAGTATTATATCAGCTATCTGGCCGCCATCACACAAGCTTTGCTTAGTTTGGGGTCAGACGGTGTTGTGTGTGAATTGTCCACCAATATTTTATATAGAGGGAATGAGGGGAGTAGTGAAAAAAATGAAATCTGCTATTTTGTAGCGGCTATCTTGAATCGATATTAACCAAACATAGCTAAAAACCACTGCAAGGAAACTTTAAATGAAAAAAAAAACATCAAAATCGGTTCAACGCGGTCTTGGGTTACACGATGCACGGTTAGGGGTGGGCATCGCGGCTGTGAGGTGGAGGCCACGGCGGGAGAGGATGGTCAGAATTACACTGCGCTGTTCGCCCTGCCTGCCACGGCCTTGACAGTGTCACAACCGTAAGATGGCGAATGCGATGGGGCTGCAGGGAAAGAGGACTGTCATTATTGCGGTGCACCGCTGTTCCTATGCACTGCAACCGAAAAGTGGTAAGCTCCTGGACCACAGACCTGACCCGTCGGAGGCCCAGGGGTGTCCAGATGAGGGGGCGTCTGACACTCACTTACTGGTAGGTCTCCGGCGTATCCTGGGTTCAAGTTCATCGGTGACGAGACAGTGACGCGCCGCTGGTTTCCGGCGCATCACTGGAGCTAAATGCGCGGATTCAGTCCCCCAGTGAGGCCAGGCTAGGCCAGACGTGACGCCGTGACTTGGACCCCGTAAATTACGTTAGGTTAATTTAGAAACTCTCCTGAAGAGTTCTCGCATTGACGAAGTGGAGGGCTCAGTAGTCGTGGCTTGGTCTTCCACAGTGAAGCTAAGAGAAATAACCCGGAGGGGGCCGCTCGTGTAGGCCTTGCCTCTAAGCTGGCGCCGATGCGGCCATGTAAGTTGTACGGTGTATGCGCACCAGCGCAATCAGTTGCGCTGGTGCGCATTGTAGCCCACCTCAGGGTGGGCTCTAATGTTGGAGGGTGGGCATCGTGGTTGTGGGTTCTGCAGCAGGAGAGCACAGTTAGTATTAGGGTAAGCCGCTCACCCAGCGCGCCATAGCCTTGACGGGGGGCGACAACGTTAGGTGGCAAAGGCGGTGGGGCTGCAGGGAATCAAAAGACGCGGGGGCGCCTGGCACCCATTTACTAGTTGGTTCCCGAGGTGGTCACGTCGTATCCTGGGTTTATGTGCGTCAGTGACGGGGTTGTACCCCATAGGAGAGCCCAGAGACGGGCATGCCGCTGTTTCGCGGAAAAATGCGATAGCAGCCCCGCGTTCCCGTCGTCAGCGGCAAAAATGGAACCCCGTTGAGGTTCTAGTCAGTAGAGACACCATGGCCACCCATGATATCGAGTCCGACATATTCCGACCGTCTCTACCAGGTGGTGTAACCACACCCCACAAAATCCACCACAAAAAAGGGGTAAGATAGAAAAAATACATTTCGAATTTGTTGTTCGCCGTCGCCATTTTGACAGATTAGGGAGTTTCGGCATTAGGAGGCAGACAGTGAATCTAAATGAAATTAACAGGATAGGCAAGTAATTAGGGTAAAGCTAAGGTAGGACGACCGCCCAGAGCGCCGTATACAAAGTTCACTTGCGGCGCGGCGCCCCTTCCTCCTGCGCGTTTATAAAGAAAGGGGGCGCCGTTAAAAATCTCTAAGTAGTACTAAAACTGGCCTTGTCAGCGATCCAAGTTATTTGCCTAGCCGTTTGACGAAATTGATGATTTAATAAACGGGCTAGGCTGTTAAAAATGCTTTTATATCCTACTAATACGCCCACAACACCTGTGTACGCGAATGAAGTAGCGGGTTAACGAAGTAGTAGGTAGTTGAAACTATAGCTAAATAAGTTATTAGCCTTTGCTTGAACATGGTAGATCGTAGCATTGTAAATCATAATTTGAGAACTTTTAATTTTGAATTGCGTGATTAATCCCTCGATTTGCCGCCCCCCTGAGCGTGCCGCCCGCGTGCTGTGCACGCCTTGCACGCGTGCTTACGGCGGGCCTGCAGACAAACATGTTGCTTACCAACAGGCACATGTCCTGCTCTTCTCGTAACTCTTTATTAAAAAAAAATGTTATTCCAGACTACAATCTGTGTTACAAATTTCAAGCTCATCTTTTACGACGTGATTGAGCAACAAACATCCAAACACCCTGAGCGACAACGCCAGCGTTCTAAGAACCCGCTGTAGTGATCTAGACTCTAGATGGCGTGTTTGTTTCGTAAAGATGAGAGAGGAGTGCGCTCCACGACTGGTTGTTTCTCACCTCCATTGCTTTGCGCGAAGGCGTGCACGGTGTGATGGTAAGAGTCGTACGGCTCGTTCCCGGATATCTGCATTTCTTCGTAACCTGAATTAGAAAATATACAAGTTACTAGCTGCCCGTCCCAATTTCGTTCGAGATAAACTAATCAGGACGTCTACTCTCTTTCTACGAAAAACTCTTTTGTAGTGGTAGGACTCTTAGCAGAGTCCGGCTGGGGAAGTGCCACACCTGTGCCAGTTATTCTACCGCCAAGCAGTAATGTGCAAACATTACTGTGTTCCGGTTTGAAGGGCAATGTTTTTAGAGAAATTACAGGGCTTAGAGATATAACAACTTAGATCTCTGGGTGACGA
The DNA here is from genome assembly GCA_963693475.1 of Ectropis crepuscularia. NCBI lineage: Eukaryota > Metazoa > Arthropoda > Insecta > Lepidoptera > Geometridae > Ectropis > Ectropis crepuscularia. Next base: position 17,224,154 of record OY856364.1, read on the forward strand.
GCGCAGTGCGGTGTTAGGTAATGATTTGGCTCTTCATGTTCCAATAGCTGCGTGTCACTGTGCTTTTATGTGGCAAGCATGTTATGTTGCTTACCATCAGGCACATGTCCTGCTCGTCTCGTCACTCTTTTTTAAAAAAAAAAAACGTAATTTCATAATAAACTCGCGACTTACCTACTCCGGTTCTACTTAGCTCAGTGGCTCAGTCGAGGCAGATATTGAAATAGAAAAAATTCCGGGGAGCGATTTTTTTTTAAAACGTCGGGTTGTTAGAAGTATAAATCTCGATTTTCTAACTAATCCCGGTAGAGGGTTCGCCACCATCTTATTTTAAAGTTTTTGTGAAATAACTCGTTAATTTTCAACTTTAGAGCAAAAATGATCGTAACCAAAGTTGTTGGAAATTCAATTTCTCACAAGTTTGGTTGAAATATTTTTTACGCTAGGATCAATATTTGCAGAGTTATACTATCAAGTTTATCAAAAAAATCGTAATGAGTGTAATTTTATTTTCTTCAACTTTTGTTCTCGCACTTTTTTTACTTATTTTATTTTTAGTATTTGTTGTTATAGCGACAATAGAAATACATCATCTGTGTAAATTTCAACTGTCTAGCTATCACCGTTCTTGAGATACAGCCTAGTGACAGACAGATGGACGGACGGACAGACGGACAGTACAGTACAGTACAGACAGTAACAGGGTTCCGTTTTTACCCTTTGGATACAGAACCCTAAGAAGTGCGACAATCAAAGTTGAAGAAAATAAAATTCCACCCATTACGATTTTTTTGATAAACTTGATAGCATAACACTGCAAATATTTATTCTAGCGTAAAAATGACAAGAATCAAACTTGTGAGAAATTAAATTAATTTCCAACAACTTTGGATACGGTACTTTTTGCTCTAAAGTTGAAAATTAACGAGGTATTTCACAAAACTTTAAAACAAGATGGCGGCGAACCCTCTACCGGGATTAGTTCGAAAATCGAGATATATACTTCCAACCACCCTCTTCGACGTTTAAAAAAAAGAAATCGCTCCCCGGATTTTTTTCTATTTCAGGCTAATTTTATGTTAACTTCGTTCCAGGCGATCGAACATTGTTTGACGTTTAAATGTTCTAAGCCTACTCTAATTAGAACAAAATCCGTTTAAATAAATGGACGAAACGACGGATCGAAGTAGAACCGGAGCAGGAAAGTCGCGAGTTTATTTCGAAATTACGTTTTTCGTAGAAAGAGAGTAGACGTCCTGTAGGTACTGTAGGTATACCCGAACGAATACGAATGCTACTGACAAAGTGGCAAGACGCGAGTGATGAAGTATATGGAACTTGAACTTCATATCTTTTTTTTTTGACGTGATAACGTCTTATAATTCGGTGAAGCCGGCTGCACGCCCGCAAAACATGACGTCATGTAACGTTACCGTTACCGTTAGTTCGTCGTCCGTGCCATGCGGACGAAGCTGAGCGCTGAGGGCGCCACCCGCCGAGTCGAGCGGTATCACTACTCGCGCTATCAGCGTACTGATTTCTTAAGACGTTGTCACGTTTAACTATCGTCAGTAAACCGACTTTACAGACAACCATTTTTTTTTCAATTCAATTCTTTATTTGCGTATATGGGTATTTACAGATGTACATTATATATAAAACAGAGCTCCATATTCTGCATTTCAGCATGCAATAACACGAAAACAAAACTTTAAAAAAATGTTACATGATTATAAAACAGGCACAAATTTATATTAACGTGATTTCAAACTATCAATGTCAAATTTCATAAAATATGTTGTAATTATGTCAAAATTATAGTTAAAATATGATAAAAAATGTCCACAATACAATATCCATCCAACCAATTTTCACATTAGGTCAAGTCAAGCAAACAGATTTGTCATTAATATATTCCTCGACACTGTAGCATGCCTTCACCATGAGGTAGCAATTAAGTTTGTATTTGAAAACATATTCTACATCTATTTCATTGGTTTTTAAATTTTTCATTATCTAAGTTCATTCATCATCTTGAACACGTATTTAGAAGAACAGTTTGGGCTGCAAACCCGTTCGTGATACATTTAAAGAAACATGCCTACGATCTACGATTCGAAACAAATATTGGTGGGACGCAAGGTGCTCCTTAATAGGGGTCATTACTAACAGCGCCATGACAGAGTACTTGAAATCATGCGTGAAGCCATAAGCCCTAAAAGAATTGACGAGAAACAAAAGACAAGTGAACTTTGTAAAAGAGGGCTCTACTTCAAACTCCAAGAACAAGCCTTACTCAATTTTGGTTACAGCACCTGATTGGACTATTTTATGAAAGGCACTATAAAATCCCAGAGGATGTGGGTGTTTCGTCATCCAGACCGGATATTTTCCTTTTTTCTAGAGCTACGAAACGCATAGTCCTGGTAGAACTTACCGTACCGTGGGAAACTAATATACCTAAAGACCACGCGATGAAACAATAAGTATTACGACCTTCTAAACGAATTAACAAAAAACGACTATGTAGTTAATTCATACGCTGTAGTAGTAGGAGCGAGAGGTACCTATACCAGCAAAATCTCTCTATAACCTGCTGAAAAACCTTGGCTTGTCCAGAAGTGCAGTAAGTTCTATACTAGAACGAGTATCTAAAGCTGCATTAGTAGGAGCACATCGGATTTGGCTGGGCAGGGAGAGAAACACGTGAAGGTGAGTGTTGATGTACGTCGGAAAGGGGCCCCTTAAACCTACGCTCTTTGCCACACGATGGACCCGGCACCCGCACGGTGAATCCATGGAATGCTAAGAAGTTCGTCTCTCTATGTTTCGGAATACATGCCCTAGTGGTGACAGCAAATACATAAAGCCCAGGGTGTATGATATGTGGTGGTGGTTGTGGTGGTGTGACTGACCGTATCCCCGGCCGATGTAGTGCGAGGAGTCGTGGTAGAGGTCCGACGGCTCGAACTCCTGAGGCTCCCCGCTCGGCCAGAACCCCGCCTCGGCCAGCGCACCGCCGGGGGACACTGCAACAATACAGCACATCACTCTTGGAACAAAAAAATTGGCAGTCATAGGAACTGCCGGTAGCAGTGAAAACTTATAACACAGAATTTGATAGCGCACTTTGGAAACTACGCGGGTGAAACCGAAGGGCGTGGCCATGAGCATGGGTATCTGGAGATAAACGCTGGGCTGTTGGAGGTAGGTAATCGAAACTCTTTACTGTTTCTGTTGCCCTGGTACCTACGTGGCCGTTTTTACCGAGTTTACCCGAAGATTTCATATCCGATCCGATCCATTATCATATCCAAGCGTGACGATTGATGAATCCGTTTCACAGCCCCACGAAAATTCTGTCTATAGCGCGACTAAAGAAGTTTTCACTTCAAAAACCCTAGAAGTGGCACTACTACAACTGATGTGGATACATGAGTAGTAGTCAGGAGCGGATCTGGGGAGAGGGTCGCGGGGGTCATGGGCTGGGTCGCCCCTGGGCTGGGTCCAGGATCCAGTACCTCGGTGGAGCACTGATTAAAAACCATTCAAGTACTTATCGCACAGTTTTGTGACATGACACGACTATGTGACCCCCCTGGAGCCATGTGACCACCCTTGGAGCCAAAGCTGGATCCGCCCTTGGTAGTAATAGAGTGCGAGGTAGTACCTTGGTGCGAGGGCGGGCAGTAGAAGGGAGGCTCGTATCTGTCGAACCCCTCGTCCGACGGAGACATGCTGCCGTAGCTCGACATCTGCAAACAAACCACACTTCAGTTCCTTGGAGTGATGGATTCTTTAGCCGCGGTCAGCATTTGTAAGTCGAAGAAAATCTTGTGGGTTAGCTTCACCTATGTACATTCTAATGTCAGATAGGTAACAAGATAATGAAATTACAGAGCATTGAGATAAACATCTGATATCTCTGGGTGAAGAGCGCAGTATGGTGCTAGGTAATTATTTGGACTCTTCGTGTTCTAATAGCTGTGTGTCACTGTGCTGTTATGTGGCAGGCATGTTGCTTACCATCAGGCACTTGTCCTGCTCGTCTCGTCACTCTGTATTTAAAAAATGTCGACCGGCGAAAGAAAGTAATTCAATGGATTAGTAGGGTATTTCCCGTATTTAAATAGAAATATTGGAGTTTCCCCATTGAACTCTTAAAAACGGTATTTATAACAATAATTTTCCCTAGTTAAAAATGAAAATTAGTTAAAAGACACAGTCACAAAGGTGAATCTAAACCGTTTAGTACAGATTAGATAATATAGGTACGCACGCAACATAAAATAACTGTGTAACCAATAACCATTTTCCAAATTTTAAAATACCTAGCCTATATACCTACCTATAAATGAACAAATTGAAAGGAAATTAATGGCCAAAACTAAAATGAATAAAAAAACATAAAAAACGAAAAAACACTTGTTACATTTTATAAAACATTTGTTTTATAAAATAAAAAAAATGTTTTTTTTCCAACCCTGCTTCAAATATTCTAAAAGCCAAACTATGTTTTAAATCATTTTGATTATGACAAATACTTTTACGTCAATTGACCATTTTAAGTCTGTTCGCATTTATAGAGCCCCTGCGAGGCCCCTTTAAGTGCGATGCCGTAAGCAAGACCTAGCTAGACCTATTCCCAGACCCCACTCCTAGCTACGCCACTACGCTACTAATAATAAGACACTACATAGATGTACCTAAGTTACGGCTAGTCTAGTCGGGAGAACGGCGCCTGCCGATCCGGAGACCCCGGGTTCAAACCCCGCACGCACCTTTGTCTTTCCGAAGTCATGTGCGTAATGCCGCTAACTTAAAACGGCGAAGGAAAACATCGTGAGGAAACCGACATGTACCTAGAATCTTTCGAAGTCATGTGTCATCCGCCAAACCGCACTGGGCCAGCATGGTGGATAATGGCCTTAACTCTCTCCTTGCGAGAGAAGGTCCCGAGTCCCAGCAGTGGGAACGTTTTGTGGGCTGTTGATGATGATGAGGACATAGATGTATCTACTTCGGCAATCGTCCTTGCGACGACGTTCAAGGCTCGGAATTTAAGTAACAATCCTGTAAGTCCACACAACAACTGAAGTTATGCCACATTGAGCTGAGATATACTAAACAAACATAAAAGTCTCTTCAGACTACGCCATTATAACTATGTACAATTAGCGGGGAACCTGGATCCCACAACACAGGTAGCCCTAGTGTGGGATCCAGTGCACGCTGGCAAAACATTGCCCACTGGTCCTTGCCGTGTCTTGGTACCTATTTAAGCAGTACTTGGATGGGATCCTGGACCCGGCAATAGCTAGTACCAACTTGGGTCGGGTATCCGGGAATTGGCCCTTGGTTGGTGCTAATCTCCGGATCCTGCTATAATAATAATAATGCTACGAAATTTGTCAGTCAACATTTGTGAACCCAATATTTGTCTAAATAAACGTTTTTTAATTTTCATAAACTATGTAAAATAGAAAATATTTTTGACGTGACAACGTCTAATAAATCGATGAACGCCGCATACACGAAAATGTGTCCCGTTATGTCCCGTAACGCTCATTGTTCCGTTACGCTCGTTATGACGTTGTCACGTTAAACTATGGTCCGTAAACCAACCGACTTTACAGACAACCAATTTTTTTATCGTATAGAGTGATGGGACGAGCAGGGCATGTGCCTGATAGTAAGCAACACGCCGGTCCATAAAAGCACAGTGTCACGCAGTTATTGAAACATGAAGAGTCCGAATCATTACCTAGCACTGCACTGCGACGGTTTTTTATTCACCATGCCTTATTTTTCATACTTTTCTATTTTTTGCTTTTTGCATAGGCATTTGTGAAGATTAAATAAATAAAATAAATAAATAAATATTGGTGGACAATTCACACACAACACCATCTGACCCCAAACTAAGCAAAGCTTGTGTGATGGCGGCCAAATAGCTGATATAATACTTATATAGTTTTAAATACATACTTATTATACATAAGTAAAGTAAATAAAAAAATTGGCAGTCATAGGAACTGCCGATTGAAGTGAAAACTTATACCTAACTCAAAAATCTAGATTTCTCTTCACTTGAGTACGTGTTTCGTTCGATTCCAGAGTTCGAGCTAATACTTAGCCGACCCATCGCAAAGGTTTTTTTTAAATAAAGAGTGACGAGACGAGCAGGACATGTGCCTGATGGTAAGCAACATGCCTGCCACATAACAGCACAGTGACACGCAGCTATTGGAACACGAAGAGTCCAAATCATTACCTAGCACTGCACTGCGCTCGTCACCCAGAGATCTAAGTTGTTATATCTCTAAGCCCTGTAATTTCTCTGGAAACATTGCCCTTCAAACCGGAACACAGTAATGTTTGCACATTACTGCTTGGCGGTAGAATAAATGGCAAAGGTGTGGTACTTCCCCAGGCGGACTCTGCTAAGAGTGCTACCACTACAGGTGCGAACAGTACTACAAACATGTGTGTATCTGTGCTTGGTATAATAAAATAAAATTAAAACAATCAGAAAAGTCTGAATATAATAGTGTCGCAGTATGAACGGGTGTATCTGATAAACGTGTGTGACACGTGGTGTTAACACATTGTGTCGGAGCGGAATCTGACAACGAGTCCGGATTATTATTTGTTGGATTTAAATCTGTTGTAATGAGATAATGTGGCAGGTACTATTAGTATGTATCAAGTAATTGGTAATAGGGTACCGGACTGGGTCAAAAATACACCATCCTAATTAGTCCGTCAGCTCATGGAAAAATATTGGACACGTATTTTTTGTTTTTTCATAATATTAAAAATCGTCAAAGATATAGACCATCAAACTGCGAGAGTGGGGGGTCGCGACGTCACTCGTGAGTAAAAATCGAACTCACAAGTGACGTCACACGAAACTTCGAAGCGCTGTATCTTCGTAATTTTTTGTTTGTGAAACAAAAGAAAAAATATGTGTACAATATTTTTTGGCAATCTAACTAGGTAACGGGCTGCTTAGTTTTTTTGAGGATTGTACCCTATTGACTGGTAGAAAAATCATTCCACAGAGTAGACGGACCTACAGACTGTTACCCAGGGCCATAGAGGATTAATATTAACTATCTGACCGATCGAATAGATCGAAGAACGATCTGATATGGTCGGCGCTATATTGTAATTCGTGCTATTAATTTTTTGTGTGGGGTTTTTTATAATTATTATTTGTTTGTGACTGGTATCAGCAGGTCTACTACGAAAACAAACTCCGAATGATCGCATCCGACCGACAGCGGAATCGGATTATAGCCTACCACGAAAAACATTCGGATCGATACATTTCGGGTCGGAAGTTATAGATTTAGGTCGGATGAGGGTCGGATCGAACGAAACGGCCGATCTGATCAACCGACCGATTGTCCTTCTCGTGGTCGGAAACTTCATAAGTTCGGCCGATATATCGTTTATCGGACTTCGTAGTAGACCTGCAGAATCTGTACCCCCTTAGACTTTGTAACTAATTTGTTACCGTTTTGATTTTTTAGTGTTATTATTAGTTTCGGACTATTATAATGTAGGTAAATGGCTTGACGTGTAACTCCTGGTTATTAATAAATGATTATATTCCAAGAAAATTACTAATGTCATTAAATGAAATTATCTTTTTAAACAGTTGCGAATTATATAATACTAGCAGCGCCCCGCGGTGTTACCCGCGAAGTTGCCGTTCCCGTTGTTTTTCCGGGATAAAAAGTAGCCTATGTGTTCTTCCAGACTATATTCTATCTGTGTTCCAAATTTCAGCGCAATCCGTTCATACGTTAGGACGTGTTTAGCAACAAACATCCAAACATCCATACATTCACATTTATAATATTAGTAGGATTTATTGGAATATAGCTAATCAATTAGATTAATTTTTATTAATCATATTTTGTATTTTTTTTAAATGACATGTAACTGTGGATTTATGAACAAATATGTATATTGTACCTAAGTTTGAATCCACTTTTCTCGGATATTGCTTTAGAGTGGAATAAGTTGCCGGCCTCCTTCTTCTATGAGATAAACAATCTAGAACTTTTAGTCAGAGTGAATAGGTACTTTCTAGGGCGTGCCTCATCATCGACCGCGCCGTCGCTTACCGTCAGCCGTCAGGCGAGTTAGTGGTCAAACGCGGATCAATACACAATAAAAAATGTTGTTTGACTAATCAAATCAAATCAATTCAAAATATTTATTTGTCAGAACACGGGTGTGTAATCACATGCATAAATCAGGTTTAGGCCAATTGTCCACGTAGCTGCACGACATCCGCACGATTTCGACAATTGTCGGATGCATGCATCTTGCTTGCATCTTGCGCACAAATAATGAAGTCTGTGTCCACGAAACGACAACGACACGACAGCCGCACGTCTTGCGTTTGTTCGTAGGATGCATGCATTCGACAAAAGACGCGTGCGTGGACAGTAGGCCTTAGTGTTTCATGTTCTTGCCTGTTTCGGCAATGATTGACTATTGGTAGGTTGGGTAAGAAACCCTTAAAACAAAAAATTGAATCAAAATTCTTGAGAACCTAACAACAGAAACCTCACTACTTATACTAATATTGGTGTACTGAAGAACTTAATTTTTTGAAAGCGCTATCTCTCATATCAGGACGTCTAGAGTAGACGTCCTTTCTACGAAAAAGGAATTTCGAAAAACAAAACTCGCTACTTTCCTACTCCAGTTCTACTTCATTTCGTCTGAAGGCCGATTTACATCAGACGAGCGAATGCTCATTCTATCCCCACTGTATCAAATTCATTTGGTGTTAACAAACGTAGAACATTCTTTCGTTGTTTTGTTTGCGTTCGCAAAGATTCTATGGAATATCTAATATGGAAAACGCTAAGAACGATCTTTCGTTTACACTAAAAGATCGAGAAAGAAATCAGAGTATAAAGGCCGATTTAAACTGAACGAACATAGAGCGAGAGCTGGAACAAGAACATTCTTTCTCGATCTTTTAGTGTAAACGAAAGATCGTTCTTAGCGTTTTCCATATTATAATATATTCCATAGAATCTTTGCGAACGCAAACAAAACAACGAAAGAATGCTCTACGTTTGTTTACACCAAATGAATTTGATACAGTGGGGATAGAATGAGCATTCGCTCGTCTGATGTAAATCTGCCTTAATTAGAATAGGCTTAGAATATTTAAACGGACAAAACGACGGATCTAAGCAGAGTTGGAAATTTGCGAGTTTATTTCGAAATTACGTTTTCAAAAATCTCTGTTAGATTTGTACCTACGTGATCCCTCAGTGCTATAGGCTATATATGTACTTCGAACGAAACCGGGGCGGAGCGCTAGTCGAGCTATATATATTAACTAGAAGCGGCCGCGGGCTTACCCGTGCATTTCTCGTTCTCTTTATTTTCTAGTGATAAAAACTTTTTAGCCGATTTCAAAAGAGGAGGAGGAGGACTGTTTTTTATGTATGTAGGAGTATGTATGTTACGCATTAGGTCCGTCATCTGTGAATCAATTTTGACAATTATTTTTGTGATAGCTAGATCATACGTTAAAGATACATTATACATATACATTTTATCAAAACTAATGAGGTGGCTTTTGTTAAAATATGTTTAAACAAAAATCTAAAATTAAAATTTGCTCAATTACCTAATACCCCGATGATAGTAAAAATCGTATTCGTTATAGGTACCTCGATGTCTCATTGGATCCCACAATGTGTTTAGTTAATTTCACAAAACCACACACAACCGAATTGAAAACCTCCTTCCTCCTCTTTTGAAGTCGGATAAAATATTAGGTCCAAAAAATATCCAAAATATTCCCAACTTCCCTTGTATTTTCCTTTTCTGCGCCTAATCCAAGAAATAATATGTTAAAAAATAGAACCCGCATGGCAAAGGCCACGGACCCGGACCCCAGAGTCTATGGAGGGGCTAAATAGATTAAAATAAAAATAAAATATATGTTTGGGTGCGCAATTAAAAATAATTAAGTATGTAGTTTACAATAAATTTGTAATTTCAGATGGGGTGATATCAAAGGCCTGGCGCGTCACATGATGGCCGCAGGTCGAAGGTTGAGTATAGGTAGGTATATGCTATATTATCTTTCTTAATATCTATATAAATCTCCTGTCACGATGTTTGTCCGCGATGGATTCCTAAACTACTTAACCGATTTTAAATTAAATTGGCACACCGTGAGCAGTCTGGTCCAACTTGAGAGATAGGATAGTTTTTATTTCGATTAGTAGTCTTTAAATGACAATATCCGAGCGCAGCCGGAATGGGCCGCTAGTAATCTATATTAGGTATTATAAAAAATCTTACCTCTTTCAACAGATCATCAGTAAAAAAACTAATAAGTTATTCACTACAACACTGCTACAATGTCATCACACATCACACACTAATTTTAAATTTCGACTTTATATTATATATGTTTTAATCCGTACAATAATAAACAAATTTAATCACATTAATCATTTTATTATTGATTTAATAAGTTTAACTCTTTTTTAGTATTTGCAATTTTTCAAATATTTTTAATAACTTATAGTTTCAGCAGCAGAAAGTCGATTTGTCTAAATTTCGTCGTCGATTTTCAACAAATTAGACAGCTGTCAAAACATGACACGTTCGTCTGTCAGCCGCCGGCGCGGTCACTGGTGTTCGAAGCTTTGAAGTTAGCCGTTCCACAGGCAAGGGGCGTGGTCAGGGGCGGGGTTTGAAAGAGAGGGCGGGGCCTTCTCTCCTCATTCTGTAATTTCGCTTACCGGCCGTATTTGTATACGAGTGAAATGGAGTGGTGATTATGTTTTACTGATGTTTATTAAAACTTGACTTTGTCTTAGTTTAGTATCGCTGAGATCGGTTGACGTCACAGCCGTCTTACCGTTTGTAACAATATAGGTACAGTCCGCTCTCGTTAATTTGAATCTTTTGATAGGTAATTTGAGAAACAATATCATTTTGGTTCGGTGGCATGGACGTATAAAAAAGTCGAACGTAGTGAACAAAAACTGTGTCTCCGGCCGACTCGATGGTCACAGTTTTTGTTCTAGCGAGACTACGTCCGACTTTTTTATAGCTTCGGGGGCTAAAAATATACCTAAAAAGGCGCCAAAGGCATGACTCGGCCGGGGCGACTAGTTGGCTAAGGGCGGCCTTGGCAGCCCTGGCTAGTGCTTGGTAACGACTGTCGACTTGGAATCTTATGTAGGTAAATAACTACTTTCAATATGGTACCGGACTGGGTTAAAAATACACCATCCTAATTAGTCCGTCAGCTAGATCATGGAAAAATATTGAACACGTATTTTTTGTTTTTTCATAATATTAAAAATCGTCAAAGATCATCAAACTTCGACCATCAAATTTATAATATTAGTATAGATATGCCATCGATATAAACTTAGGTACAGTCCGCGAGGTATAAGCTGAGCTTTGCATTAGTGTGAGTGATCACATGCATACGCATCTATTACCAAAAGTACAGTCAGACAACAAATTCTTAAACAACAAGCTGACATTAACTATCCAGGATCAATATGGTCATTGCGAAAAGAAGTATCTCTTTTAGGATTCAAATGGTCAAGGACAGAGAATAACAGAAAAATTTTAATGGAAAAGCATGAGATCCGTCACCTACGTACCTATAACTTATTTACTTAAAATTTCCGAATACCGTAGTCAGGGCAGGCCTATCGTTTATACCAATATACAATTGATACTGCATAATAAACAACGATTTATTGAATATAAAATTGACACCTTATTAAGAGAACATGGTCACAGCGTCCTGCGTCTGACTGTACTTTTGGTGATCACTCACACTAATGCAAAGCTCAGCTTATACCTCGCGGACTGTATAAACCATTTGATGTGCCCTCCCAAAGTTCAGGCGCACGGAATTATGTCATCGTTGGGAAGAGTGAGCTCACTCTGTCCGTTGTAAGCGATTGCAGGAAGAGGTAAACGTCGGACGTTTTAACCTATCACTATTCGATTTCAACAACTAAAATAAGAAGAACCACAGCATACCTCGCCGCTAGGGATTCTAGGGGTCAAGAAAATTGGTGGGTTGTAAATGTAAACCATTTATGACACAGCCACAGACGCAGTTTATTACCAATATCAAGGTGCTCAGGGCACATCCAATGGTTTATATCGATGATTTATCCTTTAATCATTTGATTTTAGTTCAGAAGATAGAATGCACCTGCACTGAATCCATTTGCAAAATTATAAATAACAATATTAGGAGTGACTTATCACCCCAAAACAATTACTAGATAAACCGCACCCTTATTTCACACCCCAATCTGTATAATTACATTACAACGAAATAAACATGGGATTGCAATCATAATAATTTTATTTTTACTAAATTGGTGCAATATTATGACAAGCCGCCATTTTGATAATGTGATTTGGCGGGAACGATATTCCGAATTACCCTAATGACAATGATAGAGTATTATTACTTACTAACAGCGCCACGCGGTTTTACTCGCGTATTTCCTATTCCTGTTTAGGGATAAAAATTAGCCTTTACCTAAATGTTCTTCTGTGTTCCAAATTTCAATAACTACAGATGGTCACTACGTCAGTAGGTATCCACCTACCTAGTTTAAAAAAATGATTGTCTGTAAAGTCGGTTTACTGACGATAGAACGTGACAACGTCTTAAGAAATCAGTACGCTGATAGCGCGAGTAGTGATACCGCTCGACTCGGCGGGTGGCGCCCTCGGCGCACTCAGCTTCGTCCGCATGGCACGGAAGACGAACTAACGGTAACGGCGGAACGTTACAGTTTTGCGGGCGTGCAGCCGGCTTCATCGAATTATAAGACGTTATCTCGTCAAAATTCAACAACATTCTAGTAGGTAACTATATAAGGAACAGCTAGCACCTATACCTATTCGACTAATTGAAAAAACGACATCGTTTCATGGTTGATGTTGCAAAGATTCGAATAAAGAGGTTTTACTCAACTTTTTTGATAAGAACGTCTAGGCTGAAATGTGTTTCCTGAGTGGATATTTCCCGATGGTTACAATCTTTGTGTCTTAAAATCGAGAGTGAATCGGTTTCTTCTAGGTAGGTATGTACGCTCCATCGTAGATCGTAATCACAGATCAGATAATAGTTACTTCGTAATCGTAATGCCGTGACGCCGTGAGAGTGGGATTTTTTTAATTAAGGGCGTACCCCGAGCAAACGACCTTCAGTATTTCTTACCTTATCGCACACCGCAAGAAAGAGCAAGAGAGAAACAGTTGGATTTGTCGCTGTTTTACGCTCAAATTTTAGAATAAACTCTTTATAAATTCAGATTTTGGTCTTTTGAAAAAAATAAAACTACCAAAATGTTTGTAATGGAATTGTCTATCCGTTGGTGTAAGTACAAAATCAAAATAATGGACGATTTTCGAGGAGATGCATGATAACTACAATTTTTATTTTTTTTCATGGTTTCGTTGTGAGGCGATTATTTAAACAATTATCAAAAAAATAAAACTACCATTTTGAAGCCAAGAAGTTGTAGAAATTTAATGTATATTTTACCAATTGATATTTGTTTTGGCTAATGAGTAGATAGCTCTTAAAACTGGTCAAAAGACACAAAAGACTCGTTTTGCTGGGGGACGCACCTTAAAGTCAAATGTGAGTTCGTTTATACGTGGTTTATACTGTAGCAACGTTTTTGGGTTAATAGCAATTTTCACTTTTCATAAAATCTATTTTGGTTATTTAACGGTTTCACTAGCAAACTTTCATTAGGCAAGATACCTAGCACTGCACTGCGTTCGTCATCCAAAAATGAGAGAGACACAAAATGGAACCCTGTAATTTCTCTGAAAACATTGCCTTTCAATGCAGAAGACAGTACCTAATAAATAAATAAATATTGGTGGACAATTCACACACAACACCATCTGACCCCAAACTAAGCAAAGCTTGTGTGATGGCGGCCAGATAGCTGATATAATACTTATATAGTTTTAAATACATACTTATTATACAATAATGTTTGCACGTACCTACTTGACGGTTTAATTGCCACAAAAATATGGTATTTGCCCGGCGGACTATAACTACCTACCATAGACTTATTTATAAGGACCTGGCCAAAGGTGCGACAAAATGGGACAACCGCATTGGGCCTAAAAGTGCATTTTTAGGGCCATACGACATGCGACTCAGTTCACAGCGGTCAGTGCGCGGGAGTGAACGAGTTTTGCTGGCCATAATGCCAAAAATGTTCAGTAAGCCACGTCCTTCCTTTGCAGGCATTGCTATCTACGTATGGTATGAGTTCAATACCCCCCCCCCCTTTCTCCTCGTAATCATGGCCTTTCTCCCTCTCCGCTGATACTGAGCTCTCGACACGGTCCGACGCACGGGGTGACCATCGCGCTTCAGTTCATGTTTGTTTCTTCCAACTAGAATAATCTTTCTAAATAAATAAATACACAGGTAACTCTCGTTCGATATAGTCAGTCCAGTCCTCCAGTCCGACTCAAGTTTCGATCGCGTCCGGCGACCTTTTTCAAGGATAGTGCGCGCGCGTCTTCGCAGCTAGTTTAGAATAATCTCCGTAGCGAACCTAATGTCCGAGCTACACGAGGCTAGTAGGTAGTACAAGCTAGGATAGCAAGCTAGTGTTAGTAAGCTAGCAGCCTAGTGCTTCTAGCTTCAGAACTAGCTTGAAAAACTAGCCTCGTGTCAGGCGCGGTCCTAGCCTCGAACTTTGGAGGGGCTCCCCAGTACACAGCCATAGATTCTGGGGGCACGTTTAGAAATACAATAAATCGAGTATAAAATACTGTACGAGTAGTGCCCTACGATCTTGTAGTAGCCGTACGTAGTTCGCGTAGTTGCCGTTCCAGTTGTTTTCCTGCGTTAAAAAATAGTCTATATACTATTAGATTTTTTAAAGATTTATAATTTAACATATACGAATTTGAGGGGGGTCATGTCCCCTGTGACCCCCCCCCCCTTCGAACCGCGAATGTACGATATCGATTTCTGTGTGTTGTCTGTATATAGCAGGGAGAGAGATCTCGCTGTTTGTGAGGAGACCTGACCGAGTGAGGTCCAAGGCTAGTGACAGACCACAGATTAGATACCCTGTTGATCGGCGATGATACGAATTTCGCTTACTATAACAACTCATCAGCGGGGGCGCAGGACGAGGTACAATACCGCGCTTGTGATTACCGAACATCCGTGTGACGTGCACTACTTTCAACACTTGTACAAAACCTTCAAAGGTCAGATCAGGATGCAAAGAAAGACATCAACGGGTTAAGGTTGAATGTACAATTCTGCTACTAAAACACTAGAGGAGCAGTCGTAGGTACGATCAGTCAAATGGGTATTGTCTTGAGACAATACCCATGGACTTAACAATGGCAGGCATGTTGCTTACCATCAGGCACATGTCCTGCTCGTCTCATCAATCTATTTTATAAAAAAAACATGATCTGCAATTTGCGGTTGGATTGTTGAAAACCGGTATGTCTGTCTAAAGCACACCCCGGACACTCGGCCTAAAATCTATACAGACGGTGCAGTTGACATACCTACACTCACACATCTCGCATATGTCGTTCGAACGCATTTACGCATGTGTGCGTGTCATCTATGTCGTGTCGTTGAGTGCTTCTCGCGTTCTTGCGGGGTAGGAAGCTTGAAACTGGCGGGGGGTGGGGAGTGTCCGTTCTATCTGTATTATCTATTCTATGTCTAAAGCCTAAATAAAACAATTAGTCTTTTGTATCAATGTTTATTTATAACAAAACTGTGTTACCTTACGCTAAAATTATAATTTGGTACAAAATGGAATGAGCCGCTATCAAGATACAAACAAAGATGTGGTGTCATGAGACACCAACCTTTCTACCGGTAAACTAAATCGGCTATGGCTTTGCTATTCCTGTCTCTATCATTCCAAGCGAGAAGAAAAGAGAGAGCGATATCGAAAGCTAAGACAGTTTTAGTTACGCGGTAGAACCTCTGGTAAGAACGAAGTTTCTTCGGATAATATAGAGGGAACACAAAAAATTGTCAGTCATAGGAACTGCCGACAGAAGTGAAAACTTATAACTCAGAATTTGATAGCTTACCTTGGAAACTACACGGGTGTAACCGGAGGGCGTGGCCTCGCCGTCATGGCATGCCCATCTAGAAATGCGTCAGCATTTCCCATTGGCTGATGCATTTCTAGATGGCCATGGCATGGTGGCCTGTCCACGCCCTTTCAGCATTTCCCATTGGCTGACGCAATTTCTAGATGCCCAATCGACAAGGTCCCGAGTTTACCCGAAGATTTCTTATCATACCCGAGCGTGACGATAGAATTCAATTCACAGCCCAAGAAAAATCTGTCTATGCGCGCCTAAAGAAGTTTTCACTTCAAAAAACAGAAAAATAATTGCCTAATTTTATTATTTATGGTCCGATCTGAAAAATAAAGTTGGCAACACTGGACACGGGCAGTTTTCACGCGTCACTTCCATTTTATATTTTTCTTACGGTTGTTCTCACCTTTTTGAAGTGAAAACTTCTTTTGGCGAACAGACAGATTTTTCGTGGGCTGTGAATTGAATTCTAGCGTCACGCTCGAGAAAAAAAATTTCGGGTGAACTCGCGACCATGGCCATTGGCCATACAATACAATACAATACAACGAATTTCCCGTTGGCTGCCAATCTTTTCCAAGCCTGCCGTAAAGAATTTCGTTCCAAAAACTTTCCGTGTCGAAATTGTTAAGTTGCAAGAAGTATTGACTTCTCGTTTGTACAACACAAGTACACACACAAACTTGTTCTCATCTCGAAAGCGGTCCCGTAATCAAGAAATAACATTTATTATCACATATTATACATCTGTAGGTTCTTATAGCATACGATATGATAGAATGGTAAATATACTGAACCAGCGAGCAACACGGAAGGGAGTAGCCTTAGCTAACAAAATATTGTTCAAATCTTTCTGTCATTTCTTGCGGAAGGGGAAGTTGCACACTAGCGCAAAGCCGCACTATTACATACAAAACATACCTGTACCGATCCATTGCCGATCATACTCACACAACCAAATCAAACCACACATAAAAAATAAAGCACCATTCACAAATCTAGCCCCGCCCTCACGCCACAGTATATTATCAAACTCCATGGTCCACGCGGACTTGTACTTTGACAGAGGGGAAACGCTGTGTATGCCTACTCCCTTCCGTGTTGCTCGCTGTACTGAACGGATAAAATCGCATACACACATACATACAATATTTACAAATCAATTATCAAAAATACAAGGACGTCTACTCTGTTTCTACGAAAATGAAATTTCGAAAAAAAAACTCGCGACTTTCCTGCTCTCGTTCTACTTCATTTCGTCCGATACAACGGACAAAACGACGGATCGAAGTAGAATCGGAGTTGGAAAATCGCGAGTTTATTTCGAAATTACGTTTTCGTTGAATAAGAGTTGAACCAGTGCATCCTCACTCGCTCAAGGTCGCGCGGTTTTAGCCTACCGCTAGACCGTTCCTTCCAGGAAACAAGTGCCAGTCGGTTGTCGGACGCACGGCTGAGCGCTCGCGCAACACGTTTCCCGCGCATATTGTTATTAGATATGTCGACAACCCTCCGCGCTAGACAGGGACAGAGTTACGCGTTAGAAAGAGCGCAACTGTTTATTTGAAAATCGCGACAGGTATTGCGAGCTGAATTGAACTTTGTTGTGTCCCAGCAAGAGTCGCTATTTATATGATTGTTTTCGGTATGTGAGGCTTCTGTACTAATATTTATTCTGTGGTTGGACGTCCTGGCTATCTTCGATATAAATATAGTTTTAAACCTTTGAACCTATAATTTAAACATAACAAATAAGAAAATCTTTTTTACCGTTTGCAGGTTACGTAAGATACATCATTTATTTATTTACTCCGACAGAACAAGAACCGATTTCAATTTTTAGGGTTCCGTACCCAAAGGGTAAAAACGGAACCAATACAAACTCGCCTCTTCGAGAGGCGTGCGATATGTCTGACAAGACAATTTGTTTTAGTCATAACATTAACCTTTTTTTTAATCACTCCATCTAATAAAAAACGGGATCATAATTTGTTTGGTCATTTTAAAGACCTGAGCATACATAAGGACAGACAGACAGACAGACACAGCGGGAAGTCACTTTGTTTTATACTATGTACCTAGTGATATGAAAGTCACCGATAAATTATATACACCGTTGTAATACAACTAACGAGATAAATAATAATCATAATCTGTTGAAATATTCTGAACCGAACATAGTGAAATTGTAATATAACTTTGTTTACAATTTAACAATGAACATAGTGAGATTGTAATACAACTTTGTTTACAATTTACCAATGAACATAGTGAGATTGTAATACAACTTTGTTAACAATTTAACAATGAACATAGTGAGATTGTAATATAACTTTGTTTAAAATTAAACGGTGACAAAATCAACAAAATGTGTTATATTTTTATCACAGATTTCTTATAAGTACAGGTATTATACATATTAACATTTCGATAAAAAAGTCCGGAAAGTTACGGTTTTTTATTGACAAGTCCCGTTGGCACGCCACTGCGCTCAGCACAAGTCTATAACGTCCTTAATCGGTATTTTACTCTTGCCGATTTTATTTTTCAACCGGTTGACTCGCAGTCTTCGGCCGCCGTGCAACACGTCTGAAAAAGATGAAATAAGTTGAAAAAAAAAATCTTTTCAATTTAATTAGGTACTTATTCTATAAAGATTACAACTACATTTTATAAAGAGATCGTAGAAGCACGTACTTAAGTGGTAAGATTTAGTATACAGGGTTATTGGTAATCAGCCTGCATCCTTTTAAGGGGATGTTAGGTACATTCAATACATCAACTTTTGTTCTACAGTTTTTAAAAAAAATGTGTTTTTTTTTCTTTTACAAAAAAAATAATAATAATTGCACGGTCTAAAAGCATCGAACTCTTCGTAACAATTCGTAACAAGAGCGCGTACGCTATTTAACGCGCAAAAAATGATGTGCCGAAGGGAATAAACACTAAAAAGTCCCTAAACAGTACAAAAAAGGGCAATAAACACTAATTTTTTTTGGTAAACGGGTAACTCACGTGTAATGAGGTCGGTCAATCCGACTCGAGTTTCGGCCGCGTCCGGCGGCCTTTTTCAAGGAGAGTGTTCCCGTTTGGCACTCAGTGCCAAACGGGAAGCCATCGAGCGCGTACACTCTCCTTGAAAAAGGCCGCCGGACGCGGCCGAAACTCGAGTCGGATTGACCGACCTCATTACACGTGAGTTACCCGTTTACCTAATCAATATGTGTAACAACCACGTTAATTTTAATACTAAAATTTTTTTTGGGTTATCTATTGAGTTTTAACGAAAGTTGTAGAACAAAAGTTGTTTGTTTAAATATACAGAACATGCCCTTAAACGGATGCAGGCTGATTACCAATAACCCTGTATAAGTGGATGACAGCGGTCGAGCGGATTAGTCTCTCGCCCCGCGTCACTTGTATAGTTTAAGATCAATATAGTCAGCAGTTTATACAGTGACGTGGTTTCATTTCCTCTCCAGTACCAGTAACACCTACAAGATTTTTATTTTCTGTTGCCGCGAAATTTGTAGTTGATAAATGTTCATACATTTTTGTTTTGTCAAAACTACCCTAAAATTTTTTGAGGGTAGATTTAGTTTTTGAAGTGAAAACTCCCTTTGGCGCACCACACACCGACTCTTCGTGGGCTGTGAATAAAGTTCAGCGTCACGCTGGGAAATGAAAGGAATCTTCGCTTGAACTCGGGACTCGGGGAATTTCTAGATGGCCATGATTAGTAGCATGACCATCTAGTCTAGATGGCCATGATTAGTAGCATGGCCATCTAGTCTAGATGGTTAGAAGACTTATTTAGACGACAATGCTTTGAAGATGTATTGACTGTCAACACCATCCGGTTTCACCCGCGTAGTTTTCAAAGTCCAACCATCAAATTCTTTCGTACGGACAATGAATGTCAAATGAGCTTTATTGTCAAAAATGGTCAACCGGGTTTCGTAGATGTGTGCATGTTTTGTTTAGGTGTGTAGCATTTGTCTTAGTACAAACAGAGATTAGTTGCTCTTGTGTGAGTTCAAGTTTACAAATTTGTGAAATATACAGGCTGACTGGTTGAACACTTTACATATTGATATAGCGTGCTCAGTAGTCGATTCTCTTTTTATTTACGTACAAAAAATAGGTGCTTAATATTTGACTAATTTAACTTTAATTATCCGTCAATAAAAATAAGTAGGGTCACCAGCTCAGCGTGCGTATTTAATACCTCTAAAATTAAACAGCTGCGACAAAAGTACCGTCTTGTCTTGACGTACCTACGGTCGTTAACCCCGTTCGCTGATACTAGCTATTACTTATTCTGTGCAAGAGCGCTCGTCCGGCGGCGGCGCCGGGGATTCACTCGTGTTACAGAATACTGCATAGTAATTGTACGGCTGAGCTGGCGACCGATAGGCACTGTGTTGTCCATAATTTCCGTGTCTTCGCACATTAATGTAATGAAGGTTTTCTTTGTAATCTTAATATATATAAATCTCCTGTCACGATGTTTGTCCGCGATGGATTCCTAAACTACTTAACCGATTTTAAATTAAATTGGCACACCGTGAGCAGTCTGGTCCAACTTGAGAGATAGGATAGTTTTTATTTCGATTAATAGTCTTTAAATGACAATATCTGAGCGCAGCCGGTATGGGCCGCTAGTTTATTATAATTTTTATAATTATATATTTTTAAGCCCTTCATGTGCCTATGATTCATCACATCCTTGAATATGTAAAGTGTTCAAACAGTCAGCCTGTATGTTCTCGCCGCGCCCCGCAAAAAAATGTGAAAACAGTTTGTTTGTAAGTCTTGCGCCCTCCTATGGTAAATACTCGAAGGTATCGTACACGTGCGACTCGACAAACGTCGCGGTGTAAAGTAAGTACACGAAAACAGTATTAAATTTATGATCCATTCCTGTAACATTTGTACGGCGAAACAGGCAAGAACATGTGAAACAGAAACTGAATGACATCTGTACACGGCAGTTAATGTATGTGCTACGACCTTGTTAAGGTACAAGTTGGCGCTGAGACCGCGACAGGAGACCGCGACCGGAGACCAAGACAGGCACTTGACACTATGGAATTGTATGGGCGTCAGTTCGTGCCGAGACCGCGACAGGAGACCGAGACAGGTCGCGGTCTCGGCGCGAACTGACGCCCATACAATTCCATAGTGTCAAGTGTTTGTCGCGGTCTCCGGTCGCGGTCTCCGGTCGCGGTCTCCTGTCGCGGTCTCGCGTCGCAGTCTCAGCGCCAACTTACAAGTTGGCGCCTTTACTCACAAATAAACGATTTGATTTGATCGATACTTTGTGGTATCGAGTACTTTTCCTTTTGATACTGATACTTTGCTGGTCTTCAATAAAAGTAATAGAACAAGTTATGTTTTTTTTCTCTCAATAATCTAATACATTAACAGGTCAAATAGAAGTTTTGAAGAATCTTTTCTGAGATTAGGACAGGGAGTTGACGAAAATCTTATCTTACTAACCCTCAGTGAGTAGAAAAAAAAATGGTTGTCTGTAAAGTCGGTTTACTGACGATAGTTGAACGTGACAACGTCTAGTATTTGTGTTAAGCGCCATCTAGGTAAAACATTCTGAAGCTTTTTGAAAAGCTGTTCAAAGCGCCATCTCTGGGTACATCATTGTACTAGCACAAGTTCTTAACTACATATCGTCGCTTTTCTAAAACATGGACAGACTCCTTGAACGTAATACACATTTCACTCACTTGATGGTGCGAAAAGTAATAAGGCGAGGTAACGGCGGTAAATATTATCTATTCTATGGTGGTAACGTTACATGACGTCATGTTTTGCGGGCGTGCAGCCGGCTTCACCGAATTATAAGACGTTATCACGTCAAAAATCCTTAAGTAATTTATTTATGCAAGCTGCCGTGTTGTGTATTGTGTTTTATTCATAAGCCCTGTAATTTCTCTCAAAACATTTCCCGTCAAACCGGAACACATTGATTTTTTTCACATCACTGCTAATCAAATCAAATCATGTTTATTTGCACACACACACAAAGTATACAACAATATTCACATTACAATTACTATTTCACATAATAGTACATTATGATATAAGTGCGGTAAGTTGATAATTACAGCCGAGGCTTTATTGCTAGCTCGAGCCGAAGGCGAGAGCTATAATTAGCAGAGGCTGTAATTATCAAAGCGCACGTATGTCATACGACGTTTTATAACATATTTGCGAGGAAATAAACAAAACTCTGACGACATTTTCAAATAAAAACAATACAGCGAAAAAAAAAACGCGCGGAATATTATTTACTTGATCACAGATCACAGCACAGAGTAAGTAATCACTATGGATCACAGATTAGCAATGCGCGCGCATCGGCGCCTTTTTTTTTAAGCAACGGCAAAGAACCAGCCTGTATGCCATTAGTAATAAAGTAAATTAAGATTTTTGTGTTTTGTTACAGAAAAATTAAAGTAATTTATGGTCAAAGTTAATTAAATTAACGAATCAAATAATTCTTTATTATATTTTACCTCTCAAAGTTAATTTTATTCATAAAATGTTGACCACACTTTTCTGACATAAAAACTCTTTACTAAGATTTAAAAAGGTACCGTTCGTTTTAGACGGAGCATATCTCTCTACCTAATCTGTGGACGGAGGATTTTGAAACCGTGCGTTTTACATTACACATTACAGCACAAGTGCGTAATAAGATACATTACGATACAGAAATTG
The DNA here is from genome assembly GCA_963693475.1 of Ectropis crepuscularia. Lineage (NCBI taxonomy): Eukaryota > Metazoa > Arthropoda > Insecta > Lepidoptera > Geometridae > Ectropis > Ectropis crepuscularia. Next base: position 17,247,068 of record OY856364.1, read on the forward strand.
GTCCAATAAGAGACCCTTTACGAGCAAATATGTTATAATAGTACATTATGATATAAGTGCGGTAAGTTGATAATTACAGCCGAGGCTTTATTGCTAGCTCGAGCCGAAGGCGAGAGCTATAATTAGCAGAGGCTGTAATTATCAAAGCGCACGTATGTCATACGACGTTTTATAACATATTTGCGAGGAAATGAACAAAACTCTGACGACATTTTCAAATAAAAACAATACAGCGAAAAAAAACGCGCGGAATAATATTTACTTGATCACAGATCACAGCACAGAGTAAGTAATCACTATGGATCACAGATTAGTAATGCGCGCGCATCGGCGCCTTTTTTTTTTAAGCAACGGCACAGAACCAGCCGGTATGTCATTAATAATAAAGTAAATTAATATTTTTGTGTTTTGTTACAGAAAAATTTAAGTAATTTATGGTCAACATTAATTAAATTAACGAATTTAATAATTCTTTATTATATTTTACCTCTCAAAGTTAATTTTATTCATAAAATGTTGACCACACTTTTCTGACATAAAAACTCTTTACTAAGATTAAAAAGGTACCGTTCGTTTTAGACGGAGCATATCTCTCTACCTAGTCTGTGGACGGAGCATTTTGAAACCGTGCGTTTTACATTACACATTACAGCACTAGTGCGTAATAAGATACATTACGATACAGAAATTGGTCCAATAAGAGACCCTTTACGAGCAAATATGTTATAAAACAAATTAAGTAGGTCCTGTCAGCGGACCCCAAACTAGGCTAAAGCCTGTATCGTGTCTATAAAACCTGTTTTCCATAAAACCATTTTGCGTTTAATCATCATAAATAAATACATCATCAATAATATGGTGATAGAATAACTGGCAAAGTAAAACGACTAACCTTTAACCGCTCGAGGGCGGCGGACTACGTTCTGAGGTGTACCCTCCGATCCGACCTTTGGAATTGTGGCAACTTCGTTATCCGGCGTTGTATCCTGTGACGGCGGCGCGGTTCTATCTCTTCTCCCGGATTGTGCCGTATTCACTCCCACACTCTTACCTTGTACCTGGATCATTTCAACTCTACCCTCATTTACCACTGTTTTTGTTTTATTCAACTTATTTTGAAAGGTTTTCGACATCTCATTTAAAACTTCGACAATGTCATTATCATCATCATCATCTGTTTCAGTTGATCGGATCGATTCGTCACTATTACTTTCAGTAGTTGTTATCGGGACGTTGTTTCGTATGTTTTCACTACTGTTTATGCCTTCGTCGATATAGTTTATACCAAAGTTTGTTATAGATTTCACGGACTTTGTGCTAGTCCCTGTTTGGGCGCCACTGCTAGTCCCGGCTTCAATGGTAATCCCTGCTTTAGCGCCGTCGTTGGTCCCCGTTTGTGCGCCAATGCCGGTTCGTGTTTGAACGCCGATGCTAGACTTTCTTTGAGCGCCAATACCAGTCCGTGTTTGGGCACCAATGTTAGTCTCAGTTTCAATGCCTATGGTAGTAGTCTGAGTTTGAGTGCCAATATTACTCCTTGTTTGAGCGCCAATTTTACTCCCCGGTCGGGAGCCCGTGTTAGTTTTTGTTTGGGAGCCCGTATTAGTCCCTGTCTGGGCGCCAATACTAGTCCCTGTTTGCGCGCCAATATTATTATCTTTCTCAGTGTTAGTATCAAGTGCTGAATGCGCTTCCTCTGTGACGGATTGCACCGAAGAGATGACTCCGAGCGGAGACTCTCGAATCAGGAAACTGATGGCATTTGGATCCGTCGCGTCCTGAAATATAAACATTACATTAAGAGACCGAGAGAAAGGGTAAAATAGGAGATGGAAGTTTAATATAAACAGATAGACCAAATCTTTTGAGCTTTACGAACGATAATTACTAGCAGCCCGTTCCGGGTTTGTTCGGATATTGTTATAAAGATTATTAATCGAAATAAAAACTATAAAAAAAAATTGGCAGTCATAGGAACTGCCGATAGAAGTGAAAACTTATAACTCAGAATTTGATAGCTTACTTTGGAAACTACACGGGTGTAACCGGAGGGCGTGGCCTGACCATCATGGCATGGCCATCTAGAAATGCGTTAGCATTTGCCATTGGCTCACGCATTTCTAGATGGTCATGCCATGATGGGTAGGTCCCGCCCTTTCGGCATTTCCCATTGGCTGACCCATTTCTAGTTGCCCAATCACCAAGGTCTCGAGTTTACCCGAAGATTTCTTATCATACCCGAGCGTGACGCTAGAATTCAATTCACACCCCACGAAAAATCTGTCTAAAAACGCGCCTGCGCGCCAAAAGAAGTTTTCACTTCAAAATACTTGGGAGGTGTCAAGGGACATTCTGATGGAACGAAGTTGTACAAAATATTGCAACTCTTTACTGTTTCTGTTGCCCTGGTACTGGTACCTAGGGGCAAACGCAACTCTTTTATATTTCTGTTGTCCTGGTATCTGGAGATAAACGCTGGGCTGTTGGAGGTAGGTATAATCGAAATTCTTTACTGTTTCTGTTGCCCTGGTACCTACCTGGCCGTTTTTACCGAGTTTACCCGAAGATTTCTTATCATATCCAAGCGTGACGATTGATGAATCCATTTCAAAGCCCACGAAAATTCCGTCTATAGCGCGCCTAAAGAAGTTTTCACTTCAATAAAAACTATCCTATAATTTGATTTGGATAAAACTGCACAAGGTGTGCTAATTTAATTAAAATCGGTGAAGTAGTTTAGGAATACATAGTGGATAAACAACGTGACACGTAATTTTATGTATATTAAAATTATTCAACAATCATTATAAACTACTATAAAAAACTTACGGAACGCGAACGAAGCTGTGGGCAAAAGCTAGTTGCTATGATATATTAACAAACGTACAACATCTAATCTAAAAACTCAGACTTACTACATAAGTTACGGCTGGTCTAGTCGGGAGAACGGCGCCTGCCGATTAGGAGACCCCGGGTTCAAAACCCACGCGCACCACTGTCTTTTCAAAGTCTTGTGCGTAATGCCGCTAACTTAAAACGGTGAAGGAAAACATCGTGAGGAAACCAACATGTACTTAGAATCTTTCGAAGTCATGTGTCATTCACTGACCCGCACTGGGCCAGCGTGGCCTTAACTCTCTCCTCGCGAGAGAAGGCCCCGAGTCTCAGCAGTGAGAACATTTAGTGGGCTGTTGATAATGATGACTTACCACATACGATATCACATCCATAGGTATTTTATCTTCCCAGTCAGTTTCTCTCTGCTTCGGCGGCGGACCTTCACACTCTCTGTCTCCCTCTCTCTTCCTCCTCCCATCATCCTTTTTTCTCTTTCCCTCCTCTGAGCCCACTTCCACCACTTCATCATCATCATCATCAATAACGATACTACGAACCAAGACATCGTTTTCTGTCAATGGCTGTTGCAGTTGCCGTTCAGTTCGATTTAGTCCTTCGTTTTCTACGGGACTCAATATTTGTTCGTTTATCGCCATTAAATTATTTCCAACTGGATTTATTAGTACATTATTCACTGGATTCGTTAGTAAATTATACTGAAGCGGAATCGTCATAACTGGATTCTGTACTGGAATCGTTTGTAAATCGTTTTGTATAGTCATCTCTTTCTTTCGCTTTCCAGAGTGCATTCGTAACGTGTTTTCCATACTTTCTACGTTACTTTTTATTGTCTCTAACGGTATCTTGTTGGATATGATTAAAGTTTTCCCTGTTTCCATTCTGTCGATGGATTTGAAGAACCCGGCCACATCGGTGGGGTCTGTAATGAAGTTGTAGGCGTTACCGTTGCGTAACGCCAGACGCGGAGTCTGTATGATCACGTTCGAGTTGTCCACTGTTACTAATTGTCCATTTATTAATTGAGCATTTAACGTTGGAACTATTATTGTGCCATTCTTTTCTAATATAGGGTGTAGGATAAAAGATGTGTCATCGTTAACGACCATCTGATTGTTTATAGGTTCGATTTGAGGTGGGACAGTGGGTTCGGATGGCCGAGGTGTATCGCGTACAATGACTAGCTCTGGGTGTTCGATCGATAACGGATCCTGTTCGTCGTCTTCATCGTCTTCAATCTTTATCGAAGCGAAAACTTCCGGTTCGGGTGACCTGGGAAGTAAATTTTATTTTATAGTTTAGAGGCATGTTACTTACAATCAGACACATGTTCAGCTCGTCTCGTCACTTTATACTATTAAAAAATGCAAACTTTCGTCAATATTTGTTCACTAGGTGAAGAGATCACTGGCAACAAACATTATAACACTGGATTTATACATAAAAGAGTAGATATTAAGATGTGTAATGTATACTAACATTCGTGTCTGTTCCGTGCTCGAGCGAGGCGCATCGTCTGGTAACAAGTACTCTTCCGAGTCGTCCGGCGCGGGCGGTCGGACCACGGCCACGGGCGGTCGGACCACGGCCACGGGCGGTTGGACCATGCCAGTGCGCGGTTGAACCACGCCAGTGCGCGGTTGGACCGCGTTCTGGGAGCTCTTGACCACGACCTCGGGCTGGCCGTCCGGGAGAGCCTCCTGCGGGAGACACATCCTTCGCGTTACATACTAGTACATATATTGACGTGTAAATTGTACATTTACGAATAAAGAACTTTGACTTTGCCTATTAGCAGTCCAATAAATCTTACAGTTATATTCATATATCGTTATTACATGCAAAAATGGGTACAAAAGGATCTTAAATATGCATACGAAACTCCACAATCAACATTTCGGCATGCAAATTCGAGAAGATAATGCACGAAACAGAATTATTCAGAACTAGCTGAACTGCGAGCGTTGCTACGCCACCTATCGAAAATTTGTCGTACCAACTGGGATTTAGAACAAATTTGGTTAGCTTAGGTTATAATGACGGAGCGTCGCTCGGGAACCTCCGCGTGGTGCACCCTGGGCATCACACAACAACTTGCCTCGGTGGCATCTCGTTGTGTGATGGCCAATCCCGGCCGGGGCTGGGAACTTCCACACGCGCTCCTCACCCACTTGAGCAGTGCGTGTAGAGGTTGGGGAGAGGGACTGGAAGACTTGGGAATGTTACTCGGCTGATGTATCGGCCAAGTAAAATTCCTAAGTCTTCCAGATGAGGGTCCTCCACGAGCACTCTGATTAGCAGAGTGCTCAGTGGAAGGACAAGGGCTGCGAACCGGCCATTAAGGCGGAACCGCGGCTATCCCTAGCCGCGGTGTTGAGGGCGGATCTCTCGCTGCCGATCATCATTGCCGTGAGAGGTGAGGTGAAATGTTGCTCGGCAGTGAGAGGACATATGAGTTAGAGGAACGAGCAATAGCGCTCCTCCACTGAGGCGGAAGTGGACACGGGGGCGAGCCTAGAGAGTCGACCCTCTGGGCTCGCACCCCGTCTCCACCGGAAGGCCTGGGGTGTCGGACGTTTAGGGCCGTCCGGCACCCCACCTAGGGATAGGCTTTCGAGGAGGTGACGCACCGCTGATTTCTGGGGCGCGTCGCTGGAGCCAAACGCGGGGGTACTGACGCCCCCGCGAGGCGGATCCGCAAGGACAGTAGCAGGTGGGTCAGGGTCGTTGTAGGAGTGCGTAAAGCGACCCTGCGACCCAGACCCCTGGCCATGCAGGAGAAATCAGTGGGGGTTTTAGTTGGTAGGGGGGAAGGTACCATGGTGTCGAGCCCGACATACACCACCATGCCCCTGCATGGTGGGGATACATAATAGTACATTATGATATAAGTGCGCTAAGTTGATAATTACAGCCGACGCTTTATTGCTAGTTCGAGCCGAAGGCGAGAGCTATAATTTAGCAGAGGCTGTAATTATCAAAGCGCACGTATGTCATACGACGTTTTATAACATATTTGCGAGGAAATAAACAAAACTCTGACGACATTTTCAAATAAAAACAATACAGCGAAAAAAAGGCGCGGAATAATATTTACTTGATCACAGATCACAGCACAGAGTAAGTAATCACTATGGATCACAGATTAGCAATGCGCGCGCATCGGCGCCTTTTTTTAAAGCAACGGCACAGAACCAGTCGGTATGCCATTAGTAATAAAGTAAATTAATATTTTCTTGTTTTGTTACAGGAAAATTAAAGTAATTTATGGTCAAAATTAATTAAATTAACGAAATAAATAATTATTTATTATATTTTACCTCAGTTAATTTTACTCATAAAATGTTGACCACACTTTTCTGACATAAAAACTCTTTAAACTAACTAAGATTTAAAAAGGTACCGTTCGTTTAAGACGGAGCATATCTCTCTACCTAGTCTGTGGACGGAGCATTTTGAAACCGTGCGTTTTACATTACACATTACAGCACAAGTACGTAATAAGATACATTACGATACAGAAATTGGTCCAATAAGAGACCCTTTACGAGCAAATATGTTATAAATATATTTCAACCACATAAAAAAAGGTTACAATGATGCAAATGATTTCACTCACCTCCGGCATCATGGAGACGAGCAGCACGTCCGTGGCGACCAGCTCCGCGCCGCTCCGCACGGCGGACATCCGCTCCGCCCAGCTAGCCGCGCGCCGCGCCAGCCCGGCGTCCCCGGGCGGCGCCGCCTGCCCCGACACACGACACCGTTACCACACGAACCAACACAAACTAAATAACATGAACCTGCTTCTAAGTGAGATGAACCTGCGTCTAAGTAAGATGAACCTGCGTCTAAGTAAGATGAACCTGCGTCTAAGTAAGATGAACCTGCGTCTAAGTAAGATGAACCTGCGTCTAAGTAAGATGAACCTGCGTCTAAGTAAGATGAACCTGCGTCTAAGTAAGATGAACCTGCGTCTAAGTAAGATGAACCTGCGTCTAAGTAAGATGAACCTGCGTCTAAGTAAGATGAACCTGCGTCTAAGTAAGATGAACCTGCGTCTAAGTAAGATGAACCTGCGTCTAAGTAAGATGAACCTGCGTCTAAGTAAGATGAACCTGCGTCTAAGTAAGATGAACCTGCGTCTAAGTAAGATGAACCTGCGTCTAAGTAAGATGAACCTGCGTCTAAGTAAGATGAACCTGCGTCTAAGTAACACTCATCATCATCATCATCATCATCAACAGCCCACTAAATGTTCCCACTGCTGGGACTCGGGGTCTTCTCCCGCAAGGAGAGAGTTAAGGCTGGACCGGTGCGGGTCGGTGAATGACACATGACTTTGAAAGATTCTAAGTACATGTCGGTTTCCTCACGAAGTTTTCCTTCACCTTTTTAAGTTAGCGACATTACGCACATGATTTCGAAAATACAGCGGTGCGCGTGGAGTTTGAACCCGGGGTCTCCGGATCGGCAGCCGCCGTTCTCCCGACTAGACCACCGTAACTAAGGACTCTTGACAGAGACCGCCTGGGGAACTACCACACCTTTGCCAGTTATTCTACCGCCAAGCCGTATTGTACAAACATTACTGTGTTGCAGTTTGAAGGGCAATGTTTCCAGAGAAATTACAGGGCTTAGAGATATAATATCTTTAGATATCTTGGTGACCAGCGCAGTGCAGTGCTGTTATGTGTTGCTTTCCACCGAGCATATGTTCTACTCGTCTCGTTTCTCTTTATTTATAAAAAAAACAGTCCATCAGTTAGATTACTAAACAAATATTATTCACGTATTACATACACAGTTATTTTATTTCACAAACAAAAAATTACGAATATACAGTGCTCGGATGTTTCGAAAATATATTGTTTTTTGAATTGAAATCTTCTATTGGCGCACCACAAACAGATTTCTCGTGTGCTGTGAATTGAGCTCAAGCGTCAAGTTCGTATATGAAAGCAATCGTCGGGTAAACTCGAGTCCACGACCATTGGTCTTAGCCCGGTTTTCACCTGCGTATTTTCAAAGTGCGCTATCAAATTCTGAGTTTTAATTTCTATCGACAGTCCCTATATGACTGCCAATTTTTTATTTCTTTTATTTTACAAATAAAAAATGACGAAGATATTTTTTGAAGTGAAAAAAAACTTCTTTAGGCGCGCCTAGACAGATTTTTCGTGGGCTGTGAAATGGAATTCATTCGTCACGCTCGGGTATGATACGAAAGCTTCGGGTAAACTCGGGACCATGGCTATTGGCCATCTAGAAATACGTCAGCCAATGGGAAATGCTGAAAGGGCGTTGACAGACCATCATGGCATGGCCATCTAGAAACGTATCAGCCAATGCGAAATGCTAACGCATTTCTAGATGGCCATGCCATGATGGTCAGGCCACGCCATCCAGTGCACCCGTGTAGTTTCCAAAGTAGGCTTCAAATTCTGAGTTATAAGTTTTCACTTCTATCGGCAGTTCCTATGACTGCCAATTTTTATTTTCTTGAGACTTAATTACGCAAATCAGCCATGGTGACTATAAGCAGATGAGGTGACTGTTTCGTGGCGTTGAGGGTCCCGCTCCCAGTGGAGTTCGGCCTTTCTTTTACACTATTGTTGTATCAACAATCATACATGTCCCGTCGCTTTTTGAGACGACGAATGGTTATAGGTATAGTGGTTTGACCCGCAAGGGGGCTGTCCATTAATGACGTGATGTTTGTTTAATTTTTTTAACCCTTCCCTCCCTCTTGGTGATACGTGAGGTTTAAACTACCCCCCCTCCGCGCACCAAAAATCACGTGTATTTTTTAGTACCTACAACGAATCACGAATCAACGAAGTTACGGCTGGTCTAGTCGGGAGAACGGCGACTGCCGATCCGGAGACCCCGGGTTCAAACCCCACAAGCACCACTGTCTTTTTCGAAGCCATGTGCGTAATGCCGCTAACTTAAAACGGTGAAGGAAAACATCGTGAGGAAACCGACATGTACCTAGAATCTTTCGAAGTCATGTGTCATCCACCAACCCGCACTGGGCCAGCGTGGTGGATTATGGCCTAAACTCTCTCCTTGCGAGAGAAGGCCCCGAGTCCCAGCAGTGGGAACGTTTAGTGGGCTGTTGATGATGATGATGACAACGAATCTCAAAAATTGTATAATATTTAATATTTTTAAATACCGGTATAAAGTATAATCTAATCCTATTCTAGGCGTGCGAGGACTTCGTTCGTTGCCTGGCAACGGCGAGCCAAGGTTACACTACACGCCGCTTTTCGATTTAAAAATCACGCGTTTGACGAAAAAATTAATACATGTGATATCTTACTATACCCCCCTCCCAACTTGTGATATTTAGTGCTTTTTGCCGAACCCCTCCCCCCCCCCCCTTTGAACCTCACGTGATTAATGGACAGCCCCAAGTTCATTCGGGTGCTTTTGCAGTCGCAGGTTATACTTAGGGTGTGTGTGTGTGTTACCTGTGCTCCGAGCAGGCCGGCGAGCGTCCCCCGGGCGCGCGGGCCGCGCATGCGCGCGAGCAGGCGGTGCGCGGCCGCGGTGGCGGTGAGCGCGGTGAGCAGCCGCCGCGCGCGCGTCACCAGCCGCGAACACCACCAACATATCCGCTGCAACACACGACACCCACCATTACGATGCGATTCCGATGGACCACAAACAGCCAGTTTTCTTTCCACTTTTCTTTCCTGATGAGGCTTTCGTTGCCAATTGAAGCAAACTTAATTTCACTTAACTTTAATTTAATTTTGCTTTGACTTTGATTCAATTTTATATGGATTTTGTTTTGGTTTGAATTTCATTTGATTTTGATTTAGTTGTAGCTTAATTTTAATATGATTTTAATTTAATTATGTAAATGTAATCTGTTGTCTCTAAATTCATTAATTTTATTATTATATGCTACATATTGTCAAGTCATTGAAATTTCTTGCAACCCAATCAGCGCTAAATGTACTGCATTAACACGTTGGCTGTCTGTGCACTATATGTAGGACACCATTCCGCTCAAACTTAACGTCACTTCTTGAACTGGACGTACGAACAACACTATTGAATTTGATATGGACGTGTGGATAATGATTTGGGTAAAAAAAGCCGCGAAGGACCTAAGGGAATTTTTTGAAAATTTTTACGGAATTTGAGGAAAATGTAGGGTAGGTTTGAGGGTAGAAAGTAAAACATAAAATATTGCAAAATCAGCAACTAAACCACACAAGACTTATTGTAATTAAATTAAAAAAAAAAACATTCTACACATTTTTAGTGGCATTCGTTTAAAACAGGGTAAAAAGGATCCTCCTTGTTTAACTAATCTTTATTTAGTAATAACTTTTGGTGTCTTTTTCCCAGCTTCATTTATTGAGTTTCCAGTTTCCTTCAGTTTTTTATAGCAACCTGCGCATCATTTTTGCCCTTCCTTTGGAACACAGGTGCCTTATAAATAGTGCACTAAATTAAATCTGCAGAATCTGTGCACTACATACAGTGCACAATCAGCCGAGGAGTCCATGCACTATACATAGGGCATACTGAAATTCAGTCTGTAATATACAAGGTGTTGCAGAAAGGTGCAAAAATATTTATGGTAGTTCATCTACATTAAGTTTTGAATCATGTATGTGAAAATTAGGCATGAAAGCTCAAAAATTTTTTTCCATAAAAAAAAATTTTTTTTCGTTTGTTATTTCATTTGACATACCCCTAATAGCCAGATCTCCGCACAGATTTTTGTACGATGTCACGGCGTCGGCGGCAAGGTCGTTTGTCTGCTGTACATGCTTTAGGGTTGAAGCTGGTGATTTGGTGGGAATTTTACGTCAAACTTTGACTCGAATTATCTCGTGATCTACCGTGCTGAGGACAAAGAGACCTTGGGTGATGAAGTCTACATCAGTGTTAGAATGGACTGTTAAAATATTGTTGGGGGTAAATCCACCACGTTGTATTTTCAAGAACCTTGTAGGTAGTAACATTATTTCAAAAAGCTAGTAACATCATTTTTAATAATTTTGTCTAGAAAAGAGAGCAGATGTAGGGTGTCACTTGACCAAATCAACTTGGACAGCCAACGTGTTAAACTGTACTCTCAGGTGCCCAAAATACAGGCCACGCCTAGTTTGGAACCCAACACATAATAACCTGCTGAGCCAGCTATGACACTATTTCAACAAAATCAATTAGTATTCATGTGCTGTTATTCTTATGGAAATAAATTACTTTATACCCCGTTTGAGACGTACTTCTTAGCATTCCATGGATTCACCGTGCGGGTGCCGGGTCCATCGTGTGGCAGAGAGAGAAATCTCGAGTAGACCCCGAGACTTGTGACTCGGGCGTAGGTTTAAAAGGGGCCCCTTATATTGACGTACGTCAACACTCACCTTCACTACTCGTATTTCTCTCCCTGCCCAGCCAAATCCGATATGATCCTACTAGTGCAGCTTTAGATACTCGTTCTAGTATAGAACTTACTGCACTTCTGGACAATCCATGGTCTTTAAGCAGGTTATAGAGAGATTTTGCTGGTATACCTCTCGCTCCTACTTCTACAGCGTATAAATTAACTACATAGCCATTTTTTGTTAATTCATTTTGTAGGTCGTAATACTTATTTTGTTTCATCGCGTGGTCTTTAGGTATATTAGTTTCCCACGGTACGGTAAGTTCTACCAGGACTATGCGTTTCGTAGCCCTAGAAAAAAGGAAAATGTCCGGTCTGGATGACGAAACACCCACATCCTCTGGGATTTTGTAGTGCTTTTCATACGTGTCCATTAAAATAGTCCAATCAGGTGCTGAACCCAGGATTGAGTAAGGCTTGTTCTTGGAGTTTGAAGTTGAGCCCTCTTTTACAAAGTTAATTTGTCTTTTGTTTATCGTCAATCCCTTTTGGGCTCTAGCTACCGAAAGGCTTACGGCTTCACGTATGATTTCAAGTACTCATGTCATGTCATGGCGCTGTGAGTAATGACCCCTATTAAGGAGCACCTTGCATCCCACCAATATGTGCCTTGCTGTACATATCGCCTCACTACAAGTATAGCAACATTTGTCAGAGGCTTTTCCCCACCTTACCAAGTTACTCTGGTCAGGGAGGGTCATTTGGAAAGCGTTCAGATAAAATTTTAATAAGGCAGGAGACCAGTCATATAGCAAGGTGCGCCACTTTAGAGCTAATGGGATACAAAACTCACCTATGGTTAACCACTCACTTTGCATTTCTAAATTCATAGCGTGCACTTTGTAACTATCATTTTCGTCTATTCCAGTCCAGCGACCGAATTCAGCGCTGGATTGCTTAGTGGAATAATGGAAACCGGCACTGGAAAACATCAATCCAGTGCCAATGGATTCCAGTGCGGGTTTACATGATTCCAGTAAGCAATCCAGTGCTGGATTCGGTCGCTGGACTGGAATAAAGTAAACGGGGTATTATTTATTGGAACGAAGTTCCTTATCAACATCAACAGCCCACTAAACGTTCCCACTGCTGGGACTCGGGGCCTTCTCTCGCAAGGAGAGAGTTAAGGCCATAATCCACCACGCTGGCCCAGTGCGGGTTGGCGGATGACACATGACTTCGAAAGATTCTAGGTACATGTCGGTTTCCTCACGATGTTTTCCTTCACCGTTTTAAGTTAGCGGCATTACGCACATGACTTCGAAAAGACAGTGGTGCGTGTGGGGTTTGAACCCGGGGTCTCCGGATCGGCAGCCGCCGTTCTCCCGACTAGACACCGTAAGTTCCTTATCGCACGTTGCGAAAGGGGGCTAGACGGAATCAATTAAGGGGGCGCCTAAAGCCAGAAAAACGAAAAAAGGACATTTTCGACGCCGCTCACTGAAGTTAAGAAATTAAAAACTATGACAAAAAAAATATTGACGTGTGGGTACAATCAAGAAGAAGCACAATAACCGAATAGAATTTTAAAAATAGATCAGAGTTTTTTAAAATAAAAAAATAAAAATGCCACTGAAAAAACCCGTTTTAATTCGAGTACTCGAAATTATCAGCGATGACCCCACATTATTTTTTGGTAATAAAATTCCTATTTGTACGTTCTAGTAAAGTAACCGAACACTTTTTTAAATTTATGTTTAGTTATTGAGTAATTAAATAAAACTTGGTCAAAAATGGACTCCTGATTAAATATAGATTTTTACTCCAAACTGTGTCATGCTATTCTCGACTTTATGTACATCACATTACGAAACGCGTCGCGCAGGTGAAATCTGATTTTTTCCTGGCTTTAGGCGCACTCTTAAGACTAACAGTTGTAACAACACTTTTTGCTATCACCAAAAGTTCCGTTACAACTTTTGGTGATAGCAAAAAGTGTTTTCTTATAATTCTTCAATAGTTTCGATCACCTTCAGGTACCAGGGCAACAGAAACAGTAAAGAGTTTAGATTACCTACCTCCAACACCCCAGCGTGTCTCCAGATATCAGGACAACAGTAATATGAAAGAGCTGCGTTTGCCTCCAGGTATCAGTACCAGGGCAACAGAAATAGAAAAGAGTTGCAATAAAAGAGTAAAGAGTTGTTTGTAGTGGTAGGACTCTTAGCAGAGCCTGCCTGGGGAAGACATGTGTGTAATGCCAGTAGCTTATATAATATTGACCTGTTTGTAGAATATAACACAAGAATAATGATACAAGCATAACTTAAACATACCGACATCAAAACTAGCTTTACATAGTACCGGTCCGCAAGAGATGACTACAAAAATCTATAATAAACTTCCCAATAAACTTAAGGAAATTGAAGACGAGTGTAGGTTTGTCAGGACTTTGAAGGATCTGCTGTTGTCAAAAGCCTATTATAGTCTATCCGAGTTTTTTACTGATGACATGCAGGTATTCTAGGAAACGAAAACGTAGACTATCATGCCAAACAAGCTAACAAGCAAACAAGCTAAAAAAAACCTAAATCTAATTACTTTTATCCTTGTAATTACTTTTATCTGTAACATAATTAATGATTGAGTATTGAGAATCCTTCGAGGTTATATCATCCACCACAATAGGCCAGCGTCATGGATTATTGCCTAGCCCTTGCAAGGGAAGGCTCCAAAGGCCCCTGGTTATGCCTTACTAGCGATTCGCTTCGGCTTTGCCTGTTGCACATATCCTATGGCAGTGGCTCCGAATCAGATGGCAGTTGCTGTTCTCCCGACTAGACCAGCCGTAATGTAGGGGTACTCTTTACTTACCAATTAATATTAGTATAGGTTAGTGTATACTTACCGAGTCTTTGGTAGAATGTAATTGTAAATGGATCGTCTTGGCGAGAGATTTGAGGTTCGTAATATCCTCCAGACGCCGCTCATCTTCTGTTCTGATGCAAATCATGCAATAACGCTTCCCCTGGCCGTACAAGTCGTAGATTTGTAGTATATCTGTCATTGTACGGAAGTTTCTAAATCAATCGTCACATAATATCGAACAAGTTCACTATTACTAAGAGTTTCCTACGGTGATGTAGAAATAATTATGGAATTTCATTCCTTACAAATACGTAGTAAGTTATACTCTTTAAATATGTGTTTCGAATTCGAAAGATGTATTTTTCAAACACTACAATCACAAATCACAACACAAACAAATGGTCAGCCAGTGTGACCAGATTTAGTTTGACAAATCTACTCACGGTAAGGCCGAAATCTACTGAATTCTACTTCCCGAAATGCAGAAATCTACTACAATATCTACTCACAACCAAAAGTTAGTGGAAAAGCCTATATGTGAAATAAAAATGCATTTTAATTCTATACACTTATTTAATGTAATAATTAACAATCTATATAGATTGTCAACAAGAGAAATTATCAGATTTATTATAAAATATTTAATTATTAAATTAGTACATATTTATGTATTAATAGTTAATAATTATAGTTAATAATTATATTAAATTATATTAAAATAATAATTTGAATTTGAATTAAATAATAGTACATATGTACTAATTTAATAATTAAATATTTTATTTAAATCTGAACACCGCGCTTATCTCAGGAACTACAAGACCATTTTCAAAAATTCTTTCACTAAATGCTAAGGCTATATATTATACATATCATGGGTGAAGTCGGGGCGGAACGCTAGTGAAAATATAAAGTTGGTTCCTTAAATCCTTTTATATTCTAGGAAAGCTTTAAGGGGCTACATTTATATTCTTTAAAAGAAGCAACTCTCCTCAATATAATATCACAATGCAAGCCTTGTAATGAGCACACTTGATTCATTTATTTTGGACTTTATAATCCAATTTTTGAACAAAAGGTCTTGTCCATCGATATACATCAATCAATGGATGTGCCCTGAGCACCTTGAAATTGACAATAAACTGAGTCTCTGCGTGTATCGTAAGTGGTTTACAAACAACCAATCTACTTGACCCCTACAATCGCTAGCGGCAAGATTTGCTGTGGTTCTACTTATTTTGGTTGTTGAAAACAAATAATGATAGGTAAAAACGTCCGGCATCCACCGCGTCCTGCAACTGAAACGGAAACAGTGAGCTCACTCTTCCCAACGTTGACATGATTGCGTGCGCCCTGAAGTTTGGGAGGGCCTATCTTTGGTTCTACGATCTATGGTCCCCATTCTACGTGACATCCTTGTGTAAGCCGTTTCATTTTATTAATTGATATTTATGTACAAATAGATATGCGTGCAATTTGACGTTACTTGGACGACAACCGAATAATTCAGACAAATAAAAATAGCAAGTGGGAGTGATTTCAAGCACCTGCGGGAAAACATGGGAATCCCCGTTTCCCCATTCAATCTAGAACGAGTTCGAGAGATGAACCGAAGGAAAAATGTTGCTCACCACGAAATTCTAAAATCTACTAAAATCTACTGTATTTTAAATTCTACTCACAATGAGCTGACGGACGCTAAAATCTACCGCAAAAGCATAGAATAGATAATACAGATAGAACGGACACTCCCCACCCCCCGCCAGTTTCAAGCTTCCTACCCCGCAAGAACGCGAGAAGCACTCAGCGACACGACATAGATGACACGCACACATGCGTAAATGCGTTCGAACGACATATGCGAGATGTGTGAGTGTAGGTATGTCAACTGCACCGTCTGTATAGATTTTAGGCCGAGTGTCCGGGGTGTGGCAAAAGTAGAAATCTACTACTTCTGGTCACACTGTGGGCAGCACCTATTCGTATGCAGTTCGTTCATTCAATGCCTGCACAGATAATTAATTTATCGTTCATTCATTCGTTCAATGCTGCCATGCAAAACCTTCAATAAATAACACTAAATTAACACATGTTTGTATTCAATGAGCCGTTTTCCGACGAGACAAAAAGATATGGTTTAATAAAACGATAATAGGAGGCGCTTGTAGGTCTTTTGGTTTGTTGTCAAAAGCGGTAGGCATAATGGGACTCAATTCATTCAATTTGCGAAAGCACGACTTCTAGTAATAAATAATAAACTACTTTATCCATGTACGCATTTTATTCGAATGAAAACTATATCAAAACATCAAAATTTCAAAAATATATGGGTAGCGATTCTGAAACCATGCGGTTGCATCCGACACGGAATCTCATCTCTCGGTCTTTGTCATGTTAAACAGATAAGACAAAGACCGAGAGATGAGATTCCGTGTCGGATGCAACCGAATGGTTTCAGAATCGCTACCCTTATGTACGTAAACCTGATGAAAGACAAAATATATATTTTTTAAATTCATTCTTGGCTATGGATACTAATCCTTCAGCCGAGAGAGTATCTCTCTACTTAGTCTGTGGATAAAATATTGTCGTATCAGTGTTCCTCTTTATATTTCTGAATTTTCCTTCTACTTTGGCTTAGTTGGTGTCTATTGCCTCGGGAGTTCTAAAGATTTTTACTGAAAAGGGATTGTGATCAGTAACGGTTTTTTATTACATTATCAACCTAATTAGCTATTTTTATTCCCACGGAATCTCATCTCTCGGTCTTTGTCTTATCTGTTTAGCATGACAAAGACCGAGAGATGAGATTCCGTTTCGGATGCAACCGAATGGTTTCAGAATCGCTACCCTGTAACGGTTTTTTATTACATTATCAACCTAATTAGCTATTTTTATTCCCAATATTTTAAAATTAAAAAAGACACTTTTTACACTATACTTTTTTCCTGAAAACGGGTAGGGTCTCTAAAGGGATTACACTGTTGAGAGTATATGGTAGAGACAGATCTATCTGCATCTCGAACTATCGCCATCTAGTGCGTCCGTTGGAACTATTTTTGTCTCGTCGGAAACTCCCTCATTAAAAAGTCATGAATAGGGTCTTTATGGAATGATATGTTACTGTCATCTGTTATTGAGCACATCAGAGCAGAGGGCGCCTCGATCGAGGTTTTCTCAGTGTTGCAAACATAACGGATTTTCCGTCGTATCTAGCGGATTTGGCCACATCAAGAACGCGAAAATAACTTTCTAATGGCTAACGGAATATCTAACGGCTCAGAGGGAGTTTCCGACGAGACAAAAATAGTTCCAACGGACGCACTAGATGGCGATTGTTCGAGATGCAGATAGATCTGTCTCTACCATATACTCTCAACAGTGTAATCCCTTTAGAGACCCTACCCGTTTTCAGGGAAAAAGTATAGTGTAAAAAGTGTATTTTTTAATTTTAACATATTGGGAATAAAAATAGCTAATTAGGTTGATAATGTAATAAAAAACCGATACTGATCACAATCCCTTTTCAGTAAAAATCTTTAGAACTCCCGAGGCAATAGACACCAACTAAGCCAAAGTAGAAGGAAAATTCAGAAATATAAAGAGGAACACTGATACGACAATATTTTATCCACAGACTAAGTAGAGAGATACTCTCTCGGCTGAAGGATTAGTATCCATAGCCATAAATAAATTAAAAAAATATACATTTTGTCTTTCATCAGGTTTACGAATTTGTTTTGAAATTTTGATGTTTTGATATAGTTTACATTCGAATAAAATGCGTACATGGATAAAGTAGTTTATTATTTATTACTAGAAGTCGTGCTTTCGCAAATTAAATGAATTGAGTCCCATTATGCCTACCGCTTTTGACAACAAACCAAAAGTCCTACAAGCGCCTCCTATTATCGTTTTATTAAACCATATCTTTTTGTCTCGTCGGAAAACGGCTCATTAAAACTACACATTTTCATCCCTAAATGTTTATTGCTTTTTTCAAACCGTAAGGTAGGCAAGTACCTAATAGGAACGTATAATGTTATATTATGATAATAACGTCGATCAATGACTTCTTTTGTAATCCAGACACAAACTCTTCTTTGTTTATGAGCAGGACTTACCTTTGCTAACAGCTGAGCAGTGAAGCCCAAATATGTTATTTTAACCCCACGTTTAGTGTCGCGCCCGTAAGACGCGGCTCAAAAAATTGCGTGGTATGACTTCACTGCTGCTAAATTATCGGAAACCAATGTTTAACATAATATCACTAGCACCGCCCTATGGTTTTACTTGAGTAGTTCCCGTTCCCTTTATTTTCCTGGGATAAAAAGTAGTCTGTGTTTTTCTAAAATATCAGGTGTTTTTAAATAATTTCAGCCCGATCCATACATTTACCTATACGTTACTACATGATTGGGCAACAAACATTGTCATTTTTGTATTATTAATGATAAGATACTGAAAGCTGATGTACCTGCAAATATATATAATTTTAAAAATTTAAAAATGTACGCAACTGTTCAGACTTGAAGTACCTTCGCACCTTTGAGAGGACACCTAGTTTTTTGGCAGCTAGTTTAGCCTTGGACTCGATATACGAGCCAAAGTTCAGCGTAGAGGTCAAAGTAACGCCCAAAAGCTCAAGACGGTCAGAAACCGGCACGGATACACCTCTAAAAGTTGGAGTCAGTTCGAAAGGACGCCTTTTAGCGGAGAACAGACACACCTGCGTCTTATTCTCGTTGAACTTGACCAGATTGGCATCGCCCCGTTTAGACACCGCCTCAAGGGTCAAGCTCAAACGCTCGATCAGACTCTCTCTCAGTACCTGAGTTTGCTGACCGCTGGCTCTCGCGCTAGATATCTAACTCTCTACAACGGTTCTATAATCTGCGTACCCAAAGATACCGGGCTTCAACAGATCGTTGATAGGTAGCAGGAAGAGCGTCGCAGAGAGTACCGACCCTTGAGGGACTCCGGCATTGATAGTCATTTGATCCGACGAGCAGCCATCAATGACGACTCGTATGGATCGATCCCTCAAGAAGTCCATAGGAGTAATTTTGGCATATAAAAATATTAACAGATTTTCGACGGAAATACACAACTAACTTGGAGGATTTCGAAACATCTTGTGTCCGGATGCGTCTTACCAACTTATGTGTTTTCTTGCGGGTATTTCAGGGGATAGTTTTAGAGATTTTGGTCGCTTCATATTGTTTTGTATTTTATATATTTCAGATTTTTTTAAGAACCAGACTAAACAGGCCCAGATTTGAAAGGTGAAGTAATTTCGTAGCATTTTTTGGAATGGGTGTGTATCAATTAGAGAAGTGCCGATCGTGACTTTGGCCGACTAGCCGATTAGTCGGTTGTAAGAAGGTCGACTAGTCAGCCGACTAATCGACCAAACCGATAATTATTTCGAGCATATCCGTGACAAATCCCCGTTTACAGCTGATTGGCGCGCAAGTTGCAAACACGCCGCCTGTGAACGTGTCAGTGCTTTTTGAAGTGAAAACTTCTTTTGGCGTGCCAAGACAGAATTTTCGTGAGCTGTGAATTGAATTCTAGCGTCACGCTCGGGTATGATAAGAAATATTCGGGTAAACTCGGGACCATAGCCATTGGCCATCTAGAAATGCGTCAGCCAATAGGAAATACTGACGCATTTCTAGATGGTCATGCCATGATCAGGGCCGAGCCGACCTCCACCAGCGCCTGTGTGCAAAACCTTTATGGCGCCCCTTTTTAACCCCCGACCAAAAAAGGGGCGTTATAAGTTTGACGTCAATGTCTGTCTGTCTCTGTGTGTGTCTGTCTCTGGCACTATAGAGCTCAAACGGATAAACCAATTTTAACGCGATTTTTTTAATTGTATTTTAATTTCCGTGCAACCACCGCACGGAACCGCTTAGCTATATTTGGTTGATATCGATTCAAGATTGCCGCCTCCACAAAATGGCAGACAAAATATTTCTTCACAACCTACCTCAGTATGAGAATCAAATGAAAGGGCTTGACTAGCAAAATACTTTCGTCTATATTAAATTTTAAACCCAAGATCGCCGCCGCCACAAAATGGGAATTACATTATTTCCTCACAACTATCAATATGGCTATCAAATGAAAGGACTTGGCTTGCAGAATACTTTACCAAACTTCAAATCCAAGCTAGTCGGAGGTATTGTTTTTACGGATATTCTTTCGAAGCATACTGATTTCACTATTACGTATGCTATGCTTATGTAGAAAAACATGAGTCTAAAATCTGTAAGAATATAAACATACTTAAATTACACTAGCAGCGCCCCACGGTATTACCTTTTACCCGCGCAGCTTCTATTCCTGATATTTTCCCGTGATAGCAAATGTGCTATTCCAGGCTATATTTTGTGTTAAAATATAAACCTTCCTTAGGAAACAAATATTATAAACCAGCAGTTACCCACGACTTTGTCCGCGTAGAATTTGAGATGTAGTCTGTGTAGAATATGACTGTTTGATCAAAACTTCAACTTTTAATAAGTATAGTCGGGGAAGTCGCTGTTCTAGAGTACGGCTGCTCTAGTCGGGAGAACAGCGACTTCCCGTAGTTCAAATCATGGTTCAAATCCCACGCGCACCACTGTCTTTTTGAAGCCATGTGTCATCCGCCAACCCGCTCTGGGATAACGTGGTGAATTATGGCCTTGAGTCTCTCCTTACGACTCCTTACGAGGGAAAGGCCCGATTCCCAGCAGTGGGAATATTTAACGAGCTACTTATCCCGCTAAATTTCAATTAAATCCGTCGAAGTGTTTCATTATGATAAATAATATGAGTTTCTTATGAAACTAAACATTTTTCCGGGATAATAAGTTCTTATTCTATGTGATATTTCACATTATAAAACACATGTGTTTCAAATATCAAACCAATTCGTAAAATAACACATTATTAACTACTTGTTATTACAAAAAAGTGCATAGTTCCCTAAGGAACAAATATTATCTATGTTATCGGAACGAGTTATTTGAGATTTGGTTGAAATTTGAAACACAGTAGTCTGGAATTGAAGATTAACTACTTTTTAGCCCAAAAAAGTGCAAAATTCTTTAGAGGACAAATATTTACCGTAACATCGGAACAACTAGGTAAGCGGTTTCAGTAGGAATTTGAAACACAAATATTTTTAAAACGAACTTGCACCTTGCACACACACTTTCGAATAATTATTGACATTATTTTGGCTCACTCTTTCATTAAAATCAGGGCACTCCTGTGACACCACTCTACTTGCATCGCACACATCGTGTCGAGTTGCGTTTATAATCTCAATTAAATAATCAAACTCATGGCGCGGCGGTTCTTTTGATTTTAAAGCGGAGACCGTAATGAATGTAGGTAAAACTAAACCCAAACTGTAAAATTAAACCAGAAACGTAAACATTGTCTTAGGAGACTCTTACAATAAACTATAGAAACTCATGAATTGTTATTTAACTAGGCAAATGTTGCGCCTATTCTACCTACTTGCTAATCGACGAAACTCAACTACAAAGAACATGATGTTGCGTAAGTGTAAAAAAAAATCGGTGGCGGCGCTGGCGCCCCTATTGCCTTGGCGCCTGTGTGCGCCGCACACTTCGCACACAGGGGCGGCTCGGCCCTGGCCATGATGACCAGGCCACACCCTCCGGTTTCACCCGCGTAGTTTCCAAAGTAAGCTATCAAATTCTGAGTTATAAGTTTTCACTTCTATCGGCAGTTCCTATGACTGTCAGTTTTTTTTCGTTTTGCTTTTGCACACATCAGTGCGGGGATTTTTTGAGTACAAAAACATTATCTTGTTTAAAGATAATACTGTTAATTAATAACTTTATAGAATATAACATTAGATTATTTTTTTGTTGTGGTTGTAGGTGTGAAAGTATTAACACAAACATAATTTAATCACTCCCTAAACTTTATTAAATTAAAAATAGTTAAAAAGTTATTGTTATTTTAATGCATAGATAGATTTGTTAATAGCTGTTGCCTGCCACTGAGTGTAATCTTCACTTTCAGTACACTGTGTTTTGAAATATTTATCACTGCTTATATAACCTTCACATAACAACAACCAAATGGACGCAATTCAACAGTCATTCCATGAGATGATAGCCACTTTCCATCAGAGACTTGATACAATAGAAGTAAAGCTGCCTGGTAATAGATCTCCGCACAGCCCAGAGAGTTTGACTGCTGAGTTTAAGGCATTTGTTGTTGCCACTTTCCGAGCATTGCAGGAGCAAATAGCTATTCTGGCACAGCATATCGATCACGACGTAAAATCTTGCTGATACATGGCCTTCCTGAAGAACAAGAAGAAAAAGCGGATGAGTTAGTTTGGCAGCGTTTTGGCGTCACAAAATATTGGACGAGAGTTGGTAAATTCAAATTTATATTATAATGGTATTTAGCGCGGGGGAGATGTGATTGCGGTTGTTTGATTTGTTGGCCTGGAAATCTTCTAGGCTCCGGTAATATTTATATTTTTATAAATATTGCGGGAGTTTTTAATGATTTTGAGTGGCAACAGTCTATAGCTGTGATTGCTCTTTTTTGTGTTAGTTATCATTATTAGATTAAGAATATTGTAAATCGAAAGCTTTCCATGTTTTTGTCACAGAAGTCTGTTCTGTGTAGAGACCATGTAAAGTGATTATATTGCTAACCCTGAGATCGCTGAAGGACCGATCGATTGGCAGGACAGGTAATGCTATTGCCAGCGAGTAGATGCTACTGCTGTTGATACAGGTTACCTGTACCTGCCGACTATTAAAAACGACTTGTGACCTACTTGACTGAGTACTGCTGATCTCGACTATTGATTTTAACGATCGGTCGGGGTTCTCACTCCGTAGTCGCTTTCAAATTGGCCCGGGTGTGTAAGTCCCCTCCCTGGTCAAAAGATAAGAACTGGACCAGTTTGAATAGTATTCTATGGATGGGGTTCGGCCACTAAAAACAAACGGGGCATCAACGGGGTTCTCACTCCGTAGTCTCTTTCAAATTGGCCCGGGTGTGCAAGTCCCCCCCCCTGGTCAAAAGATAAAAACTGGACCAGTTTGAATAGTAAGTATTCTATGGATGGGGTTCGGCCACTAAAAACAAACGGGGCATCAACGGGGTTTTTACTCTGCAGTCGCTGTTCAAGTTGACAAAAAAAAAAAAATTATAAACCCAAGGCCTCGTACAAAAGATTACACCTTGGTTCAGGTTGAACAGTACTCTGTGGATGGGATTCAGCCACTAAAAACTACGGGGCACGGCGTTCTCATCTGGTGTTACTGTCAAAGCCATCCACGGAAAATTATTGGTGGAAAATAAAATTATATTGGTGGACAATTCACACACAATACCATCTGCTATAATGCTTATATTGTTTAAATACATACTTATTATACATAGATTATGCGAATGTATATATGAAAATTGATCCGGCTTGATTAGTAATTTACAGGAAGAGAAATGCCACTAAACTGAAATTTTAACTAACTAAGTTAACTAAACAAAAATAAAAAATATATGAAATGAAATATGAAAGAAAGAAAAAGTATAAAACCTTATGTCTATGTACTATAAGTACTATATCCATATTAACAACTTTCTTTTGTTTAAAAAAATACATTAGTTAAGTTTAGTACCTAAGCTAAGTCTACAGCTATGTGTATAGTAAACTATTGAGCATTCACGTGCTTCGGGACGCAGCACAGTCAGTCTGGCCGTGTTAGATTAAGGGTTCCTTGGAACCCTTCACCTAACGTTTAAATTGACTAAATGGGTGGTTTATAGGTGTCAAATCCTGATTAATGAGATATTTTGTAATAAAAAGAAAGGAATTGATGTATTTCCGAAATTATATAATAAGTATAACCATGTTATAAATAATACGGTTAAATATAAATTAATAAGTAATATGTAAGTATTATTGTATAAAGTATAATAGCATATAAGTAAATCAACGTTGTCAAATCCACCGCCTTTTCCGCTATAACCTGTTATTGTATAGTTGGAGGGGCGATGCTATGACTATTGGCGAGTGGGGTTGACAACGATAAGTATAAAAGTAATCTTGGCTCTGTTCGGCTCTCTTGTCTTTTCTTATATATTGTTATCTACAACTTACTGTGTTCTCTGTTGCTCTGTATTATTCTTGTTCCCAAGCGAACGATTGATTTAGCCAAGATAAGTATTATAACTGTTGTCTAAGATTTACTTGTATACAGATTATGTATGTGAAGGCGCAGAGTTTTCTTGACCACGTTCTTTCTCTGTAGTCTATAGGTGCACCGAAAGTGGGAATAAATAACATTTAAATACCATCTATTGGGTTTTCTATTCATACTACTATCTTTTAAGTAATTAACAGCTCATTCACATCTAAGCTCACAGAATTAAGGCTATCCTGATATGAATTTGGTTATAACAGCGCAGAATCATAGGAGATTCTAACACACGCAACAATGTTGCGGTATTTTACCTTAACTCGAGCTCTGCCGTTTTGTTAGAGGCCTCTTAAATTAATACAACTATATATGTGGTGAATAAAGACGACTTTGGGATGCCAATGTCCTGACTACACAAATCGATTTTATTCATTCGAGTGAATGGGAAATAGTTCCATTATAGATTAGTGCCCTCAGAAAGCTGGTGCCGATCAGCGAATGTTATTCGGAGACTCATGGGCTCAAATACAATGACATTACAAGCGAAATAATGGTGTTTAAAGCTGGTGGTTGGATGAAACTACGGTAATAGTGGAACATCTTTTCGCATTGTGGACGTTTAAAAAAAATGTATTCTGGAAAAATATTCGATAATTTAAGTAACTTAACGAGTAACGCTGCCATATTATTGGCCTCGGCTACTCTGTCGAGCACCTTTTGCTACTGGAGCTAACCCTACTCCGCAGCCGACCGTCACGCGACATGCAATATACGAACGAAAAAGTTTGAGGCGATGATATTAGATAATATAGTAAAAATATATAACTTGGTTGAAGGAATATATTATATATTTGTTGTACGGGAAATATGAGATATTGTTTATTGTTGGGTATGGTATGTAGTTAAATACTCAGTTTATGTTTTGGAACCATAAGGTTTGAGAAACTACTTCGAAGTAGGAACGGCCGAGTTTAATTTTCTGTTGAAATAAATCAAACATTTAAACGCGACGCACGTGCGGACTACTCCCTTCGAACGCGAGCGCAGGCTGTAATGGTCTAACTATTGTCACTCTATAGGCATTTAAATTTAACCCTTATTAGATTTCGCTACTTGGGCTCAAGGCCTGTTCACACCGGGGCCTCAACCGCCTAACGAAAAACGCTTTGAAGCTTTGACGCTTTGACGTTGCTGTCTCTTTTCTTCTCGCTTGAAATGAAAGAGACGGCAATGCCAAAGCATCAAAGCGTCATAGCGTTTTTCGTTAGGCGGTAGACGTCCGGAGCGGTATTCGCTACCGCTGTGGGTAGCGGTAAATACCGCGTGGAGTCCGCGCGGGATTTTGTACGTACCGCCTGGGTACGCGGTATTCACTACCGCAGGCGGCAGCGAATACCGCTTAGATGTGAACAGGCCTTAAGCTGTCCGAATATCTAGTCCTACTACTATTATAAAGGCGAAAGTTTGTAAGTATGGATGTATGGATGTTTGTTACTCTTTCACGTAAAAACTACTGAATGGATTTGAATGAAACTTTACCACAATATAGCTTATACATCAGAATAACACATAGGCTATAGCTTATACATCAGAATAACACATAGGCTACAATTTTTGAGGTTTTTAATGTGAGGTCGTAAAAAAAACACATTTTTTGCGCTTACATTGCAAACGCTGACTGAATCCTACAAGATAGATCAAAACAATTTACTACAGTATTGTACAACTTAAAAAGGTCTACAAAAAAGTCCGTGATGGTATATGTTTATCTCTTAGGAATAACCCACAATAACCATTTTTTATCCTTTACTTTGTACGAGAAATAATGGCTTATTTACGAAGCGATTTTAAGCAATACAGTATTAATCCTTATCCAATTAAGTATTTTAAATACATTGTGCATTTAATAAAGATCAATATGGCTTTTTACAGCATGTAAATTAAATAAATATTTTCGAAGATATCACAGATTTAAAATGCAGAGTCATAGCAATTTCGGCGATAAATACCGTTTCGGTGATAAATACCGGCAGCGGTGCCAGGCGAACGGGGCGTGGGGGGAGCGGGGTAGGTGCGGTGGGGAAGAAGTGGCTCATCGCTGAGTGCGCGACCCGAACGCGGGCAGACACGTGAGGGCAGACGTCGTTGACGGTTGTGTCCGTTTTGCGAATTTTCAAGGCACTAGCGATTTGATAAAAACGTATGGTCGCCTACTTTAAGTAATATAGGCCTAAGGTTAGTTATTGCCAGGTTTCTTTTTGGTTAGGAGTTACACGTACAAAAAGATACTTCATTTTTACGAATTACTTCATTGATAATTCAATTACTATATAGATAGGTTACTTACAGTTAATTATAACAAATTATATAAATAGGTTAATTATAACGAATTACTTCATTGATAATTCAGTTACTATATAGATAGGTTATTTTACCGTTAATTATAACAAATTATATAAATAGGTTAATTATAACGAATTACTTCATTGATAATTCAATTACTATATAGATAGGTTAATTAAATAGGCAAGGATTGCATTAAAGTACAATCATAACAATAACTACCGTACTGTATTTTTTGGAAGTATAGAAACAACACGTACTTAAGAATTATGCCGCGAAAGCGTAAGTCTAATCTTTCCCAAAGCTCTAATAAAGCTCGAACTATGAAAGTAGCTAGACTTAACGAGACGTTTCCACAAGCCGAACTGCGAAGGCTTAAACAAGCAGAGCGTGAGGCAGCTCAAAGAGCTGCTGAGACACCAGAGCAGTCCCAAGATAGACGTCGACAGCATGCTGAGTATCTAGCATCTCAACGGGCTGCAGAGACACCCGAACAGTCTCAAGCTCGACGTCAACAGAACGCTGAATATCTGGCATCTCAACGGGCTTCTGAGACACCCGAACAGTCTCAAGCTCGGCGTCTTCAGCAAGCGACTTACATAGGGTCCCAAAGAGCTACTGAAACTGTTGAAGCTGCTGAAGCTCACAGACGCGCTGTTGCTGAAAGGGCACAACAGCGACGATTAATATTTACAAGAAACGCGTGGGGAGTATTCGATAAAGCTGCATTTGAGTACGATGAAACTCTTGATTACGAAAGCCACAAGCTTATAAAAATAGAAGCGATGAATAAAGAATGCAGATTTTGCGGTGCTCTTAAATGGAAAGAGGAAGCTGCAGGCATGTGTTGTTCGGGAGGAAAAGTAGTTCTTCCTTCAATAGACGAGCCTGTTGAACCTCTTAAAGAACTTTTTTCAAATGAAACAGATGAGTCTCGCCGTTTTTTAAAAAACATAAAAAAATACAATACATGCTTCCATATGACATCTTTTGGAGCTGATAACATTGTATCGATGCCAGGATTTTGCCCGACTTTTACAATCCAAGGGCAAATATACCACATGAAAATTCGTGATTTTCAAAGTTATCAAATTTTGTATCTAGACACTTGACATGAAGCAATTAAATATTAGTTCTATCAATTTTGTGATTTGGCACTGCGCAGGTGTGAAATTGGGGTTGAAATGGGGGATGAATGTCAATATGGAAGTTCCCACCCGTAGAAGATAAAACCATGAAACTGTGTATATAGACACTTGACACGAAGCAAACAAATGTTTGTTCTATCAATTTCGTGATTTCGAACTGCACGGGGGTGAAACTGGAGTTGAAATGGGGGATGAATGTCAACATGGAAGATCCCAACCGTTCAAGATAACACCATGAAACTCTATGAATAGGCACTTGACACAAAGCAAACAAATGTTTGTTCAAGCAATATTGTAATTTAGAACTGTACGGGGATGAAATTGGGGCTGAAATGGGGAGTGTATGTTGATATGGAAGTTCCCAATCGTTGAAGATAAAACTTTGAAACTCTTTATATAGATAGGCACTTGGCACGAAGACAACTAAATGTTTTTTTTATAGCAAAGAGTGACGAGACGAGCAGGACATGTGCCTGATGGTAAGTAACATGACTACCACATAACAGCACTGTGACACGCAGTTATGAGAACAGGATAAAGCTAGCAATTTTGTAATTTTGAACTGTATGTGCATGAAAATAGAATTGAAATGGGGGACGAATGTCTCTTACGCTTTAACACCTAAACAACTAAACCGATTTTTTTGAAATTATTTTATTATAAGCTGTTTTTAGTAACTGTAAATGTGTCTGGGTATAAAAAATAGATACTGCCTGAGTTACCTTAGTATTTATTTTGCGCGGACGAAGTTGCGGGTAACAGCTAGTGCTATATAAAACGTAAAATTTTATAAAGCTTGCTGTTCAAGAGAAACAGTTTTTTTACTGCTCAGAATATAACACGATTACTGTCAAATGTCACTATACTGTCTCATTTCAATGTCATTGTCAAATCAAAAAACTGCGTACGTTTACTCTTATTGGTCTGTGTAATCCGCATTGAATTGACCCAAATTGACCGCATTCCGCGCGGGGTGGTCGACTCTCTTAGGGCCAGGTGGGATAAAAGTACATACACGAGGGGGCTCCAAACGAGTAGTGGCAATATATACGCGCGTCTCTTTCTAACGTTTCATTTTAGAGATAAGTAACCTGTGAAAAATTACGATTTTTTCGTCTATTCATTCGATTTGTCTAACGATTTTGTCGTTCGACGAAGCCGTCCAGACTCTAGACGGGGCAATCGTGCGGGGCAGATGTAGCACATCTGAATTTTCCTTATTTTGCTTATTTTTGACGTGATAACGTCTTATAATTCGATGAAGCCGGCTGCACTCCCACAAAACATGACGTCATATACCGTTACCGTCGGTCGTTACCTCGCCGCATGTTTGTTACAGTTGTATTAATTATTTCGACCAGTAGTTCAAGCGGGGATGTAGCTCAGTGGTAGAGCGTTCGCTTTGCATGTGAAATGCCCCGCGTTTGATCCCCGGTATCTAAAAGCTTTTTTGCATTGTTTTGATTGAAAATGACTAAATTCTACTGATTACTTATTACATACAAATCTATTAAACAAATGAAATTAAAATTTTCTTTTGAAAAATGCTACCATTCCATCAGTATTTTCTTAAGACGTCACGTTCTATCGTCAGTAAACAGACTTTACAGACAAACATTTTTGTTTAAATGTGGGGTGGCGGTTCTATATGGAGATTACGTCAGCAATAGTTATTTATTTTTGAAGTGAAAACTTCTTTAGGCGCGCCTAGACAATTTTTTTGTGGGCTGTTAATTTAATTCATTCGTCACGCTCGGGTATGATAAGAAAGCTTCGGGTAAACTCGGGACCATGGCTATTGGCCTTGAAATACGTCAGCTTATGGGAAATGCTGAAAGGGCGTGGACAGGCCATCATGGCATGGCCATCTTCTAGAAACTCCATCAGCCAATGGGACAATGATTCATTTCTCATTTCATTTTCACGCATTTCATGGTTACACCCGTGTAGTTTCCAAGGTAAGCTATCAAATTCTGAGTTATAAGTTTTCACTTCAATCGGCAGTTCCTATGACTGCCAATTTTTTTAACACAGTTGACAACCCACACATTATCTAGACCCGAAAACGGAACGAATTTTCGGGGGAATGGGTACAAATTTTACGTAAGCATGCGAGGGCGGGCGGCTTATTGATGACAAGGGGAGAGAGAGGGGGGTCAATAATTGCAATAAATCTGCTGTCGTAAAACTTCAACGGCCCCTTATGGCCATAACTTTACCAGAGCTTTGATCAAATTGAAGACTTACCGTACTTGTCGCATTTTATGGCGAAGAAGATATTTACATCATGGCTATTGAGTGATTTCATTGTAATTTTAATAAAATTACATATCTATACAAATTACCTATAAATTTTATTTTGATAACTCGATTAGTAAAATAAGTATCGAGTCAAACATTTTCGTGGTGTCATTACGTAGATTTCCGCGTGCATTCCGCATTCCGCTTCCGCTAAACCGCTAACGCTAAAGTCAAAAGTTCGCCGTTCGCGCTCGCCCTTCGCCCTTCGCCAAGTAGTTTGCATTTTGCTTGTTTGTGGTGCTTGCAAGTTGTAAGTTGTAAGCTTGCATTTGTACAAGCGAATACACCATTATTGTGTTGTCGTTAGCCGCTACGCTATTGGTGAAACGTAATTTTTGTAGATACTTACTCCAGAAGTCTATTGAACAACCGCTATCTTCAATATCTATATCTTCTTATCGCAATACTGCATTAACACCGAAGTAACTGAGGAAGAATGTGTCACTCACTACACACAAGACATTGGCAAACTTGCGGCAAAGGTCCTGTGTGCTTACAGAAGCCAGAGCTCAGTGCAGACTTCAGAATCCAAATAAACTACAATAAGAATTGTCTTCATATTGATCTGCTGTTGGTACAAAATGCAGAGTGACCCTAATGCTAATGATAGTAAAAATAAGCTAAATGTGCGCTAATGAACGCAGCAGTTGCAGAGACTGAATTGTCGCGAACTGACAAGTGATAACGCCAGCTATATAGACGAAACCAAGCTGTAAATCATCTGCCAGCTTTGCCAGTAGAACAGGAACACATACGCCATGTTCGGCAGCACAACACCGCCAACCGCCACCCAGCGCTTCATAATGTGACCCGTTGTTCTTAAGAAAACGTAACCCTTCTTTCAGTCAGATAAAAAATCCTTACAAAGTGATGATATGTGATTATAAACCAAGTCAATTAATGGAACACAAAATGTCACTTACTGTAAAAAAAACATTTGAATGTGAGATGTGTGATTACAATACAACAGTTCGAACCACATTGAAAAACCACAGATTAACACATACTGGAGAAAAAACATATGAATGTGATATGTGTGATTACAGAGGATCACTACCAGCCCGCTTGAAAAGACACAAATTAACACATACTGGAGAAAAACCATATGAATGTGAGATGTGTGATTACAGAGCATCACTACCAGCCTCCTTGAAAATTCACAAATTAACACATACTGGAGAAAAACCATATAAGTGTGATATGTGTGATTACAGAGCATCACTATCAAACAAATTAAAAATTCATAAATCTATACATACTGGTGAAAAACCATATGAATGTGATATGTGTGATTATAGAACATCAAGACTAGGACACATAAAAATACACAAATTAGCACATACTGGAGATAAACCATATGAATGTGATATGTGTGATTACAGAGCATCACGATCAGACGTATTAAAAAGTCATAAATTAACACATACTGGTGAAAAACCATATGAATGTGATATGTGTGATTATAGAACATCAAGACTAGGACACATAAAAATACACAAATTAGCACATACTGGAGAAAAACCATATGAATGTGATATGTGTGATTACAGAGCATCACGATCAGACGTATTAAAAAGTCATAAATTAACACATACTGGAGAAAAATCATATGAATGTGATATGTGTGATTACAGAGCAGCACGCATAAGCCATTTAAAAAGACACAAAGTAACACATACTGGAGAAAAACAATATAAATGTGATATGTGTGGTTATAGGACATCAAGACCAGAACACTTGAGAAAACACAAATCGCGCAAACGTTTATGTGTTCCAGCTTAAAGAGCTATGTTTCCAGATAAATTACTGAGCTAAGAGATGAAACACCTACTATCTCTGGGTGACGAGCGCTGTGCGGTGCTAGGTAATGCTGTTGACTCTTCATGTTCCAATAGCTGAATGTTAGATGTGTGATTACTGAGTATCACAACAAGAAATACAGCCCGCTCAAAAAGACAACTAACTTGTATTTGTGAAAAGCAATGTTTCAGAATATCTTTGTTGGACACATATAGTTACAGATATCATGTTACGCAAAGGTTCGACCAGCCCACCCAATGGTATCATACTGCAATGTTGCAACAGCTGTATACAAATAACTTTAATACAACCAACAATTACTTTGAAATTTTACAATTACTTTGAAATTGTTCCTGTTGCTGAGAGACCTTGGGTTGTTGGGGGGCAGAGACTAAAGGGTCCTCTCATAATTATGATGCAGGCTCAGTGAGAATATGGGTGACTCCTGTTCTGGCTCATTCCTGGAGCAAAGGTTAGCCATTACCATTCAACGTGGGAATGCTGTCATTGGAAACGTATAAGACAAAGACCGAGACGTTTGGTCCCGTGTCCAGATCAATCAGACCAGGTTCAGACTCGCTACACTGAATTCAGTCACTCAATATAGTCAAGTTAATAAAGCTTTAAGGCAGGTTTAGTGATGCGGTGGACCTTACGGAACAGAATCATCTAAAAAAAGTAGAACACATTTTGTATTAAAGCATTTTATTAAATTCTTATAAAACTAATTAACAAAGCTCATTCATTTCTTACAAGTTTTTATGAAAAGCTACTAATAACATATTCATGGAATGACAACTCTAAGCGAAAATATTCAAATTATGTGTGCTAATAAAATGGAATAATAAATAAGTATGACATTTCAACGAACAGGGCAAAATCCCAAAGCGCTTGCTTTGAAATTTACTTCTGAATTCAATTGACTAAATTCAGACAAATGTTTAGTTTAGTTAGTTTAGTTTGACGGGGCTGTTTCCGCACTTAGCCTCTCAAAGTGGGCCATTGTGCGTGGCTCATACTTCCCTATCACTCCAACCATCCCAGGCTATCCCAGAAGGCAAGCAACCTATTCAGGTTGTTGAAGGCCTCCGGGACTGCTGCTGGGGAGTGGAGGAATTCTGCCCGTTGATCCGCCACGCTCCTGCATTCCACAATCACATGCTGTGGCGTTTTTTCTTCCTCCATGCATCCTCTGCACAGAGGGCTATCTGTTACACCTAAATTGAATAAGTGTTTGTTTAGGGGACAGTGGCCAGTCATAGTACCTATGACTTTACGGATCCTATCCCTGCTCAGTCTGATAAGGTTGCGGGCAAGTTTTTTTGTTGCTACCGGAACAGCAATTTTTGTTTGCCTGCAACCTTCAATGTTTCCCCATTCCATTGAATGTGCTTTTTCGGTATTTTCCTGCAGCCATGATTTTATTTGGGCCTGAGGTATAGGCATTAAAGGTTCCGGACCGTATGTTATTGCCTTTGCTCCTCTCTTGGCCAGTTCATCTGCTGCATCATTACCTAGTGAGTCGCTGTGTCCTTTAATCCATTGCAGGGTTACTCTGTTCGTCCCTGTTATGGATTGGAGTGCATTGTGACATTCCAGTATAAGGACAGAGGTTATAGTGTTGTTTTTTAGGGCTTGAAGCACTGACGCGCTGTCGGAGACAATTTTGATGTTTAAGTCCCCGACATCTCTGGCTGCGATCGCCTGTGCCGCCCTGGTAATACCGATACATTCGGCTTGAAAGATTGTGTTTAACTTACTTAGTGATGTTGATATTTTTATGTTTAAATCATTTGAGAAGACACCGGCTCCTGTACCTTGTGAGGTTTTGGAGCCGTCTGTGTATATCCTTACTTCTCTGCTACCAGAGCTGTCTTTTAATTCTGCATTAAGTTGGATATTGTATCTTCGATCAAAGACGTGTTGGCATATTGTTCTATCCATGGGTGCCTCAAGAAGTGGTATTTCTTTCAGCACCCGTTTCAGAACTTTTGTGTGTTCTGTTTCTGTACCCTGTTTCCATAGTCCATGAGCTCTTAGTCGCAGGGCGGCTGCAGTGGCCTCCTCTTGTATGACTAAGTGTAGAGGTCTCAAATTTAAGAGATACTCCAAAGCGGCTGATGGTGTGGTTTTCATGCATCCAGTGGCTGCTAGGCTTGCCAGGCGTTGCAGACTTTGGAGTTTGGCTTTTATTGTGGTCAGTTGTGTTCTGGGCCACCACACAACTGATCCGTAGGTCAGAGAGGGTCTAATCACTGAAGTGTACAACCACAGTGTAATTTTTGGATTGAGACCCCATTTTCTCCCAATGAGTCTCCGGCATTGCCAAAAAGTTAGACAGGCCCTCTTAATTTTTGTATCTATATGACTCGCCCAGTTCAGTTTATTATCAAGGATGATGCCCAGATACTTCACTTGCGATGATAGGGTGAGTTTGGTATTAAATAATTTTGGGAGTTGTAGTTCTGGTAACTTTCTTTTGTTGGTGAAAAGAATGAGCTCTGTTTTTTTCGGATTTACTGACAATTGATGTTCGCCACACCATTTCTCTACAATCTGAAGAGCCGAGCGCATGGACTTACATAGCACATTTTCAGCGCTTCCGCTAATCAGTATAGTGAGGTCATCCGCATAACCAATAGTAGTGTACCCTCTGTTATTTAGCGTCTTTAGGAGGCTGTCTACTACTGTGTTCCATAATAGTGGTGATAGGACGCCACCCTGGGGGCATCCTTTTACTACCTTTGCCCTTATGGTAGTGTTCATCACTATCTGGACTGCTCTTTTACTGACCAACTCGGTGATCCAGTTCCTCATCACTGGTTCGACCTTGAGTTTGCATAGAGCATGGTTTATGCTGTTGTGCATTGTTTTATCAAATGCCCCCTCTATGTCTATAAAGGCTGCAAGTGTTGAAAGTTTGTTTGTGAGAGCCGATTCTATCTTGTGCACAACCATATGCAATGCTGACTCTGTTGATCTACCCTTTCTGTATGCGTGCTGCTGAGGATGCAGTTGTTTATGTTTTAGTGCCCCATCTCTTAAGTGTCGGTCCACTAATCTTTCTAACGTTTTTAGAAGGAAAGACGTTAGGCTAATAGGTCTAAACGATTTGGCGTGCGTGTAGTCCTCCTTACCGGGTTTTGGTAGGAAAATTACTTTCGCCTCCCTCCATGTTTTCGGGATATATTTAAAGGCTATACAGGCCCTATAAATTGGTAAAAGGTGCTCTGTTACCTGGTTTGGTTGCCATTGTAGTAACGCTGGGAATATACCATCCAGCCCTGCGGATTTGAAAGGTTTGAAACTTTTAAGTGCCCATTTTATTCTATCCGCGGTTACTACCTTATTTGCTACTTCCCATTCTTGGGTTGTTGGTGTGCAGTGGTTTTCTTCTGGCCACTCTGGTTCTCCTGTGATCTGGCATCCAGGAAAGTGAGTCTCCAGAAGTACTGCACTTGTTTCGTTGTCTGTGTTTGTGTAAGTGCCGTCTTCCTTTTTTAGGGAGCCCGGGAGGTTGAGCTCGCCTTTGGCTAGAACTTTCTTTATTCTTCCGGCTTGGTTTGTTGAATTTATGCTATTACAGAAGTTGTGCCAGGATTCCGTTCTGCGGAACCTGATTCGCCTCTTGTAATGCTTTTGTGCAGCTTTGTAGTTGTCCCAGTCCACCATGGATCTGGTGTTTTTTGCCCTGTTATAGAGCGACCTTAGTTTATGGCGTAGTCTCTCGAGTTCTGGCCCCCACCAAGAACCCTTACCTACGTTGTTTGATTTTACCACCGGACATGCCAGTTTGTAACTATCCAATAGTGTTTTTGTTAGGAATTGTACGTTCGTTTCTATGTTGTTTGTACAAAGTGTTGTGTCAGTTAGGTGTGTGTTTCCTAATGTTTTGTTTAATAATGCTGTGTACCTTGTTATATCGGTTTTACGGGGGTTACGATATGGAACAGGGTCTGTTGACTTATATCGCAGTTGGAAACAAACGCGGCGGTGGTCCGCAAAAGATGGCTCGTTTGATACGTGCCATCCCTCGATTTGGCTAGCCACCGCGTTGGTTGCCAGTGTAATATCTATGATAGTTTGGTACCTAGAGCTTACAAAAGTAGGTTCCGTACCCCTGTTCATAATGTTGAGGTTTGTCTGGAATAAATATTCGGCTAAGGACTCACCCCTTTTGTTGGTATTTCTACTTCCCCACAGCGAGTGGTGAGCGTTGCTGTCCGCGGATGCGATCAGCTCCCAGTGATGTTCTTCGCAGTGTTGTACCAGGTCGGCCAGTTCTTTTGGGGGAATATCCCCCTCACCCGGCAGGTACACTGATGCTAGTACTAAGACGGTTTGCTTTTCTGTAGTAAGTCTCACTGCTGTGAGGTCTCAAGAACAGAATTGGTTAAGCAAAGTGGCTGTTGTTGTTTTAGGCATATAAATACATGTTCTTGGGGTTTCAACAGTAGTGTCTACCATTAACTTACCTCCGATGTTACTGAGACCGCAGATTTTATTATTTTTGATCCAGGGCTCCTGGATCATGGCGACGGTCTTGCTGTTCTTCTCCAGCACTCTGCGTAGAGTGGCCGCCGCTATCTGCTTGTGCTGGAGATTGGTCTGGATGAACTTGAGGGGGCTATGGGCTTCGCAGGACGCCATCTTCGTCACTGCTGCAGCACCCCTCACTCGGCAACGGTGAGACTACTTCCACCTCGCTCAAACTCTGTTTGAGGGCGGAAGCTGAGGGCTCCGGAGTCGACGTCTCCTTTGCTTCAGTCTCACTCGTTGAGGTTGTTTTTACGGTTTGTGTTCCTGCCGTTTTCGCTTCGACTGTGGAGAAGAAGCGGATGTACCCACTCCCCGTAAAGTGGGCTACCCGGCGGTCTCGGTCCAGGATCGTCTGCTTCTGGTCTTCAGGTATTCCCAGGGTAAGGTGCACTACCTTATCCTCGGAGCCCATAGCGTCCTGTGGTTGGTCGTCCACGGTCATATCGTAGCACTGCCACGAGTCCACCTTGTACCACGGATTCTGGGCACAAAGGACTCGCTGCAGTATGGCAGGGTCGGTAATGCTGGTATGAATTAGAAGCCCAGCCTTGAGCTTCTTCTTCATGTCCGACTGCCTGATGACCGTGAGGGTGGTGTCAGGAATTGGTGACTCGATGTTTTTCACCTCTTTTTCCAGCCACCTGAGCGAATTCGCGTCCTCGCACCACATCGCTAACGCCCCGTCCAACAGGAAGGGTCGACCGCGGAAAGACGGTGCGGGCGCGCTCGAGGAAGATGGAGACAGTGCGGTTTGGATAACTTTGCCAGCAACAGCTACCCTCACCGCCTCTGCCTGGGTCTGCGAGAGGTCCCTCTGCGGGACGGTAGTAATCACCACCTTCAGGTGGGATTGAGCCGCGTCTGCTTAGCTCACCGTCCGTTTTGCTTTTGGGTCGGTCTTCGCGCGTTTGGCGTCCCCTCTGGGAGATTGGGTCTCGTCCAGGCGAGCGCGCTTCGATGAAGCTCTCTCGTCCGTCGAAGACCCTTTCCCCTGCTGTTCCTTTTCAGGAATGGGAGCCATCGCAGCGGTCCGTCTACCGCGAGCACCTCTCGGTTTCCTTTTCTTCCCCGATTGGCTGGGAACTGGTGGTGGTGGTGGCGGTGGTGGTCCCGCCCCTGTAGAGGTGGATGGTGTGGTTTCGCGCTGCGTTTCCGCTGCTGCGATAATTTTGGGTTTGTTTGGCTGAAGTGCTTTCCTTCTCGCGCGCCTGTTATGGCGAACGCGTTCTGGTCTGCTCTTCTGCCCTTGGGTTTGGGTGTCAGCCTTCGCGTCGGTGGACTCCCTTTTGCAGGGACGCTTATGCGTGACTACAGTCCACGGCGACTTGACGGAGGGTTGAGTTGCTGGGATTGCCTTCATGAGGCCTGATAAATCCAGGCTGGAGCCTGGTTGAGAGCACAAGTTGCCCCCCCCAGAATACGAGGGGCAGACCGAGCTGGGCTCGGTGAGGGATTCTCCGCTGGCTGAGCCAGTGGTACCCTCCTGGGGTAAAATCTTTTTTCTTTGTGCCGACATTAGGGTTTTTGAGCTGGGTTTTAAAAATCTCACACACAACCTGCCCTTGGTATGTGTGGCGCAACTTTTTGGGGGTATTTGGTGCCCCAGGGCCTTGCGGGCCGGAGTTGTGGATATAGGCCGCCACGGTTCGGCCGTATGTGTAGGCTTGTATAGTGTGTCTGAGTGTAGTTGAGTGTGGTGGTGTACTTACTAAGTGAGGCGTGGTTGTGATCTGTATGTGTGTGTGTGGTTGCGTGCCTAATGAGTGTATGTATGTGGTGTATATGTGGTGTGCTTGTGTAGTGTGTGTGGTATTTTAGCCAATAGCTAGTGATGTACCCGTAGGTACATTACTAACCATTGTTACCGGGGTACACCGTCCTAGTGCATTGCGTTCCTAGGTGATCGAGATCCACCAGGACCGCATTGCAACCAGGCACGCTTGGAGGTACACCACTAAAGCACCCCCTGTATGACAAAAGACAAATGTAATAAACCTTTCACTCGGGTATACATGGTTTTTTTCATTGTTATATATATCTCTAAATAACCTCAGTGGAAAGTGTTGTCGCCCCGACATGCTTAATAGCAATGTGTCACATGTTATGAACATGAATGTTGTTTAAAACCAGAAGCTCCGGTCCGGAACCGGTCCTTATAACCAACATATTTAATTTTTACAACAGTTTTATTGTATTAAAGGCACTTGTTACTCGGATTATACAACAGCAGAGATGCTATTTATTTGAAATACTTCTATTTAAAATGCAAATACAAAATACCTATTTTGCATTATAGGGCTCTCACACAAAACTGCGATGCGACGCATCGGAGGAACTTGCTATGGCGAATTGCTCCGATGCGGCGTCGCATCGCATCGCATTGCAGTTTTGTGTGGGAGCCCTAAATGTCTTTTATTTGAAATACCTTTTGAGATGTATTTTGCATTTTTAATGTTCATTTCAAAATGCAATATACCTTGTGAACTTGTGATTAAGTTTAGCCAACATTACCTCATTACCAGTCAAACATAATTGTTCCGTATAATCGGGCAACATTATATCGGGCCGGCGATTAGCGTGTCTGTGGTCGCCGGCTGTTCAAGTGACGTTGTCTCGTTTCGCCGGTACGTTCGAGAGACTCCTGGTTTGCTTTTCTGGATAAAAGTGTTATAGTTCGCGGGAACGACGAGTTTTTCGGGATAAAAGCTTTAGTATTGTGCGGGAACACATTATTAACGTTAAGTGTGACTACTGGATTAGTGCTGGACTATTAATTGTGAAGTGGCTGCTGGATTGGCCGCTTCTACAACGCAGGATCGTTCTGGAACGGGAAGTCTACGGAACTACTGTCTGGTTTGGTATTCCAAATTCTTTCCAACCCTGTTCCCTTTATCCTTGACGACCAAACTGGACTTTGGACGACGCCGGGAACCCTATGTAAATAATTTCTTTTCGGTACCTTGTTTGCAATTAGGGGGTAAATATTAAAATCGGTATAAACGCAAAATAATAATGTTTAATTCTCGCTTATGGGCCCCGAGACGGTAATTTCTGGATAAAATACTGTACATTTTTTGGTAGACAGAGCGCGGTTAGCCGTAAATACCCCTTTTTTTGTTTTAAGTTTTCTGGGAAAATATATCGGGTAGGCCAGATATTTGGGGGTTCCCAGTTTATAATTTCTCCCCAAACTGTCGGGAAATTAGTATTAAGTGGTATCCGGTTTAATAGGTTGCGGATATATTTGTTGTGACATTGTCCGAACTTTAGGTTGGTTTAAATTTAAATTTAAAAATGGCTTCGGATTTGGCCAACCAGCTCCGATGGTTTGAATCCTTGCAAGGATTGGTCGGCCGGAGAGACCGGGAGGAGGCGCTCCTAAACAGGGCAGAGCACCTCGACAGGCGCCTGGAGGTCGCTGAGAGGAGCGCAGGATCGCTGCGGGATGCAAGGCCGTCTCCACCTGAGGAGCAGATGGAGAGGATCGAGGCGGACATGCGGCGCATTCTGGACTTGTACGACGAGGTCTCCGAAGGGGTTCGCCAGCTGGAGAGGTCTCGTCAGGGAAGGGCGAACTCGGGACCCGTCATCAGGAATGCGGGTTCGGGTGTAGTGGGACGCCTTCCCACCCTGGACTTGCCCAGGTTCACAGGTAACCTGCGAGAGTGGAGCGGCTTCCGGAGTATGTTCGCCTCTCTCGTGGATTCACGCACGGATCTGACGAAGGCGGAGAAACTGGCCTATCTCCGCACGTCACTGGAGGGTGAGGCACTCTCCCTGGTCCAGCACCTGGAGCTGGACGACGACAACTTCGGCACGGCGATGGAGTTGCTGGATACGAGGTTCCAAAACCCTCGGCTCCTCGCCGACGCTCACGTGTCCCAAATACTGGGGCTGCCGAAGGTGACTGAGAGGTCTCAGTTGAGGCCGCTAATCCTCACGCCCGTGAAGGTGGCGTACAACGCCTTGCGCAGCTTGGGACTGCCAGTGGAACACTGGTCGTTTCTGCTGGTCCACATCCTGCTGGGCAAGGTGCCGCTGGAGTTGCGCGCCCGGTTCGAGCGGGAAAGGGGCCTTCACGCCGACCCGAAGGTCTTCCCCACGTTTGAGGAGCTACTTCGGGTCCTGGAGTGGGAGGCGAGGATGGCAGAGTCGGCGCCTCAGGAGGCGCAGCCCGCCGCGTCAGCTCGTGGCCCTGCCGGAACAGGACCGCGACCTACCAATCCCCGCACTCAGGGAGAGGTAAAGCGGACGGCGACGGTGACGACTGCGTCGGAGCAGGAGGGCCCGAACTGTGGCCAGCTTCACGCGCTGGTGCAGTGTCCGGCCCTGCTTGCGAGGACGACTTCCGACCGACGAGGCATCGTTCGGCGGTTGCGTCGGTGCTACGGGTGCCTGGGGGGTCATTTGTACAATGACTGCCCCACGGCACGGCCGTGTCCTGGGTGTGGGGGACCACACCACCAGCTCTTGTGCGTCAGGAGCGATGGTGCTGGTCGACAGCCCTCAGGGAGGGGGCCCTCCACGGGCGGGGGCGCTCCCACGCAGAGCCACGCATTGTACAACAATGAAGTGGCTACAGCGTGGAGCACACCCCCTCCACCCCAACCCACGGCAGCACCGGGCAGCCCAACAAGGGGCGTCCTACACGCGGCTCGGTCACCGACCTCACAGCCCGCGCGGACGCGGGCGAACTGGAGAGGTGGAAGGGTGATACCGGAGTCACCACGGGGGCCACCTCCCCAGCGTTATCCTTCTCCGCCGCTGGATCCGCGATTAATGCAATGGAGGGCGTACACGCCTCCCCTCCATGAACATCCGAGGCTGGAATACCACCCGCCCTACTTTCGGTATGGCAGGGCGGCCGGATATGCTCCCCCTCCGATGGCCCTTTGCACTCGGCAGCCATATTGGGCTGGGCCCGGTAGTCCGACGGGTTCGGACGGGCCTCGGAGGGATTGACTAGCCTCCGTTCCCTTGGCACAGGATCAACCGGTGGTCCTGCTGCCCACCCTCTGGTTAAGGGTTTGGGGTCCAAGAGGCGACTACGTCCGGATACGAGCGCTCTTGGACACAGGGTCCCAGGGGTGTATTTTGACAACCCGGGTTGCTCATCGCCTGGGCCTGGCTAGGTTTCCGTCACCGACTCCGTTGCGAGGAGTCGGGAACACAGAGGTGAGGTTGGCTGGACAGACCCGCCTCTCCTTCTCGTCCGTACATTCCTATTCGGAAAGGATTGCGGTCAGGGCCACCGTCATGGATTCGGTTGTCGGTTGGCTTCCTCAGGCGGACATAGATCCGGATCTTTTGTCCTGTACTAAGGGTCTCAGGTTGGCGGATCCCCGCTTCGGGATGGCGGGTCCGGTAGACCTTTTGTTGGGTTCTGATGTACTGGGTTACATCATGAACGGCAAGCCTAGACTGCTGGATCAGTCTTCGCTGATGGCGCTGCCCACCATCTACGGGAACGCCATTTTGGGAATGGTGGATGAGTGGCAGCAGTCGAATTAGGCTTCCTTTACGGGAACGGCCCTCGCTCAGATCATGCAGAGGTTCTGGGAGATCGAAGAGCCGCCTACCGTGTCTCGGCTGGATCCCGAGCACGTGGAGTGTGAGAACTTTTATCAGGCTCACACTCGGAGAATGGTTTCTGGGCGATTGGAGACTAGGCTGCCTTTCCGAGATAACCCCCCGCGTCTGGGCCAGTCTCGATCATTGGCCGAGAAAAGGCTCAGGTCCATGGAGCGACGCATGGCTCGAGATCCTGTACTTCGGGAAAAGTACATCGAGTTCATGAGGGAGTATGAGGCACTGGGCCACATGTCTCCGGCTCGCGACGACTGGTCGACCATGGACCACTACTTTTTGCCTCATCACGCAGTTTTGAAGGCGTCGACGGGCAAACTCAGGACGGTGTTCGATGGATCCGCTCCGACTTCGACAGGAGTGTCACTGAACCAGTGCCTCCACGCTGGACCGAAGTTACATCGGGATATTGTGGACATCATCCTGAATTTCCGTAGGCATCAGGTGGTGTTGGGAGCGGACATCCGTATGATGTTCCGACAAACGGTCATACACCCCGAGGACAGGAGGTTCCAGTTGATCCTCTGGCGGGAAAGTCCTCAGGACCCTATGATGGTGTATGAGTTGAACACCAACACCTATGGGTTGAGATCAAGCCCCTTCATTGCGATCCGCTCACTGCTGGAGTTGGCGGAGCAAGAACGGGCTCGGTAACCACGTGCAGCCGCAGTTCTGGAGCGCGACCTGTACGTGGACGACGTTTGCACTGGCGCGCACACGGTGGAGGAAGCTCTGTTGCTCCGGGATGAGCTTACAGAGCTTCTCGCATCTGGAGGCTATGAGCTTCGGAAATGGCTCTCTAACGAACACAACGTCCTGGCTGGTATCCCGGACGATCACCAGCAGGATCCGGGGCTCTTCGAGGAAGGTGACGATCCGCACGGGATTGCGGTTCTGGGCATGCAGTATCAACCGGTTGCTGACATCTTCACCTTTCGGGTGGCACTGGAAGCCACACGCGCGTGGACAAAACGGACGGTTTTGTCCACCATCGCCAGGATGTTTGATCCAAACGGTTGGATCAGTCCGGTTCTGTTCGCAGCCAAGTGTCTGTTACAGCGACTTTGGACTCTGAAGGTCTCATGGGACGACCCCCTGGTTGGAGACTCGCTTAACATTTGGCTTCGTTTAATATCTGACCTCGAAACGGTCAATCGAGTGGCGTTGCCCCGTCGCATTCTGCCACCAGGCTGTAGCCGGATCAGCCTGCACGGGTTCTGTGATGCGTCCGAGCTGGGCTATGCCGCATCTGTGTACTTGCGTACAGTTGACGCTGGAGGCCACGTCAATGTCACGCTCTTATTGGGGAAGAGCAAGGTAGCTCCTATCAGGACACGACTCACTATTCCGAAACTGGAATTGAGCGGAGCCACATTACTTGCTCGGCTGCTTAAGCACGTATATCAGGAACTGTCCACCTCGATAGACATCCGGAAGGTCTATGCGTGGTCAGACAGTCAGGTCGTACTTGCCTGGTTACGAGCAGCCCCTCACACCTTGGAGACTTTTGTGGGAAATCGGGTTTCCCAAATCCAAAACATTGGATTGGACATGGTTTGGAGACATGTCCCGGGTGAGTTGAACCCCGCTGACTGTGCTTCGCGCGGCTGTTCCGCGCCGGAGCTAGTTGATCACCCCTTATGGTGGGGTCCGGACTGGCTGCGGGAG
The DNA here is from genome assembly GCA_963693475.1 of Ectropis crepuscularia. Lineage (NCBI taxonomy): Eukaryota > Metazoa > Arthropoda > Insecta > Lepidoptera > Geometridae > Ectropis > Ectropis crepuscularia. Next base: position 17,290,732 of record OY856364.1, read on the forward strand.
CCAGAAGCTTCCTGGCCAGCTCTCGGCGTGGACTCGGAGCGAGCGGAGCTGCCCGGAGTCCGCGTGCATGCGATTGTGGCGGAAGTGCCCCCAGACCCTGACTGGTTGACGGGTCGTTACAGCAAGCTGGATAAGTTGTTGGGGGTAACTAGCTGGATTAAACGCTTCATCCACAACTGTCGTCACCCTCGTCAGAGGAGGAGTGACCAGATCGCCACTGTGGAGGAGCGTCGGAGTTCCTTGCTGCACCTCATTCGGCTGGTGCAGGGTGAGAGGTTTCCGACGGAACTTGAGGCGCTGCGCTGCGGACGCGCTCGCTTGAAGGGTGCGGTCGCCAAGTTGAACCCTTTCACAGATCAGGATGGTCTTCTGCGCGTAGGAGGTCGGCTCCGGAAAGCCAACCTGCCGTACGGCAGCAGGCACCCCCTGTTGCTACCGAAAGGAGGTCCTCTGGTGGACCTGCTGATCACCGATCGGCATATCGGTAACGCGCACGCTGGATGTGGCGCGCTTCTCGCTGTGTTGCAGCGTGAATTCTGGATCTTGTCGGCTCGCAGGGCGGTCCGAAAGGTGCTGTTTAGATGTGTCCCTTGTTATAGGCTCAAGGCGTCTACCATGCAGCCCATGATGGGAGATCTTCCTCCGGATAGGATTTCTCCCTCGAGGCCGTTCGACGGGGTCGGAACGGACTTCGCTGGGCCCTTCTCGGTCAAGTCATCGACGTTGCGTAACGCCAAGGTCGTTAAAGCCTACCTGTGCGTCTTTGTGTGTTTGGCCACCAAAGCAGTCCACCTGGAGCTGGTCTCTGCGCTGTCTACGGAGGCCTTTGTCGCGGCGCTGGATCGCTTTGTAGCGCGAAGAGGAGTACCCTCTTTAATACGTTCGGACAATGGCACAAATTATCGAGGGGCGGCGAATTATTTACGCGAAGTTAATAATTTTTTAAATTCTGGTAATAATAGTTTAAGTCTGGCTCTCGCCCAGCGGGGAATCAGCTGGCAATTTAGTGTGCCGGCCTATCCTCACTGGGGAGGAATTTTTGAGGCTGCGGTGAAGTCTGCTAAAACCCATCTCCGCCGTGTCATCGGGGAGACCGTGTTAACTTGGGAAGAGTTAGTCACGGTACTATGCCGCGTGGAGGCAGTGCTTAATTCCCGTCCTCTCTGTCCAATCTCGCCTGACCCTAACGATCTAGAAGTCTTGACGCCGGGTCACTTCTTGATCGGTCAGCCCTTAACCGCGTTGCCGGAGTATCCCTGGAAGGATGAGCGGCCCGGACGCCTGTCCCGTTTTCAGTTATTGCAGCAAATAAGTCAAGACTTCTGGAGGCGCTGGTCGGCCGAGTACTTGCATCTGTTGCAACAACGGGTAAAATGGACAGATAGGACGGAGGCCCCGCGGGAAGGGGACTTAGTATTATTAAAAGAGGCAAATTTGGCCCCCCTACTCTGGCGTAGGGGACGTATTTTAAAATTGATATCTGGTACTGATGGCACACCCCGCGTGGCGGAGATTCTGGTTTCTGGTTCCAGACTTCAGCGCGCGGTGTCCTCTCTGGCACGCCTGCCTCTTTATTAGATATACGTATTTTTCGTGGCTAAAATTTAATATAATTTTATTACTATTTTTGGTAAAGTGTTTTTTTTTGGTTTGATTTCCACTTTCGGGTCAAAGTTGGGAATTTCGTTTTATTTGGGGTCCGGATACTACTAAATACTAGTTACTAAATACTAGTTGCTAAATACTGGTTTTCTAAAATTGACCTGGAGTTCAATTGGTCGGGGGTTTTGTTCCGTATAATCGGGCAACATTATATCGGCCGACGATTAGCGTGTATCTATGGTTTGACAGCCGGCTGTCTGGTACGTTGTCTCTGGTCGCGGGAACGACAATCACTGGTTTTTTTGGTTAGTTTTTATAACTGGTGCTTTTCTGGATAAAAGTGTTATAGTTCGCGGGAACGACGAGTTTTTCGGGATAAAAGTTTTAGTATTGTGCGGGAACACATTATTAACGTTAAGTGTGTTACTACTGGATTAGTGCTGGACTATTTGTACAAGTTGGCTACTGGACTGGCCCCTTCTCCAACGCAGGATCGTTGCATCGTTCTGGAACGGGAAGTCTACGGAACTACTGTCTGGTTTGGTGTCCACATATTCCCTTTTCTGACCCCGTTCCTTATTCCTAACGACCAAACTGGACTTTGGACGACGCCGGGAACCCTATGTAAGTAATTTCTTTTCGGTACCTTGTTTGCAATTAGGGGGTAAATATTAAAATCGGTATAAACGCAAAATAATGTTTTTGAGACTTGCTATGGGCCCCAGGTCGGTATTTCTGGCATAAATACTATACAACGACCCTCCTCCACTTGACGACTCCGTCATACTTGACGGTAATACGCCAGAAGCGTGGAGCAGAAGTGTGGTGGTGCTCTTCTTCAAAAAAGGTGACAACACCTTGTTGAAGAATTACAGACCCATCTCACTTCTGAGCCACGTTTATAAGTTGTTTTCGAGGGTAATCACGAATCGTCTCGCACGCAGGTTTGACGACTTTCAGCCACCCGAACAAGCCGGTTTCCGAAAAGGCTATAGTAGCATAGACCACATACATACGCCCCGGCAGATTATACAGAAAACCGAGGAGTATAATCGGCCATTATGTATAGCGTATGTGGACTATGAGAAAGCCTTCGATTACATCGAGACCTGGGCAGTGCTTCAGTCTCTCCAGTCTCCAGCGATGCCGCATCGACTATCGCTATATCGAAGTGTTGAAATGTATCTACAGCAAAGCCACAATGTCTGTCCGATTACAGGACCGGTGCACAAAACATATCCAGCTACAGAAAGGCGTGAGACAGGGAGATGTTATATCTCCGAAACTGTTCACTGCTGCGCTGGAAGACGTTTTCAAGCTACTGGACTGGAACGGACATGGCATCAATATCAACGGCGAATGCATCACTCACCTTCGGTTTGCCGACGACATAGTCATTGTGGCGGAATCGCTGGAGGACCTCGGTGCAATGCTCAGGGACCTCAGTAGAGTATCCCAACAGGTTGGTTTGAGGATGAACATGGACAAGACGAAGGTCATGTCAAATGTGCATGTCTCACCTGTACCGGTTATTGTTGGGAATACCACACTCGAAGTTGTTGACGAATACGTCTACCTGGGTCAAAAGATCCAATTAGGTAGATCCAACTTCGACAAAGAGGTCCAGCGAAGGATCCAACTCGGATGGGCAGCGTTCGGGAAACTTCGACACATCTTTGAGTCCAAAATACCCCAATGCCTAAAGACAAAAGTCTTTAACCAGTGCGTGTTGCCAGTGATGGCTTATGGAACTGAGACGTGGTCCTTAACTGTGGGCCTCATAACGAAGCTCAAAGTCACACAGCGAGCTATGGAGAGAGCTATGCTCGGAGTCTCTTTGCGCGACAGAATCCGTAATGAAGATATTCGCAAAAGAACGAAAGTGGCCGACATAGCTCAACGAGTAAGCAAGCTGAAGTGGCAATGGGCAGGCCACATCGCTCGAAGAACTGACAAACTGTAACGCGACAGAAGTGTCACGTGAACAGAATCTCGTAAAGTTTAATTTGTCTGTAAAGCAAAGAGCTGGGTGAAATAAAATTTAGTAAATTTTGAAGTTGTTTTATTTTAATCAACATTTTCATCACGAAACTTTATTTTAAGAGTCGTCTTAGCGCCGAGTCCTGGATGGAGATGGAGCTGGCTGCTGGTTGCACTGCGTGGGCATCGATAGCGGAGCTCAGGCCATGGAGTGAAGAAAGCCGATTCATTGGGTTGATGTTGTGGAGTTGCTTGGTCTGGAAGTATATAAAACAAAATAAGTAAACCCTTCGAACAAACTTATTGAGATTTGTGTATCGTGATATGTTAAGATGAGAGAAGGACTAGTTGAAATTCGGGATCATTTAACTAAAGGAGCAAAGGATTGTTCGGATGAGAGAAGTTTGAATGGGAGTGTAAGGATGGTGTAGCATGCGTTAATTTTGTCACTATGATATAACGAGGTTGAAATATGGAATTGATTTCACTTTGTAATATTCTTTAGACATTGGTTCACGGATTCGTCTTGCGATTGATTTGGTGGGGCGACGACTTTAGATGTCTTGTGAAATATTACATGGAACTGGATTTAGTTGCAGGGATCTCAGTAGGGGAAATCATGCAACTTTCAAGAAATTGAATATGTTAGAAATTCGTCGATGAATGATCACAAGAAGCTTATTTCCGAGTGGAAATAGTGTGAAATGAGTAGCGAGAGGAACGAATGTTGAACTGGTCTGAATGAATAACGTACCTTGGTTGAAAGAGTCTTTTGGTTCCTTGGGGATCATCTTGGGTTGTTTTCGGCAGCGACTGGTGGCGAAGTGATGGAGTGACAGAAAATTTGTGAAGTTTCGGGAATTCGAAAAAAGACTTTTAAATTGATAGTGAACGTGTGTTTATTTTTTATTAGTAAAGGTAGATTAGAAAATCTAAGTAGGCCGATTATTCAGTTCATTGGAAAGTATGGGAATTTTATAAAAAGAATAAATTAAATATTGGGTTTGTTTTTCAGAATTTCAAAACGTAAAAATTTGAATTTTGGAACACGGAAGAAAAATGCGGCGGGAGGCAGTTGTTCTTGAGCAGTGTCGACGGGCAGTCATTTTTTCAGCAGTGTCGTCATACAGAGTGAAAGAAATTATACTACATCCATTCCCTTAAAATTTAACAAAACCGATAAATAAATATAATAAAAAGGAAAAGGGAAATTGGTGAGTCAGTAAAACATTCATAATTGAAACCTGCTAGAATTATTCTTTTAGGAATGTAAAATCGTGTTATCAGGTTTCAAAGTAAAATCATTTGTTATAATTTGTTTAGTACAGTCATGGACATTTCTTTTACAAAATAATTCCATAAATATCGTGTACTTTTATCCGCGTTCGAAATTATTCTCATAGTATGGTTGTTCTAACCGACGCGATCGATTTTTTCATTATGGAGATCTTGTTAATTTGTGCTCAAGAAGTGGAGTGAAAACCCATAAATCTATAACAGATTTTGAAATCAGTAAGTATACTTTATTTTCGTTGTCAAATGTTGAAATTGACAACGAAATTTTGGTGATTTTATGATTGTAATGTAATGTTTCTGTTTTATAACTTGAAATACATTTCATCGAATTTGATATTAAATTACAGTACGGTCTTTACGTACAGCAGCTTCAATTAACATAGTTTTTGCAACCATATTAAGTTACAATTTGCCAAAAAAACAATCATCCGCAAAACAAAAGGTAACACTTTTGATGTCGTCGATTTTGAGGTTAAAACTAAGAAAAATGATCTGTCAAATTCAAATTCTCGTTTTAACTTTCGTTAATTAGAGTAAGCTTAGCACACGTTTTCGTTGAAAAAAGTTCGATCGCAATGAACAACGGAACGAAATAGAAACAGAGTAGCAAAGTCGCGAAACTTGTGTCGAAATTACGTTTTCAATAGAAACAGAGTAGACGTCCAGGAATCTGAATTCACTACCGAAAGGAAAATATCTTCTATTTAAAAAAAAAAAAAAATAAGTATCAAGAAAGGAGAAGCCTGTATAAAATCCAGAAGTATCAAGCTGTCAGGAATAGAGAAAAGAAAACCAGATGTTAGAAGATGATGCAAGATACCAAGGTTCAAGAGAGATCTTCGTTCACCAATATTTCAAGATAGTGTTTGAGATTTATATAACTTTATCTTAATGAAAATTGATTAGAAACAAAATCATTGAGTATCTTTGAGAAATGTTGCCTTTTATTTATCTCCAAACCCCTTAATAAAAGAATAGAAACATAGAATAAAAGAGTTTCATTGATATCTTTATTTCAAATATTACATATGGAAATTTGTCACTTATTTCAAATGATTATAAGAGTTGTGTTGATTGTTTGAGGGATATAATTATACTGTCCATGACTGAAGTTTTTCTTTAGGGATTCTTAGATTCTGTGTCTTTTATAGTTCCTTATAAAAGGGTCAATTTAGTTTACCCTTGGACTGTTTTAATGATCAGATGTATAAAATTTACCTGGTTCATTGTATTTTCGGAATGTTCATAAAGGGTCAAATAAATTACCTTTTGACTCTCTGCTTTAGCTTGTTGCGTGCATCTGGTGTTTTTAAAACCATCGATGCGTGCCTCTAACTACGAAAAAAAAAATATAATAAGAAAACTGTTTTGTTTCATTGATATTCCATTTTCAGAGATCCTCTTATAAATTTTCTATATTTACTATGTGTTGATAGAAACATATATATATTATTGTTGATTATTTATAAGAGATTAATTGCAGAAAATTTGCAATTATCTATATATTGTTTTAATTGGTCAAGACATAAGAAATTTATAATAAATATTTATTCATTTTCTTTAATAGATAATTTTGTGGGTTCCACACAACAAAGTTTTATTCAGGAGAAATATCTCCTTCTACTGTAAAACTTGATAGAAATTGGGATTGATGAAATATTCCCGTTGACTCTTTCCTGGCTGATAGGTGGAAAGACCAACAAAAGATTTTTATCAGAATTTACGGTATAATGCTGGAATTGAATAATTTATTTTACTTTCCGCGAAAATTATCTATTCAACCTAGATTGGAATAAGTTGAGTAGTTTTAGAATATCTTTGATAGGGAATTCTAACGTACTGACTGACATACGCCCTCGGTGTGCATTAGCTTCAGTCCCTTGCGAACTATCTTGAAAGTTGTAGTAGAATCAGTAAAGCTTTCGTAAGCCCAGCTGTCCCATGGTTTTGGAGGACTCTGAGTGGTCTTAGTCAATTGCGAGTCAGAAACTAGCGGGTGCGTGGCGGGTGCACCTGTTCTTTGCCAACAACCAAATTTTTTTTATTAAATCTCAAAATTTTCTGGCATTAAGAGCTCTTTCATGATTGTAGAATTGCTCTAGAAATTTCCAATACTCTTGAATTTACATAACATTTTATTCTATTTAAATTCTTTCAACACTGACTCAACTTATCCAATTTTTAAAAGGTTCAGCTCATCATTTGACTATCCATTTCATTAAGAGTAATTATTTATAATGATAACTTAATAAACGACATCTATATATCTGTAAATTACCTATTATGCTTATTAAAATCTTTCAATTCTTGGATTCAATTTAACCTAATAATTTGTAATAGCGACATCTATTCAAATTATTAAGAACCTTTCTTGAGTTTTAAAATTTCACGTTTTGAAATCAAGCTAAACTGATGATTTACTATAACGACATCTATACGGGTTTGTCGTGTAACTTTAACATGTTTTTGAAATTTTTAACTTTGGTTTATTTCAAAACCTAATTCAGAATTTATTTGAAGATTTGATTTACAGTCTAAACAATCATAAGCTAAATTATACTTTAAAGATTATCTTACATGTATTGAGGAGTTTGCCAGCATAATAATTTTAAATACAAAATTAATTAATATTAAAAATAACGCCATCTTTTTGTTTGTCTCTTAACTATTAAACCTTACTGATTATTATATGAACTAACTATAGAATATAGATTTTAACATGATTTTATAAATATTATTGTAAAGAGTCTAATAAATAAATGTACAAATATATTTTGATTTTATTTATTGTGCAGCTATTGTTTTCCCAAATCGTATCCCGGGTTCTCGGCTTACAACATAGGTCCTATAAATTCCACTAGACATTCACTTGGCCATATCAACTTACTAGTACTTTCCAATTTTTAAGTAGAGTTAGGATAGACATGAAGTCGCATTTTTCTCATTGGAATCAAATAGTTAGGATAGAGTGATGATTCCTTTGCTTTTAGAATACTGACCAGGACAAACACAAAATATAAACCCTGAGTCTTTCTTTAGTTAGTTTAGAACATTTGTAAAGCGACGATTATGATCTTAGTCTCACATTTCTTATATGTGAGATCCATTCATTACGAATTGGAGAGACATGACCTAGATAAAAACTATATTTTTTTTTTTTTTTTTAAATAAAGAGTGACGAGACGATCAGGACATATGCCTGATGGTAAGCAACATGCCTGCCACATAACAGCACAGTGACACGCAGCTATTGGAACATGAAGAGCCCAAATCATTACCTAGCACCGCACTGCGCTCGTCACCCAGAGATCTAAGTTGTTATATCTCTAAGCCCTGTAATTTCTCTGGAAACATTGCCCTTCGTACCGGAACACGGCTTGAGTTCGCGACTAGTGGCCTACCTATCGGAAACCAAGGCGCTGTGTGAACAACAATACGCATACCGCGAAGGGAGGTCTACGATTTCTCTAACGCGTGAAGTGATTCGTAGTGTGTTGGCTGCCCGTGAACGTAAAGATCAAGTAGCTGTATTGTGCTGTGACTTATCGAAGGCCTTCGATGTCGCAGACCACAAGACCTTAGCTTTAAAGCTTAAACACTATGGCATAGCTGGGAAATCATACGAGGTATTGACTGACATGTTACGAGGCCGCTCTCAAGTAGTGGATGCTGGCGATGGCGATAATAAATCAGATCCACTGCCTTCGTCTATGGGAGTACCGCAGGGTTCGTCGGTGTCAAATATAATGTTCTCTCTCCTACTAAACGATCTCCCCGATGCCGTAAAGGGTGCAGGCATATTCATGTATGCAGATGATGTGGCTGCCGTAGTAACAGTTCTTTCAATAGAAGAATTGGAAGAGAAATTAAATATTGTAATTAACGGCTTAAATTATTGGTTTAGAGCTAATGGTTTTATGTTAAATTCAAAAAAGACTCACTTCGTTCACTTTTGTCTGTCGGGCCATCGTACAAAACCACTTAAAGTTTCGCTAAACGGTGTCAGAATTGAGCAAGTACAGAACACCACATTTTTGGGATTCGAGATTGATCGCAGCATGACGTGGGAGCACCACATCGACAAGATGTGTGCTAAAGTCAGCAGGGCCTGCTTTGCGTTAAGACGAGTGTCCCGAGTGGTATCTGCGGATGTGTCGCGGGCGTGTTACTTTGCCACAGTGCATTCTCGGTTACAATACGGCGCCGAGCTATACGCGCGCGCTGCCGATTGGGAGCGTGCGTTCCGCGCCCAAAAAAGTGCCGTACGTGCTATCGTTGGCGTATCGCAATGCACATCCGTCAGACCATATTTCAAAGAGCTTGGCATACTTACGTTACCTGCTATATTGATCTTCCAGGTGGCTGTGTATGTCAGAAATAATCTAGAATCATACAATACGCGAGGAGAAAGACATTCTCGTAACATGCGTAACGCGGATAAGCTGGATGTTATACCACACTCTCTCACGAGGTCACGGAAGTTAACTCACATTATGGGACCTGAAGTTTATAACACGCTTCCCAAAATAATTATATCTGCCCCAAGTTTCGGCAGCTTCAAAAATACATTAAAGTGCTGGCTTATCGATCAAACTTTTTATAGTTACACCGAATTTTTAGAGAGTGATGGCAAAGTCCTATAAAAATTCATGCAAACATTTGACATGGAACATATTTTACTCATATAATGCTTGACAGTTTTCTGTACAATAATTATTATAATACAGTAAAGTAGTCATTTTAAACTTTGAAAATGTATACAATTTGTATGCTCTTTCTTTTGTTTTTATGTTTTTATTAATTGACGTGTAAATTGTACATTTATGAATAAAGTACTTTGACTTTGGTATACGAACCCAGAGCAGGAAACATTGGGTAAATAGGTGTGTAACATAATTCCTAAAATTTCATTGATATAATTTTTTATTTCTCAATAGACAAATTAATGTGATAAATATATATATACAGTCGTTTAATATTTTTAAAACTTTATTTTAGTATATAGGTAGCCCTATTAAAAACAAATGTTATCTTTTATGTATTAATTTAATTTTATCATAGAATATAAGTCTTTGAATTTGGAAAATATGGCGGAAAAAAATTTGTTGGGTCAGCTAGCTATTTTATATTTTAGCCGTCTTCCATAATGAAGCTTTATTCTCTATTGCTGTTACAGAATATCGAAAATTGTGTAATAATAATAACCGAAAAAATTAAAAATATCAAAATAAAACATAACCAAGTTTTTCGTTTACATGAGCCACTGACGTCGTAAAGCGTTTTAGACATTCGAACAATAAATTAAAAACACGAATTTTGAGATTGAGATATATATTTTTTTGCTTTTTTTTAAATGTCTTACATTGTTTTGTGTAAATCTTTCAAAGATACATCATTTTAGACTTTTATTAGCATTGTGTGTTAAATCCTATTAATGGAAATATAAATATTTTTGCGGTGATAATTTATTTAAATTCCCCCAAAATTAAGGAGATTTTGTATCTGGGTAGCCTTTTTACAATGTCATCCAACTTCCATTAGATTCATGTACGCCTGTAACTGTGACGTGTGAGGGTTGTGACTTTAAGCAGGCAAATTTCAATATTAGGCAGGCAAAAACTTAAAAATGCCGCCCCCGCAACTTAGATAACATATTTCATTTTTAATTCTAGCATAATCTACATATACATATAAAATCGAAAGGTCACTCATCAAGGAATCTCAGAAACTACAAACGCTAGGAATCTGAAAGGAGACGGCTCATTTCTGCCCCAAGTCGTTTCAAGTTTAGGTACTTAATTAGCCCCGGAGACCTAAACAAGTTATTTAATTAAAATAACATATAATTAAATAATTCAAACTGTACATTCAATAATAACCTGCCAAGCGGGGATTGCAAATTGGTGATTAAAAAGTACCTTAACCACTGCAGTGGCGGACCTCCAAAAACGTCGACCCCAATCGTGGCAGTCGATTTTGGCGCGCGTCGCGGCTGCACTACCTCTGCTCGAAAAACCCAGATTTCTCCTATTTCTTTTAATCAAATTATATAAGTGGCATATTTTTAGAAAGAGTATTAAATTTTCTAGCTATTTTTAATAAATACAATCCGGAAAAAATAGTTTAATAATGTGATTGAGAGTAGAGGGATTCCGAAAGCGGCGAGTTACTTATCAAATCAGTAAATCCAGGAAATACAAATATTTACACACAATCATGGAATTAAAGCGTTATCACAACAAAGATAATTAAATTTCCTACACACCTTGTGAAAACCAGCTTAAAATAATCACTATTTTGAAAATTATATCACAACAAAACTTCACAATAAACACACGAGTCATGGACCGGTTGCAGACTGACACCGAGTACCATAAAAAAACATATGATGAAGTTGACGTATTGCGCGTCTATATCTAGCTCGTTTCTTTCCGTACGAATTACCATAAGTGAAAGTAGGATAGAAATACTCTGTAATGCTAAATTTCGCGCGTATTTCGGTCCTAGCTAAATCGCCCGACTCCCGGTTTGCACCACGCTTCTAGAGCAGCCGATAATCGGCAAACGCCACTGCAGTGGCTATTGACTATGTATAAGTAATTTTGTATTAAGGTACTGTAGTTCCATAAAACCAAACTAGATGGCGTTGAACGGCGTTAAAACACGCTAGCGAAGTTTATGTGAATTTAAATAAGCCTGTTAAGTTTTAGTTCGTCGTTTGTCTTCGGGTCAGTACCCAATAAATAAATACTACGGTGAACACTTCTTTCATTTGTACCTATGTGTACAGATTATAGTCAAAGTCAGCCATGTTTTTCTCATTTAAGTTCAGTTGACGTACAGTAAAAATTCGTTTGAAACTGACACAACACATGGAATTTCTTTATTTATCCAAAGGTTTTGTAATTTTTTTGTGGTTTGGCCGAAGCTCCGGTCCTTCTCTGTGTTGAGTCGACATTATTCTGAGCACAGTACGTCGCAAAGTAATGAATTTACTACCTTCTTTTAGTAGTAAGTACATAATCACGTTCTTGATTACCTACTTGCGTTGTTTTTTCAATGTTTTAGTTGATATCTTTTAAACCCCGCTATGCAGGATAAGAACATAAACGGTTCCTCAATATATATTAAAAATCCTATACAATGATCCAATTTTGGTCAAGTCTCTTGCACTTTTTCTGTGGGGCAAATGCCCATGGAAAATGGGCCGTCTCCTTTTGCTTGAAGGTGCTTTTTAGCACGTAGGCGCTCGCTAAGACGGGGTTTTGCGAAATTCAACCCCTAAGAGTTTGAAACAAGGGATGAACGGTTGTATGAAAGTTCGCAATTTCTAAAGTTCTCAAATTTTGTATGTAAACAATTGAAACGAAGCAATTAAATGTTTGTTCTATCAATTTTGTAATTTCAAACTGAACAGGGTGAAATTGGGGTTGAAATGGGGATGAATGTTAATATGGAAGTTCCCAAACGTTGAAAATAAAACCATGAAACTCTGTATGCACTGCAGGCACTTGATACGAAGCAAATAAATGTTTGTTCTAGCTATTGTGTAATTTAGAACTGTACGGGGATGAAATTGGAGTTGAAATGGGAACGAATGTCTCTTACGAAAAATTATTTTGAAAAGCAATACATATAATATTTTGGTTGTAACATGTTGTATTTAGTTAAGTTACGCAAAAATGCGGCCCTAGTGGAGGCTCTGGGCCGGGAGGAGACGGCTTAGGCAAAAGGCGACGTCGAGTCTATTTATTTATTATATTACTATCGGAACCCCAACCGGTAGTGATCGGCTCAACAGACGAAATCGGACTGACTAGTACTAGAATTAGGTTTTAAATGTTCACCACGCCCTACTCCCCCCCCCCCTTATTTTCCTCTTCTTCTCCTAATCCAAGAACTATGTAAATAAAAAAAGATTATAGTAATGACAAAGGTCACGGACCCCAGAGTCTGTGGAGTGTTTAAATTAAATAGATAAATAACTTACGCAAAACTTATAGTGTGACTTAGGTATAAATATACATGAAAGTCCTGTATAACGTTTACATTATGTTTGTGTTCAAATGCCAAAAGAATGAAATGTAGGTAAAGAAGGTGCAAAGAAGAATAATAGGGTGGACATAGTAGAGCTGAGTAAGTCAAATACTTCAGAAACACGGAATCTAAATGCCTTAAACAAAGAAAAATAACAACAAAAAGTATGGGATAAATCTGTTAAACGCAAACACACAAGAACTGTGTTCCCGACCATAGAAAGAAAGTTAACTAATACCTACAATGTAATAAATAACTGTATTTGACAAGATCTCATCTTTGTCTGATGATGATAGGGTTGATCACAGGCCACTTAGCATACTTATCACATTAGCTGCGTGTCGCTATACTCTTATGGGCAACCAAGCATGTTGTTTCTCATCAGATACGTGTCTTGCTTATCTCGTTACTCAATACTTGGCACATTATATGGCGAATTTACACATTGGCTGCCCCTAGGCTATTCAACTTCTGTCACCTAATTTTCCTTTTCTTAGTTTCACTTTTTGATGTGCTGCCACTTTTTGTTGCCAGTGTTATGTTCCTCTTACAAAAAAAAAAGTTAAAAATGATTGTTATTCTTTAACATCTTAAAAAAATAACTTAAATGCTTTGGCAGGAATACCTGGCTTTAACTTTTACCGACCGCCATCTCGCCAGAAAGATGTTAAGCGACAATGCGGTCTACAATGGCAATCCAATCGCATTTTAAATCAGGGGGCTTATCTCATCTCCAAACTGTTTTTTGACTTAATAAGTTTACCAAAAGAGAAAACACATCGTAAATGATATTTGAAAAGTAACTTATCAAGGATTCTGATCCAAGTCCAAATCTTTAATTCCTAAATCGATTAATGCCATAATTATTAAAAAAGTAATAAAATCATACAATTTTTTACTAGATTTGCCGCCCTCTAAAAACTGCCGCTTTAGGTTTCGGTCTATTTTGATTTTGACTATGCATTTTTGCAGTCCCATCCACCCCATCACTATATACGTTTTTGTGTTACGTTGTACGCATAAAATTTCATTTATTTAATTTCAATTTTATTTTATTTGTGGGCTAGAACATTCCTTCTAGTTGGGTCTCATTTAATTTATTGATGATAGCTATTAATGATTCAAAATATTACAAATGTGGAGCAGCTGTAATACTAAGTAATAATATTGTAAATCACGGCAAATTTCATAAAACGTTTCGTGTTACGAAACTAGTTCGAACTGTTATAGGACTCATACTACAGCGCATAGAGTATAGTATATAGTGTATAGTGATCTGTGATGTACGCTTGTACGCTACTGGTGAAACGTAAATTGGTAAATTCATATAAATAATTTACATTGTTTTTGGGCAATTTGTGTAGATACTATATAGTTATTACTTACTCCAGAAGTCTATTGAACAACGGATATCTATATATCTTATATAGTGATCTGTGCTACACAGCTATAATACACTAGACCACAAGCCATTGGCGAACTTGCGGCAAAGGTTCTGAGTGCTTACAGAAGCCAAAGCTCAGTGCAGACTTCAGAATCAAAACAAAACTACAAAATGCAGTGACTCTAATGCTAATAAAAGTAGAAGTAAGCGAAACGTGTGCTTTTTCTGTGATAACGCCCGCTAGACGAAACCAAACTGTAAATCACCTGCCAAAATGTCACTTACTTTAAAAAAAACATTAAAATTTGAGTGTGAGAAGTGTGATTACACAACAACATTTCGAACCAACTTGAAAACCCACAGATTAACGCATAGTAGAGAAAAACCATATGAATGTGATATGTGTGATTATAGAGCATCACTACCAGCCTCCTTGAAAAGACACAAATTAACACATACTGGAGAAAAACCATATGAATGTGATATGTGTGATTACAGAGCATCACAATCAGGCCAATTGAAAAAACACAAAACAACACATACTGGAGAAAAACCATATGAATGTGATATGTGTGATTACAGAGCATCACAATCAGGCCAATTGAAAAAACACAAAACAAGACATACTGGAGAAAAACCATATGAATGTGATATGTGTGATTACAGAGCATCACAATCAGGCCAATTGAAAAAACACAAAACAACACATACTGGAGAAAAACCATATGAATGTGATATGTGTGATTACAGAGCATCACAATCAGGCCAATTGAAAAAACACAAAACAACACATACTGGAGAAAAACCATATGAATGTGATATGTGTGATTACAGAGCATCACAATCAGGCCAATTGAAAAAACACAAAACAACACATACTGGAGAAAAACCATATGAATGTGATATGTGTGATTACAGAGCATCACAATCAGGCCAATTGAAAAAACACAAAACAACACATACTGGAGAAAAACCATATGAATGTGATATGTGTGATTACAGAGCATCACGATCAGGCCAATTGAAAAAACACAAAACAACACATACTGGAGAAAAACCATATGAATGTGATATGTGTGATTACAGAGCAGCACAATCAGGCCAATTAAAAAGTCATAAATTAACACATACTGGAGAAAAACCATATGAATGTGATATGTGTGATTACAGAACATCACAATCAGGCCAATTGAAAAAACACAAAAAAACACATACTGGAGAAAAACCATATAAGTGTGATATGTGTGATTACAGAGCATCACAATCGAACAAATTAAAAATTCATAAATCTACACATACTGGTGAAAAACCATATGAATGTCATATGTGTGATTATAGAACATCAAGACTAGGACACATAAAAATACACAAATTAGCACATACTGGAGAAAAACCATATGAATGTGATATGTGTGATTACAGAGCATCACGATCAGATGTATTAAAAAGTCATAAGTTAACACATACTGGAGAAAAACCATATGAATGTGATATGTGTGATTACAGAGCAGCACAATCAGGCCAATTGAAAAGTCACAAATTAACACATACTGGAGAAAAACCATATGAATGTGATATGTGTGATTACAGAGCAGCACACTTCTGCCAATTAAAAAGACACAAAGTAACACATACTGGAGAAAAACAATATAAATGTGATATGTGTGGTTATAGGGCATCAAGACCAGAACACATAAGAAGACACAAATCGCGCAAACGTTTATGTGTTCCAGTGTGAAGAAACTTTTAAAAATTAGACAAGATAATAATATATAGACAAGATAAGACATATATAATTAGACAAGATAATAAAATTAGACAAGATAGATGGAATAAATGGCATAAATCATATTTATCTCAACTTCTCAGTCGTCCAAAATGGCAAAAGATTCAACCTAATGTCCAGGAGGGTGCATTAGTATTATTAATAGGAGAAAATGTTTCCCCATTACAGTGGCCCATGGGCAGAGTCACTCGAGTTTTCAAAGGCAAAGACAGCTATGTCCGATCTGTAGAAATTAAATCAAAAAATGGATATTTGCATACCAGGGCCATTCATAAATTAGCTGTGTTGCCGATTTATGATACATAACTTTATTTAACTATTGGATATGAAATTTGTAACCTAACTTTAAATATAAGATATTAAATTTTTAAGCTATAAAATAAGCTCAATATAGAGCATTTCAAGGGGCGATTTTATGTTCATAAAAAATGTACGTAGTCTGTGATGCACAGCTTCACTCTCTTCGCTTTGTGCACATTGTACAAGGAGTCAGGCGTTTAGCAAATAAATCAATTTAAAATAGTTTTTTGTGGTTTTTATCTACAGCTATGTTTCACGATAAATTACTGAGCTAAGAGATGAAACACCGACTATCTCTGGGTGACGAGCGCTGTGTGGTGCTAGGTAATGCTGTTGACTCTTCATGTTCCAATAGCTGAATGTTAGATGTGTGATTACTGAGTATCACAACAAGAAATACAGCCCGCTCAAAAAGACACAACTAACTTGTATTTGTGAATTGCAATGTTTCAGAATATCTTCATTGCTCACGTATAGTTACAGATATCATGTTACGCAAAGGTTCGACCAGCCCACCCAATGGTATCATACTGCAATGTTGTAACAGCTGTATACAAATAACTTTAATACAATCAACAATTACTTTGAAATTTTACAATTGCTTTGAAATTGTTCCTGTTGCTGCGGAGACCTTGGGTTGTTGGGGGGGCAGAGGCTAAAGGGTCCTCTCAGAATTATGGCGCAGGCTCAGGGAGAATATGGGTGACTCCCGTTCCGGATCATTGCTGAAGCAAAGGTTGGCCATTCAACGTGGGAAAGCTGTCATTGGAAACATATAAGACCAAGACGTTTGGTCCCGTGTCCAGATCAATCAGACCGGGCTCAGACTCGCTACACTGAATTCAGTCCTTCAATATATCCAAGTTTAACAAGGCTTTCCCTTCAAAATCGGATGGGTACATATGTCCTACTCTATTTTGCGCCCTTCAAAATCGGATGGGTACATATGTCTTACTCGTTTTTGCGTCACTAAACATCGGATGATTACATATGTCTTACAAAACCGGTTTCGATTTTTTTCTGCTTTCGGACCTTATTTTGTTCAGGCAAAGGTTTATTTTCCCATAACTGTTTTATTCACATAAGACCTATTGGATAGGGCTTCAAAATGAGACCGATAACAGCATTCACTCGAAACAAATTTCTCGGAATTCCGCCACTTGAAACCGGCCGGCTCGGGCGCCATGACGCCCGCGCGTGATTTACGACGTAGTTCAGTGAAGTGGTGATTATTTGTGTAAATTAGTGTGTTTTGTGATTATATATTGGTAAGTGGCTTATTTTAATACATTTTAGGGCCCTTTAGCTATCTGTTTTACTTATAATAACTAAATAATGTTTTTTAGATTTTTGACACCAAAGATCGGAATGAGCCATATGGCTTACGAAAATGGCGGCCATTTTTCAATTGTCGTTCCTCACATTTTGCCTAATTGAGTATAGATTATTTTAATTATCGGTTCTACTAGTAATTTAATAAGATTCCTGAATATATTTTCTATCGATCGGTATATAAATATAATGCCTAAATACCTAAATCGTACCACACGAAATGTTTTAAAAAACCGGTCCGAAACGGCACCCAATTTTTGTTCTGTTAGGTATTTTCAAAGTCGAAAATATCAAAATATAAGTATGAAAGCATATACTTTTTAGTTTCGATTTATAAGGGGTAGATATCACTGTTTATAAAAATCATAACAACCTATACATAAAACAATATACTTTCTTCACAAACACCCACTTTTTCAAAAGTGTAACTTTTTTGACTTCGGGTGTAAAGAAAAATCTGTGTAAAATTAAGTAAAAATATAATACAGAACAATTATATATCGTTTTGTAGCTTATTTCAATAGCTTTATGATAAAGTAGCTCAAAGCATCCTAGATCGAACTAATTGATAACTAGGTATAAAATAATGCGCATGGTGCGCACGCCGCGCGCAGAAAAGTGCGCGGTTCAAACCCCGCCGATCCGAGGGTGTTTTTGAATTTCTAAGTACCTCCGATTCGGAAGGGACTTGAATTTCTAAGTACCTCCGATTTGGAAGGGAAAAATATTATCATTCTTTGCAGAGTCTGCCAGGAAAAGTACCACATCTGCCACTTAGAACTGTGTTTCGGTTTGAAGGGCAATGTTTCCAGAGAAATTACTGGGCTTAGAGATAAAACACCTTATATCTCCGGGTGACGAGCGCAGTACGGTGCTACGTAATACTTGTCACTCTATGCTAAAAAAAAAAAAAAAAATGTTCTACCGCCAAACAGTAATGTGGAAAACTCACTGTTTCACTTTGAAGGGCAATGTTTCTACCATAAGTTCCTTGCTATAAATAAGGTTTATAAGTACAATCTATAGCTGAGTATACCTGAACAAAGAACGAGTGTACAGAAATCTATCTTATTGTATGATTCTAGATTATTTCTGACATACACAGCTACCTGGTAGATTAATATAGCAGGTAACGTAAGTATACCAAGCTCTTTGAAATATGGTCTAACGGATGTCCTTTGCACTACGCCAACGATAGCATTTACGGTACGTTTTTGGGCGCGGAACGCACGCTCCCAGTCGGCAGCGCGCGCGTTTAGCTCGGCGCCGTACTGTAACCGAGAATGCACTGTGGCGAAGTAACACGCACGCGACACATCCGCAGACACGACTCGGGATACTCGTCATAGCCTCTTAGCGCAAAGCACGCACTGCTGACTTTAGCACACATCTTGTCGATGTGGTGTTCCCACGTCATCCTGCGGTCAATCTCGAATCCTAAAAATGTGGTGTTCTGTACTTGCTCAATCATGACACCGTTTAGCGAAACTTTAAGTGGTTTTGTATGATGGCCCGACTAACAAAAATGAACGAAAGGAGTCTTTTTTGAATTTAACATAAAACCATTAGCTCTAAACCATGAATTTAAGCCGTTAATTACAAAATACATGGATATGCCTGCACCCTTTAAGGCATCAGGGAGATCGTTTAGTAGGAGAGAGAACATTATATTTGACACCGACGAACCCTGCGGTACTCCCATAGACTAAGGCAGCGGATCTGATTTATTATCGCCATCGCCAGCATCCACTACCTGAGAGCGGCCTCTTAACATGTCAGTCAACACCTCGTATGATTTCCCAGCTATGCCATAGTGTTTCAGCTTTAAAGCTAAAGTTTCGTGGTCTGCGACATCGAAGGCCTTTGATAAGTCACAGCACAAGACAGCTACTTGCTCTTTACGTTCACGGGCAGCCAACACACTACAAATCACTTCACGCGTTATAGAAATCGTAGACCTCCCTTCGCGGTATGCGTATTGTTGTTAACACAGCGCCTTGGTTTCCGATAGGTAGGCCACTAATCGCGAATTCAAGCCGTTTTCGAACACTTTGGTTATTGCTGGTATAATCGATACCTACTGGTCTATATCCATCAATATCGTCCCTTTTGCCTTTGTCTTTAAATATCGGGGACACTTCCGATATTTTCAGCGACGACGGGTACGAGTCGATGACGATGACGTGCTGATACTAATATTTTACGTACAGTAGCAGCATCAGCTTTAGGTGCCCCACAGGCAGCAGCTGCATTTAAAAACCGACATTCATAGCATTTACGGCATCTTTTGGCGAACTAAACTTACTGCCGTTACAATCCTTTACGTTCTCGGAGCAGTTCAACCTAGGGGTATTGTTTTTCCCCCTCTCCGTGTTCACGATTCCCCACATAGATTTAGATGGATTCGTACTTCCGTGTATTATACTACTAATTATAATCATTAGATTTGTTTTAGACATGTTCAAAGTCGAAATATATTTCCTGTTGAGATCGTCAAATATAGCTATTAAGTTCTCTTCCTCAGGAAATTGGTCAACTAACTTTGAAATATCAAACAACAACGATTTTAGATTAAGTATGTCAGGTGTAACCCACGACGCGTCTCGTTTGTTATTTGGTGTTCGTTTTATCGGGAAACAAGTATCATACTTATTTGCTAAAATATTCATCAGTGCCACCAGCGACCACAATTGTTTGAGCGGTTTTGTTTCTCTCGCTTACCTCGGACGAATCTATACTGTCAATAGAGATAACGAAGTTTGACCGGTTATTTTGCGAGAAATCACGCGTGCGGCGAGTGAGTTGTGCGGGTGTTGAGTGAGCAAATTTCACTACTCCACGTACAGCTAAGTGATCCGACAGAAGCGTATTTATTGAGTTTGCGGAAGTAAGTTGTCGCGCTACATTTGTAAAAATAAGGTCAATCGCTGTTTGTGACTTTTCTGTTATACGAGTAGGGAAGTCTACAATCGAACTCACATCATAGGAGTGGAGTAAGTCGAAAAGATTTTTACAGTCAGCGCTAGTGTTGTTTATAATATTTTTGTTTATATCACCGAGAATTATGAATGTTTTATCGGTTGCACTGAGCTTATCGAGCAAACGTTCCAAATATAATTATATTACATATTAAGTTATTATCATAATATAATATATGTATTCACCTATTAAGATGTTATTTATTATTCTATTTTATTAGCACACCTAATTTGAATGTGTTCGCTTGAAACTGTTATTCCATAAATATATTATTAGTAGCTTTACATAAAAACTTGTGAGAAATGAATGAGCCTTGTTAATTAGTTTTATAAGAATTTAATAAAATGCTTTAATACAAAATGTGTTCTACTTTATTTTAGATGATTCTGTTCCGGAAGGTCCACCGCATCACTAAACCTGCCTTAAAGCCTTATTAACTTGGATATATTGAGTGACTGAATTCAGTGTAGCGAGTCTGAACCAAACGTCTCGGTCTTTGTCTTATATGTTTAGAATGACAGACAAGGGATTGTCATTTCGAACTCAAATCATTCAGATTGCGTTCAGAATCGGTACCCAAGCAGAGATGAATGATGAATTAGAAGGAAAGTTTTCCAAAATCAACATGACAAATGTGATTAATATCAAAAAATTATACAAAATATTTAAGCAGCAAATAACATACATTATAAAAGATCTTATAAATTATTACATGTCAAACGTTTCCTCAAAAATATACAATTTAAAATGTTAAAAACCTAAATGCTACAATCATAATTCAACATCATCACAGGTTTTTAACAGTATCACAGTAACCTCCTTTATCAAACAAATAGTAGGTTATATTAAACTTATTTGTATACAGCTGTTGTAAGTCGTAACATTGCAGTATGATAGAATTAGGTGAGCTGGTGCAATGAAGATATTCTGAAACATTGCTTTTCACAAATACAAGTTAGTTGTGTCTTTTTGAGCGGGCTGTATTTCTTGTTGTGATACTCAGTAATCACACATCTAAGATTCAGCTATTGGAACATGAAGAGTCAACAGCATTACCTAGCACCGCACAGCGCTCGTCACCCAGAGATAGTAGGTGTGTCATCTCTTAGCCCAGTAATTTATCTGGAAACATAGCTCTTCACACTGGAACACATAAACGTTTGCGCGATTTGTGTTTTCTCAAGTGTTCTGGTCTTGATGTCCTATAATCACATATATCACATTTATATTGTTTTTCTCAAGTATGTGTTACTTTGTGTCTTTTTAAAAGCCATAAGTGTCCTGCTCTGTAATCACACATATCACATTCATATGGTTTTTCTCCAGTATGTGTTAGTTTGTGTCTTTTCAAACTGGTTTGTGTTGATGTTCTGTAATCACATGTTTCACATTCATATGGTTTTTCTCCAGTATGTGTTAGTTTGTGTCTTTTCAAACTGGTTTGTGTTGATGTTCTGTAATCACATGTTTCACATTCATATGGTTTTTCTCCAGTATGTGTTAATTTATGACTTTTTAATACGTTTGATCGTGATGCTCTGTAATCACACATATCACATTCATATGGTTTTTCTCCAGTATGTGTTAATTTGTGACTTTTCAATTGGCCTGATTGTGATGCTCTGTAATCACACATATCACATTCATATGGTTTTTTTCCAGTATGTGTTAATTTATGAATTTTTAATTGGCCTGATTGTGATGCTCTGTAATCACACATATCACATTCATATGGTTTTTTTCCAGTATGTGTTAATTTGTGATTTTTTAAATGGCTAGATCGTGATGCTCTGTAATCACACATCACATTCATATGGTTTTTCTCCAGTATGTGCTAATTTGTGTCTTTTCAAGGTGACTGGTAGTGATGCTCTGTAATCACACATATCACATTCATATGGTTTTTCTCCAGTATGTGTTAATTTATGACTTTGTAATACGTCTGATCGTGCTGCTCAAAGTCAAAGTCAAAGTCAAAGTACTTTATTCATAAATGTACAATTTACACGTCAATAAATAAAAAATTAAAACAAAAGAAAGAGCATACAAATTGTATACATTTTCAAAGTTTGAAATGACTACTTTACTGTATTGTAATAATTATTATACAGAAAACTGTCAAGCATTATGTGAGTATAATATGTTTTTATAACAATTGTACTGACCCATGTCAAATTTTTGTATACATTTTTATAGGACTTTGCCATCACTCTCTAAAAATTCGGTGTAACTATAAAAAGTTTGATCGATAAGCCAGCACTTTAATTTGTTTTTGAAGCTGCCGAAACTTGGGGCAGATATAACTATTTTGGGAAGAGTGTTATAAACTTCAGGTCCCATAATGTGAGTTAGCTTCCGTGACCTTGTGAGAGAGTGTGATATGACATCCAGCTTGTCCGCGTTACGTATTTTTCGAGAATGTCTCTCTCCTCGCGTATTGTATGATTCTAGATTATTTCTGACATACACAGCCACCTGGTAGATCAATATAGCAGGTAACGTAAGTATACCAAGCTCTTTGAAATATGGTCTGACGGATGTGCATTGCGATACGCCAACGATGGCACGTACGGCACGTTTTTGGGCGCGGAAGGCACGCTCCCAGTCGGCAGCGCGCGCGTATAGCTCGGCGCCATATTGTAACCGAGAATGCACTGTGGCGAAGTAACACGCACGTGACACTTCCGCAGACACCACTCGGGATACTCGTCTTAGCGCAAAGCACGCACTGCTGACTTTAGCACACATCTTGTCGATGTGGTGTTCCCACGTCATGCTGCGATCAATCTCGAATCCCAAAAATGTGGTGGTCTGTACTTGTTCAATCCTTACACCGTTTAGCGAAACTTTAAGCGATTTTGTATGATGGCCCGACAGACAAAAGTGAACGAAATGAGTCTTTTTTGAATTTAACATAAAACCATTAGCTCTAAACCATGAATTTAAGCCGTTAATTACAATATTTAATTTCTCTTCTAAATCCTCAATTGAAAGAGCTGTTACTACGGCAGCCACATCATCTGCATACATGAATATGCTTGCACCCTTTACGGCATCAGGGAGATCGTTTAGTAGGAGAGAGAACATTATATTTGAAATTGACGAACCCTGCGGTACTCCCATAGACGAAGGCAGCGGATCTGATTTATTATCGCTATCGCCAGCATCCACTACCTGAGAGCGGCCTCGTAACATGTCAGTCAACACCTCGTATGATTTCCCAGCTATGCCATAATGTTTCAGCTTTAAAGCTAAGGTCTCGTGGTCTGCGACATCGAAGGCCTTCGATAAGTCACAGCACAAGACAGCTACTTGCTCTTTACGTTCACGGGCAGCCAACACACTACGTATCACTTCACGCGTTAGAGAAATCGTAGACCTCCCTTCGCGGTATGCGTATTGTTGTTCAGTTGTGTGATTGCTCTGTAATCACACATATCACATTCATATGGTTTTTCTCCAGTATGTGTTAATTTATGAATTTTTAATTGGCCTGATTGTGATGCTCTGTGATCACACATATCACATTCATATGGTTTTTTTCCAGTATGTGTTAATTTGTGATTTTTTAAATGGCTAGATCGTGATGCTCTGTAATCACACATATCACATTCATATGGTTTTTGTCCAGTATGTGTTAATTTGTGTCTTTTCAAGGCGACTGGTAGTGATGCTCTGTAATCACACATATCACATTCATGTGGTTTTTCTCCAGTATGTGTAAATTTATGACTTTTTAAGTGGCCTAATTGTGATGCTCTGTAATCACACATATCACATTCATATGGTTTTTCTCCAGTATGTGTTAATTTATGAATTTTTAATTGGCCTGATTGTGATGCTCTGTAATCACACATATCACATTCATATGGTTTTTTCCAGTATGTGTTAAATGACTTTCTTTATAATCACATATCATCACTTTGTAAGGATTTTTCTTAAAGTACAACTGGTCACATTATTTTAAAGCGCTGGGTGGCGGTGTTGTGCTGCCGAACATGGCGAATGTGTTCCTGTTCTACAGGCAAAGCTGCAGATGATTTACAGTCTGGTTTCGTCTAGCTGGCACTTCACTTCACAGTTTTCACTTGGCAGTTCGCGACAATTCAGGTTTTGCATCTGCTGTGTTCATTAGCACTCGTTTAGCTTACTTTTACTCTCATTAATTAGCATAGGGTCACTGGATTCTGGAGTCTGCACTGAGCTCTGGCTTCTGTAAGCACTCAGCACCTTTGCCGCAAGTTCGCCAATGGCTTGTGGTCTTGTGTGTAGCTGTGTAGCACAGATCACTATATAAGATATATAGATATCCGTTGTTCAAGAGACTTCTGGAGTAACTAATAACTATATAGTATCTACAATTCTACACAAATTACGCAAAGAGAATGTAAATTAAATTTATGAAATTACGTTTCACCAGTAGTGTATACTCTGTATACTCACAGACTAAGGACTAAGTAGAGACGTAGAAAGATACTCTCAGACGGACTGGACGGACATGTCGGGAACAAGGAACATTGGTCTATGGTTACTAGACTAAATTCACTTTATCTGTGCTGAAAATGATATGGCGCCATTTTTTAATTTTTTTTAATTAAACAATCTGCATCAACACAAAGATCTAATTTGCCAACTCGTGCATTCGCGCCAGTAGGTAGGTATACATGATACATTATTGATTTTTTTACGCCTAAAAGGAACCAGTTTCTATAAGAATAAAGTGGTCAAGTGCGAGTTGGACTCGCCCATGAAGGGTTCCGTTGCAGCAAGGAACATAATATACATAGTACACATAGTTCTTGTAGTTCGTTGTAACTTTGATCGAAGTTTTAATAATAGTGTATTTTATGACGTACTAAAAAAAAACTACTCATAAGATCAAGTTCAAACTAATTTTCGTTGGTAGTTTACATGGTAATGTACATCATATATTTTTTTTAGATTTTTCATTCTCTTACTTTAGAAGTTAGAGGGGGGGGGGACACACATTTTACCACTTTGGAAGTGTCTCTCGCGCAAATTATTCAGTGTAGACAAAAACTATACTGGAAACCTTAACATCATTTTTAAAGAGCTATCGATAGACACCCCACATGTGTAGGTTTGATGAAAAAAAAATTTTTGAGTTTCAGTTCTTAGTATGAGGGGCAACCCTAATTTTTCTTTTTTTTATTTGTTTTTGTAAAAATCTTAATGCGGTTCACAGAATACATCTACACACCAAGTTTCAACAGTGTAGTCCTCATAGTTTCGGCAAAAAGTGGCTGTGACATACGGACGGACAGACAGACAGACATGACGAATCTATAAGGGTTCCGTTTTTACGTTTTACGGAACCCTAAAAAGTATGATGAATTCGGCACCAAGGAGATAGAACTAAATATGTTAAATTGGCCGCTTTTTAGGGTTCCGTAAAACGTAATAAAGTGGCCAAGTGCGAGTTGGACTCGCCCATGAAGGGTTCCGTTGCAGCAAGTAACATAATATACATAGTACACATGTTTCTTGTAGTTCGTTGTAACTTTGATCGAAGTTTCAATAATAGTGTATTTATGACGTACTAAAAAAAACTACTCATCAGATCGAGTTCAAACTAATTTTCGTTGATAGTTTACATGGTAATGTACATCATATATTTTTTTTAGGTTTTTCTTTCTCTTACTTTAGAAGTTAGAGGGGGGGGGGGACACACATTTTACCACTTTGGAAGTGTCTCTCGCGCAAATTATTCAGTGTAGACGAAAATGATTTTAGAAACCTCAACATCATTTTTGAAGACCTATCGATAGATACCCCACACGTGTAGGTTTGATGAAAAAATAATTTTTGAGTTTCAGTTCTCAGTATGGGGGGCAACCCTAATTTATCTTGTTTTTTTAATTTTTTTGTTCAAATCTTAATGCGGTTCACAGAATACATCTACGTACCAAGTTTCAACAGTGTAGTTCTCATAGTTTCGGAGAAAAGTGGCTGTGACATACGGACGGACAGACAGACAGACAGACAGACATGACGAATCTATAAGGGTTCCGTTTTTACGTTTTACGGAACCCTAAAAATATAGCGCAAATTGGCTTGATACATTTATTTCTTCTTGAACAATTTCTTTTAAAAATGTTTTGAGCCGTAGGTACCAATAAACTTTCTGTAATTTAATTTTAACTACGATAGTGCGAGTCCAATGTTAAAGTCGGAAATTATCTTGATTAAGTTCCGCAACAGTTTTTTAGCAGAAGAATCACCACTTCACAGTCATATTTGGAGTGTTTTTCTTTCCAATGTGGAAACGTATGTAACAGACGTATTTTCCGAAGTAACTGCAGCCTGGTACAATACACTTATTATAAATCTTAGGTAAAAAGGTGCGAAAAGAACATTTGCACCTAATAAAGAACAAAAATACACGAAAATGTAAACAATAATAATTATTTTGATCAACACACAAACGTCATATTGACCATAGATAAATACTATAATTTTATGAAAAAAGTATACTAATAGTGTCATAGAGATGCCCGATAATGTGATAATTTTATCGTAATATCGAAACTAAGTCAAATATCGATACCTATTACAAAATTTGGGCTATGAGATGGGTTTCACATTTTGAAATGTCTCTCTGTGTGTGGGTTATTTATTGACGTGACAACGTCTTATAAATTGGTTTGCCGGGTGACACTTCAAGAAACTGCGTTACGCTCCGCTCACGTTATGCGCTCACAACGAGAGCGAGTGAGAGGCACGCGTCCCTTCCACTCGGGCATGGTTAGCCCGCCTAAGAGCGAGAGAGACAGACATAAAAAGTGAAAGGCACGCGTCCCTTCCGTAAAATTATTTTACCACTCAAAGTCGTTGTCACGTAAAACTTTCGCCTGTATACCGACTTTACAGGCAACCAATTTTTTTATTTTGTATGCTGTAAAAAGTCTAGGTTTTGCTTTTGACCTATGTGTAAATACTGTTTATTACTCACTGAATGAAACTATTCCATAAAAAACATTGAATCACTTGGCCAATTTTCTTTCCTGCAGTCCTTACTTTCCTTTGATATCTGTGTTTTTGCTTGAGCATGGTTAAAAAAAAAATAGCAGTCATAGGAAATGCCGATAGTAGTGAAAACGTATAACTCAGAATTTGAAAGCTTACTTTGTAAACTACGCGGGTGAAGTCGGAAGGTGTCGCTTGATCATGACCATCTAGAAATGCTGACGCAAATCTAGATGGCCAGTGGGAAATGCTAACGCATTTCTAGTAGTGGTAGGACTTTTGGTAGAGTCCGCTTGGGGAAGTACCACACTTTTATCAGTTATTCTACCGCCAAGCAGTAATGTGCAAACCTTACTGTGTTCCGGTTTGAAGGGCAATGTTTCCAGAGAAATTACAGAGCTTAGTGATATAACATCTTAGATCTCTGGGTGACGAGCGCAGTGCAGTGCTAAGTAATGATTTGGACTCTTCATGTTCCAATAGCTGCGTGTCACTGTGCTGTTATGTGGCAGGTATGTTGCTGTTCATGTGTGTGTGCACCATCAGGCACATGTACTGCTCGTCTCGTCACTCCTTATTTAAAAAAAAAAACCATGGCCAGTGGCCATGGTACCGCGAGTTTAGCCGAAGATTTTTTATCATTTGCGAGCGTGACGTTAGAATTCAATTCAAAAAGAAAGCCCACGAAAAATCTGTCTGTGGTGAGCCAAAAGTTTTCATATCAAAAATGACGACAAAAACACGGTTGAAGACAATGTGACAAATTTTAAATTGACAACCATAGAACAGACCGCGTTAAAAAAACACGCGATAGTGTTTCAATACTATTAAACAAATCCTATGAATTTGATCTAGTGACAATGACAATCGATAAACCGATACAGATAGTGCAATCCACGAAGACGCGCCCCACTATTCCTCCTAACCGTTCATAGTATATGTGTGCAAGCTTCCGTCAATGTTGAGTGTTATCGGTACACACTAGAGTGCTCGCAATATAACTCTGCGCGTAGCAAAATATGGAACTAATTGACAGGCCGTCAACTTCTTGTTTACGTCAGTTGACAAAAGTTTGTTTACGTTTGGTGTATTTATTAATTTCCAAAGTAATTAATAGCTTTTATTATGCCGAAAGTGATTAAAAGTGCTGGGCGTGGCTGGTTCTTGAAAATCAATCGTGGTTGTGAAGAAGAACGATACAATAACAGGCCAAAAGTGCAGTTTTCCAAACGCAGAGCTATTTGACAACTAATATGTAGGGATACCATAGCAATCAAATCTCCACCTATTACCGGCGTATTTTTAAGCTGAGGCTTTATTTTTGAGGTTTGATTGTTTTATCGCCAATGTCAATCAATACCCGTGGGAAAAAATGTGAGTGCTTAAGACCGAATGTGAGAAACAAGTCATATTTAATTCCGATTACTTTTGACGTTTGCAACCGACTACCAGCTGTTTTCTAATCGGATGGGATTCGGACAGCTTTTTTGTCGTGGATAGCTAAATACGATTTTCAGATTATTGTATTTACTTGATTTTTCTCTGTTTTTCTCAATATTTCTGTAAAATTATGGGACAGTAAACGAGTTTTTATTAACTTTATTGTGTAATCTGTGTTTAGTTTTTGGAATTTTGGGGTTTGAAATTTGCAAAATTGGCAGTTTGTGCTCAAAAAAGTTGCTAGAAATAGATTGTTGCCATATTTGATTTGTTATTGTTTATTTTTTGAGATGAAAATATGAAACATGTTTGTTGTTTGAGCAAAAAGGCAAGAAATCACCAAGAAACATTGGAGATACGAGACATCACGTCAAACAACGACATAACAGCAAAAGCAAGAGCAACTTTGGCCCCAGCGATGGTCACAAACATAGTCGGCCTAAGTAAAAGGACCGTGTGATAGTGCGTGCGTCTTTTACTAAGGTACTGAAACCAGCCCAAGAGGGTTCATGACCCCAGGACTAGGGCATGGCGGTATTGGACTTGTGACAAAACCGGTATTTTTTCGGTATTCAAATTTTTAAAACCGGGATCCCGGTTTTCCGGTATTTTTTCGGTATTATACTTCAGCTATTCGGTATAGTAAATCCGGTACCTACCTACTTAATTTAGCATTTCAAACTCTAAAGTTAAAGAAATATCAATAGATACGCATAAATTGTAAGCTAGTTTACGCTCGTTAGTTTTATACGAAAAATTAAACCAACTTCAAAACCACAAAACAGCACTCAAAAGCGAAAAATAAATTAATGTAACTATTATAAGTCCAACTCACTCATCTATTTAATGTCGTAGCCAGTAAAGTGAAAAAGCTAGTAGGTAGATGTTATGTACCTAGTAAGTAGTGCAATTACTTGTAGGTAGATAGTATTTATGGATTGGTATGGCTGGTACCGACCTCAAACAGATGAGTGAGTAGCGCTTAAAATAGTTATAATAATTTATTTTTGGCTTTTGAGTGATTATTTGTGGTTTTGAAGTTGGTTTAGTTGATATGCATCACAATACCAAAATAAAAAAAAAATGATTTACCCCCGACTACCTCGAATTTGTAATCTGTACGATATTCTACTAGTCAAGTCCTTTCTTTTGATACCCATATTGAGGTAGTAGTGAAAATGATAATGTAATTCGCCATTTGTTGTGGCGGCCATCTTGGATCGATATTAACTAATAGCTAAGAACCACCGCACGGGAATTAACCTTTAAACAAAAAAACAGCATAATCGGCCCATCCGTTTGAGCTCTACAGCGCGACAGACAGACAGACATCGACGTCAAACTTATAACACCCCTTTTTGTCGGGGGTTAAAAATACTTTATGTTACTCTTTTTAGTGCAAAACAAGTTTTTATTAATACATTTACAGTATTTCGTGTAAACCATGAGAAAAAATGACGTGAGACTGCCACTCATCAAGTTTACAATCATAAAATGAATTGCAATTGATTATTGATTGTTATTTTCGTAGTCTAAGAGCTGCCTTATGGGTTTTATTTATGAATTTAATTTCTTTATTCAAAATACCGAAAAACCGGTATTTGCAATTTCAATACCGGTATTCAAAATTGCCTCAAATAGTCCGGTATTACCGGTTTTTCGGTAATACCGAATACCGGTATCCATGCCCTACCCAGGACCCCCTCTGGTCTTTGTATAACAAACAGTATTTTCGTATCTGTTCGACTGGAGCTCTATCTACCTATAGATGAAGCAGAGGATTTCTACCAGAAGTTATAGTTCCCTGTAATGACAACAACCGGTACATTATAAAAGTAGCACCTTGCCGGTGTACGGCATGTGATTTAACAGATATTAAACTTACCTATGTCCCACATTATATACTTAGATATAGCTAGATATGTGGGATAAAATCCCCAAGTTATAGGTACTATGACTGGCAATTGTCCTCTAAACAAGCACTTATTCAATATAGGTGTGACAGACAGCCCTCTATGCAGGGTGCAGGATGCATGGAGGAAGAAGTAATGCCACAGAATGTGATTGTGGAGTGCAGGAGCGTGGCAGATTAACGGACAGAATTCTTCCACTCCCCAGCACCAGTCCCGGAGGCCTTCAACAACCTGAATAGGTTGCTTGCATGCTTGCCTTCTGGCATAGTCTGGAGTAGAATGGATGTATGAGCAACGCCTGATGGCCTAATTAAGAAGCTAAGTGTGGAAAAGGCCCCGTCTAACTAACTATAGCAAGACATTTTGTTTTTTTAATATAAATGTTTTGGAAATAAAAGGAACCTGTAGATCACAAATTATCTATTATTTTGTCATACTGAATATGTACTGTAGGAACATTACATATTTCCTACATTAAATATTACATTATATACCTATTTATAAAGCCATGGTGGCCTCGTGGCAAGTGTCAGACTTATGTCTGTCATTCGTATGATCATAGATTCTAATGCTGTCTGTTGTACCCGTTGTACCTGAGTACAAATATATTTAAATACAAGGTGATTATTATAACTAAAAGATCAAATGAAAGACATTTATTTCAGTAAGTATTTTAATAATCATTGAAGAATTTAATTTTTACATCATTTAGCAATAAAGTTGGAAAAAGAGATAGTGTAATTGACTACAATAAGCAGTGCTTTTTAACCATTAGGACACCTGCGAAGCTGAGGGTTGTGGGTTCGATTCCCACTCAGTGCAAATATTTTGTGTGATGAATTCAAATGTTTGCACTGTGTCTGGGTGTTCCTGTGTATAATAAGTATGTATTTAAACTATATAAGTATTATATCAGCTTTCTGGCCACCATCGTACAAGCTTTGCTTAGTTTGGGGTCAGATGGTGGTGACTGTGAATTGTCCACCAATATTTATTTACTTATTTAGACCATTGAGAACAACATTTAATAAGAGACCAAACAGAATATTGTAAAAATTAATTAAACATAATAGCTCTCCGTACAAAAGTCAGTCAATAAAACATTATTTTTTTGTACATACCACAATGTTTTATTTTCCTAATTAATTAATACATAATACAATCATAGCTAATTCAGTTTACTTTTAAACTTCTAAACATATTAAAATTATAATGATCGCAACTCTTTAGTGACTAAGGGCTACCTGCTAACACAAAACTGTGATGCGAAGTGAGTGATGTCCATGGATTTTTAATTACAAAGAGAAAGACAAACTTCTTAGCATTCCGTGGATTCACCGTGTGGGTGCCGGGGGTCCATCGTGTGGCAGAGAGCGAAATCCCAAGTAGATCCCGAGACTTGTGACACCGGTGTAGGTTTAAGGGGCCCTTTTCTGATGTACATCAACACTCACCTTCACTCATATTTCTCTATCTGCCCAGCCAATTCTGATATAAACCTACTGCTTTAGATACTCATTCTAGTATAGAACTTACTGCACTTCTGGACAAGCTAAGTTCTTTCAGCAGGTCATACAGATATTTTGCTGGTATACCTCTCGCTCCTACTTCTACAACATATAAATTAACTACATAGCCGTTTTTAATGTAAGTAATTAATTATTTATGTAATTATATACATTAATATACAGTCTAAAAAGTTACCATGGTTTGTCACAAAATTAACATTTATTGAAGGGATAT
This sequence comes from Ectropis crepuscularia, assembly GCA_963693475.1. Lineage (NCBI taxonomy): Eukaryota > Metazoa > Arthropoda > Insecta > Lepidoptera > Geometridae > Ectropis > Ectropis crepuscularia. Next base: position 17,323,511 of record OY856364.1, read on the forward strand.
ATTAAAATACCTAAATAGAGAGAAAACTAATTTAACTTATATCACAATTGATGTGTGTGTACTGTACCTATTATACTTATATTATCTTTTTCTCACAAAATGAAATTGGATTATAGGTAAATCAGTACTAAAGCGAATATTTTTACTGAAAATCTGCTTTAATTTTCAAGGTGAGTCAACGAAAAAACGAAAGCTCTCTGGCTTCTTGTATGGAGTAAGTATAACATTATTATAACTTCTCTTCTTGACCATTTTATGAGATCCATGTGCTTTGCGAGTTGAGGTTGGCACGACATATAATAAGTCGTTTTAAACAATGCATCACATTTGCTGGCTTCTTGTATTAAACTATAACTTATCTTCTTGACAATTTTATGAGTCTTCTATATATGATTTGCTTGTCCAACTTCAACTTTTTCATATGGCTTCCATTCGGTAATTTCACCGGAATTTCGCCAGTGTCTAGCGTTTCTCCGTTAAGATAGTCTGAACTTTTATTCACTTAGAGGTAGGAATCTTGCTTCAGATGATCGGTCCACTTCAGGTAGTCTTCAGTTTGATGACAGACTTCTGGCATATGTTCAGTGAAGATGCAGGATTATTGATTCAGATGATCGGTGGAGTGTAGATACTTTTGTTAGTGGTTACTTTTAGATATGTTATATATAACTGTAATGGACAAACACAACTGTGAAACCATTACTTTTTGTTGTTATTTCCAAACCATGAACACGAAGTATACAGATTCATGTTCCAAACAAAACAAAAACAAACAATGGTTCCGTTGACTTTGACAACATCAACAGATTGACAATTGAAGGTAAAACGAAGAATGTAAACTATGATTTATTGTGTTGCAGATGCAAATTTCCAGAGGTTATTGTTCGATTTACTCGTTTATTATGCAAATTCTATGTAAAAAAGTCATTCAAAACCACAAAATAAACCCGAAATACAGTTATTTGACGATTTGTATATTCCTACCATGAGTTAACTTTTCTACCAAATTTGTATCTGTATTCGAAAAGTAGATGGGATAGCTTGTCTTTGGTCTGGCCAAAAGACATTCCTACGCCAACTACGCCAATCCGATTGGCGTGTGATTGGCGTTGAGAATCGCAGATTCTTCACCATTCGGTAGCGGGACCGCTACAAAATGAGTCGGATCGGGTGCAACCGACTGGTTTCAGAATCGCTACGCAGCTGATTGTATCTTTCTCGCTCGGGTACACTCGGCGGTCCTACGTTCACCCGATCGACCCTTTCACCTAACAGCGTCAGCTTTATTTATCACCGAAGCGAAAATATGTGGGCGGTGCGCCAAAAGTTTCATTTATTTTTTTTAGCTTGGATGCTCTGTAATCATTTACTCCGTATTAATTACTGTATGTTTTATTATAGGCGTTTCAGAACGTACAATTACGTGGCAATGGACAACGCATCATACCACTGCACTCAGACTAAAGAGGCTACAATGTATCTAATAAAGAGGCACAAAGAAGACCCACAATACTAAGTAGAATTACTGTTAAAAGGACATGGACAAGAAGTTTTGCGGTTACCGCTGTGATCCATCGTGATCTAAACCCTATTGAAAAATAAGATGATCCTTCAAAGAGCATTCATACGCCAAATTTTCAAATAGTGTTATTTATGGTCTCAATAAAAGATTTCCAAGTTTAAATTAAATTATCATTATTAAACCGTTGTTGGTGTAGGTTGAAAATGACAGATTTTTTATAATGTAACTAACTAAAATAAAGTTCTCCTGGTGGTAAGAGACTCAGACAGTCATTAACCTGTACCAATGATACTTGGTCATACTGAACCAAACTGCACTGAACCGGCGTTCATTACTTCGAGACATTCGTTCTAATCTCAGTTGTCCTATAATAATTTATATATAGTTATATTGCTTCCCTGAAAAATCCCTTCCCGTACCTGTTTTATGAAGTTGAAAGTTTGCAATGAAAGGGGAGGGAACCTATTAGCTTGACCTGGCAACATTAAGTACGCCACCAGTCGCGCGCAGACTTATATTGCGATACTTATACTTATATTACTTATATTGCACAGACTTATATACCTACCTATGAATGCACACGCACACTACAATGACTGGTGAATGGTTTGCGACTGACGCTCGGAGCAAACGCGATTGGTGGAGAAAAAAATTGGTGGGGCGCTTCTTCGTGGATTGCACTATCTATACCGTCCAATTTATAGGTATCCCTAACGTGGAATTTTGTAATTCACAGACTAAGTACCTAGAACTCTTTTACATTATACAAGAAGTGACGTTGGCATGAAATCAAATTGTGACTACTGAAGTAAATCGCGGGGAGCTGAAGTGTCAGATTTGTTAGTCTGGTTGTCAAACTCAAATGACATAGCGAGAAGAAAAAAAAATGACATAAGATTTGTATGAGGTTTACCCCCCGTGTGTATACTGTATAGTATGGTACACACGTACACAGGCAGTACAGGCACAGATCAAAATCAATACACAGGTATGGTAATATCCTTTTATGGCAGGATCCACAGACTAAGTAGAGAGGCAAGATCTATTCGTAGGTAGCACCCATACTTAGTCTGTGGCAGCACCTATTCGTATGCAGTTCGTTCATTCAATGCCTGCACAGATAATTAATTTATCGTTCATTCATTCGTTCAATGCTGCCATGCAAAACCTTCAATAAATAACACTAACATAACACATGTATTCAATTAAAAAGTCATGAATAGGGTCTTTATGGAATGATATGTTACTGTCATCTGTCATTGAACACAGCAGAGCAGATGGCGCTTCTATCGAGATTATCGCAGTGTTGCAAACTTAACAGCTTTCCCGTCAAATCTAGCGGATTTGGGTACGTCAAGTCGTCAAGAACGCGAAAATAACTTTCTAATGGCTAACGGATATCAAAACTACACACGTTTTCATCCATAAATGTTTATTGCTGATTTCAAACCGTAAGGTAGGCAAATACCTAATAGGAACGAATTATGTTATATTATCAGGTCGATCAAAGACTTTTTGTAGTCCAGACACAAACTTTTCTTTGTTTATTAGCGGGACTTACCTTTGCTACCAGCTAAGCAGTAAAGCTAATTCATGCTATTTTAAACATCACGTTTTGGGTCGCGCCCGTAAGACGGCTAAAAAAAAACGAGTAGTACCTATGACTTCACTGCTGCTAAATAATCAGAAACCAATGTTTATGTTATTACTAGCACCGCCCTATAGGTTTTACTTGAGTAGTTTCCGTTCCCTTTATTTGCCTGGGGAAAAGAAGTCTTTGTATTCCATGCATATAGCATATACGTGACAACGTGATTGGGCAACAAACATTGTCATTTTTGTATTACTTATAAGAAACTAAAAGCTGATGTACCTGCAAATATATATAATTTTAGAAATTTGACGCTTAATATTGGCATCCTTACTAATATTATAAACGCGAAAGTAAATCTGTCTGTCTGTTACCATTTACCGTCTAAACCAGTGAACTGATTTTAATGAAATTTGGTACACATATAGACTATATAGACACATATAGACCTCGAGAAAGGACACACTACTACGGACGGCTACTTTTTATTGCGGAAAAGGGGTTGGGGGTTGAAGAATGTAACAAAAACGGGGGAAAATACTTCTCTTCGAGAGCTTTAGCTGCGTGTGTCATTCTCCTTGGAGTGCGCTGAAGTCTGACGAAAGATGACAGCACATGTCTTTCACACATATTTGAAGGTTAAGTCATTTTAGGTATTCAAATATGCAATAATGTATTGTTACATATTTACATAGGTACTTTAGTATTATCAAATAAAACATCTCTCTAATCTTATATTGTGTAATGTTGTTTATATTAAATTTGTCCGTTGATTTTTATACCTCTACACTAAATATTATTATATTACCGTACTATTCACATACAATCGTACATTGGAAGTACTTGAAGGAAGAACCCTGCTGCCTCGATTTTACACTCAAGGGGTTTTCGACAATCAAGCTTAAGATTATCTGAAGAAGACTGATCACCTGAATGAAGAATCATACTCCAATGGAGAACATATAGAACATGGATAACAACACTCTCAATATTCAAACGCTGGACGTTGGCAAAATTGCGGTGTTACCCATTACCAAATGAAAAAAGAAGAAAAATGCATTGTTTGCTGTTTGCGGAAGTATTTTTATTAACACCATGTACGGATAAACATTTATCCGAACGAGTATCTACATTACTTATGACAAATATACAATTTTGAGCAAAATTGCCCTTGATATTGTTATTTCATTTTAATGAATATTTTAGGAAATATCTTAGTTTTAAAACAACTCGGCAACAAAATAATATACCATTTATTATATTATATTTAAACTCGTCAAAATAGAAATCTCGTTTGTGGATGTTTATTGTACAATCTTTATTCAATTGATCATAAAACATGACGTGAAATGACAAGTGACGAGATGTTGTCCTACGTGATATATACTTTTATAGATACTCTTAGGAACTCGGGAGTAACATTATCTGAGTTCCTAACGAAGACACGGCACGACTTGTTTATGGCGACTCGGCAGCGTTTTGGTGTCACAAAATGTTGGACGAGAGAGGGAAGCATTTTTGTTCTGGGGCCAGACGGTGCGCGACGTCGCGCCTTGCCAGCCTTCAGGTAAAGAACGCAACTGCGGGAGGCGTGGCCACTCCACCTGCGAGCGCGTCGACCTCCGCTGCCTCTAAGCCATTGATACAGAGTCGATTTATGTCTGCCGGCGTCATCACAAAGGCTCATGAAGCGTCGCCAAGACGTGATACTAAACCGATAAACCGACCGATTAGTCGGCTTTACCGACTAGTCGCCGACTAATCGGAACATCCCTAGTATAATGTACCTACGTCTATATACTCCTAACTGTACTCCCCGTCTTCCATTACTAATTTCTTTTTTACCATCTGTTACGTACACAGAACAGAAATCAAGTAGAAGGCTCGTAGCTGAATCTCACTAGGAAAACCACCGTATCACGTTTGCACACAAACGTGGTTTTGATATATTTTAAACACATTAAAACAATGCTAGTGATTTGTCCCATAGTGACGAACCTAAAATGATGTATTGCATTTAGTTACGTACCTAAAAATGAACCCTATTGCTAAACACAATAAATCTGTTATTGTCAACTATTCAAAATGTTGTTACGACTTTCTTGGATAACTCAATTTTATCTAATTACAGGAAAAAGTACCGTATCCTGAATGTGACTAAGTCGCTTATTATGTACCATTATCAGGACTTATAGGGCGTATCGCATACATCAGTGCTACGAACTTTCTAAACTCAACCTTAGTAGAATAGAATAAGGTGGTAACTATTATCATCTTTCAAAAATGTAAGTTGTTTTCACTAGTGCGCACTAGATGTCACTAATTGTAAGATTAGTGACATCTAGTGCTCACTAGTTCTGCTACTTCATACTAGATGGCACTTTATGTAATTTATGCAACTATGAACGCTACCTTCTTTAAAATAAGGGATTCGTAAATATAAGCCGGTCGTGCTAATAGTAATAAAACAATGCTTGCATTTTCATTAAATTATCGATATTACGTTATTCAGTTTACGTACCTATCGCATAATGTAATCATAACATTATGATTAAATTTGTTCATGTACCATCTTAATTTTATTAACTTTAGAGTGAAGCGTAACAGAGTTTTGTAAAAGAACGTAATTACTAGGAATAAACTACAAAAATACTCGGAGGAAACTAAATAAATATCTTAAGTAAATAAAGTAATGATGAAATTCTTCTAGTCTTGGCAAGTAGCACTAAAATTTGTATTTTAGGCGAATGATATTTTTCTTGAGTGAGGTAGAGATAAATAAATATAGGTGAAACATTTACACACAACACCATCTGACGCTAAACTAAGCTAAGCTTGTAATATGGCGGCCAGATAGCTGTTATAAATACTTACTTATTACACATAGAAACACTCAGATACAGTCAAAATATTTGAATACATATATTTGCACTGGGTGGGAATCGAACTCACAATGTAAGGAAATAGTTATTTAATCTTTGAGGGACGACCTTGTCATTTAAGTTGTTGTCAGTAAAAATTCTTTAGTTTTTATAACCATGAATAGAAACTTGAGGAGACTAAAATAAACAAAAGGGATATAGAAAAGGAACAGGGTTTCAGTAAAAACAATACTCGAACTAATAAAAGTTTATACATAAAAATCAACAACAAAAACAGGGCAACAGGGCAGTACCTATTTCCTTTTTTTTTATTATAAAACCGCTGTCTAAAAAGTGCTCAGAGCAAATCGTACTTGTTTTGGAAGGAAACCAATTTTGCCTTCCTGTAGCTTCTATCTATTTCTCCTTAACAACGGGACTTTTAGGAAAACTGAAATGATAAAATGTAATTAAATTATTCAAATACCATATAACAAAAGATAATATATTTGTTTCACAAAACTGTACAAGTTAGAAATATCGATATTAGCAATTTCAACAGCTTGTGTACCATCTTTAATTGAGTAGCGCTACTGAGTAGCTACTCGCATGCATAGAATGATCGAGAATATCATATATAGCTTGAATGAAAATGGACCTTATTACAATGACTTTAAAGTTGACTTCCTTTAAATCATTTCTCTCTTTAAGCTAATATTAATTTATTTTCACAATAAAATCAAAAATAAATAAAATAAGACTTACCGATGGTACGATATGCCTCCTTTGGATAAAGTTTTAGCACGGCTATCGTTTTTACACTCAATAACTGCACAATACGGCATGACTGCTTACTTTTTATTCAAAATCGCGGATTCAGGAGTACTGCGGTAGTGGCAGAGCATTAATATGAGCTTTAATATTGTGCGGGAATACATTATTAACGTTAAGTGTGTTACTACTGGATTAGTGCTGGACTATTTTGTGAAGTGCGCTACTGGATTGGCCCCTTCTACAACGCAGGATCGTTCTGGAACGGGAAGTCTACGGAACTACTGTCTGGTTTGGTGTTTCCTTATTCCCGTGTTCCGTTCCCTATTCCTAATAACCAAACAGGGCTTTGGACGACGCCGGGAACCCTACGTAAGTGATTTCTTTTCGGTACCTTGTTTGCAATTAGGGGGTAAATATTAAAATCGGTATAAAAGCAAAATAATAATGTTCTAGACTTGCTATGGGCCCCAAGTCGGTATTTCTGGCATAAATACTATACATTTTTTGGTAGACAGAGCGCGGTTAGCCGTAAATACCCCTTTTTTGTTTTAGTTTTCTGGGAAAATATATCGGGTAGGCCAGATATTTGGGGGTTCCCAGTTTATAATTTCTCCCCAAACTGTCGGGAAATTTGTATTAAGTGGTATCCGGTTTAATAGGTTGCGGATATATTTGTTGTGACATTGTCCGAACTTTAGGTTGGTTTAAATTTAAATTTAAAAATGGCTTCGGATTTGGCCAACCAGCTCCGGTGGTTTGAATCCTTGCAAGGATTGGTCGGCAGGAGAGACCGGGAGGAGGCGCTCCTAAACAGGGCAGCGCACCTCGACAGGCGCCTGGAGGTCGCTGAGAGGAGCGCAGGATCGCTGCGGGATGCAAGGCCGTCTCCAACTGAGGAGCAGATGGAGAGGATCGACGCGGACATGCGGCGCATCCTGGATTTGTACGACGAGGTCTCCGAAGGGGTTCGCCAGCTGGAGAGGTCTCGTCAGGGGAGGGCGAACTCGGGACCCGTCATCAGGAATGCGGGTTCGGGTGTAGTGGGACGCCTTCCCACCCTGGACTTGCCCAGGTTCACAGGTAACCTGCGAGAGTGGAGCGGCTTCCGGAGTATGTTCGCCTCTCTCGTAGATTCACGCACCGACTTGACGAGGGCGGAGAAACTGGCGTATCTCCGCACGTCACTGGAGGGTGAGGCACTCTCCCTGATCCAGCACCTGGAGCTGGACGACGACAACTTCGGCACGGCGATGGAGTTGCTGGATACGAGGTTCCAAAACCCTCGGCTCCTCGCCGACGCTCACGTGTCCCAAATACTGGGGCTGCCGAAGGTGACTGAGAGGTCTCAGTTGAGGCCGCTAATCCTCACGCCCGTGAAGGTGGCGTACAACGCCTTGCGCAGCTTGGGACTGCCAGTGGAACACTGGTCGTTTCTGCTGGTCCACATCCTGCTGGGCAAGGTGCCGCTGGAGTTGCGCGCCCGGTTCGAGCGTGAAAGGGGCCTTCACGCAGACCCGAAGGTCTTCCCCACGTTTGAGGAGCTACTTCGGGTCCTGGAGTGGGAGGCGAGGATGGCAGAGTCGGCGCCTCAGGAGGCGCAGCCCGCCGCTTCAGCTCGTGGCCCTGCCGGAACAGGACCGCGACCTATCAATTCCCGCACTCTGGGTGGGGTAAAGCGGTCGGCGACTGTGACGACTGCGTCGGAGCAGGAGTGCCCGAACTGTGGCCAGCTTCACGCGCTGGTGCAGTGTCCGGCTATGCTTGCGCGGACGACTTCCGAACGACGAGGGATCGTTCGGCGGTTGCGTCGGTGCTACGGGTGCCTGGGGGGTCATTTGTACAATGACTGCCCCACGGCACGGCCGTGTCCTGGGTGTGGGGGACCACACCATCAGCTCTTGTGCGTCAGGAGCGATGGTGCTGGTCGACAGCCCTCAGGGAGGGGGCCCTCCACGGGCGGGGGCGCTCCCACGCAGAGCCACGCATTGTACAACAATGAAGTGGCTACAGCGTGGAGCACACCCCCTCCACCCCAACCCACGGCAGCACCGGGCAGCCCAACAAGGGGCGTCCTACCCGCGGCTCGGTCACCGACCTCACAGCCCGCGCGGACGCGGGCGAACTGGAGAGGTGGAAGGGTGATACCGGAGTCACCACGGGGGCCACCTCCCCAGCGTTATCCTTCTCCGCCGCTGGTTCCGCGATTAATGCAATGGAGGGCGTACACGCCTCCCCTCCATGAGCATCCGAAGCTGGACTACCACCCGCCCTACTTTCAGTATGGCAGGGCAGCTGGATATGCCCCCCCTCCGATGGCCCTTATGACTCGGCAGCCATACTGGGCTGGGCCCTGTAGTCCGACGGGTTCGGACGGGCCTCGGAGGGATTGACTAGCCTCCGTTCCCTTGGCACAGGATCAACCGGTGGTCCTGCTGCCCACCCTCTGGTTAAGGGTTTGGGGTCCAAGAGGCGACTACGTCCGGATACGAGCGCTCTTGGACACAGGGTCCCAGGGGTGTATTTTGACAACCCGGGTTGCTCATCGCCTGGGCCTGGCTAGGTTTCCGTCACCGACTCCGTTGCGGGGAGTCGGGAACACAGAGGTGCGGTCGGCTGGACAGACCCGCCTCTCCTTCTCGTCCGTACATTCCTATTCGGAAAGGATTGCGGTCAGGGCCACCGTCATGGATTCGGTTGTCGGTTGGCTTCCTCAGGCGGACATAGATCCGGATCTTTTGTCCTGTACTAAGGGTCTCAGGTTGGCGGATCCCCGCTTCGGGATGGCGGGTCCGGTAGATCTTTTGTTGGGTTCTGATGTACTGGGTTACATCATGAACGGGAAGCCTAGACTGTTGGACCAGTCTTCGCTGATGGCGCTGCCCACCATCTACGGGAACGCCATTTTGGGAATGGTGGATGAGTGGCAGCAGTCGAATCAGGCTTCTTTTACGGGAACGGCCCTCGCTCAGATCATGCAGAGGTTCTGGGAGATCGAAGAGCCGCCTACCGTGTCTCGGCTGGATCCCGAGCACGTGGAGTGTGAGAACTTTTATCAGGCTCACACTCGGAGAATGGTTTCTGGGCGATTGGAGACTAGGCTGCCTTTCCGGGATAACCCCCCGCGTCTGGGCCAGTCTCGATCATTGGCCGAGAAAAGGCTCAGGTCCATGGAGCGACGCATGGCTCGAGATCCTGTACTTCGGGAAAAGTACATCGAGTTCATGAGGGAGTATGAGGCACTGGGCCACATGTCTCCGGCTCGCGACGACTGGTCGACCATGGACCACTACTTTTTGCCTCATCACGCTGTTTTGAAAGCGTCGACAGGCAAACTCAGGACGGTGTTCGATGGATCCGCTCCGACTTCGACAGGAGTGTCACTGAACCAGTGCCTCCACGCTGGACCGAAGTTACATCGGGATATTGTAGACATCATCCTGAATTTCCGTAGGCATCAGGTGGTGTTGGGAGCGGACATCCGTATGATGTTCCGACAAACGGTCATACACCCCGAGGACAGGAGGTTCCAGTTGATCCTCTGGCGGGAAAGTCCTCAGGTCCCTATGATGGTGTATGAGTTGAACACCAACACCTATGGGTTGAGATCAAGCCCCTTCATTGCGATCTGCTCACTGCTGGAGTTGGCGGAGCAAGAACGGGCTCGGTACCCACGTGCAGCCGCAGTTCTGGAACGCGACCTGTACGTGGACGACGTTTGCACTGGTGCGCAGACGGTGGAGGAAGCTCTGTTGCTCCGGGATGAGCTTACAGAGCTTCTCGCATCTGGAGGCTATGAGCTTCGGAAATGGCTCTCTAACGACCCCAACGTCCTGGCTGGTATCCCGGACGATCACCAGCAGGATCCGGGGCTCTTCGAGGAAGGTGACGATCCGCACGGGATTGCGGTTCTGGGCATGCAGTATCAACCGGTTGCTGACATCTTCACCTTTCGGGTGGCACTGGAAGCCACACGCGCGTGGACAAAACGGACGGTTTTGTCCACCATCGCCAGGATGTTTGATCCAAACGGTTGGATCAGTCCGGTTCTGTTCGCAGCCAAGTGTCTGTTACAGCGACTTTGGACTCTGAAGGTCTCATGGGACGACCCCCTGGTTGGAGACTCGCTTAACATTTGGCTTCGTTTAATATCTGACCTCGAAACGGTCCATCGAGTGGCGTTGCCCCGTCGCATTCTGCCACCAGGCTGTAGCCGGATCAGCCTGCACGGGTTCTGTGATGCGTCCGAGCTGGGCTATGCCGCATCTGTGTACTTGCGTACAGTTGACGCTGGAGGCCACGTCAATGTCACGCTCTTATTGGGGAAGAGCAAGGTAGCTCCTATCAGGACACGACTCACTATTCCGAAACTGGAATTGAGCGGAGCCACATTACTTGCTCGGCTGCTTAAGCACGTATATCAGGAACTGTCCACCTCGATAGACATCCGGAAGGTCTATGCGTGGTCAGACAGTCAGGTCGTACTTGCCTGGTTACGAGCAGCCCCTCACGCCTTGGAGACTTTTGTGGGAAATCGGGTTTCCCAAATCCAAAACATTGGACTGGACATGGTTTGGAGACATGTCCCGGGTGAGTTGAACCCCGCTGACTGTGCTTCGCGCGGCTGTTCCACGCCGGAGCTAGTTGATCACCCCTTATGGTGGGGTCCGGACTGGCTGCGGGAGCCAGAAGCTTCCTGGCCAGCTCTCGGCGCGGACTCGGAGCGAGCGGAGCTGCCCGGAGTCCGCGTGCATGCGATTGTGGCGGAAGTGCCCCCAGACCCTGACTGGTTGACGGGTCGTTACAGCAAGCTGGATAAGTTGTTGGGGGTAACTAGCTGGATTAAACGCTTCATCCACAACTGTCGTCACCCTCGTCAGAGGAGGAGTGACCAGATCGCCACTGTGGAGGAGCGTCGGAGTTCCTTGCTGTACCTCATTCGGCTGGTGCAGGGTGAGAGGTTTCCGACGGAACTTGAGGCGCTGCGCTGCGGACGCGCTCGCTTGAAGGGTGCGGTCGCCAAGTTGAACCCTTTCACAGATCAGGATGGTCTTCTGCGCGTAGGAGGTCGGCTCCGGAAAGCCAACCTGCCGTACGGCAGCAGGCACCCCCTGTTGCTACCGAAAGGAGGTCCTCTGGTGGACCTGCTGATCACCGATCGGCATATCGGTAACGCGCACGCTGGATGTGGCGCGCTTCTCGCTGTGTTGCAGCGTGAATTCTGGATCTTGTCGGCTCGCAGGGCGGTCCGAAAGGTGCTGTTTAGATGTGTCCCTTGTTATAGGCTCAAGGCGTCTACCATGCAGCCCATGATGGGAGATCTTCCTCCGGATAGGATTTCTCCCTCGAGGCCGTTCGACGGGGTCGGAACGGACTTCGCTGGGCCCTTCTCGGTCAAGTCATCGACGTTGCGTAACGCCAAGGTCGTTAAAGCCTACCTGTGCGTCTTTGTGTGTTTGGCCACCAAAGCAGTCCACCTGGAGCTGGTCTCTGCGCTGTCTACGGAGGCCTTTGTCGCGGCGCTGGATCGCTTTGTAGCGCGAAGAGGAGTACCCTCTTTAATACGTTCGGACAATGGCACAAATTATCGAGGGGCGGCGAATTATTTACGCGAAGTTAATAATTTTTTAAATTCTGGTAATAATAGTTTAAGTCTGGCTCTCGCCCAGCGGGGAATCAGCTGGCAATTTAGTGTGCCGGCCTGTCCTCACTGGGGAGGAATTTTTGAGGCTGCGGTGAAGTCTGCTAAAACCCATCTCCGCCGTGTCATCGGGGAGACCGTGTTAACTTGGGAAGAGTTAGTCACGGTACTATGCCGCGTGGAGGCAGTGCTTAATTCCCGTCCTCTCTGTCCAATCTCGCCTGACCCTAACGATCTAGAAGTCTTGACGCCGGGTCACTTCTTGATCGGTCAGCCTTTAACCGCGTTGCCGGAGTATCCCTGGAAGGATGAGCGCCCCGGACGCCTGTCCCGTTTTCAGTTATTGCAGCAAATAAGTCAAGACTTCTGGAGGCGCTGGTCGGCCGAGTACTTGCATCTGTTGCAACAACGGGTAAAATGGACAGATAGGACGGAGGCCCCGCGGGAAGGGGACTTAGTATTATTAAAGGAGGCAAATTTGGCCCCCCTACTTTGGCGTAGGGGACGTATTTTAAAATTGATATCTGGTACTGATGGCACACCCCGCGTGGCGGAGATTCTGGTTTCTGGTTCCAGACTTCAGCGCGCGGTGTCCTCTCTGGCACGCTTGCCTCTTTATTAGATATACGTATTTTTCATGGTTAAAAATTTATTTAATTTTATTGCTATTTTTAGTAAAGTTTTTTTTGGTTTGATTTCCACTTTCGGGTCAAAGTTGGAAATTTCGTTTTATTTGGGGTCCGGATAACTACTAAATACTGGTTTCTAAAATTGAGCTGGAGTTCAATTGGTCGGGGGTTTTGTTCCGTATAATCGGGCAACATTATATCGGCCGGGAAAATCATAGCGGATCTATGTTTGACAGCCGGCTGTCACTTGTACGTGGTCTCGTTTCGCCGGTACGTCGAGCCACGAGTTTTTCGGGATAAAAGCTTTAATATTGTGCGGGAATACATTATTAACGTTAAGTGTGTTACTACTGGATTAGTGCTGGACTATTTTGTGAAGTGCGCTACTGGATTGGCCCCTTCTACAACGCAGGATCGTTCTGGAACGGGAAGTCTACGGAACTACTGTCTGGTTTGGTGTTTCCTTATTCCCGTGTTCCGTTCCCTATTCCTAATAACCAAACAGGGCTTTGGACGACGCCGGGAACCCTACGTAAGTGATTTCTTTTCGGTACCTTGTTTGCAATTAGGGGGTATATATTAAAATCGGTATAAAAGCAAAATAATAATGTTTTAGACTTGCTATGGGCCCCAAGTCGGTATTTCTGGCATAAATACTATACACCCTAGGTACGAGTACCAGGGCAACCGACACAGTAATGAGTTGCAATATTTTGTACAACTTCGTTCCATCAGAATGCCCCTTGACACCTCCCAAGTATTTTGCAGTGAAAACTTCTTTTGGCGCGCAGGCGCGCTTTTAGACAGGTTTTTCGTGTGGTGTGAATTGAATTCTAGCGTCACGCTCGGGTATGATAAGAAATCTTCGGATAAACTCGGGGCCACGCCCATTGGCCATCTAGAAATGCGTCAGCCAATGGGAAATGCTGAAAGGGCGTGGCCTAACCATCACGGCATGAACATCTAGAAATGCGTTAGCCAATGGAAAATGCTAACGCATTTCTAGATTGCCATGCCATGATGGTCAGGCCACGCCATCCGGTACACCCGTGTAGTTCCCAAAGTAGGCTTCAAAATCTGAGTTATAAGTTTTCACTTCTATCGGCAGTACCTATGACTGCCAATTTTTTTTGTTCTGGATAACCTATTAACTTACTACTGGATTAGTACTGGATTATTGTGCAAAAAGGGTCCTACTGGACGGGCCGCGGTCAAAAACCCGGATCGTTTGAATAGTGCTGGTGAACTACAAAAGTCTGGATTGTAGAACTGGAATTAGACGACGGATTCTCCCTGGTTTGGTCTCCCACATTCCTTCCAAATCTGTTCCTTTATCCTTGACGGCCAAACTGGGTTTTGGACGGCGCCAAGGACAATAGGTAAGTTTAATTTGTACATTTACGGGTGACAAGTAAAATCGGTTCTAGCCATCAAGTTTAATGTTTGTTATCTCGCTGATGGGCCCCGAGACGAGAGTTCAGGACAACTTTTGAACAATTTTGGTAGCAGGAGCGTGGTTAACCGTAAATACCCCTTTTTTGTTTTTATTTTTCTGGGAAAATATATCAGGTAGGCCAAATATTTGGGGGTTCCCAGTTTATAATTTCTCCCCAAACTGTCGGGAAATTGGTATTAAGTGGTATCCGGCTTGATAGGTTGCGGATATTATTGTTGTGACATTGTCCGAATTTTAAGTTAATTTAAAATTTTAATTTAAAAATGGCTTCGGATTTGGCCAACCAGCTCCGGTGGTTTGAATCCTTACAAGGATTGGTCGGCCGGAGGGACCGGGAGGAGGCGCTGTTAAACAGGGCAGCGCAACTCGACAGGCGCCTGGAGGTCGCTGAGAGGAGCACAGGATCGCTGCGGGATGCAAGGCCGCCTCCACCTGAGGAGCAGATGGAGAGGATCGACGCGGACATGCGGCGCATTCTGGAATTGTACGACGAGGTCTCCGAAGGGGTTCGCCAGCTGGAGAGGTCTCGTCAGGGGAGGGCGAACTCGGGACCCGTCATCAGGGATGCGGGTTCGGGTGTAGTGGGACGCCTTCCCACCCTGGACTTGCCCAAGTTTACAGGTAACCTGCGAGAGTGGAGCGGCTTCCGGAGTATGTTCGCCTCTCTCGTGGATTCACGCACGGATTTGACGAAGGCGGAGAAACTGGCCTATCTCCGCACGTCACTGGAGGGTGAGGCACTCTCCCTGATCCAGCACTTGGAGCTGGACAACGACAACTTCGGCACGGCGATGGAGTTGCTGGAGACGAGGTTCCAAAATCCTCGGCTCCTCGCCGACGCTCACGTGTCACAGATCCTGGGGCTGCCGAAGGTGACTGAGAGGTCTCAGTTACGGCCCCTAATCCTCACGCCCGTGAAGGTGGCGTACAACGCCTTGCGCAGCTTGGGACTGCCAGTGGAACACTGTTCGTTTCTGCTGGTCCACATTCTGCTGGGCAAGGTGCCGCTGGAGTTGCGCGCCCGGTTCGAGCGGGAAAGGGGCCTTCACGCCGACCCGAAGGTCTTCCCCACGTTCGAGGAGCTGCTCCGGGTCCTGGAGTGGGAGGCGAGGATGGTCGAGTCGGCGCCTCAGGAGGCGCATCCCGCTGCTTCAGCTCGTGGCCCTGCCGGAACAGGACCGCGACCTGTGAATCCCCGAACTCAGGGTGGGGTAAAGCGAACGGCGACCGTGACGAGTGCGTCGGAGCAGGAGTGCCCGAACTGTGGCCAGCCTCACGCGCTGGTGCAGTGTCCGGCCCTGCTTGCGAGGACGACTTCCGACCGACGAAGGATCGTTCGGAAGTTGCGTCGGTGCTACGGGTGCCTGGGGGGTCATTTGTTCAATGCCTGCCCCACGGCACGGCCGTGTCCTGGGTGTGGGGGACCACACCACCAGCTCTTGTGCACCAGGAGCGATGGTGCTGGTCGACAGCCCTCAGGGAGGGGGCCCTCCACGGGTGGGGGCGCTCTCACGCAGAGCCACTCATTGTATAACAATGAAGTGGCTACAGCATGGAGCACGCCCCCTCCACCCCAACCCACGGCAGCACCGGGCAGCCCAACCAGGGGCGTCCTACATGTGGCTCGGTCACCGACCTCACAGCCCGCGCGGACTCGGGCGAATTGGAGGGATGGAAGGGTGATACCGGAGTCACCACTGGGGTCACCTCCCCAGCGTTACCCTTCTCCGCCGCCGGATCAGCGACTAATGCAATGGAGGCCGTTCACGCCTCCCCTCCACGAATATCCGTGGCTGGACTACCACCCGCCCTACTTTCGGTATGGCAGGGCGGCTGGATATGCCCCCCCTCCGATGGCCCTTTGCACTCGGCAGCCATACTGGTCTGGGCCCTGTAGTCCGACGGGTTCGGACGGGCCTCGGAGGGATTGACTAGCGTCCGGTCCCTTGGCACAGGATCAACCGGTGGTCCTGCTGCCCACACTCTGGTTAAGGGTTTGGGGTCCCAGAGGCGACTACGGCCGAATACGAGCGCTCTTGGACACAGGGTCCCAGGGATGCATTGTGACAACCCGGGTTGCTCATCGCCTGGGCCTGGCTCGGTTTCCGTCGCCGACTCCGTTGCGAGGAGTCGGGAACACAGAGGTGCGGTTGGCTGGACAGACCCGCCTCTCCTTCTCGTCCGTACATTCCTATTCGGAAAGGATTGCGGTCAGTGCCACCGTCATGGATTCGGTTGTCGGTTGGCTTCCTCAGGCGGACATAGATCCGGATCTTTTGTCCTGTACTAAGGGTCTCAGGTTGGCGGATCCCCGCTTCGGGATGGCGGGTCCGGTCGATCTGTTGTTGGGTTCTGATGTACTAGGTCACATTATGAATGGGAAGCCTAGACTGTTGGACCAGTCTTCGCTGATGGCGCTGCCCACCATCTACGGGTACGCCATTTTGGGAATGGTGGATGAGTAGCAGCAGTCGAATCAGGCTTCCTTTACGGGAACGGCCCTCGCTCAGATCATGCAGAAGTTCTGGGAGATCGAAGAGCCGCCTACCGTGTCTCGGCTGGATCCTGAGCACGTGGAGTGTGAGAACTTTTATCAGGCTCACACTCGGAGAATGGTTTCTGGGCGATTGGAGACTAGGCTGCCCTTCCGGGATAACCCCCCGCGTCTGGGCCAGTCTCGATCATTGGCCGAGAAAAGGCTCAGGTCCATGGAGCGACGCATGGCTCGAGATCCTGTACTTCGGGAAAAGTACATCGAGTTCATGAGGGAGTATGAGGCACTGGGCCACATGTCTCCGGCTCGCGACGACTGGTCGACCATGGACCACTACTTTTTGCCTCATCACGCCGTTTTGAAAGCGTCGACAGGCAAACTCAGGACGGTGTTCGATGGATCCGCTCCGACTTCGACAGGAGTGTCACTTAACCAGTGCCTCCACACAGGACCGAAGTTACATCGGGATATTGTAGACATCATCCTGAATTTCCGTAGGCACCAGGTGGTGTTGGGAGCGGACATCCGAATGATGTTCCGACAAACGGTCATACACCCCGAGGACAGGAGGTTCCAGTTAATCCTCTGGCGGGAAAGTCCTCAGGACCCTATGATGGTGTATGAGTTGAACACCAACACCTATGGGTTGAGATCAAGCCCCTTCATTGCAATCCGCTCACTGCTGGAGTTGGCGGAGCAAGAACGGGCTCGGTACCCACGTGCAGCCGCAGTTCTGGAACGCGACCTATACGTGGACGACGTTTGCACTGGCGCGCAGACGGTGGAGGACGCTCTGTTGCTCCGGGATTAGCTCACAGAGCTTCTCGCATCTGGAGGCTATGAGCTACGAAAATGGCTCTCTAACGACCCTAACGTCCTGGCTGGTATCCCGGATGATCACCAGCAGGATCCCGGGCTCTTCGAAGAAGGTGACGATCCGCACGGGATTGCGGTTCTGGGCATGCAGTATCAACCGGTTGCTGACATCTTCCCCTTTCGGGTGGCACTGGAAGCCACACGCGCGTGGACAAAACGGACGGTTTTGTCCACCATCGCCAGGATGTTTGATCCAAACGGTTGGATTAGTCCGGTTCTGTTCGCAGCCAAGTGTCTGTTACAGCGGCTTTGGACTCTGAAGGTCTCATGGGACGACCCCCTGGTCGGAGACTCGCTTAACATTTGGTTTCGTTTGATATCTGACCTCGAAACGGTCAATCGAGTGGCGTTGCCCCGGCGCATTCTGCCACCAGGCTGTAGTCGGATCAGCCTGCACGGGTTCTGCGATGCGTCCGAGCGGGCCTATGCCGCATCTGTGTACCTACGTACAGTTGATGCTGGAGGCCAGGTTAATGTCACGCTCTTATTGGGGAAGAGCAAGGTAGCTCCTATCAGGACACGACTCACTATTCCGAAACTGGAATTGAGCGGAGCCACATTACTTGCTCGGCTGCTTAAGCACGTTTATCAGGAACTGTCCACCTCGATAGACATCCGGAATGTCTATGCGTGGTCAGACAGTCAGGTCGTACTTGCCTGGTTAAGAGCAGCCCCTCACACCTTGGAGACCTTTGTGGGAAATCGGGTTTCCCAAATCCAAAACATTGGACTGGACATGGTTTGGATACATGTCCCGGGTGAGTTGAACCCCGCTGACTGTGCTTCGCGCGGCTGTTCCGCGCCGGAGCTAGTTGATCACCCCTTATCCGGTCCGGACTGGCTGCGGGAGCCAGAAGCTTCCTGGCCAGCTCGCGGCGCGGACTCGGAGCGAGCGGAGCTGCCCGGAGTTCGCGTGCATGCGATGGTGGCGGAAGTGCCCCCAGACCCTGATTGGTTGACGGGTCGTTACAGCAAATTGGATAAATTGTTGGGGGTAAATAGCTGGATTAAGCGCTTCATCCACAACTGTCGTCACCCTCGTCAGAGGATGTGTGACCAGATCGCCACTGTAGAGGAGCGTCGGAGTGCCTTGCTGCACCTCATTCGGCTGGTGCAGGGTGAGAGGTTTCCGACGGAACTTGAGGCGCTGCGCTGCGGTCGCGCTCGCTTGAAGGGTGCGGTCGCTAAATTGAATCCTTTCACAGATCAGGATGGTCTTCTGCGCGTAGGAGGTCGGCTGCGGAAAGCCAACCTGCCGTACGGGAGCAAACACCCCTTGTTGCTACCTAAAGGAGGTCCTCTGGTGGACCTGCTGACCTCCGATCGGCATATCAGTAACGCGCACGCGGGATGTGGCGCGCTTCTCGCTGTGTTGCAGCGTGAATTCTGGATCTTGTCGGCTCGCAGGGCGGTCCGAAAGGTGCTGTTTAGATGTGTCCCTTGTTATAGGCTCAAGGCGTCTACCATGCAGCCCATGATGGGAGATCTTCCTCCGGATAGGATTTCTCCCTCGAGGCCGTTCGACGGGGTCGGAACGGACTTCGCTGGGCCCTTCTCGGTCAAGTCATCGACGTTGCGTAACGCCAAGGTCGTTAAAGTCTACCTGTGCGTCTTTGTGTGTTTGGCCACCAAAGCAGTCCACCTGGAGCTGGTCTCTGCGCTGTCTACGGAGGCCTTTGTCGCGGCGCTGGATCGCTTTGTATCGCGAAGAGGAGTACCCTCCTTAACACGTTCGGACAATGGCACAAACTATCGAGGAGCGGCGAATTATTTACGCGAAGTACATAATTTTTTAAATTCTGGTAATAATAGTTTAAGTCTGGCTCTCGCCCACCGGGGAATCAGCTGGCAGTTTAGTGTGCCGGCCTGTCCTCACTGGGGAGGAATTTTTGAGGCTGCGGTGAAGTCTGCTAAAACCCATCTCCGCCGTATCATCGGAGAGACCGTATTAACTTGGGAAGAGTTAGTCACAGTACTTTGCCGCGTGGAGGCAGTGCTTAATTCCCGTCCTCTCTGTCCAATCTCGCCTGACCCTAACGATCTAGAAGTCTTGACGCCGGGTCACTTCTTGATCGGTCAGCCTTTAACCGCGTTGCCGGAGTATCCCTGGAAGGATGAGCGACCCGGACGCTTGTCCCGTTTTCAGTTATTGCAGCAAATAAGTCAAGACTTCTGGAGGCGCTGGTCGGCCGAGTACTTGCACCTTTTGCAACAGCGGGTAAAATGGACAGATAGGACGGAGGCCCCGCGGGAAGGGGATTTAGTATTATTAAAGGAGGCAAATTTGGCCCCCCTACTTTGGCGTAGGGGACGTATTTTAAAATTGATATCTGGTACTGATGGTATACCTCGCGTGGCGGAGATTCTGGTTTCTGGTTCCAGACTTCAGCGCGCGGTATCCTCTCTGGCACGCTTGCCTCTTTATTAGATATACGTATTTTCAAAGGTTAAAATTTTATTTTATTACTATTTTTGGTAAAGTTTTTTTTTGGTTTGGTTTTCCATTTTCGGGTCAAATTTGGGAATTTTGTTTTATTTGGGGTCCGGATACTACTAAATACTGAATACTAAAATTGACCTGGGGTTCAATTGGTCGGGGGTTTGTTACGTATATAATCTGGCAACATTATACGATGCAAATCGAATGAACTATTGTTCGTTCTCTCGCTCTCGGGCCGGCGATTTGCGGGTCTGTGGTCGTCGGTCGGTCACTTTTCACTTTAGCTTTTGTTTTGATGACGCGTGTTTTTTTTTGTTCTGGATAACCTATTAACTTACTACTGGATTAGTACTGGATTATTGTGCAAAAAGGGTCCTACTGGACGGGCCGCGGTCAAAAACCCGGATCGTTTGAATAGTGCTGGTGAACTACAAAAGTCTGGATTGTAGAACTGGAATTAGACGACGGATTCTCCCTGGTTTGGTCTCCCACATTCCTTCCAAATCTGTTCCTTTATCCTTGACGGCCAAACTGGGTTTTGGACGGCGCCAAGGACAATAGGTAAGTTTAATTTGTACATTTACGGGGGACAAGTAAAATCGGTTCTAGCCATCAAGTTTAATGTTTGTTATCTCGCTGATGGGCCCCGAGACGAGAGTTCAGGACAACTTTTGAACACCATCCTACGGTTGCCTGGAAGAAATCGCTCCTAGCGATAAGGTCGCCGATCGCTACTTTATTCTAAGATTTTTTTCTGTACTATTCAATTCAATTCAATTTATTTTTCATTTAGGTATACACAATATACACCTATGAATAGTCAAGAGCAGAAAAAAAAATACAACTTAACATATAAATTTCACAAATTTTATGTTATGTCCTAATTCTAAATTTCAATAAATAAATATTTTTTTATTTAAAAGTCGTCCAAACGATTTAAATACACATTTCACAACAATAGTTGACATCATAAATCAATTTCAATTACACAAAAACACACCTACACAATATGACGTCAAAAAAATAAATATAAATAACAATGCATTTCAAGTATCAACGTAACGAGAATATCAAGTATCCTAGCCAATAACAAAGTGACGCCAAGCCAATTTGTCCTTCATAAAATTGTCCAAATCATAATATGCTTTTTGGATTAAAATTGATTTCACTGTAGTCTTAAAACTATTATCATTGAGATCCGTTATGGACTTAGGTAGAATGTTGTAAAACCTGATGCCATTTGTGACAAAAGATTTACTTATCTTTGCCAATCTAGTCCATGGTACAATAAATTTGTTCCTTCCTCGAGTATTATAGTTATGGCTCGCCCCGTGTGTGACATACTTTTGTAGATTTTTTCTTGCATATAATAAGCATGCGTATATATATTGGCATGGCATGGTTAATATACCGATGGTTTTAAAAAACTCCCGCAACGACCTCCTAGAACTCAACCTGTAAATCGCTCTAATGGCTCTTTTTTGAAGAACAAATATTGACTTCGCCTCAGCTGAGTTTCCCCATAAGAGAATGCCGTAACTCATAATGGAGTGAAAATAGCTAAAATAAACAATTTTGGCTGTATTAACATCGGTGCAATCTCGGATCTTTCTAACTGCGTACGCTGCTGAGCTCAATTTTCCCGACAATTGCCTAATGTGACTTCCCCATTGAAGCTTAGCGTCTAAAATAAGACCTAGAAATTTTGTTTCCGCAGAAAAAGTCAAAGAATCACCGTTTAGTTTGATTGTATCAACTTTTCTATTATTTACGAGAGTGAAGTTAACACAGTTTGTTTTCTTTGCATTTAAAGCCAAGTTATTAGCACTGAACCATTTAAAAAGCTCAGTTAGAGATTTATTTATTTGATTTACACATGTTACCTTCCGGCTGATATTAAACAACAACGAAGTATCATCGGCAAAGAGGATTATCTTGGCAAATTTTTCCACAAAAAAGGGCAAGTCATTAATATAAACCAAAAAAAGAAAAGGGCCAAGAATAGAGCCCTGAGGGACTCCAACGTTTACAATCAATGCGTCTGAGAGGACCTCATTAATGTCAACTCGAATTGTTCTGTCTGATAAATATGACTTCAGTAATTCGAGAGACCCACCTCTAACGCCATAATGGTTCAATTTGTCCAGTAAGATATCATGACTAACGCAATCAAAGGCTTTTGAGAGATCGCAAAAAATGCCTATGATTTTACTTTCTAATTTAAGTGTAATAAAGAGTTTATTTACCTATCGTTCTATAAATGATTAAGATTAATTGCATTGTTCTTGAATAATTAAAATTTCTGAATTACTGAAAATTCTGATTTACAAGATTACTTAATAAATCATGTTTTTTAAATTGAGGAACATAACCTACTAGTTTTCCTATTTGTTGTAATTTCCTAATGGTATACAACGTGTGGCGGAAAGGTCCAACAATATTTATGGTACTTCATCTATACTAAGTATCGAATCACATATGTGAATATTAGACACGAAAGCACAATTTTTTTTTTCTATACAAAGTTAATGATTCGTTGTTTATTATTTTTATTTGGCAACCCTAGCCAGCGGCGGCGCAGCGGTCAGTGACTTCGCCGCGCCGCCGCACGCTGCGCGACCGCGACGCCGCGCCGCCATAGATCATAGAAACGCCGCCGTACGCCGCCGCGCCGACGCAGGCTCAATACCTACTACTTATGTGTCGTTTGAAAAACCTACCTAAATATCTAGCATAGAAATCGAACAGGAATAGAAAGATTAGGTGTGGAAGCTATTGCACTGCAATATTCGATTAAGCCAGATAGAATAAAAAGATATGCTTTTTATTAGCATTCAATAAGCTACGAGTCTACGAGTAGCATACTAAATTCGGAAGCGAGGGTTGCTTGTTTCTAACTTGCTTCTAAATTCAGTCGACAAAATGTTGTCAAATGTAAGTAAGAAGTCTTCAAACAATATTAGTCAGGAAAGAATGTCAAATTAAATACAACTATGTAAGTAGGTAGGTAGGTACATGTTTGAGTCACAGTCAAATAAAAAGTTAAAATAATTAATTTGATTTTTTTTTTTTTTAAATATAGAGTGGCGAGACGAGCAGGTCATGTGCCTGATGGTAAGCAACATGCCTGCCACATAACAGCACAGTGACACGCAGTTATTGGAACATGAAGATTCCAAATCATTACCTAGCACTGCACTGCGCTCGTCACCCAGAGATCTAAGTTGTTATATCTCTAAGCCCTGTAATTTCTCTGGAAACATTGCCCATATTTAAACTCTGTAACGAGTTGGGAAGATACCTACACTAGCTACTTATTTTTGGCTAAATGAGCTTACCTTTTAATAATCACACTGTTATTTAACCATAGTAGCACTGTAAGTACCTAACACTAAAATTTCGCCGCACAACAACACAAACATATTTATCCGTTTCACACTGCAATCCAAGGTGCTTACGGCATAGCGCACATTCAGCGCACCGTAGGTATCAATTTCGCGATAAAACAAACAACACACATCAGCTATGACGGTAGAGAGCGACTGAACTGAAAAATTAAAATCATAAATATTTCTAAAAAATTCAAATTGAACAGTTAGGGTTCCGCACTTTAAAAACGACGAACTTTTTTTACAATGAAGAGTGACGAGACGAGAAGGACATGTGCCTGATGGTAAGCAATATGCCTGTTCTTAACAGCACGCACGCAGCTATTGGAACACGAGTCCAAATTATTACCCAGCACTGCACCACGCTCGTACCGCATAGATATGAGATCTTATATCTCTATGCTCTGCAATTGCACTGGAAACATTGCCCTTCAAACCGGAACACAGTTATGCTTGCACAATACTACATGGCGGAAAAATAACTGGCAAAGTTGTGGTACTTCCCCAGACGGACTCTGCGAAGTGTCCTACTACTACTACTATTATTAGGTACTACATGTACCGATGTGTGATGATACCTATCCTAGGTAGTTACGTATCCTATGTGCTATTTCCTTTATCTATCTTTGTAAAAGCCATGTAAGAACTCCTCACAATCGTAGCTCTTCACTAGGTCGTTCTGTGTTGGGGAAGCTGTTTAGTTGTTCTTGTGAACTCACAAGGAAAACTAAATCTTAGACCCATAGAAGACAATCGAATTTATTATTCAAATATCGACCAAGCCGAAAACCGAACTAACGATTTCCCGTGCTCATGAGAAAACATAATAATGTAAGGCTTACGTATGTTTTCTTTGTCAAGGTAAAACCAAACTTAAAAAACAAAAATGACGGAACCCCCAACTTTAAAAAAATCATTCTTGACGATTTCTAAGTCCGAGCGGTGCGCTATGCCGAAAGGCGAAAATTCCCTTGCGCTTCGAACGGCGCGTTCTCCTATTGGCCGGCGGCATACGGTCAAACCTATTGACGATGCCGACTTACCGACAATCTGATTCTGCCGTCGGGAACTTTTCGCAACTTCGCAAAGATTAAAAGTAAATTAAGAAGTGAACATTAGTTTGAAATTCTACGAAATGTATCAAAGTACTGATAGTTGACTTCTTACATCTTGTTGAATGTAATCTTACTATCACAATCTAGGACTAGAAATAATCTAGTAGTGGTAGGACTTTTAGCAGAGTCCGCCTGGGGAAGTACCACACCTTTGCCTGTTATTCTACCGCCAAGCAGTAATGTGCAAACATTACTGTGTTCCGGTTTGAAGGGCAATGTTTCCAGTGAAATTACTGGGCTTAGAGATATAACTTCTGAGATATCTGGGTGACGAGCGCAGTGCAGTGCTAGGTAATGATTTGGACTCTATGTTCCAACAGCTGCGTGTCACTGTGTTGTTATGTGGCAGGCATGTTGCTTACCATCAGGCAAACGTCTTGCTCGTCTCGTCACTCTTTATTAAAAAAAAACAATCAATTAAAAAAACATTACCAAAATTATTTATAACCCCCGGCCAAAAAAAGGGTGTTATAAGTTTGTCGTCGATGTCTGTCTGTATGCCTGTGTGTCTGTCTGTGGCACCGTAGCGTAGAGCTCAATCGCATGGATCGATTTCAATGCGGGTTTTTATTTGAAGGTTAGTTTCCGTGTGGTGGTTCTTAGCTATGTTTGGTTAATATCGATTCAAGATGGTCGCTTCCACAAAAAGGCGGATAAAACATTTCCTCACAAACTCTCTCAATAAGGGTGTCAAATGGAAGTGATCGACTAGTAAAATGCTATACACCATGAACAATTTTAAATCCAAAATGGCCGCCACCACTAAATGGCGAAATACATTTATTTTTTTACTATTCCCTCAATATGGGTATCAAATGAAAGGACTTGACTAGTAGAGTACTATACACTATGACAAATTACAAATCCAAGATGGCCGCCATCACAAAATGGCGAAATACATTTATTTTTTTACCACTCCCTCAATATGGGTACCAAATGACAGAGCATGACTAGTAGGAAGTTGTACAGTTTACAAAGCCGGTACGAGGTAGTCGTTGTTCTTGTTCATTCATAAAATTGCTCGGTATAGTGATGAGCGACGAGAGACGTAGGTATAAGATATAAGTAGTCGAGGTTGCATGGAACTTCTGTTCTGGAAATTCGTGTGAAATTACATTTTTTAAATTTTTTTATTTAATAATTATTCACCAACCAACTTGGTGACTAATATATTTATTACAATCTAGCCTAATTCGGAAAGTCTAGGCTAATGAGTAATTTTATTATGACTTAGTTTGCTAAATAATAATAATTGTAAGATTGTGTCCATAAGCACTTTTCTTATTGTCTCTATTAAGGCGAAGTCACATCGTTCATGTGTACTTTGTATTTAATATTTATACATCTAAATTGCACTAACACTGCTCTTTGAACACAGGTATTAATTTAATTTGCACTAAATCAACTCAAATGGTTTTGTCCGTTTAAGCCTCCGCACTAACTCAGTGTTGTCAAGGAGCTGGATTGCCTCGACATTGACATGGTAATGAAGTCTTCGTTCGTGAGCTTCTGCATATTTACGTATCACTTCACTAACATAATCCATCTTTAGGTCTCGATGAATGTCAGCATTTCTTATGTACCAGGAAGCGTTGACAATGTCCCTTAGCACTTTGTTCTGAAATCTTTGTATAATTTCAATATTGCTTGGTTTGGTACAGCCCCACAACTGTATACCATATGTCCATACTGGCATTAGGACTTGTTTATACAATAAGATCTTGTTATGTACTGACAACACAGATTTTCTTCTAAGTAGCCAATACATATTTTTGTAGCGTATCGCTAATTCCTCTCTTTTCTTCTTGACGTGAACCTTCCAGCGTAGCTTCGCGTCAAGAGTCATACCTAGGTATTTAGCTTTGTTGTCATAAGGTATGGGTTGATCGTTTATGAAAACTTGATGATATTTTACTTTTTTATTTGTAAAATCTATATGAACGCTTTTAGATTCATTCAGTTTGACGCGCCATTTTTTCGTCCAGTCATAGACTTTATTAATTGCGGATTGCACCATCTCTGTAGCTTCTGCATGATTGTCACCTAGTGCCAAAATCGCAGTGTCATCTGCGAATGTCGCAATAGTAGTATTTTCTAGTGTTGGTATATCACAAGTATATAACAGGTATAAAATGGGACCTAATACACTTCCTTGTGGTACTCCAGCTTTGATTTCCTTGAGTTCGGAATAGGCTTCATCTTGTTTTATTCGAAATACTCTATTTGATATATACGATTGTAATATATCTGAGAATTGCTTGGGTAACATAAAAATAAAATAATAATAAATAAATATTGGTGGACATCACACACAACACTATTATGTTAGTGATTCTATGAACCTGATCTATAGTAGAGTGCTTTTCTCTAAATCCAAACTGGTAGCTCGGTATGAGATTTTTACTTTCAATTATAGGTTTTAATCTTTTTAGTAATAATTTTTCAAACAATTTAGACATCACAGGGAGCAGAGAGATTGGCCTATAAGACGTGACTTCATTCGGAGGTTTCCCTGGCCTTTTAATCATTATGACTTCGGCCACTTTCCACAGATCAGGAACATACTTTAATCTAAAAGCAGCATTGATGAGTGTGGTAAGTTTAACAACTGCTTTACGTGGGAGATATCGCAGGACCATTCCTGTAATAAGATCATATCCTGGAGACTTTTTTAAACTAATTTTCAGTTTTATTTCTTTGTAAACTTCCTTTGGTGTAACTAACTTTATATCTATATTATCTTGTAATACATTGTCTGTATTATTGAGTGATATTAAATGAAAAAATGAAAAAGTTACGGCTGGTCTAGTCGGGAAAGTTACGGCTGGTCTAGTCGGGAAAGTTACGGCTGGTCTATTCGGGAAAGTTACAGCTGGTCTAGTCGGGAGAACGGCGACTGCCGATCCGGAGATCCCGGGTTCAAACCCCACACGCACCACTGTCTTTTCGAAGTCATGTGCGTAATGCCGCTAACTTAAAACGGTGAAGGAAAACATCGTGAGGAAATCGACATGTACCTAGAATATTTCGAAGTCATGTGTCATCCACCAACCCGCACTGCGCCAGCTTGGTGGATTATGGCCAAAACTCTCTCCTTGCGAGAGAAGGCCCCGTGTCCCAGCAGTGGGAACATTTAGTGGGCTGTTGATGATTTGATGATGAGGTATTGTAGTTGTAGACCGCCTGAATGGACTCTCAACTGTCAAACAGTTCTAGCCATTACCTATTAAGTATTAATTAATTAATTAATAATTTAACTTCTGTTTATTCCATTCACAGTTTCGAAGTAGGCAAAAAAATACCTTTTCTGCACAAAATTTAGTCTTTGACAGGAAAGGTCAACAGCAGTCAACAGCTGACAAACGTGTCAGCTGTTGACGTTTGTTGTACGTGCATTAGGGTTGTAGCTGGTATATTTTACATCAAACTTTGACTCGTATTATCTCGTGATCTAACATGCTGAGGGGAAAAAGACCTTCGGAGATGAAGTCCACATCAGTGTTGGAATGACCTGTTAAAATATTGTTGGACCTTTCCGCCACACGTTGTATATTGTTATAGTAAAAGTATTCGTTTTCAATTTAGCAAAAAAAAACTAAGGTGGATCTTCAAGTAAATGTGTCAATTTTAGGGGTAAAATATTCAAAGCAATGTTTATGTATAAAATATTAAATATTGAAAATATTATTTCTCCCTAAACATATGTTAAAAAATTCAGGCTTAGGGATAAATATTTTCAGGAGTTGGTAACACTGCGCATTTTGTTTGTTTACAATGAGCCGTTTTCCGACGAGACAAAAAGATAATATGATTTAATAAAACGATAATAGGAGGCGCTTGTAGGTCTTTTGGTTTGTTGTCAAAAGCGGTAGGCATAATGGGACTCAATTCATTCAATTTGCGAAAGCACGACTTCTAGTAATAAATAATAAACTACTTCAGTTCAGTTCAGTTCAGTTCTTGGTTTTCTGGCTTGTACGACTTTGTCGTTAATTCCGCCAATGTCCGTTTCTTGAAAGTTTCGTAAACGGAGATGTGTTGTAAACCGCGGTATGAAGTTATTATATATTTATAAGTTGGTTCATCTAAAACAAACAAAAGACAACACATGATATAACCAACACCGAGTTAGTAGTATGAAATAAATATTTTTTTACAACAGATAATACCTATACATAGTGTTAAGTTGGGGGTGACACATATAATTATAATTTTATCTTATTTATATTTACAAATTTACATAATATACAGTTGATTAGAGGGGAAAAGGTAAGGGATAATAGGCATTTCATGGAAGTGGGACGTGGGATACTGGGAGGGAGGGTATCATATAGTGGATAAATCAGATTTGGGCATTCAAAAAATATATGGTTGACGTCTCCTTCGTCTAAACCACATTCACACAGTGAGTTATCCCTAATCCGTAGTTTGGATAAAAATACCGGAGTACAGGCGTGGCCAAGGCGCAATCGACAAATTACTGAGGTAGTGGTTTTACTGGCTTTACGAAATTTAAAAAACCATGGTTTTTGAGGAATGTCAGCTTGAATTTCCGCATAGTATTTGCCTTTGGCTTTTTGCGTTGTTTTCCAATACCTTGACCACGATGAGTCCAGGTGGAATCTAGGTAGAAGACAGAAGTCGTGGGCATATAGTTTATAACTGTCAAGGCAGCCAGACTGAGTGGCAGCTTTGGCACATGCGTCTGCTGTTTCATTGCCTGGGATTCCAGTGTGACTGGGGATCCAAGCAAGTACCACGTTAAGTCCTGAACAGTGACAGTCATATAATATATGTTTGATTTGGAGGATAAGTGGGTAGCGGAGGGATGACCGGAATGGATTTGATAGGATGGATTGGAGACAACTTCTTGAGTCAGTAAAAATGATAGATTTATTGAGATTGTGGGATTTAACAAACTTAATAGCTTCTAGAAGAGCTAGAGCTTCTCCTGTGAAAATGGATGTGAGAGGGGGGGTCTTAAAGCTAAGGCAAATTCTTGTGAATGGAACCCAGACTGCAGATCCTACTACACTGTAGGAGGATTCTTTGGAGGCATCTGTGAATATGTGGTACCATCCATTATACTCAGTATTAATCTGGTCAGAAAATAATACCCTTGCGTTGTTATCATTTTTGTTAATGCCGAAATGTAGGAGGATATTAGGTTTGAATGTGAGGGACTCGTAAGGTGTCATGTATAAGGGGTTTGTTGGAAATTGAACTATGGGGAAAGGGATTTTAGTAAATTTGATGTAACTATAAGCCAGACATGGGATGTTTTCTGTGTATTGCGAGCCATAAAGTTGAGAAAGGTGTTCAAGTCGTGGGAGGAGGGGGTGGTTGGAATTTTGTACTAATTTAAATAAAAATCGGTCTGAGAGGTACTGTGTGCGGAGAGTCAAAGGAGGTTCCCCACATTCCACCTGCATGGCATTGATGGGGGATGACTTCATTGCTCCTAGGATTATCCGCAAACATTTGGATTGGATTTTTGCTATTATTTTCTGACCAGACTTATTTCCATGAAAGAGGAAGGCACCATAATCAATGTGGCTACGGACAATGGCATTGTACAGTAATTTCTGAGAGTAAGGGTGAGAACCCCACCAAACCCCAGAAAGTGCTCTTAGGACATTGATATTTTTCTCACACTTACCTACAATGTACTCCACATGCTGTGTGCCTGATAGTCTGGAGTCGAGTTCCATTCCCAAGAATTTTGTATATCCTTTCTGTGCTATCACCTGCTGGCCAATGCGCAAATCGATTTGTGGGACAACCTTTTTTTTGGTGAATACTACTACTGAACTTTTAGGTGCCGAAGGGGCCATGCCCTGTTCTTCTAGGTAATACTCCAAATAACTTAAGGCCGTATTCAGTTTATTGGTTATTACCTCAATAGATGGATCGCAAGTATACAAGGCCAAGTCATCCGCGTATTGGAGCACACTACAGAACGAGTCCACACTTCTATCAAGGTCGTATGTATACAGGCTGTACAGGAGAGGACTCCAGACCGAACCCTGAGGCAAGCCTTTCCAAACAGTTTTAGATGGGAGTAAGTTATTACCTACTTTAATATTAACTGATCGCTCCATAAGCATGTTGCATATGAGGCGTACAAGCTTGGCTGGAATACTCAGCTGAACTAATTTGTTCCTGAGTACAGTCAGCAGGACGCTGTCGTATGCTGAAGCAATGTCAAGAAAGACTCCCACTAGGTATTTTTTTTCTTTAAATGCAGCCTGGATATCAGATGTTATGATGCTGAGACTATCTAAAGTGCTTACCCCTTTCCTGAAGCCGAATTGTGATTTAGCTAAAATATGTTGACTTTCTACAAACCATTCTAGTCTGTTTTTCACCAGGTGTTCGGTGATTTTAGCTAACACTGAAGATAGTGCAATTGGTCTGTAGTTATGCGGATCTGAAGGATCTTTCCCAGGTTTATGTATAGGAATAACAACCTGCGTCTTCCACTCTTTTGGAATATGTCCAAGATCAAAAAATTTATTAATTATATTTACTAAAGATATTTTGAAATTCTCCGAGGCTTTAGTGATAAATGAATATGGTATTCCGTCTATGCCTGGGGCAGAGTCTGTCAGTCCGTCAAGTACAATGTTAAGTTCATGAGGGGAGAAAGGGGAATCTAGAGGGCCTGATGAAGGAAGTGAGCAAAGTGGAGAGGGGAAGGAGTCTACATTTGGGACTGATGGTGGTGCTATAATGTCGGAAAAGGCTTCTAGCCAAACCGAGGGGTCATTGCCAAGTTGATTATCGTTTTGAAATGAGCACCTGAATCTCTTGATTTGCTTCCACACCAGTGAAGCCGGTGTTTTTGGAGCTAAACTTTCACAGAAGTTTGACCAACTTGCCTTTTTTTTTTGAGAGACCATTTTACGAAATTTTGCCGCAATTTGTTTATAAATTAGAAAGTTTTCTGTTGTCATGTTGGCATTGTATATTTTCTCAGCTTTTTTTCGCTCTTTAACGGCAACTGTACATTCGGGGTCCCACCAGGGAGTGGAGATCTTGAATCCCTTAGCGGGTTTTTTAAGGGGGACATGTTGTTCTGCTGAAGTTATTATAGCCTCTATAAGAATGCTATATGAGATAATGGGATCGGTTTCTATGGGAAGGGTTAGGGAACTGAGTTTGCTATCTAGTAGGGATGAATAAGCAGTCCAATCTGCAGAAGAAAGTTTATATTTTAGAGAGGGGCTAGGATTACAGGTTGGTGTGGCTCTATCTGTCTTTGTGATGACTATGGGGAAGTGATCGCTGCCGTAGGTACTGGGAAGTGTCTCCCAGGAGAGTGAAGGAGCAAGGGCAGGAGAACCTACCGTAATGTCCACTGCACTCCTTGGGTTCTGAGAGGGTCGGACTCTGTGTGTGGGTGAGCCATTGTTGATGACACATAGATCTTCTTCATTGAAGACTTCCACAAGAGATCGTCCTATATGGTCTGTGCGGCTAGATCCCCACATTATATGGTGAGCATTAAAGTCACCCATTACTAGCTTAGGGGAGGGGATAACATGTAGAAGACTCTGCACTTCTGAAATAAGTATAGGGGTGGGATGAGGAATGTATAGAGACACAAGGGAGATACCCAGGGATTTTATACCAACAATATTAATACCATCGGAATGGGAAGGGAAGGGAATGAGGGAAAATGGGATGGGACGCTTTACCAGTAAAGCGGCTCCCGCATATCCGTCAGACCTGTCATCCCGGAGGCATGAGTATCCAGGCACCCGGAAGCGAGCGCCAGGCCACAACCATGTCTCCGAGACGGCAATGACTGTCGGATGGACTGATGTTATGAGAATGGTCAGCTCATGCTTCTTGCGACGCATGCTCTGAGCATTCCATTGCAGGATCTTCAAGGGATCGTTGGCCATATTGTTGGGATAAGGTTACTAATTGTGTCAGTTTGGAAGCAACGTTGGTCGGTAAAGGTTGAGGGTTATTTAGGAATATACTTATTAAAAGAGAGAGGAGAGTCTCTAACATGTTATCTTGAGGTGGGATGGTGTTAGGATTGTTACCAAATAGGGCACAGCCATTTGGTAATGTGGAGGCTGGGTTGGAGACAATTTGTTGGTGGGCAGGTTTATTAAATGTCTTCCCTGGAGGGGCTTTTGGTTGTGTATTGGCATAAACAGTCCTAACATAAGTGCGTCTGTTCTGCTGATTGTATGAAGGATTTATTTGTTGGTTTACAGAGGGAATGGATGGGGGAAGTTGAGCTATTTCTGAATATGTTCTTGTTACTCTGGGAAATTGGTTAGCAGCTTCTATATACGAGATGGATTCCTGTGCCATAACCACCTTGATAGATTTCTGGCGCTCGAATTCTGGACACCGCTTGCTAGTAGCAAAGTGACGCCCAGTGCAGTGAAGGCAGGTTGCCTCCCTTTCCAAAACTTCACAATTGTCTCCCATATGGTCTTTGGAGCATTTGTAACACCTACTTTTTGATCGACACTGTGTTTTAGTGTGGCCGAATCTACAGCAAGAGTAACACTGAATGGTAGGATATTGGTATAATTCTACTGGAAGTGAGGTGTAGAATGACACGACTCGGGATGGTAATACCTGACCCTGGAATGTCACCACCACAGTTTGTGTTGGGACCCAGGAGACAGTGCCTTCAGTGTTAGTCTTTCTGTTAATTCTTCTTGCCTTAAGAACTCTGCCACATCCTGAGGGGAGGTCTAAAGATTCCACAAAGTCAGTCATAGTGAAGTCAGTTGGAACACTTCTAATTACTCCCATGCGTGTAATGTTAAACGTAGGAATAATGGCTGAGTATTTGTTTGTCGACAGGATAGGGAGGGAGACAAAATCATTTGCTGCATTGGCGGAGGTGAGTTGCACCGAAATCTTATTACGGCCTACCTGTTTGATTCCACCTGGACTTATGTTATGGATTTTGTTGATGCTTAAAAATTGCCCGAATTTAATCGGCTTTATTGTCGTGTTATTATCTTCTTCTTGGATAATTCTGGAGACATGGACTATGAACGGTCCCTTATCTGTCGATGAATATTGAAATCCACCAATAATCGTTGCTGGGTCAAGGTACATCGATTCGCGAGTATCAGTTGTAATTTGTTGCTTAGCGGTGGTTTTTTTAGGTGGATTAGGGTTAGGGTGCTCACTTTCAATGCGCCTTTTAGCCGCAGTGATGAGATTTATCAAAGGAATTTCATCCGGCGGATCACCGGGGTCGGGAGGTTTTGGTTCCATAATTATTTAAATAAACAAGTAAATATACACACTACAGGACAACACAAACAAATCTTACCGCCACCTGGACGAATTCTACACAATATGAGTTCTAGATTGAACAAACTTTCACAAATAATCCAATTAAAACACAAAAATTCGAGATTCCGTTTAGCACGCTTTCAATGGCGGGGGCAGAATAATAAACTACTTTATCCATGTATGTACGCATTTTATTCGAATGAAAACTATATCGAAACATCAAAATTTCAAAACAAATTCGTAAACCTGATGAAAGACAAAATATATATTTTTTAAATTTATTCTTGGCTATGGATACTAATCCTTCAGCCGAGAGAGTATATCTCTACTTAGTCTGTGGATAAAATATTGTCGTATCAGTGTTGCTATTTATATCTTTGAATTTTCCTTCTACTTTGGCTTAGTTGGTGTCTATTGCCTCGGGAGTTCTAAAGATTTTTACTGAAAAGGGATTGTGATCAGTAACAGTTTTTTATTACATTATCAACTTAATTAGCTATTTTTATTCCCAATATTTTAAAATTAAAAAATAGATTAATTACACTGTTGAGAGTATAAGTATATAAATATATGGTAGAGACAGATCTATTTACTCTGTGACAATATGGGTGAAACGTAAATTGGTAAATTCATATAAATAATTTACATTGTTTTTGTGCAATTTGTGTAGATACTATATAGTTATTAGTTACTCCAGAAGTCTATTGAACAACCGATATCTAGTTAGCTTATAAAGTGATCTGTGCTACACAGCTACACACAAGACCACAAGCCATTGGCGAACTTGCGGCAAAGGTGCTGAGTGCTTTCAGAAGCCAAAGCTCAGTGCAGACTTCAGAATCAAAACAAAACTACAAAATGCAGTGACTCTAATGCTAATGAAAGTAGAAGTAAGCGAAACGTGTGCTTTTTCTGTGATAACGCCCGCTAGACGAAACCAAACTGTAAATCACCTGCCAAAATGTCACTTACTGTAAAAAAAAACATTAAAATTTGAGTGTGAGAAGTGTGATTACACAACAACATTTCGAACCAACTTGAAAACCCACAGATTAACGCATAGTAGAGAAAAACCATATGAATGTGATATGTGTGATTACAGAGCATCACGATCAGGCCAATTGAAAAGACACAAATTAACACATACTGGAGAAAAACCATATGAATGTGATATGTGTGATTACAGAGCATCACAATCAGGCCAATTGAAAAAACACAAAACAACACATACTGGAGAAAAACCATATGAATGTGATATGTGTGATTACAGAGCAGCACAATCAGGCCAATTAAAAAGTCATAAATTAACACATACTGGACAAAAACCATATGAATGTGATATGTGTGATTATAGAGCATCACTACCAGCCTCCTTGAAAAAACACAAATTAAGACATACTGGAGAAAAACCATATGAATGTGATATGTGTGATTACAGAACATCACAATCAGGCCAATTGAAAAAGCACAAAAAAACACATACTGGAGAAAAACCATATAAGTGTGATATGTGTGATTACAGAGCATCACAATCAAACAAATTAAAAATTCATGAATCTACACATACTGGTGAAAAACCATATGAATGTGATGTGTGATTATAGAACATCAAGACTAGGACACATAAAAATACACAAATTAGCACATACTGGAGAAAAACCATATGAATGTGATATGTGTGATTACAGAGCATCACGATCAGATGTATTAAAAAGTCATAAGTTAACACATACTGGAGAAAAACCATATGAATGTGATATGTGTGATTACAGAGCAGCACAATCAGGCCAATTGAAAAGTCACAAATTAACACATACTGGAGAAAAACCATATGAATGTGATATGTGTGATTACAGAGCAGCACACTTCTGCCAATTAAAAAGACACAAAGTAACACATACTGGAGAAAAACAATATAAATGTGATATGTGTGGTTATAGGGCATCAAGACCAGAACACATGAGAAGACACAAATCGCGCAAACGTTTATGTGTTCCAGTGTGAAGAAACTTTTAAAAATTAGACAAGATTTTTGGAATAAATGGCATAAATCATATTTATCTCAACTGCTCAGTCGTCCAAAATGGCAAAAGATTCAACCTAATGTCCAGGAGGGTGCATTAGTATTATTAATAGGAGAAAATGTTTCCCCATTACAGTGGCCCATGGGCAGAGTCACTCGAGTTTTCAAAGGCAAAGACAGCTATGTCTGATCTGTAGAAATTAAATCAAAAAATAGATATTTGCATACCAGGGCCATTAATAAATTAGCTGTGTTGCCGATTTATGATACATAACTTTATTTAACTATTGGATATGATATTTGTAACCTAACTTTAAATATAAGATATTAAATTTTTAAGCTATAAAATAAGCTCGATATAGAGCATTTCAAGGGGCGATTTTATGTTCATAAAAAATGTATGTAGTCTGTGATGCACAGCTTCACTCTCTTCGCTTTGTGCACATTGTACAACGAGTCAGGCGTTTAGCAAATAAATCAATTTAAAATAGTTTTTTGTGGTTTTTATCTACAGCTATGTTTCCAGATAAATTCCGGGGCTAAGAGATGAAACACCTACTATCTCTGGGTGACGAGCGCTGTGCGGTGCTAGGTAATGCTGTTGACTCTTCATGTTCCAATAGCTGAATGTTAGATGTGTGATTACTGAGTATCACAACAAGAAATACAGCCCACTCAAAAAGACACAACTAACTTGTATTTGTGAAAAGCAATGTTTCAGAATATCTTCATTGCTCATGTATAGTTACTGATATCATGTTACGCAAAGGTTCGACCAGCCCACCCAATGGTATCATACTGCAATGTTGCAACAGCTGTATACAAATAACTTTAATACAACCAACAATTACTTTGAAATTGTTCCTGTTGCTGCGGAGACCTTGGGTTGTTGGGGGGCAGAGGCTAAAGGGTCCTCTCAGAATTATGGCGCAGGCTCAGGGAGAATATGGGTGACTCCCGTTCCGGATCATTGCTGAAGCAAAGGTTGGCCATTCAACGTAGGAAAGTTGTCATTGGAAACATATAAGACCGAGACGTTTGGTCCCGTGTCCAGATCAATCAGACCGGGCTCAGACTCGCTACACTGAATTCAGTCCTTCAATATATCCAAGTTTAACAAGGCTTTAAGTTTCTCACAAGTTTTTATGAAAAGCTACTAATAACATATATATGGAATAACAGTTTCAAGAGAACGCATTCAAAATATGCTTAATAAATTCGTATTATAAGTAATCATGACATGTTTTAATTAACAGGTTGGTTGGAAGGTTTGCTACACATGGCTACATTTAGTCCCTTCTCAATTCAGTGTAGTGCGATATCATTCAGTAAGCAAGCATGCTGAATCCAGAGGAGAGGATTGCTTGCTTCGGACGACTCACCTTGCTTCTGAATTTAGTCACAAAATTTAGACTCTTGTATCAAGCCTAATCTCTAAATAACCTGACTAGAAAGTGTTGTCGCCCCGAGATGCTTGATAGCGGTGTGTGACGAGTTATGCAACATGAATGTTATTTAAACTAAAGCTCCAAGTGTTCACTTGTATCGGCAGTCCTCATAACCGACATTTTCTTTAATTTTTACTACAGTTTTATTTACAACTTATATAAAAGGCACTTGATACTCGTATTATACAAAATAGGTAAGTATTCTAAGGACGACAAACCTTTACAGAAAACCAGTTAGATTGTCTCTTGCAAAAATATTATCATTCTTTGCAGAGTCTGCCAGGAAAAGTACCACATCTGCCACTTAGAACTGTGTTCCGGTTTGAAGGGCAATGTTTCCAGAGAAATTACTGGGCTTAGAGATAAAACACCTTATATCTCCGGGTGACGAGCGCAGTACGGTGCTACGTAATGATTTGGACTCTTCATGTTCCAATAGCTGCGTGTCACTGTGCTGTTATGGGCAGGCTTGTTGCTTACCATCAGATATGTCCTGCTCTACTTGTCACTCTATAAGTACCTACTATAAAAAAAATTTTACCGCCAAACAGTAATGTGGAAAACACTGTTTTTTTTTTTATTTTTTATTTATAGGGTTACACTTGACCACCATCTCGCCTGATGTGAGACGATGCGGTCTACGATGGAGCGTGCTTACCTAGAAGAAACCGATTCACTCTCGATTTGAAGACACCAAGATTATAATTATAACCATCAGAAAAACCCACTCAGGCAACTAATTCCACAGTCTAGACGTTCTGATCACAAAAGTAGAGTCAAACCTATTCGTTCGCGGCTTTGGAACATCAACCATGAAACGATGCCGCTTCTTCGAGCTACGAAAAGCCCGATTTAAAAAAGGGCAAGGTGGTATTAGATCATGCAGATCAGATGCACACTCTCCGAAGTGTATCCGATATGTTTCATT
This sequence comes from Ectropis crepuscularia, assembly GCA_963693475.1. Classification (NCBI taxonomy): domain Eukaryota; kingdom Metazoa; phylum Arthropoda; class Insecta; order Lepidoptera; family Geometridae; genus Ectropis; species Ectropis crepuscularia. The sequence goes on from OY856364.1 coordinate 17,361,977, forward strand.
CTGAAGGGCAATGTTTCCACGATAAGTTCCTTGCTATAAGGTTTATTAAAAAAAAAGTACAATCTATAGTACCTATACCTGAACTAAGAACGGCTGTACAGAAATGTACCCTAACCCCATAGACATATAGTTTCGTCCACAAGATTAAGTCACGTCGCCAAGCGGCCTAGCCGTGTTCCGGCGTGTTGTCTAGTACTGTACATCGGGAAGTTGGTCATGGAGGGTAGCGGGATCCGAGGCACGGTTGCCGCTACCGACCGCAGATAGTAGGTGGCCCAAAAAGTGAGCTAGCCACTCATGAAAGGCTGCCCCGCCATCTAGCGAAAAATCCCGGGATGCGCTATCCTGCCGGTTGGCGACCGGATGACAAGGCCAGATAGACATCCCCGGGGGGCTCGGGCGTCCCCGCAGTCTCCAGGCTAGCTCCCCACTGGTGTATTCGTGTTGTGCGTTGTGACAAATGGTCAGTAGTGTGCGGCCTCGTTCTACTGCCGTTTTTCCACCGATTCTCTCCGATAAACAACTCATGAAAAAAGTCAACAAAAGAAACAAGGTTAAAGAGTGGCTGCACGCCTTGTCGGTTAAAGTGCACCTCACTAATATTCGAGGTCTGCACTCCAATCTCTCAGCAGTCCACCATCACCTCCACATCACCTCGAGACTGAGCAGCCGACACTCTTGTTTCTTGCGGAGTCGCAGATAGGTTGTCCGTCGGACGTGGCGTACTTAACGTATCCAGGTTACACTCTGGAGCACAAATTTAGGCCCCGTGCTGGTGTGTGTCTGTACGCCCGTTACGACATCTGCTGTCGGCGCCTCCGTAACCTAGAGGACTCAAGATTCTCCGTTCTTTGGCCCTATTCAGTGCGACGCGGACCGTCCGCACGCGGACTAGGTTTTGCGTCCGTCGCGGATGAATTTGTCGTTCAGTGCGCCGCGGATCGCGATCGAGAGTGGTACAGTCTATGTCATGGATAAAACTTTGAATTTGGTGATTGCGGCCTATTTATTAAACAACAGAAGAAGAAGACGCCATGGTAGAAGATTTAATGTGCATCCACTGGTTGAGAAAAGACTTCTTAAAGGAGAATTTGTATCCTTGTTTTCGGACTTGCAGGATGATGAAATAAAATTCTTCAAATATTTCAAGATGTCCATGAGGACGTTTGAGGAGTTGCATGTGAAACTAGAGCCATCTTTAATGCGTTGCGATATATACAAGAAACCCATATGTTCGCGAGAGAGATTGGCTGTAACAATTAGGTAAGTAGGTACTTAAATTTAAAGGTTAAATAAATTAAAAAATATTGTTTATTAATAAAATATATAATCAGTTTAAAATGTAATTAATTACAATGCAGTGTAATCATCGTGTTGCCAGCTTTCTAATGACTCGTCCACATCACTCCCTGACAAGTGAGGGAAATCGTTGGTAGCGGTTGATGCAGATGTGCTGGGCGAGTTCATAGCTGGTCCTCTAATTTCCATAGCTAGCTCCAGTATTCTAGTTCGGAATAACAATTTTTTATAATTATCGAAATCGTTTATAATGGGTGCTAGGGAATTAAAAAAACTGCAGTCATCGTCTTTAAGAGCCGTGGACGGCGCCGAGTTTTTATTGGAAGTGTCATTCTTTTCTATTATTTTCAATAACTGTGACTCAAAGTCTGTCATACATCTGTTTTTTTTTTCTGCCACGGTTTTGGAGAAGCCAGCACAGGTGTCTGGAATGTTTCTTCTGTTGATGGCAAGTCCGGGGTACTTTGCGAGTTTTGCGATGACGTTAAAACAACATTTTGTGAGTTCTGCGACGATGTTGAAGCCATACTTTCATGTGTGGGTTCAAAGTCTTTTGTGTCTTCCAAAAACGTCATTATATCGAAAAAAATATACTTTTTTTTGACACCCCCAGCAGAACCGGATTTTGATGTTTTAAGATTTGCTCTACACTTCATGTATGCATCACGGGCTGTCTTCCATCTTAACTGAACAGCTTTTTCTGTAAATTAAATAATATAAGTAATAAAACAACACATGTAAGTAACTTTACTTATTTAATACATTTTTTTTTTGTTGCAGGTACCTGACTACTGGGTCAAGAATGTCTGATTTGCATTTAAGTTATCGATTGGGGCTATCCACAATTAAATACATTATTGAAGAAGTATGCTCATTAATATGGGAAATTTTGAAAAACGAATGTCTGCCTGAACCTGGTCCAAATTTTTGGAATAAAATAGCACTTGACTTTGAAAGGGATGCCGATTTTCCCAATTGCGTAGGCGCCCTTGACGGAAAGCATACTAGAATCACGTGCCCAAAAGAAAGTGGATCCGTATTTTTCAACCATAAGCAATTTTATTCTATTATTTTACTTGCAATGTGTGATGCCAATTACTGTTTTACATATGTAAATGTAGGGGCTTGTGGCAGCGAAGCAGACGCTAATGTGTTCAAGAAAAGTTCGTTATTTCATAGACTTGAACGAGATGATCTAAATTTGCCACCTCCGAAATTATTACCAGGCACATCTATCAACCCACAGCCACATGTCATTGTAGCAGACGCAGCTTTTGGAATTTCCAATACTATACTTCGCCCATACGCGCGTACAAATTTGACACACAAAAAAAAAATATTTAATTACAGGTTAAGTCGCGCACGCCGATACATAGAATCGAGTTTTGGTATATTAACAAACAAATTTGCAATATTTCAAAGGTCTATCAATGTATCAACATCATTTGCACAAATTTTAATCAAAGCGTGCTGCATTTTACACAATTTCATTAGAGTACGCGATGGTTATACGGAAGAAGACGCTATGATTGTAGCTGGATTTACAGATCACAATACTCGCATTAATGACAGTACACGATCGGGCAATACAATAAGAGATAATTTTGCAAATTACTTTGTCTCAAATGAAGGCTCTGTACCTTGGCAAAATAGTTATATTTATTAGATAACACAGATGTTTCAATAAACATTACTTACCGATTTGTTTTTTTTCTTCACCTGAACTATCTCCGAACTTCGGATAAACAGCTTCGCAAACATCTATCCACGCCTTTAATTTCGCGTCTTTATTGTCGCGGAGATTCTAAAGACATGGTCGAAGTCGTATTTCTTGTATAACCCTCTCGGTTTGCACATTTGACGCATCCGCCATGACAATGGCAGTACTTTCCGTCCGCTCCGCGCGACTGTCCGCGGAGCACTGAACAACTACATTAGAACCCAGCACCGTCCGCCCGCGGACGTCCGCGGCGCGGAGGAGCGGCGCGGAGCGATTTCGCCCGCGCGCGGATAGCTCTCCGCGACGCGGACGGTCCGCGTCGCACTGAATAGGGCCTAAGGTTTCATACATTTTACCGTCCGTCGCGGACGTCCGCGTAGGTCGTCCGCGTCGCACTGAATAGGCCCTTTGGGTTTTAATTGAAACGGGTATAGACAAAATTCTCTACGCCTGTGTATATCGATCGCACAGCGGTGACCAGGGTAGCGATTCTGAAACCATTCGGTTGCATCCGACACGGAATCTCATCTCTCGGTCTTTGTCATGCTCAACAGATAAGACAAAGACCGAGAGATGAGATTCCGTGTCGGATGCAACCGAATGGTTTCAGAATCGCTACCCAGGAGACAACTAGGCTTACAGAATATTTAAGTGAGGCGGCGGACGCGGCGGGCGCAACAGAAGTACCCTTCAGCCCAATTAGTGTTACTGGGGGATTTTAACGGCCATCATAAGGAATGGCTGTGGCTGTACCCATACCGGGACACTGACCACGCTGGGCAGGGCCGCCGCAACGCAGCGTGCAAGGCGTGTGCCGCACGCGGGCGGCACGGCCAAGGGGGCGGCAAATCGAGCGACTAATAGCGTAATTCAAAATTAAAATTACCAAAACCGGTTTAACACCTACATTTATCCAGCAAAAGCTAAATTATTTAGCTACAGTTTCAACTTCCTATTACTTCGTTAGCGTACACAGGTGTTATGGGCGTATTAGTAGGACAAAAAAGTATTTCGATGGGAGTTCACGCAGGAAAAACGAACTAAGATTTTTGATTTTTTTTGTTAAAAGGATTTTTTTTAACTTTTATTTTATTATTATTTTTTGTAGTCCTACCGGACTGCAAAGACAAAAGTGATCAAATAACAAAAATTCCAACAGAGCCAAATTTACAATCTAAACCAAAACAGCCGTACAATTAACAGCCTAGCCCGTGTACTAACAATCCAGTTTTAACACTATCAGCGCCCTAGGCAAGATTTCTAACGGCGCCCCTTTCCTTATGAACGCGTGGGAGGAAGGGGCGCTGTGCCGCAAGCGCAGGCGCCCTTTTGTATCCGGCGCTCTGGGCGGTCGTCTTACCGCGCCCTACCCTAATGCCGTTACTGATATTTGACATGTAATTACTGTGCCTAGCCTGTTCATTTAATTTAGTTCCACTGCTTCCTGGTGTCGAAACTCCCTAATCTGACAAAATGGCGACGGCAAATAACAAATTTGAAATTTGTATTTACGTATACCTGGAGGAAACGGTCGGTTACGTTGGATTCCACGGGGTTCCGTTTGCCGCTGACGGCGAGAACACGAGACTATTTTCGAATTCTTCCACGAAATTGCGGCTTGCTCGTCTCCGGGCCCTTCTATGGAGCACAAACCCATCACTGATGCACATGAACTCAGGATACGCCGTGACCGCCTCCGGGGCCAACCATTAAGTGAGTGTCCAGACGACTCCGCGTCTGGCCACCCCTGCAGTTCCACCGCGTTTGCCACGTAACGCTGTCGCCTCCGTCAAGGCCGCAGTTGGGCAGCGAGAGCGGCGCACCGTAAACCGTAATACCAAAGGTGCTCTCCTGCTGCGGCATCCGCCCCAGACTCGCGATATTTCAACGTCCCCAATGAAACCCCGGCCCGGGGCATCCACACTTCTAAGTCCGCCCATGTAAAGTTGTACGGTGTATTGTATCATACGCATGTAAAGTTGTACGGTGTATGCGTATATGTCATCGCCGTAAAGTTGCTAGCTTATCGGTTTTTTATCGGATACCCTTCGGAGAGTGTGCGACTGAATTGCACGATCTAATACCACCTTGCCCTTTTTTCTATCGGAATGCTCGCAGCTCGAAAAAGCGACACCGTTTCATGGTTGATGTTCCAAAGACACGAACAAAGAGATTTGACTCTGCTTTTGTGATAAGAACGTCAAGACTGTGGAATACGTTGCCTGGGTGGGTATTTCCCGATAGTTACAATCTTTGTGTCTTCAATTCAAGAGTGAATCGGATTTTTCTAGGTAAACACGCTCCATCGTAGACCGCATCGTCGCTTAACATCAGCCGAGATGACGGTCAAGTGTAAACCTATAAAAGTTAAAAAAAAATACAAATAAGTATGTGTACCTAGTTCTATAGACGATACATTACGGGAAATATAGTAATATTGCTAACACGTTGTACCAAGGCGAACCCTTGTCATCTATTCTATGCCCTTGTTGTCCCTAACTAGATTGCTTGCTTTAGGTTCCAGTACCTGGTTGACCGAGCTTTGCTCGTTTTTTTTGTGAAATTATATTTAGGCAGAAACGAATTACGTACCTACCTTTGATGAAACTAAGTAAACGAAGATAAGGTACGCTCTAATAAAAAGACAGCATAATGTAACGAAAATCTCACACAAGTATACGCAATGTGCACACAGCTTCACTTGCATCGTGAGAGACGTTTGAATGAATGACAAATACATCATGACAAGTAGGCAGTAGGTGGAAATGAGATAGCTATACATCACATTTGTTTAGATATTTTTTTCGACAAGAATAGAAAGACATACAAATGCACTGGCGTGAAAGAGACAAAATAGCCGCATCTAACATATCGCCGGTCGTGTTGCACTCTTACGCTGTATGTATATCTGTCTCTTTTTAGAAATGGCCAATTGTAAAATTGAAAAGTGATACCATGGAACTTGTTCTTGGTCTTTGAACTGTTTGTGCACCTTGCAAAAGCAGAATAAGACATTATTACGGCTCATATCGGATTTTTGACGTGACAACGTCTTATAAATTGGTTTGCCGGGTGACACTTCAAGAAACTGCGTTACGCTCCGCTCACGTTATGCGCTCACAACGAGAGCGAGTGAGAGGCACGCGTCCCTTCCACTCGGGCATGGTTAGCCCGCCTAAGAGCGAGAGAGACAGACATAAAAAGTGAAAGGCACGCGTCCCTTCCGTAAAATTATTTTACCACTCAAAGTCGTTGTCACGTAAAACTTTCGCCCGTATACCGACTTTACAGGCAACCAATTTTTTTTTAATTGTTAGCGAACGTCCACTCAACTTGTGGCTCCTGTTGCGACTGAGACTCAATCAGGAGACGTCACCTGATTTTACATTGTGATCGTAGATGAGCGCGTGCCGCTTCTTAGTGTTTTAAGAGTTCAATGGTACCTACTAATGAAATATCACTACATAGGTAGTATAAAACAAAGTCGCTTCCCGCTGTCCTTCTCTCCATCTCTCCCTACTTAAGTAGGTTTCAAACCACGCAATGGATTTGATGCATTTTTAATAGGTAAGTACATTAAATACATACCTACTTACATAAAAAGGTTTACGAAAAAGTCCGTTGTGGTATATATCTTTAACGGCTTAATATTGCTTAAAATCGCTTCGTTGATGAGGTACCTATTGTTGACGAAGCGATTTAAAGCAATATTCAATTAAGTACCTTAATAAATGAATGCTTTCAAGGATATTACAGATTTAATATGCGATGCAATGGGACATTAGTACCAGCATTGCACTCATGCAAAGCCGGAGCGGGTCGCTAGTGAATAATTGTCTTTATTTAATCTCGCCGGAATAATATAAAAAAAAATTAAACGGGACATTTTTTCAATAAATCATCTTCGAGTCTTGCTTAACAACGCCATCTACTGTTAAGTAGCTATACTGTTGCTGTGTCAGTTAGTTTGTATAGAAACATTAAGTAACACGTATTGTTGTAATTTACATTTATCAAGCACAGATTCGCTCCTGTATGGAGTACTGTTCGCACCTTTGGGATGGATCGGCTAATTATCAGCTGGAGGGTTTGGAATCAATCGAGAGACGTGCCAAAAAGCTAATAGGAAACAAATCTCTTGTGCGAAAAAGATTTCAAAGTTTTGAATATCGCCGAAAAATTGCTAGCTTGTCGGTTTTTTATCGGATAAACTTCTAGAGTGAGAGTGCGACTGATTTGCATGATCTTATCCCACATTGTCCTTTTTCTATCGGAAAGCTCGTAACTCGATAAAGCGGCAGCGTGTCGTGGTTGATGTTCCAAAGACACGAACGAAGAGATTTGACTCTACTTTTGTGATAAGAACGTCTACGCTGTGGAATACGTTGCCTTAGTGGGTTTTCTCCGATGGCTACAATCTTGTGTCTTCAAATCCAGAGTAAATCGCTGTTTTTCTTGGTAAACACGCACCATCGTAGACCGCATCGTCGCTTAACATCAGGAGAGATAGCGATCAAGTGTAAACCTATTAAAGTTAAAAAAAAATGTCAATACTTAGATTAAATTTGTTCGTGTTATTTTAGATTACTTATACTTTTTTTTATAAAAAATATTTTTATATAAAACCTAGCTAGATCGATTTATCGCCCCCGAAATCCCCTGCATAGATACTAAATTTCGATTCAAAAATTCATCAAAATCGTTGAAGCCGTTTCCGAGACTCAGATTCTATGTACTAAATACATATAAACATACATCCAGGAATTGCTCGTTTAAAGGTATACATACAAATAATAGGATAGGATTTTCTATGAAGAAAACAAAACCGGCTTCAATTTAAAATTAAATTCAGACACACGACTAAATTTTATAAGAAGTTGTGAATGACTACGTGGACTATTTCCTAATAGGTGGTTTCCTAACCACCACACCGATTTCCATAAAATGTATATGGGGCAACCTCTCAAGTATTTCGTACCAAAACAATAAAAATAGCGGAGCTATCCCGTAAGATACGTACCGGAATATTTTATACAAAGGAATTGAGAACCTCCTCCTATTTTAAAGTCGGTTACAAGATAAATATTTTGTCCCATAAGCGAATAGTTGATAGTTATTGTTGGTCTAGCCTCAAACCGAATACTCATAGGCTTAGTTGTGCAACGCCATCTATTGTTAAGTACAACAGTCAGTTTGTGCAGATAGATTGCCAATAGGATTTGTTTTCGTTTTTTTTTATATACCAACCCTATACACACTGGCCCAGTGGAGGCCAACGCGAGCGTCGACAAAACGGCACGAGACGCAAGGTAGCATCCACGCACTGCCCCAGCGCAGGCTAACGCGAGCGTCGACAAAACGGTACGACCCGAAATGTAGCATCCACACACTGGCCGTGCGCTGGCAAAAAAGATGTAGGCCAGTAGGAGAATAGGACGCTACTCGCCGAGCGCCTTTGTTTTGTGCACAAAAACCGACACCGGTCACGAGAGACGAGTCGAGGCAAAAGAGCCCTATACACACTGGCCACTTGCCGTCACTCGGCGAGCGACGGCGAGTGATCACAAGTCATGACAAAACGACCCTACACACACAGGTGTTGGCCTCCACTCGGCCAGTATGTATAGGCGGCTTTAGAAAATACTTAGCTACAAATTATATACGACGATATTAAAACGTTGATAAAGAGGGAGCCCTTTTATAATAGTTTTTCTCGGAATTTCAATGGCAACTTCTTTCCACTTGCGCTAATCTGACGTAAGGTACTGACAGACGTGCTCAAAAAAAGCATGCTAATAAGCTTGCTTAAAATTAGCATGCTCTGCAAACTGTTCACATTTGCCAGAAATAAGCATGCTTGTTTTAAGCCTACTCCTAAATAGGCATGCTCAAAGCAAACGTACGGACAGACGTGCTATTTGGCGCCAGGCTCTCGGCCAAAATGGATGTGCAAGTATATAGTGACAGTGCTATCCGTACAGAACTTTAATTATTTTTATTGATAAACTTGAATCATTCATGTCCTTTAATAAAGCCTCATAAGGATTATTAATGCAATATTAATTTTATATAAAGAAGAATGTGTGTTCCACAGACATTCGTAACTTCTATAATGTGCCACAAAAAGCAAAGTTTTTCTTCTCCCCAACGCCACATATTGCGGGTTTAATTTTCGTTTTTATTTTAGTTAATTACATCCATTAATTGCATAAAACAGTCGTCCGCTGCAGATTGAGACAAAATGCAAAATGGTCCATTTTATCCATTTTAAATGGATAATAGCATGCTAATGAGCAAACATGTTCAGACGTGCTCGGATCACGCCCCCCCCCCCCTTCCCCGCCACAGGTAGCATGCTCGAAAATCAAACGTCGTTTGATTTTTGAGCATGCTATAATAAGCATGCTCATTACGTAACACACGTGCTACTAATGAGCACTTGCTCAATAAAAGCATGCTTTCGTGCTAGTAATGAGCACGTCTGTTCGTACCTTAATGAGCACGTCTGTCCGTACCTCAATGAGCACTTGCTCAATAAAAGCATGCTTTCGTGCTAGTAATGAGCACGTCTGTCCGTACCTTTAGTCAAAGCGGCGAAATTTGTTATCGTATTCTAATGACATTGTATGAGTTTTTCATTGCCTGAAAAAGCCCTTAAAATGACGTTTTCTTTAAATAAAACCTAGCTAGATCGATTTATCGTCCCCGAAACCCCTTGCATACAAAATTTCATGACAATCGTTCCAGCCGTTTCCGAGATTCAGATTCTATATATATAAGTAACTACAAGAATGAGTCGTTTTCCGACGAGACAAAAAGATATGGTTTAATAAAACGATAATAGGAGGCGCTTGTAGGTCTTTTGGTTTGTTGCCAAAAGCGGTAGGCATAATGGGACTCAATTCATTCAATTTGCGAAAGCACGACTTCTAGTAATAAATAATAAACTATCTTATCCATGTATGCATTTTATTCGAATGAAAACATTGAAAACTATATCAAAATTTCAAAACAAATTCGTAAACCTGATGAAAGACAAAATAGATATTTTTCAAATTTATTCTTGGCTATGGATACTAATCCTTCAGCCGTGAGAGTATCTCTCTACTTAGTCTGTGGATAAAATATTGTCGTATCAGTGTTGCTATTTATATCTTTGAATTTTCCTTCTACTTTGGCTTAGTTGGTGTCTATTGCCTCGGGAGTTCTAAAGATTTTTACTGAAAAGGGATTGTGATCAGTAAAGGTTTTTTATTACATTATCAACCTAATTACCTATGTTTATTCCCAATATTTTAAAAGTTTAACACAATATAAAAATTGTTTTAGTATGAAATTCCTTAATGTATTTAGGGTTTTTATAGAAGGTAGACATACTAAACTAATCAGCTAAGCTAAGAAAAGATGTATCTAAATTTAAGTATATAAATAATTGATGTGTTAACGAAAACTCAAAAATTTTAAATTATCACAAATAATTTAGATTCGATTTTTTCCTTGAAAATGGGGAGGGGTTTCATTGTAATTACACTTTTGAGAGTCTATGGTAGAGACAGATCTATCTGCATCACGTAGTGGTTATATACTCTTTGATCTGCATCTCGAACAATCGCCATCTAGTGCGTCCGTTGGAACTATTTTTGTCTCGTCGGAAACTCCCTCATTGCTAATTTATAGGTATAGGACTGTTCGAATATCTAGTGATGTAATAGAGGAAAGAGGATACATAGAGGCGTAGAATTTTATAAAGCTTGCTGTTCAAGGGAAAAGGTTTTTTTATTTTTTTACTCCACAGAAGATAAAACAATTTCTTTACTATCAAATACCATTTACTGTCACTGTCATTTAAATGTCACAGTCAAAATGTAAAAAACTGCTCCTTATAGTTTAAAGTTTATACGTTTATAGATAGTCCATAGTCCTATGATTTACTTAGCTTTGTTCTTTATTAGACAAACAAAAAAAAATTAGAAAAATCTCTTCATCGACATTTTTAGCACACTGCCATTGTGGCTCAAGATCGTTCTGTCCGCCTAAATGCTTCAAGCCGACTCAAACGGGTGCACGCATACAGCGATGCCATTGCTACGGCATTGCCGTGTTATACGGCAATTGGGGCTGCTTGGCAAAAAAAACACGGTACACGGCAGAACTTTCATTGCCGTATCATAAAACACGGCAATCAGAGCAATCTACTTTAAATCGAATACAGTAAAGAACATAATCCATAAAAGTATAGGTAATCGACAACACTTGACAAGTGACATTTCAAGTGTAGCCGGTTTTTGGTTACAGAACACTTTAGTTAAGGTGTTTACAACAAGGTTACATCACTAGACATTAAAAACCAATGCTAACACGTCACTAGTAGGGGTACCCCCGAAACACTGAACTCGTAATTTTCTTTGTTCGTAATATATTAATTCTTGTAAACGTTGATGTCTAATTGAAACCGTGCAAAATGCAAAGTGAGAATAGTGATACTGAATAACCTACTTAATACACCTAAAAAAGGAAAGAAACGAAAGCATGTTGCTCAAAAATATCGTCCACAGTGGGATCTCGTTCAAAGTCGATGTCTTTAGGTCACAAATATTGACCCAGCTGAATGATACATGTGAAAACCTGGCCAAATTTGTAATAAATGACTTGTCACTGCCCCATGCCAATGCCGATTGCGAGATAATATTTAGTAGCGTAAATATTTTAAAAACGAAATCTCGTAACAAAATGATCACATTCACTATACATTGCTTAAGAATACATTGCTGGCCAAACAAAACATTCAGTATAAAGGAAATTGCACAAGTTTTGAGCCAAAAAAATATATGCTTAATTAGTACATGAAAGACAGTTCAAAATACAAATTAAAGAAAGAAGAAGAAGAAATAAATTTAAGTGACACAGTTATATTGTGATGGTTCTAATGAATAAAACAACTATTTGTATTTATTTATTTTGTTTAAATTTTCTTTAAACCTTTCATTAGGGACAGTAGAGCTACAAAGTAGTACATAGTTTGTGAAAATATACGAGACACGGCAATTTCTCAAATTTTACCTCAAAACACGGCAATTCGACATCCAAAACACGGCAGTCATATTTTTTTAATGGCAACCCTGGCACGCAACAATGTTGCAGTATTTACCTAAATTCGAGCTCTGTCGTTTTGTTAGAGGCCTCCTAATCTGAGACTGCGTGCAAAATGCAAATATTATTTGTCTTCCGAGAAAAATCCTTAGTAAGTGATGGTAAGTGACTACAAACAAAGTCATTTAATAGAACAAAAAATGTCACTTAATGTAAAAAAACCATTTGAATGTGAGATGTGTGATTACAAAATAACATTTCGAACCCACTTGAAAAACCACAAATTAACACATACTGGAGAAAAACCATATGAATGTGATGTGTGTGATTACAGAGCATCACGACTAGCCACCTTAAAGATACACAAATTAACACATAGTGGAGAAAAGTCATATGAATGTGATATGTGTGATTACAGAGCATCATTACTAGCCCAATTGAAAAGGCATAAATTAACACACACTGAAGAAAAACCATATGAATGTGATGTGTGTGATTATAGGACATCAAGACCACAATACGTAAGAATACACAAATTGACACATGCTGGAGAAAAACCATATCAATGTGACATGTGTGATTACAGAGCATCACTACCAGGCCCCTTAAAAAGACACAAATTGACACATACTGGAGAAAAACCATATGAATGTGAGATGTGTGATTTTAGGACATCAAGACCAGAACACATAAGAATACACAAATTAACACATACTGGAGAAAAACCATGTGAATGTGATATGTGTGATTACAGAGCATCACGATCAGGTCACTTAAAAAGTCACAAATTAACACATACTGGAGAAAAACCATATGAATGTGATATGTGTGATTACAGAGCATCACTACCAGCCACCTTGAAAAGACACAAATTAACACATACTGGAGAATAACTATATAAATGTGATATGTGTGATTACAGAGCATCACAATCAGGCCAATTAAAAAGTCACAAATTAACACATACTGGAGAAAAACCATATGAGTGTGATGTATGTAAATACAGAGCATCAATACCAGCCAACTTGAAAAGACACAAAAAATTAACACAAACTGGAGAAAAACCATATAAATGTGATATGTGTGATTATAGAGCATCACAATTAGGCCGATTGACAAGACACAAAGTAACACATACTGGAGAAAAACCATATGAATGTGATGAGTGATATAGGACATCAAGACCAGAACATATGCATAAGACACAAATTGCGCAAACGTTTATGTGTTCCAGTTTGAAGAGCTATGTTTCCAGATAAATTACTGAGCTAAGAGATGAAACACCTACTATCTCTGGGTGACGAGCGCTGTGCGGTGCTAGGTAATGCTGTTGACTCTTCATGTTCCAATAGCTGAATGTTTGATGTGTGATTACTGAGTATCACAACAAGAAATACAGCCCGCTCAAAAAGACACAACTAACTTGTATTTGTGAAAAGCAATGTTTCAGAATATCTTCATTGCACCAGCTCACCTAATTCTATCATACTGCAATGTTACAACTTACAACAGCTGTATACAAATAAGTTTAATATAACCTACTATTCGTTTGATAAAGGAGGTTACTGTGATACTGTTAAAAACCTGTGATGATGTTGAATATGATTGTAGCATTTAGGTTTTTAACATTTTCAATTGTATTTTTTTGAGGAAACGTTTGACATGACTGTAATAATTTATAAGATCTTTTATAATGTATATTATTTGCTCCTGAAATATTTTGTATAATTTTTTGATATTAATCTCATATTGAGTTTGGAAGACTTTCGTTCTAAAGATTCATCATTCATCTCTGCCTGGGTTCCGATTCTGAACGCAATCTGAATGATTCGAGTTCGAAATGACAATCCCTTGTATGTCATTCTAAACGTATAAGACAGAGACCGAGACGTTTGGTCCCGTGTCCAGATCAATCAGACCGGGTTCAGACTCGCTACACTGAATTCAGTTACTCAATATATCCAAGTTAACGAGGCTTTAAGGCAGGTTTAGTGATGCGGTGGACCTTCCGGAACAGAATCATCTAAAAGAAGTACAACGCATTTTGTATTAAAGCATTTTATTAAATTCTTATAAAACTAATTAACGAAGCTCATTCATTTCTCACAAGTTTTTATGAAAGCTACTAATAACTATGATCATACTATTGTGTCTGACATTCTCACCACAAGGCCACCATGGCTTTATAAATAGGAATATAATAATATTTAATGTAGGAAACATGTAATGTTCCTACATTACATATTCAGTATGACAAATTATTAGATAATTTGTGGTCTTCATGTAACTTTTATTTCCAAAACATATCTGTAAAACAACAAAGTAATATCTTGCTATAGTTAGACGGGGCATTTCCACACCTAGCTTCTTAATTAGGCCATTGGACTTTGCTCATACATCCCTTCTACTCCAACCATTCCTGACTATTCCAGAAGCCAAGCATGCAAGCAACCTATTCAGGTTGTTGAAGGTCACCGGGATTGCTGCTGGGCAGTGGAACAATTCTGTCCGTTAATCTGCCGTGCTTCTGCACTCCACAATCACCTTCTGTGTCATTACTTCTTCCTCCATGCATCCTGCACCCTGCATAGAGGGCTGTCTGTCACACCTATATTGAACAAGAGCTTGTTTAGAGGACAATTGCCAGTCATAGTACCTATAACTTTGGGGATTTTGTCCCACATATCTAATTATATTTAAATCTATAATGTGAGACGAAGTTAAGTTTAATATCTGATGAATCACATGCCGTACAACGGCAAGGTGCTACTTTTATATACCTACATCTACGGGGTCTGCGTTGTCATTATAGGGATTGGGGACCAATAAGTTCTGGCAGAAGTACCTTTAGTAACCTTTCCTTCGTCTATAGATAGAACTAAAGTCGAACAGATAGGTACGAAAATACTATTTGTTATACAAGGACCAGAGGGGTTCGTGGTTCACCCCTCTTGGGCTGGCACTAAGTAATATTATAGACGCACGCACTTATCACACGGTCTTCTTACTTAGTTAGCTTCGACCAGTGATATTTGAATACGTCAATGGCTCCGACTATGTTTGTGACCACCACTGACCACTGGGGCCAAAGTTGTTTCCGCTCTTGCTGTTATATCGTTGTTTGACGTGATGTCTCGTATCTCCAATGTTTCTTTGTGGTTTCTTGGCTTTTTGTTCAAACAACAAACATGTTTCATATTTTCATCTCAAAAAATAAACAATATCAACAAATCAAATGTGGCAATAATCTATTTCTAGCAATTCTTTTGAGCACAAACTGCCAACTTTGAAAATTTCAAAACCCAAAATTCCAAAAACTAAACACATATTACTCACTAAAGTTAATAAAAACTCGTTTACTGTCCATAATCTTACAGAAATATTGAGCAAAACAGAGAAAAATCAATTAAATACAATAATCTGAAAATCGTATTTAGCTATCCACGACAAAAAAGCTGTCCGAATCCCAACCCGAAAAATAGGGTGCTAGGTACTAGTAGTCTTATTCTTATTAACTCGATTTACAATGCGATTAAAATAAGAATAGGACGGGCTCTCGGCTAACTTCACTCATATCTATCTGTGTTTACTTTAGTTTACCTACCTATGATTCGTTTTTAGACTAATTTTTTCTCTACCTATCATATAAAAAAGTACGTGCTATTACAATATAAAACAAGTCAATATTTTTTAACATTGCTTTTTTTGCACACTATACCAAGTTCCCGTTGTGACGTCACAAAATGGCGCTAGGCCGGTCCTATTCTTATTTTAATCGCATTGTACTGTATTTCTGCTCGTGACCCCTCCCCCCCCCTCAAAATCTAGGACTCTGTACTGGTAACCCCTCCAAAATTGGAGTCCGGGACCGCGCTTGGCGCTTGCTCTAAACATGCTGGCCATGGCCACTTCGCGTGACTCGGCCAGCCGCCAGCCAGGCGAGTGGGGCGAGACGCCGAGTGATCACAAGTCATGGCAAAACGACACACGAGACACCACACACTGGCGTTGGCCCGCACTCGAATGTATAGCCGGCAGCCGGCATCACAAGTAAAAGTAAGTAACTAGGTATTTTCTGATCTGTGGTGCCAAGCTCAAACTGTTTGCATTTGCAATTTTGCATGTTTGTCATTTTTGGTGCTTGCAAGTTGCAAGATTGCATTTGTACACGTGTACTATAAGCCATTAAACCATTAATTATTTTTTGTATTGTCGTCAGGCGCTACCCTACTGGTGAAAAGTAATTTGTGTAGTTACTCCACAAACCAGAAGTCTATGGAACTACAGATATATTCAACGCAATGCTGCATTATCACCGAAGTAACCGAAGAACAATGTGTCACTAACTACACACAAGACATTAGCGAACTTGCAGCAAAGGTGCCGAGTGCTTACAGAGGCCAGTGCTTAGTGCAGACTTCAGAATCAAAACAATATTGACTTCCTGGTGGTACAAAATGCAGAGGTACCCTAATGCTAATAAGAGTAAAAGTTAGCAAAATGAGCACTAATGAACACAGCAGATGCAAAACCTGAATTGTCGTGAACTGATAAGTGATAACGCCAGCTAGACGAAACCAGACTGTAAATCATCTGCCTGCTTTGCCTGTAGAACAGGAACACATACGCCAGGTTCGGCAGCACAACACCGCCACCCAGCGCTTCATAATGTGACCCGTTGTACTTTAAGAAAAATCCTTACAAAGTGATGATATGTGATTACATAGAAATTCATTTAATGGAACAAAAAATGTCACTTACTGTAAAAAAACCATTTGAATGTGAGATGTGTGATTACAAAACAACAATTCGAACCAACTTGAAAAACCACAAATTAACACATACTGGAAAAAAATCATATGAATGTGATATGTGTGATTATACAGCATCACTACCAGCCCGCTTGAAAAGACACAAATTAATACATACTGGAGAAAAACCATATGAATGTGATATGTGTGATTATAGAGCATCAGTGCTAGCCTACTTGAAAATACACAAATTAACACATACTGGAGAAAAGCCATATGAATGTGATATGTGTGATTACAGAGCGTCATTACTGTCCAAATTGAAAAGACACAAATTAACACATACTGGAGAAAAACCATATGAATGTGATATATGTGATTACAGAGCATCAAAACCAACCACATTGAGAAGACACAAATTAACACATACTGGAGAAAAACCATATCAATGTGTTATGTGTGATTACAGAGCATCACTATTAGCCCACTTAAAACTACACAAATTAACACATACTGGTGAAAAACCATATGAATGTGATATGTGTGATTACAGAGCATCATTACTGTCCAAATTGAAAAGACACAAATTAACACATACTGGAGAAAAACTATATGAATGTGATATATGTGATTACAGAGCATCATTACTGTCCAAATTGAAAAGACACAAATTAACACATACTGGAGAAAAACCATATAAATGTGCTATGTGTGATTACCGAGCATCACTATTAGCCCACTTAAAACTACACAAATTAACACATACTGGAGAAAAACCATATGAATGTGAAACATGTGATTACAGAACATCAACACAAACCAGTTTGAAAAGACACAAACTAACACATACTGGAGAAAAACCATATGAATGTGAAACATGTGATTACAGAACATCAACACAAACCAGTTTGAAAAGACACAAATTAACACATACTGGAGAAAAACTATATGAATGTGATATGTGTGATTATAGGGCATCAAGACCAGAACACATAAGAAGACACAAATTAACACATACTGGAGAAAAACCATATGAATGTGATATGTGTGATTATAGGGCATCAAGACCAGAACACATAAGAAGACACAAATTAACACATACTGGAGAAAGACTACTTACATAAATGTGACATGTGTGATTACAGCACATCTCTACCAGCCAAATTGAAAAGACACAAATTAACACATACTGGAGAAAGAATCATATGAATGTGATATATTATGTGATAACAGAGCATCACTAGCAGGCCACTTGAAAAGACAAATTAACACATACTGGAGAAGAACATTTGAATGTGAGATGTGTGAATAGGTATACCTAGAACAAGAAATAGAACCCACTTGAAAAGAGCCTATTAATTTGTATTTGTGAAAAGCAATGTTTCAGAATATCTTCATTGGACACGTATAGTTACAGATATCATGTTACGCTAAGGTTCGACCAGCCCACCCAATGGTATCATACTGCAATGTTGCAACAGCTGTATACAAATAACTTTAATACAACCAACAATTACTTTGAAATTTTATAATTACTTACTTTGAAATTTTACAATTGCTTTGAAATTGTTCCTGTTGCTGCGGAGACCTTGGGTTGTTGGGGGGCAGAGACTAAAGGGTCCTCTCAGAATTATGATGCAGGCTCAGTGAGAATATGGGTGACTCCTGTTCTGGCTCATTCCTGGAGCAAAGGTTGGCCATTGCCATTCAAAGTGGGAATGCTGTCATTGGAAACGTATAAGACAAAGACCGAGACGTTTGGTCCCATGTCCAGATCAGTCAGACCGGGTTCAGACTCGCTACACTGAATTTAGTCACTCAATATAGTCAAGTTAATGAGGCTTTAAGGCAGGTTTAGTGATGCGGTGGACCTTCCGGAACAGACTCGTCTAAAAAAAGTAAAACACATTTTGTTTTAAAGCATTTTATTAAATTCTTATAAAACAAATTTACAAAGATAATTAATTTCTTACAAGTTTTTATGAAAAGCTACTAACAACATATTCATGGAATGACAATTCCAAGTGAACACATTCAAATGAGGTGTGCTAATAAAATAGAATAATAAATAAGTAGGACATTTTAATGAACAGGTAGCGGTTGGCTTAAAGGCTTATTGAACTAAATCCCGAAGCGAAGCTTGCTTGCTTCTAGCTTGCTTTGATATTTACTTCTGAATTCAATTGACTAATTTCAGACAAGTGTAATAAACCTTTCACTCGGGTATACATGGTTTCTTTCATTTTTAGGGTTCCGTAAAACGTAAAAACGGAACCCTTATATGTAGATTCGTCATGTCTGTCTGTCTGTCTGTCTGTCTGTCCGTCCGTATGTCACAGCCACTTTTTGCCGAAACTATGAGAACTACACTGTTGAAACTTGGTAAGTAGATGTATTCTGTGAACCGCATTAAGACTTGAACAAAAAAATTTAAAAAAAAGAAAAATTAGGGTTGCCCCCCATACTGAGAACTGAAACTCAACATTTTTTTTTCATCAAACCTACACGTCTGGGGTGTCTATCGATAGGTCTTCAAATTTGATGTTGTGGTTTCTAAAATCATTTTCGTATACACTGAATAGTTTGCGCGAGACACTTCCAAAGTGGTAAAATGTGTGTCCCCCCCCCTCTAACTTCTAAAGTAAGAGAATGAAAAATCTAAAAAAAATATATGATGTACATTACCATGTAAACTACCAACAAAAATTAGTTTGAACTCGATCTGATGAGTAGTTTTTTTTAGTACGTCATAAATACACTATTATTGAAACTTCAAAGTTACAACGAACTACAAGAACTATGTGTACTATGTATATTATGTTACTTGCTGCAACGGAACCCTTCATGGGCGAGTTCAACTCGCACTTGGCAACTTTATTATATATATCTTTAAATAATCTCAGTGGAAAGTGTTGTCGCAACGACATGCTTGATAGCAGTATGTCACATGTTATGAACTGAAGCTCCAAGTTTTCACTTGTATCGGCAGGCCTCTTATAACCGACCTTAGAGTATATATAAGTACTATTCTTTAATTTTTACAACAGTTTTATTTATAACTTGTACTTATAGAAAAGGCACTTGATACTCGTATTATACAAAAGAGGTATTCTAAGGAGGACAAACCTTTACAGAAGATTCCAGAAAAGCAATTAGATTGTCTCTTGTTTAAAAATATTATCATTATTTGCAGAGTCTGCCAGGAAAAGTACCACATCTTTGCCAGTTATAACTGTGTTCCGGTTTGAAGGGCAATGTTTCCAGAGAAATTACTGGGCTTAGAGATAAAACACCTTATTTTTTTTTTACTTTTATAGGTTTACACTTGACCGCCATCTCGCCTGATGTTAAGCGACGATGCGGTCTACGATGGAGCGTGTTTACCTAAAACAACGCAAACGTATATATCAAGGCAACGTATTCCAGTCTTGACGTTCTTATAAATCACAAAAGCAGAGTCAACTCTCTTTGTTCGTGTACCTAAGTATTTGGAATATCAAAGTCAAAGTTCTTTATTCATAAATGTACACGTCCGTCAAATATTAATGAAATAAAAAAACAAAGGAAATAGCATACAAATAGTATACATTTTCAAAGTTTAAAATTAACATTTCACTGTACGATAACAATTACCGTACAGATAAGTGTCAAACTCATATCATCTAGCTGTATATTTATATCAACTTTTGTTAATTACTAAAACAACTTGACCGGTTTATTAAATTAATTCAATTTTGTACAACAAGTCAATAATACATAAAAATATAGTCCACAACAAATTAATTAATTAAAAACCCACTCCTAACAGTACCCGGCACAAAAGTGCCCATTACGCTGGCAGCATTACCACGCTGAATAGCGATTGACAATCTTTGTGCCAGGTACAAGCCAGAGCGGGAGTCACCGCCATTTTCCCTCATTCGATGTCCTAATTCCTTAACTAGCTCCCTCGCTTCAATGCCCCAGACCCAATTGTGGCGTGGGATCAACATCTCTAAATCTTGTTTGCCGATGGGTGCGTGAAGGTGTGGTGACAGGCAAAATAAAATGCGTGTTCACTTGATGGTGTTTAATATCTGACTCCTTACTTTTACAATGTGACTACCACTTATAACTATTTCTTAATACAATGGAGCACTGTTAGTTGTGGTTAATATTTACGTTATTAGTGTTTATGTTATACGATTTATTTTATCCGCCCGGAACACAATGAACAAAGGCAATGGAGTTAGTAGGTGGGCACTTGAAATATGAAATACGATGCAGCCGCTACAATCCTCCCCCCTTAGATAAAACTATCTTTTTTAACTAATTCACTGGGTTAATACACTGGACGACACTTAAATACTACGGATCACTATGTTTGAACGCACTCGCGATATGGGTGACGGGATAGCTGCGTTGTTGACACGTCGTTGTAGCGAGATTGTTCGTTTCTCGACTCGCCCCACCTTCGACGCTACGCGAAGCTTGCAGTAGCACCAAACTTGGTAGGCGCTGACCATCATGACGGCGGCCAGCGACATGTTGTGAGAGTCATGACACCGCGCTCGGTGTCATCCTCGAGGTGCGCATTGTTGCGCATTGTGCGAGGTGCTGGGTGACGTCCGTAGTTGGTTGCGGTTGGTCCATGATGCGTAGATTTGTATGGTGAATTGTAGTAGTGTGCGGCTGTAAGCTGACTGACGACAAAAAATGAAGATCTCATAAATCGAATCTCACTCTTGACTTGACGGTGCGACCCGAACGCGTGCTTATCTGAAGTGGTGCTGGCGGTGGGTCGGCTGTTTTTGTCGAAGTCGTTGCACTTTCCGTCGTTCGGTCGAGACTGGTGTCGGGTGTCGCGCACTTCAAGCTTGAGATCGGCTCGTGGTCAACATCTAATAGATAAGCTGGTTTTAGCCGATCAAGTGATACAGTGACATTCCTACCGTTAGAATCTATTGTGTAAAATTTCGGGTGTCGCTTTATCACTTTAAATGGTCCCTGGTATGGCGGAACTAAGCTCTTGTGAGTTTCGTTTTTTACAAACACATGGGAGCAAGTGCTTAAGTCCTTATGAATGAAAACATTTTTTTCGTTACTACGTGCGGTTGAATGGGACAACTTGGGAACAGATTTTAATACATTTGTCAAAAGTTTTATGTATTCTCGGTCATTGACATTTGTGTTTACGTTTGAGTTGGAATGAAATAAATCTCCTGGGAGTCTCAGCGTACTTCCGTATAAGAATTGAGATGGGCAGTATCCTAGGTCTGACTTAACGGCGGATCGTAGACCTAATAGTACTAATGGTAATTCCTGAACCCATTTTGTGTTATTTTGACATTTTGCCATAATGGCTGATTTTAATGTACGGTGAACTCTCTCGATCATCCCGTTTGCCTTAGGGTTATATGCCGTGGTTCGAATTTTTTGAATGCCTAGTTTTGAGTAGTTGTGTGAATAAGTCTGATTCGAATTGACGACCTTGGTCCGAAGTTATTTTGATTGGACAACCGAAACGAGCGATCCAGTGTTCTACGAACACCTTTGAGATCGTTTCGGCGGTTATATCTTTCGTTGGTATTATTTCCATCCAGGCCCGCCGCAACGGCGCGTGCAAGGCGTGCACCGCACGCGGGCGGCACGCCCAGGGGGGCGGCAAACCGAGCGACTCATCAAGTATTTGAAGTCATTGTCATAATCTCATAATACCTACCCCCAACGACATTAATAAAATTATTAAGGTCGTTGCCTACCCCACCATAGGTATGTATAAGAAATGTCATAGCACGGAAAGTATGACAAAAAAACGCAAATACCGCCATCTATTGGCGTCCGTTAACTAAGATGCAGTACCAAACGTATCCTGTTATTGTAAGAAAATCAGGGGGTCCACCGCCTAACGAAAATGCTTTGACGCTTTGACATTGCTGTCTCTTTTCTTCTCGCTTGAAATGAAAAAGACGGCAATGTTAGGCGGTAGACCCCCAGGTCTGGAGAAGTTAAAATAATAATCTAATCTGCGGGAATCCCCTTTAGAGATTTTTTCCCCTTTCCCAATTGGAAAGTTTTAGGTACACACCTAGACACATAGAGTCTTTTACGGTTACGCAATCGAACTTATGATTTGTGCTGCAATTATTAAGATAATGTTTCTTTTGACTTTTTTTGGCTTCGGATTAGCTAATGATATTATTTAAATTTGATTTTGTGATTATATTTCAATCATCCGCCAGTATAAAAACAGAAGTGCAGAGGAATCATAATTATGGTAAGTACTTACGCTTATTTATAGACTTATCACAATAATTACTGTTCAAGGAATAATAAAATAAGGGATTTTAATTCTTAAAAAATATTATTTACTAACGACGGAATTTTATAAGTTTGAAGTGTATGTGTACCTATACTGTATGTGTGTCTGTCTTGCTGTGGCAGCATAGCCCCCGAACAGAGTAGGTGACTGCTTTTTTGTAAGATTAATTTGTTGGATTATTCGGATATTGTCGGGTTTTAGCTACCCTACTAATATTATAAATACTTATCAATGTATTGATGTTTGAATGTTTGTTGCTCAATCACGTCCTAACGGATGAACGGATCGGGCTGAAATTTGGAACACGGATAGTTTATAGTCTAGGATAACACATTACTTACTTTTTATCCCGAAAAAACAACGGGAACGGGAACTACGCGTGTAACACCGCGGGGCGCTGCTAGTATCACAAATATCAATGTATGAATGTTTGGATACATAGATGTTTGTCGCTCAATCACGTTGTAGCGCATGACTGGATCGGGCTGAAATTTGGAAAACCGATCTTAGTCTGGAAGAACACAGGCTACTTTTTATCCCGAGAAAATAACGGGAGTGGGAACTACGCGGGTAACACCGCGGGCGCTGCTAGTGCTAAAACATATCGAGCTATAAAAATCGATCCAAGATGGCCACCTCCACGAATGGCGAATTACATCCAGAATCCAGATTAACAGTTTTTTAAAACATTTTTTTTTCACAACTCCCTCATCATGGTATCTAATGAAAGGGCCTGACTACAGAGACTATGTTACATGTCAAATGAATTTGATGGCCATTACCACAAAATAGAGATCAGCATTTTTTTCGTAACTCCCTCAGTACCTATGGCTTTCAAATGAAAGGACTTGTTTAGTAGTACACTACACATATACAATAAGACAAGTTTCAAAACAAAGATCGAGGGCAGTTATATTACTTTTATTTCTTGTAGTGTACGAAGTTTGTCTTTAATATTACTATTTATTTTTTATTTATTTATTTTTACTTTTATAGGCTTACACTTGACCGCCATCTCACCTGATGTGAAGCGTAGGTATATAAATATAGATTACTATATTTATATACCTACTACTTATAAAAAATTTAAAAGAATTAATGAATTACGTAAATTTTGTTCTGATTGAATTTATACGCTGTAGAAGTAGGAGCGAGAGGTATACCAGCAAAATCTCTCTATAACCTGCTTAAAGACCTTGGATTGTCCAGAAGTGCAGTAAGTTCTATACTAGAACGAGTATCTAAAGCTGCACTAGTAGGATCATATCGGATTTGGCTGGGCAGGGAGAGAAATACGAGTAGTGAAGGTGAGTGTTGACGTACGTCAATGTAAGGGGCCCCTTTTAAACCTACAGCCCGAGTCACAAGTCTTGGGGTCTATTCGAGATTTCTCTCTCTGCCACACGATGGACCCGGCACCCGCACGGTGAATCCATGGAATGCTAAGAAGTACGTCTCTAGTAAAGTAAGTTTACTGTGGTGTAGATCGTGTAGTTGTTACGTGATTTAAAAGTCTATTGGTCTAAACTTTTTAAGCATATTAAAATGAAACATACCTAATTAAAAAAGTATCTTAATTTTACAAATAATTTTAGGAACGGCAAAAAAGAAAAAAAATTTGGGAGCGCAATTTCGACAACAAAAACGAGAAAAAGACAAAAAGAAAAAATTGCGGGTTCTTTACTGAAATTTTTAAGCAAGCCAGAAAATAAGGAAAACAATCGTCAAGAAGATATTGAAGTAGCTTCAACAAGTACAGCTTATATCACCACAACTTTGTTAAAGAAGTTGATTCAAAAATTTACAGAATATCGCACAGAAGCTTCCAAAGTGGCAGATGAACTCAACGTAGAAACAGATTTCCCGCCATTGAATAGAATACGTCCTAGAAAAAATAACACACAATTTCTATATGAACACAGAGATGAAGTTATAGAAGATCCCAAAACAAAATATAGAGTAGAGTTTTATTTTAGAATTCTTGATCAAACAATAACTTCTTTAAATAATAGATTCGACGAGTTGAAGACATTTTCCGAAGTATTTGGCTTTTTTACAAATAATTTATTTAACTATCCCAATGATGATTTATTGAAATACTGTAAGATTTAAATCTAAAACTTAAAGATAATTCAAGTGGTGAATCAGATATTGACGGTATTGATTTATTTATGAAATCATTGCACTAAAATTACATTTTTCAGAAAACCAGTGTAATGATCCGCAAACTCTTTTGCAATATCTTTTAACCAATGATTTAATTTCAACATTTTCGAACACAGCAAAATCCCTAAGAATATTACTTACACTGCCCGTTTCAGTGGCATTTGGTGAAAGATCTTTTTCTAAATTAAAAATAATCAAAAACTATTTAAGATCAACAATGCTTCAGCAAAGACTAAGTAATTTAGCTATAGTTTCGATTGAACATGAAATTTTAAACAATTTGGATACAAGAAAGTTGATAGATTTTGGAAATATAAAGGCAAGAAGAGTTAATTTTTTGTAGATTAATAGCAGAGCTGATCCGGCCGTTTCACCTAATATAGATTTAAATTTAAATAGCGACTTTTAAATTTAACCTAATCTACGGGACGAACATCAAATGTTTTAAATGTAGGCGTAGTTTTTAGGAAAAGCGAAATTGTTGTTTTTACTATATTCCAAGCATTAAAATAAATTTTTTATTCTACTTTTGTGACAAGAACGCCTAGGTTGTGGAATGCCCGCGTAGTTTCCCAATGATTACAATCTTGGTGTCTTTATATCGAGAATGACTCAGTTTCTTCTAGGTAAGCACCCTCCATAGTACCTAAATCGTATTGTCGCTTAATATCAGGCTAGATGGCGTTCTAGTCGGGAAAAAAATTTACTCATTATTTCGTGTTTAATTGAATACTTGATTGTTTGATGTTTTTTTCATGGATTATAAAATAATTTCTAATGTACCTGTGACTTGCCCAGTGTAACTATTATATGTTTTAAGGTCAATAAATAAATCTAATCTAATAAAAATATATGATGTACAATTACCATGCAAACTAGGTACCAACGAAAATTGGTTAGAAACTCGATCTGAGGAGTAGTTTTTTTTAGTACGTCATAAATACACTATTATTAAAACTTTGATCAAAGTTACAACGAACTACAAGAACCATGTGTACTATGTATGTTATGTTACTTGCTGCAACGGAACCCTAAATGGGCGAGTTCAACTCGCACTTGGCCACTTTATTTTTTATACTCAGGATAAGTAGTAGTAGGGCGGCGTAATCGGCATTGCACGCGGGCGACGAAGGAGCCAGCAGCGCGCCTGTTTCCATCCATTTAGTAACCCTATCTATCATAGTGACGCAATATTTGAAGTCTTCGGATGGTGGAAGAGGGCCTATAATATCTATATGAACATGTTCGAATCGACCTCCTGTATTGCCAAATTCACCAAGTGGTGTAATTGTATGCCGTTGTACTTTACATTTTTGACAAGCGATACAATTTTGTACAATTTTTTTTACGTCCGTATTCATACTGGGCCAGAAATATCTGCTTTTGACTAAACATCTAGTCGCGGCTATGCCGGGATGGCTTATATTATGTAGTGATTTTATAGCACTTTCTCTAAACTGAACCGGTAGATAAGGACGTATGTTGTTCGTTGAAGTTTCGCAAGTTATTTTTATATCTGAATTTGGCATTGTAATTGATTGAAACTTAAGGTTATTTTGATTTTTTAAGTTATTTAGTTCCTGATCACATTCTTGTGATTGGGCAAGACTTTTATAGTCGAATTGAGAAGGTATAATGATTTCTTCGATCCTAGATAAGGCGTCTGCTACTGCGTTTTCGTCGCCTTGTATGTACTTAATGCTGTCACAGAATTGAGATATAAAGTCTAGTTGTCTGAGGCGTCTAGGGCAATCTGAGTTAGATACTTTTTTTGTTAGGGCAAATGTTAATGGCTTGTGGTCAGTTAATACTGTGAGTTCCCTGCCTTCGATAATATGACGGAAATGTTTTATTGCCATGTATATTGCGAGTAATTCCCTATCGTAAGTACTGTATTTTGTTTGAGCGTCGGTGAGCTTTTTCGAATAAAATCCTAGAGGTTCTAGTTTTTCGTTCGTGTTTTGATGTAATGCTGCACCTACGCAAGTACCAGAGGCATCCGTCATAAGCACTAGTGACGCGGATGGGTCTGGGTGTGGTAAAGTTTTTGAGTCTTGGATTGCTTGTTTACATTGACTGAATGCTTTTAACGCACTTTCAGTCCACGTAATTTTGGTTTGATCGCGTTTTTTTTAATTATGTAAATACGCGTTTAGTGGTGATTGCATTTCTGCGGCTTTTGGAATGCTTTGCCTATAAAAGTTTACCATTCCGAGAAAACGTCGTAACTCCTCAATAGTATTTGGTAGAGGATAATTATTTATAGTTTGAATTTTCTCTTCACTTGGTTTTATGCCATTCGTGCTAGATTTGGGCATTAGTAAAGACACAATAGATCCCAGCAAGACACTTTCTGAAATAATTGACAGCAACTGGAATGACTGGCGCCCTGTCTTTACTGATGCATCTAAGTTGTGTGCAGATGGCGATGTGGGTGCAGCCGTCTGGATCCCAAGATATAGTATTGTCTTAAGGTATAAATGTCCTCCATCTGCATCTGTTTTCACCGGTGAAGCAATAGCGATACTTGAGGCAATACAATATGTTACATCCCATTCCATTCCCAGAACCATCATCCTCTCAGACTCAAAAAGCTGTTTGCAAACTATCTTGACCAATCAATTCAAGGCCAGAACTAAATTTCCCATAATTTTGAAAATCAAGGAAGAGCTTCTTAAATCTCATTACTTAGGCCTACACATAGTTCTGGCTTGGATACCCGGGCATTCGGGTATACCTGGTAATGAAAACGCCGATTTCTATGCCAAGCAAGCCACTACCCTTGGAAACAAAGATCATTACTATGTATACTCACATGACCTTTCCTCTACTTGTCAACCCCAGCTTCTTGACGCCTGGAATATTGAGTGGCAGAAATCTAAAAATATTAAAGGGAAATTCTATGGCCAAATTCAACCCACTATTCCCCCAAAACCTTGGTTCTTCAAATTCAAAAAGATCAATAAGCGGACTACCTCTACCATCTGTCGCCTAAGGTTGGGCTTTGTTTGTACTCCAGTGTTCCTCGCCAAAATAAGAGTACGTGACCATTCCCTTTGCGAGTGCGGATTGGCTGAAGGCACAACAGATCACATTTTTTTCGAGTGCTCCAAAAACCGTGGTTCTCTATATGACTTGATCCCAGATGACCTTCCCCGTCCTGCTTCCTTTTCCAATCTACTCCCGCTAGTATATTCTCCCTTTGTTTATATACTTAATAAATTTAATTTATAAATAATAATAAATAAATTTATGAATATCAATAACATTAAGTTATGATTATATAATACTATATTCTACATTTGTAAATATTATTATTGAGTGTTATATTTATTATTATTTATCTTTATGTACATATGTGTTGTGACGTCGTGTTTGTGTTTGTCCCTTTCAGTAGTTATATACTAACAACCAGTAAAACTTCAAGAAGCCTACCGACCAACTGCCCTGGCAACATAACGCTGCGCTTTCACCGATCAAACTGAAAGGAGTATACCAGCAACTACCCACAAGACGCTGGCGAAGTTGCGGTCATGCCGCATACAGAAGCCAAAGATAAAAGTTGAAGTTAATTTCAAATAGTAATTATACAAAATCAACATATTTTTGTCACAAATAATAGAAATTAAAGATTTTACAAAATATTACAAATGTCAAATGGTTCCATAAATAAATACAATTTAAAATGTCAAATACCTAAATACTACAAACATAATTCAACATCACAGGTTTTTTATTGGATACACTTCGGAGAGTGTGCGACTCATTTGCATGATCTAATACCACCTGTCCTTTTTTCTATCGGAATGCTCGTAGTTCGAACAAGCGACATCGTTTCATGGTTGATATTCCAAAGACACAAACAAAGAGATTCGACTCTACTTTTGTAATAAGAACGTCTAGGCTGTGCGATACATTGCCTGAGTGGGTTTTCCCCGATGGTTACAATCTTTGTGTCTTCAAATCGAGAGTCATCAGAATCAGTTTTTTGCTAGGTAAACACGCTCTATCATAGACCGCATCGTCGCTTAACATCAGCTGAAATAGCAGTCAAGTGTAAATAAAAGTTTAAAAAAAAATTAGGTATAGAGTCATTATTTTAGTCTCCGCGCTCGTCAAATCGGCAAACCAGAAGTGCCCATCAGACAGGCGCTGATTTTAGGAATGACTGATTATTGTGAGATATATTCATATATCAAGGAATAAAGTAATTGTTACCTACTGAATCAATATGCCACTAAAACCGGTAACTAATTTTGACCACATACAAGAATAAGGGCAAGGCCAGCCGGGAGGTAAGAATATACGATGACAAAACACCAGAGCAGAGGGCAGAGCTGGGCAAACTACGTGAGGCACTTAAGCATAGAACGGAGAATGGGGAAAGTAAATTAACCATTAAATATATAAAGGGCACTCCCAAAATTGTTCCAAAAAACTAATCAATTTTAGCAATAGAAATCCATAGTGACTTTACTATCATGTACACAAACTTTTTCTCGTTACGTCCCAAATTTGACCTTTTTATGGCCCATGTTAACTCTTACCATCCATCAGTGGTTGTAATCACTGAAACTTGGCTTAATTCTAAAGACCGTAACAGCTCATATAATATACCAAGTTACACTTTATTTCGATTAGACCGCAAACACCAAAAGGCTAAATCTGAAGGTAAGACGAGGGGTGGTGGTGTAGCGGTGTATGTGAGGGATCAATTGAGTGGTGTTCCTATTGTAGCGAGAAAGAACCATAGATACATGTGTGATGAGGTGGAAGCACTTTACATTGATATTCAATATGGATCTAATCATTTTTTGGTTGTTGGGGTTTATCGCTCAGATGATACAGAGGAAGTGACTTGGAAGATTCGTGATAACAAATTAATGCAGAATCTTTTATCTGCCTCTCAGCATAACACTGTAGTGATAGCTGGGGACTTTAACTATAGACACTTAAAATGGCCTATCACTGTAACTCAACATCGTAGTAGTGACCAGATTTCCAAACCTGAGGATCTTTTTGTCGACATGTATTTATCTAGTAATCTGCATCAATTAGTAAAAAGTCCTACTAGACACCAAGTTAATCAGCAGCCATCAATGTTAGATCTTATCTTAGTGAATGAGGACACTCTTATACATGATGTCGCTCACTTGCCTCCCATAGGAAAAAGTGACCACTCAATGTTACATTTTACCATTCAATGCTTAACACGTAAAGAAAATTCTATACCTAGACTAAGAAGGAACTACAATTGTATTGATTATGACATCTTTAACACTGAACTTAGCAACAATTTGGAAATGATATCTATATCTAATGACCCTGAGCAACTATGGAGTGGTATTTTAAATGCAATCAACATCACCACTGATAAACATGCCCCATTGTGGCAAGTAACATCCAAGCCAAAAAACAAGCCATGGATTGATAATAATGTTCTTAAATTGATTGCTGAGAAAAAAGCACTATGGGTCAAGTACAGAGCTTCTATGAATGTAGATGACTATCACAAGTTTAGAGAGGTGAACAACAGATGTGTTGCACTATGCAGACAACAACGGAGCAGTTATGAAACTAAAATTCTCAGTAAGGGTGACAAAGCTTTCTACTCCCACATGAGACGATGTACTATGTCAAAAGTTAGCATTCCTCCGGCAATTAGGAATCACAATGGAGACCTTGTTACCCAACCTTGTGAGATAGCTGATGCTTTCGCCGATGAATTTGTAAAAGCTTATTCAAATTAACCTACTCTTGATCCTGCTATGACAGTTTCATCTATTCCACGTGTAAATGATAGCTTGTGTGACATAACCTTTTCTGAATCAGATGTAATAAAAACTCTTAAAAATTTTAACACTCAGTCATCTCCAGGTCCAGATCAGCTTCCAGTCTGCGTTTTAAAAAATTGTGCTCACACACTTGCCCCTGCTCTCTCGGTTCTGATGAATGCGTCCTTTGAAGCTGGACAACTGCCACAACATTGGAAGCACTCTGTGGTCACTCCCATATTTAAGAAGGGGGACAAAATGCATCCAGAGAATTATAGACCTATAAGCCTTACTAGTGTTGTAGTTAAGATAATGGGAAAAATTGTAAATACGCAACTGACACTGTTCCTTAATAGACATTGTATCATACAAAACAGCACGGTTTTGTTGAGAAAAGATCCACTATCACCAACTTGCTAGAGTGTGTCCATACTTGGAGTAAAGAAGTGGACGGACGAAATCCAGTGGACATTATTTACTTAGATTTTCAGCGAGCTTTTGATAGAGTCCCTTATCAGCGTCTCTTGATGAAATTAGACCATTATGGTATACGTGGGAGGCTGCTCAAATGGATAGAGCATTACTTGACTGGCAGAACTTTTCAAGTTCGAGTCAGAAATTCCCTGTCACAGCACAGGAACGTGCTCAGTGGTGTGCCTCAAGGATCGGTGACTGCTCCTCAGCTCTTTGGGATCTACATAACTGATCTAATTGAAACAATTGAAAGTCAATCTGCCTTCTTCGCTGATGATAGTAAATTTTTTGCAAACCCATTGGTTAGTTCTGGACGGCTCCAAAAGGATCTAGATCAAGTGCAAGTATGGACCATGGATTGGGTTGTCAGTTTGAATGTTGCAAAGTGTGGGGTCTTACATCTCGGCAAGAATAACCCACTAATAACCTATTATCTCAATGGTGTCGCTTTATCCTCAATGAATCAGCAAAAAACCCTTGGTGTTATAATTACATCAAATTTAAAATGGGAAGAACATATTTCTGCAATAGTTAAGAAAGCAAACTCTTTTCTTTATGTCATTCGTGGATCCTTTCAATCTATAACTGTAGAGATGTTTCTCAAAATATATAAAACTTATGTGAGGCCACTACTAGAATATGGTTATCAAGTCTGGAGCCCCTACTTAAAAAAAGATATTGATTTGCTTGAAAGTGTGCAAAGAAAAGCGACAAAATGGCCATATGCCCTTCGACGTAAATCCTACACAGAGAGATTAAAAGCCCTACACCTCACTACATTGGAAGAGAGACGGTTACGAGGAGACTTGATCGAAACATTTAAAATACTGAATGGATTTTATAACCTCCCTCACATAAAGAACCTGTACAGATTAAAGGAGCATAAGAGAGACAGTCGGCATCA
This sequence comes from Ectropis crepuscularia, assembly GCA_963693475.1. Taxonomy (NCBI): domain Eukaryota; kingdom Metazoa; phylum Arthropoda; class Insecta; order Lepidoptera; family Geometridae; genus Ectropis; species Ectropis crepuscularia. The sequence continues at coordinate 17,394,456 of OY856364.1, forward strand.
TAAGTCCCAGTTGTCCCACGCACCATCACTCACAAACACTGCACATCACATCCTCAGCAACAGAGTGGTTTACAACTGGAACAGGTTGCCTGAGGATGTTATTTCAGCAAAGTCATTAAACTCTTTCAAGAACAGATTGGACAAATGGATAGTTAAAGACAAAATCATTTAAACAGACAATTACCTATAATTTGTTATTTCAACACTGAGATATAGGCATATCAGCTAACGCTGCTCGCCTATTATTCAATAAATAAATAAATAAAACATTCTGTAAATTCATTAATTTGTAAAGATATCATGCTTAATGGTCTAACTTTGTTTTAAATTTTCAATTATACATACAAACTTTTCAAAGTAATTGTTGGTTGTATTAAAGTTATTTGTATACAGCTGTTGCAACATAGCAGTATGATACCATTGGGTGGGCTGGTCGAACCTTTGCGTAACATGATATCTGTAACTATATGTGTACAATGAAGATATTCTGAAACATTGCTTTTCACAAATACAAGTTAGTTGTGTCTTTTTGAGCGGGCTGTATTTCTTGTTGTGATACTCAGTAATCACACATCTAACATTCAGCTATTGGAACATGAAGAGTCAAAAGCATTACCTAGCACCACACAGCGCTCGTCACCCAGAGATAGTAGGTGTTTCATCTCTTAGCCCAGGAATTTATCTGCAAACATAGCTCTTCACACTGGAACACACAAATGTTTGCGCAATTTGTGACTTCTTATGTATTCTGGTCTTGATACTGTACTATATCACACATATCACATTCATATTGTTTTTCTCCAGTATGTGTTACTTTGTGTCTTTTTAAAAGGCATAAGTGTGCTGCTCTGTAATCACACATATCACATTCATATGGTTTTTCTCCAGTATGTGTTAATTTATGACGTTTTAAGTGGCCTAATTGTGATGCTCTGTAATCACACATATCACATTCATATGGTTTTTCTCCAGTATGTGTTAATTTATGACGTTTTAAGTGGCCTAATTGTGATGCTCTGTAATCACACATATCACATTCATATGGTTTTTCTCCAGTATGTGTTGTTTTGTGTTTTTTCAATTGGGCTGATTCTGATGCTCTGTAATCACACATATCACATTCATATGGTTTTTCTCCAGTATGTGTTAATATATGATTTTTTAATTGGCCTGATCGTGCTGCTCTGTAATCACACATATCACATTCATATGGTTTTTCTCCAGTATGTGTTAATTTATGACGTTTAAAGTGGCCTAATTGTGATGCTCTGTAATCACACATATCACATTCATATGGTTTTTCTCCAGTATGTGTTGTTTTGTGTTTTTTCAATTGGCCTGATCGTGCTGCTCTGTAATCACACATATCACATTCATATGGTTTTTCTCCAGTATGTGTTAATATATGATTTTTTAATTGGCCTGATCGTGCTGCTCTGTAATCACACATATCACATTCATATGGTTTTTCTCCAGTATGTGTTAATTTATGACGTTTAAAGTGGCCTAATTGTGATGCTCTGTAATTACACATATCACATTCATATGGTTTTTCTCCAGTATGTGTTAATTTATGAATTTTTAATTGGCCTGATCGTGCTGCTCTGTAATCACATATATCACATTCATATGGTTTTTCTCCAGTATGTGTTAATTTATGACGTTTCAATTGGCCTGATTGTGATGCTCTGTAATCACACATATCACATTCATATGGTTTTTCTCCAGTATGTGTTAATTTATGACGTTTTAAGTGGCCTAATTGTGATGCTCTGTAATCACACATTTCACATTCATATGGTTTTTCTCCAGTATGTGTTGTTTTGTGTTTTTTCAATTGGCCTGATTGTGATGCTCTGTAATCACACATATCACATTCATGTTTCTTTTCCAGTATGTGTTAATATGTGACTTTTTAATTGGTCTGATTGTGATGCTCTGTAATCACACATATCACATTCATATGGTTTTTCTCCACTATGTGTTAATTTATGACTTTTTAAGTGGCCTAATTGTGATGCTCTGTAATCACACATATCACATTCATATGGTTTTTTCCAGTATGTGTTAGATGACTTTCTTTATAATCACATATCATAACTTTGTAAGGATTTTTCTTTGTACAACTGGTCACATTATTTTAAAGCGCTGGGTGGCGGTGTTGTGCTGCCGAACATGGCGTATGTGTTCATGTTCTACAGGCAAAGCAGGCAGATGATTTACAGTCTGGTTTCGTCTAGCGGGCGTTATCACTTCGCGACAATTCAGGTTTTGCATCTGCTGTGTTCATTAGCACTTGTTTAGCTTATTTTTACTCTCATTAGCATTAGAGTCACTGCATTTTGTAGTTTTGTTTTGATTCTGAAGTCACTGAAGGCACTGAACTCTGGCTCTGGCTTCTGTAAGCACTCCGCGCCTTTGCCGCAAGTTCGCCAATGGCTTGTGGTCTTGTGTGTAGCTGTGTAGCACAGATCACTATATAAGATATCGGTTGTTCAATAGCACAGAACATATTACTCACAGAGTTAAGTAATCACTACGTTATATGAGACGGGACTCTCTAATAAAAAAAATATATCCAATCCAAATCCAGCAAATATGTATACATGGAATGCTTCAAATTTCAAATACCAACATAACTAAAATTTCCATTTATTTCAGTGCTGCCAACTTTATTTTTGAGAAAATCGTACCATAAGTTTAAAAAGATAGTATTTTGCCAATAAATCAGGGTAGCGATTCTGAAACCATTCGGTTGCATCCGACACGGAATCTCATCTCTCGGTCTTTGTCATGCTAAACAGATAAGACAAAGACCGAGAGATGAGATTCCGTGTCGGATGCAACCGCATGGTTTCAGAATCGCTACCCAGGAGAAATAATAGTACGCAATGAGCCGTTTTCCGACGAGACAAAAAGATATGGTTTAATAAAACGATAATAGGAGGCGCTTGTAGGTCTTTTGGTTTGTTGTCAAAAGCGGTAGGCATAATGGGACTCAATTCATTCAATTTGCGAAAGCACGACTTCTAGTAATAAATAATAAACTACTTTATCCATGTACGCATTTTATTCGAATGAAAACTATATCAAAACATCAAAATTTCAAAACAAATTCGTAAACCTGCATAGTGATTCTGAAACCAGTCGGTTGCACCCGATACGACTCATTTTGTAGCGGTCCCGCTACCGAATTGTGCGGAATCTGCGATTCTCAACGCCAATCACACGCCAATCGGATTGGCGTAGTTGGCGTAGGAATGTCTTTTGGCCAGACCAAAGACAAGCTATCCCATCTACTTTTCGAATACAGATACAAATTTGGTAGAAAAGTTAACTCATGGTAGGAATATACAAATCGTCAAATAACTGTATTTCAGGTTTATTTTGTGGTTTTGAATGACTTTTTTACATAGAATTTGCATAATAAACGAGTAAATCGAACAATAACCTCTGGAAATTCGCATCTGCAACACAATAAATCATAGTTTACATTTTTCGTTTTACCTTCAATTTGTCAATCTGTTGATGTTGTCTTTGTCAAAGTCAACGGAACCATTGTTTGTTTTGTTTGGAAATAACCAAATAACAATAAAAAGTAAGTAATAGTTTCATAGTGTTTGTCCATTACAGTTATAACTTATCTAAAAGTAACCACTAACAAATGTACTCCACCTATCATCTGAATCAATATCCTACATCTTCACTGCACATATGCCAGAAGTCTGTCATCAAACTGAAGACTACCTGAAGTGGATCGATCATCTGAAGTCTGAAGCAAGACTCCTACCTCTTCAGTGAATAAAAGTTCAGAAGACTATCTTAACGGAGAAACGGATAGACTAGAGATACTGGCGAAATTCCGGTGAAATTACCGAATGGAAGCCATACGAAAAAGTTGAAGTTAGTTTCATAGTTTTAACTCGTAAAAAACTCAACAACACATGAATTTTACTGTTCCTGTAAATTATATAAAACGACTTAGTGATGTTGCGCGTACCGCTTACCTCAACTCGGCATTTGAAGCTACACAGGATGCTATACTCGAAACTACTAAACAAAGCTTATAGAAAATTCATAAAATTGTCAAGAAGAGATGAACAAAAGAAATTATAATACTATAAGCCAGATACAAGAAGTCAGCCTGTTTTCGTTTTGTTGTTGAACTCATCTTATAGTGTAAAAACATTAGCTTAAGTACTATAAGGTAGTAACACATTTAATCAGTAAGCTAATCTTAAGTCCAATTTCATTTCGTAAGAAAATAATACGTACGTACATATTAACATCAATTGTGATATAAGTTAAATCAGTTTTTGCTCTATTTAGGTATTTAAATATCCTATCAATTATGTAGAAGAAACACTGCAGCTTTTAGTAATGTATATAAATGCATATTATGATTATAGAATGCTTAGGTGCGCGTGCGCTGACATCTATCTGTTATGTATATTGTGATAATGTTAGGTATTATGTCGACAAGTGTTCACTTTTTTTATTTATTTTTTAAAAAATGCCGAGAACTATTTGTCCTAGACAAACCTTGTGCAGGTTTAAAGAGCGAATTTATTCATATATGTAACAATTATAGTGTTTATGAAATAAATTAAAAAAATAATAGTAAATTCATCTGAAATATTAGTATCTCCTTGTAAATAAATGACATGTATGTTTCACTGAACTCATGACGACATTTTTTATTATATTTATATTGCTTTGACACACATTAAATTACCTAATTTGATGTATTTGAATTTATATTTATTTGTTAAGGCATTTTGATATTGTTAGAATAACTTAATATTTCTTTGAAAACATTCTTATAGTTGTAACAATGTATCTATGATGTACCTGGTAATTGTAACTTTGAATTATGACTTGTACGCTAACCAAGCAGGACCTGGAGAACGTTACTAACCCTAATTAAAATCTGTATAACCTAGGCCCACAAGGAAATAAATGATTTGATTTGATTTGAAAAATCCTTGTAGTTAGTAAAAACTTGGGATTGTTGTAATTTTAATAGCTTTAGAAATTACAAAATACCAATTAGGTATTATTATGCAGTTAGTTAGGATTGTATTATGTCTATAATTGAAAAATAAAATGTGGTATGAATAAAAAGTCTAAATGTTTTATTGCCTCTGAATTATGTTTTTGTGTGGAAAACATTTTATAATTTTTTACAAATTTTTGTTTGGTCTCTTACTAACAGTTGTCCTCAATGGTAAAAAAGCACTGCTTATTTTAGTCTAGTACACTATCTCTTTTTTCAACTTTATTGCTAAATGATGCAGAATTTAAAGCATCAATAAATTCTTAAATTATTATTAAAATACTTACTGAAATAAATGATCTTTTGGTTATAACAATCACCTTGTATGGTAATAATGAAGAAATCACTATCTCTTTGTTTCAACTTTATTGCTAAATGATGTAGAATATAAAGCATTAATAAATTCTTCAATGATTATTAAAATACTTACTGAAATAAATGATCTTTTAGTTATAACAATCACCTTGTATGGTAATAATGAAGAAATCACTATCTCTTTGTTTCAACTTTATTGCTAAATGATGTAGAATATAAAGCATTAATAAATTCTTCAATTAATATTAAAATACTTACGGAAATAAATGTTTTTTCATTTGATCTTTTAGTTATAATAATCACCTTGTATAATAATAATGAAGAAATTACTGGCTCTTTTGTTAATAGCCAGGAAACTTTAATCAAATTACAGCAGCAAAGTTTTAAACTTGCAGAAATAGATACTCTGGTACAACAGGCGGTATTAGAATCTATGATAAAACAATTGTGTCTGACATTCTCTCACTATGCCACCACGGCTTTATAAATAGGTATATAATAATATTTAATGTAGGAAATATGTAATGTTCCTACATTACATATTGAGTAGGACAAAATAATGGATAATTTATGGTCTACATGTAACTTTTATTTCCATAATATATCTGTAAAACAACACAGTAATATATTGCTATAGTTAGTTAGACGGGGTCTTTTCCACGCTTAGCTTCTTAATTAGGCCATTGGACGTTGCTCATACATCTGAATTGTTGTTGAAGGCCTCCGGGACTGCTGTTGGAAAGTGGAAGAATTCTGTCCGCCACACTCCTGCACTCCACAACCACATTCTGTGGCATTACTTCTTCCTCCATGCATCCTGTACCCTGCATAGAGGGCTTTCTGTCACACCTATATTGAATAAGTGCTTGTTTAGAGGACAATTGTCATAGTACCTATAACTTTGGGGATTTTGTCCCACATATCTAGCTATATCTAAGTAAGTTTAATGTTTGTTAAATCACATGCCGTACACCGGCAAGGTGCTACTTTTATATACACCTACGGGGTCTGCATTGTCATTATAGGGATTGGGGGCCAATAAGTTCTGGCAGAAGTACATAGTAACCTTTCCTTCATCTATAGATAGAACTAAAGTCGAATAGATAGGTACGAAAATACTGTTTGTTATACAAGGACCAGAGGGGTTCGTGGGTCACCCCTTTTGGGCTGGCACTAAGTAATATTATAGACGCACGCACTTATCACACGGTCTTCTTACTTAGTTAGCTCCGACTATGTTTGTGACCACCACTGACCACTGGGGCCAAAGTTGTTTCCGCTCTTGCTGTTATATCGTTGTTTGACGTGACGTCTCGTATCTCCAATGTTTCTTTGTGGTTTCTTGGCTTTTTGCTCAAACAACAAACATGTTTCATATTTTCATCTCAAAAAATAAACAATATCAACTATCAACAAATCAAATGTGGCAATAATCTATTTCTAGCAATTCTTTTGAGCACAAACTGCCAACTTTGAAAATTTCAAAACCCAAATTTCCAAAAACTAAACACATATTACACACTAAAGTTAATAAAAAGTCGTTTACTGTCCATAATCTTACAGAAATATTGAGAAAAACAGAGAAAAATCAAGTAAATACAATAATCTGAAAATCGTATTTAGCTATCCACGACAAAAAAGCTGTCCGAATCCCATCCGATTAGAAAACAGCTGGTAGTCGATTGCAAACGTCAAAAGTAATCGGAATTGGCGTTGAGAATCGCAAATTGCCCGTACCAGTCGGTAGAGGCCAGTTTCCGTGGATCAGCCCGACCCGAATGGTTTCAGAATCGCTACGCTGCATAGTGATTCTGAAACCAGTCGGTTGCACCCGATACGACTCATTTTGTAGCGGTCCCGCTACCGAATTGTGCGGAATCTGCGATTCTCAACGCCAATCACACGCCAATCGGATTGGCGTAGTTGGCGTAGGAATGTCTTTTGGCCAGACCAAAGACAAGCTATCCCATCTACTTTTCGAATACAGATACAAATTTGGTAGAAAAGTTAACTCATGGTAGGAATATACAAATCGTCAAATAACTGTATTTCAGGTTTATTTTGTGGTTTTGAATGACTTTTTTACATAGAATTTGCATAATAAACGAGTAAATCGAACAATAACCTCTGGAAATTCGCATCTGCAACACAATAAATCATAGTTTACATTTTTCGTTTTACCTTCAATTTGTCAATCTGTTGATGTTGTCTTTGTCAAAGTCAACGGAACCATTGTTTGTTTTGTTTGGAAATAACCAAATAACAATAAAAAGTAAGTAATAGTTTCATAGTGTTTGTCCATTACAGTTATAACTTATCTAAAAGTAACCACTAACAAATGTACTCCACCTATCATCTGAATCAATATCCTACATCTTCACTGCACATATGCCAGAAGTCTGTCATCAAACTGAAGACTACCTGAAGTGGATCGATCATCTGAAGTCTGAAGCAAGACTCCTACCTCTTCAGTGAATAAAAGTTCAGAAGACTATCTTAACGGAGAAACGGATAGACTAGAGATACTGGCGAAATTCCGGTGAAATTACCGAATGGAAGCCATACGAAAAAGTTGAAGTTAGTTTCATAGTTTTAACTCGTAAAAAACTCAACAACACATGAATTTTACTGTTCCTGTAAATTATATAAAACGACTTAGTGATGTTGCGCGTACCGCTTACCTCAACTCGGCATTTGAAGCTACACAGGATGCTATACTCGAAACTACTAAACAAAGCTTATAGAAAATTCATAAAATTGTCAAGAAGAGATGAACAAAAGAAATTATAATACTATAAGCCAGATACAAGAAGTCAGCCTGTTTTCGTTTTGTTGTTGAACTCATCTTATAGTGTAAAAACATTAGCTTAAGTACTATAAGGTAGTAACACATTTAATCAGTAAGCTAATCTTAAGTCCAATTTCATTTCGTAAGAAAATAATACGTACGTACATATTAACATCAATTGTGATATAAGTTAAATCAGTTTTTGCTCTATTTAGGTATTTAAATATCCTATCAATTATGTAGAAGAAACACTGCAGCTTTTAGTAATGTATATAAATGCATATTATGATTATAGAATGCTTAGGTGCGCGTGCGCTGACATCTATCTGTTATGTATATTGTGATAATGTTAGGTATTATGTCGACAAGTGTTCACTTTTTTTATTTATTTTTTAAAAAATGCCGAGAACTATTTGTCCTAGACAAACCTTGTGCAGGTTTAAAGAGCGAATTTATTCATATATGTAACAATTATAGTGTTTATGAAATAAATTAAAAAAATAATAGTAAATTCATCTGAAATATTAGTATCTCCTTGTAAATAAATGACATGTATGTTTCACTGAACTCATGACGACATTTTTTATTATATTTATATTGCTTTGACACACATTAAATTACCTAATTTGATGTATTTGAATTTATATTTATTTGTTAAGGCATTTTGATATTGTTAGAATAACTTAATATTTCTTTGAAAACATTCTTATAGTTGTAACAATGTATCTATGATGTACCTGGTAATTGTAACTTTGAATTATGACTTGTACGCTAACCAAGCAGGACCTGGAGAACGTTACTAACCCTAATTAAAATCTGTATAACCTAGGCCCACAAGGAAATAAATGATTTGATTTGATTTGAAAAATCCTTGTAGTTAGTAAAAACTTGGGATTGTTGTAATTTTAATAGCTTTAGAAATTACAAAATACCAATTAGGTATTATTATGCAGTTAGTTAGGATTGTATTATGTCTATAATTGAAAAATAAAATGTGGTATGAATAAAAAGTCTAAATGTTTTATTGCCTCTGAATTATGTTTTTGTGTGGAAAACATTTTATAATTTTTTACAAATTTTTGTTTGGTCTCTTACTAACAGTTGTCCTCAATGGTAAAAAAGCACTGCTTATTTTAGTCTAGTACACTATCTCTTTTTTCAACTTTATTGCTAAATGATGCAGAATTTAAAGCATCAATAAATTCTTAAATTATTATTAAAATACTTACTGAAATAAATGATCTTTTGGTTATAACAATCACCTTGTATGGTAATAATGAAGAAATCACTATCTCTTTGTTTCAACTTTATTGCTAAATGATGTAGAATATAAAGCATTAATAAATTCTTCAATGATTATTAAAATACTTACTGAAATAAATGATCTTTTAGTTATAACAATCACCTTGTATGGTAATAATGAAGAAATCACTATCTCTTTGTTTCAACTTTATTGCTAAATGATGTAGAATATAAAGCATTAATAAATTCTTCAATTAATATTAAAATACTTACGGAAATAAATGTTTTTTCATTTGATCTTTTAGTTATAATAATCACCTTGTATAATAATAATGAAGAAATTACTGGCTCTTTTGTTAATAGCCAGGAAACTTTAATCAAATTACAGCAGCAAAGTTTTAAACTTGCAGAAATAGATACTCTGGTACAACAGGCGGTATTAGAATCTATGATAAAACAATTGTGTCTGACATTCTCTCACTATGCCACCACGGCTTTATAAATAGGTATATAATAATATTTAATGTAGGAAATATGTAATGTTCCTACATTACATATTGAGTAGGACAAAATAATGGATAATTTATGGTCTACATGTAACTTTTATTTCCATAATATATCTGTAAAACAACACAGTAATATATTGCTATAGTTAGTTAGACGGGGTCTTTTCCACGCTTAGCTTCTTAATTAGGCCATTGGACGTTGCTCATACATCTGAATTGTTGTTGAAGGCCTCCGGGACTGCTGTTGGAAAGTGGAAGAATTCTGTCCGCCACACTCCTGCACTCCACAACCACATTCTGTGGCATTACTTCTTCCTCCATGCATCCTGTACCCTGCATAGAGGGCTTTCTGTCACACCTATATTGAATAAGTGCTTGTTTAGAGGACAATTGTCATAGTACCTATAACTTTGGGGATTTTGTCCCACATATCTAGCTATATCTAAGTAAGTTTAATGTTTGTTAAATCACATGCCGTACACCGGCAAGGTGCTACTTTTATATACACCTACGGGGTCTGCATTGTCATTATAGGGATTGGGGGCCAATAAGTTCTGGCAGAAGTACATAGTAACCTTTCCTTCATCTATAGATAGAACTAAAGTCGAATAGATAGGTACGAAAATACTGTTTGTTATACAAGGACCAGAGGGGTTCGTGGGTCACCCCTTTTGGGCTGGCACTAAGTAATATTATAGACGCACGCACTTATCACACGGTCTTCTTACTTAGTTAGCTCCGACTATGTTTGTGACCACCACTGACCACTGGGGCCAAAGTTGTTTCCGCTCTTGCTGTTATATCGTTGTTTGACGTGACGTCTCGTATCTCCAATGTTTCTTTGTGGTTTCTTGGCTTTTTGCTCAAACAACAAACATGTTTCATATTTTCATCTCAAAAAATAAACAATATCAACTATCAACAAATCAAATGTGGCAATAATCTATTTCTAGCAATTCTTTTGAGCACAAACTGCCAACTTTGAAAATTTCAAAACCCAAATTTCCAAAAACTAAACACATATTACACACTAAAGTTAATAAAAAGTCGTTTACTGTCCATAATCTTACAGAAATATTGAGAAAAACAGAGAAAAATCAAGTAAATACAATAATCTGAAAATCGTATTTAGCTATCCACGACAAAAAAGCTGTCCGAATCCCATCCGATTAGAAAACAGCTGGTAGTCGATTGCAAACGTCAAAAGTAATCGGAATTGGCGTTGAGAATCGCAAATTGCCCGTACCAGTCGGTAGAGGCCAGTTTCCGTGGATCAGCCCGACCCGAATGGTTTCAGAATCGCTACGCTGATGAAAGACAAAATATATATTTTTTAAATTTATTCTTGGCTATGGATACTAATCACAGACTAAGTAGAGAGATACTAATACTTCAGCCGAGATAGTATCTCTCTACTTAGTCTGTGGATAAAATATTGTCGTATCAGTGTTGCTATTTATATCTTTGAATTTTCCTTCTACTTTGGCTTAGTTGGTGTCTATTGCCTCGGGAGTTCTAAAGATTTTTACTGAAAAGGGATTGTGATCAGTAACGGTTTTTTATTACATTATCAACCTAATTAGCTATTTTTATTCCCAATATTTTAAAATTAAAATAGACACTTTTTACACTATACTTTTTCCCTGAAAACGGGTAGGGTCTCTAAAGGCATTACACTGTTGAGAGTATATGGTAGAGACAGATCTATCTGCATCTCGAACAATCGCCATCTATTTGACGCATTCGGTTATTGAAAAATGAATCTTATCTTGTTATGTTTTATTGTCATGTTTTACATTTCAAAACTCTTGAATTTATATAGATTTATTTAAGTTTAAATTACAAACTTTGCTTTATTTGTATATAAAGCTTTAATATTGCACACCCAATGCAGTGGGTAATAAATCTGTTGATACTTTTTTTTTTAGCATTTTGTAACATCGAATGTACCTACACAGTTTTAAGCAATAAATATTTTTGATTTGATTTGATTTGATTTGCTATGGTGAAATACGAAAATAAATAGTTTTGATACCGTTATTTGGATATGCGTAACAGTTGCGTTCCGTTATCTGAAAAACCCGTAACGACACATGGCTAATTTATTGAAGTGAAAACTTCTTTAGGCGCGCTCATTGTGTGAGATTTTCGGCACATTATGCTGTCTTTATATTAGAGCGTACCTTATCTTCGTTTACTTAGTTCAAGCATGACAAAGACCGAGAGATGAGATTCCGTGTCGGATGCAACCGAATGGTTTCAGAATCGCTACCCAGGACAACAGAAATATAAAAGAGTTGCGTTTGCCCCTAGGTACCAGTACCAGGGCAACAGCAAGTTTTCACTTCTATCGGCAGTTCCTATGACTGCCAATTTTTTTTTAAACTTAATCTTGGCCATGCATAGGTACTAGTTCTTTAGCCAAACTCAAGCCAAACTAAAACTTCAACAAACCAGTGTCGCCAACATAACCAAAAAAAATAGGGATGGCTAGTGAAATCGATTATCGGTTAACCCGAATCGATTATATTACTTTTAATTAAAAAAAAAATAACATCGTTTTTCAATTTTTATTTCATTTATATTACGATATAGTAACTAATAAAAAAATATTTGATGCTAAATTAACTACTGCCGCATTTTCCGCCGCCGGTGAAGCCGATCAGCCGCCGATCTGGGTAGCGATTCTAAATGCAATCCGAATGGTTCGGAATCGGAATGACAATCCCTGTCTCTGTCATTCTAAACAGATAAGACAAAGACTGAGAGATGAGATTCCGTGTCGGTTACAACCGAATGGATTTAGAATCGTTACCCTGGCCTCCGGATGCGTTAATTGTGGAGGTTCTGCAACATATTATATGTAAACTGGATTATGTCTTATTGATATATTTGAACGAGTCAAAACACGATATCTTCTTAGTAGACAGATTAACGCTTATCTACGACTAGCAGCGCCCTTCGGTGTAACCTGCGTAGTTCTTGTTATTTGCCCGGGATAAAAAGCATCGCTAATTACTGCTGCATTTTCCGCCGCCGCAGAAGGATCAGCAGATCAGCATAGCGATTCTGAAACCATTCCGTTGCATCCGACACGGAATCTCATCTCTCGGTCTTTGTCATGCTAAACAGATAAGACAAAGACCGAGAGATGAGATTCCGTGTCGGATGCAACCGAATGGTTTCAGAATCGCTACCCAGGTGTGTCGAATCTTGAGGTTCTGCAACAAATGTAAAATGGGTTATGACTTATTCACTAATATTTTAACTAGTCAAAACACGATATCTTTATGTAGACAGATTAACGCTTATCTACTGCCGCTTAGTTCCTTTCCCGTTATTTTCACGGGATAAAAAGCCTAAGTATGTGTTCTTCCAGACTATGATCTGTGTTCCAAATTTCAGCCGGATCCGTTCATGCGTTACGACATGTTTGAGCAACAAACATCCATACATTGACATTTATAATATAATTAGAATATTTCGACGTTTCAAGACTTGGTTGCACAAGTATCCAGGAGAAGGTCAATAGGGCCACATAACATAGTCTTAAAGGGTTATTACACTTGGCTAAATTTAGTGAATAAATTCAGAAGCAAGGTTAATTGACTAGATTCAGAGGCAAGTTAGAAGCAAGCTTAGTTGATTGATTTCAGAAGCAAGTTAGCAGCAAGCAAGCAGCCTCACTTCTGAAAGTAGTAAGCTAGCTTACTAACCGCTATTATTACACGTCACTGATTTTAGTAGCAACTAACCAGTCAACGAAATATACTATAGATATATATTATGATAACCTGTACTCTGCTTTTTGAATCTATGAAGTATGTTGAATGCTTCAGGTATGCTCTATGTACTCTAAGTATGTGTGTTAGTATAGTTATTAATTTCAGTTGTAAAAATATTTTTAGTTACTTACAAAGTATTTGTTCTTGCCCAAAGATGCAGCAGGCACAGTGGACACCACAGTGTCAGATATCGTGCTCTCTGCCATCTTATATGATACCTCTGAGACGGCATCGCCAGCACCCACCACAGAGGAAGCTTTCGGAGATGCCTGGGATGCTTGTCTGTAATATAAAAGTAGCATGTTATTGTCTGCGATAGAGGAACGTTGGTTTAGTGTTTTATCTCTTAGCCCAGTTATTTCTCTGGAAACATTGACCTTCAAACTGGAATACAGTAAAGGCTCTACAGACGAACCCTTTTATCAGAGGAAGTTGCGAAGAAATGACGTAAAAGTGGGTGGGACCTGATAAATTTATCAGGTCCCACCCACTTTTACTCAATTCCCTGTCTCCAAAAAATGAGACCGAATAATTGCCAACCGTATGATTTAAATCGTATTTCTACGACTTTTTGGCTGTGGTACGATATACGATCGAGTAATCGAAATCGTACACAAAATATTCTCTTAATAGACTGAAAGAAGGGTTATGGTTTTTGCGCGTATCTTATATGTTTGTAAATTTCTTTACCCCCACGTATCTTCCAAACGGTTGTATGACAATTAAGGTATCGTTAGATTCGTCTCTGGCCACTGTTTACATCGTACTCGTACTAAAATTAATTTTAAAATTATCTCAAAGCTGTATCTTAGATGAAAAGTGACAAAATAAGTAAAAAGTGTACTGACTCATCGAAAAAAGATAAAAACAACAGTGAAACTACAGTGTAAACAAGTGAAAATAGTGCAAAAAGTGAAATAATAAAAAGACTTCAAAACGACTAAAATAAACCAAATAATTCAATAGAAGTGTAAAATGCTGTTTATGTAAAGTGAACTATTAATGAGAACAAAATTATACTGCAAAAAGTGTTTATAAATAACAATTCTTACAGAGATAACCAATAAAAATAATAAATAATAAATGAAGGCAGTCTAAAAAACCACTTACTTAGCTATTTTAGCCAACTTGTAACGCCATCTAGCGACACATTTTAGAAACAGTCAATTTAAATGTTCTCTAACCCGTTTTGGTGACAGCGACATCTAGCGGCAACACACTGAAACATCTGAATAAGTGTGAACGCAATATCTAAACCTGTTACCGCAAGAAATTTTAAGGAGTGCAAAAAGAAATTCAATCAATAGACGTCAGAGGGCGCATTACGTACATAATGGAAGAGATAAAGCAGCTTTTAGTAAATATTCAACAAGAATTAAACCAACAAAAAAGAGAACTGTCAGAAATGAAAGAAGACATAAAAAACACAGTAAATACGAACATTAATGAAAAGTTCAGCACGATGGAATTAAAAAACGAAAAACTTGAAAAAAAATTAGAAGAACAAAATTTAAAAATAATGAACCTGGAAAGACATGCTAGACGTAAAAATTTAATTATTTTCGGAGTTGAAGAGCATGAAAAATCTTACCAAGAACTTGAAAGTTTTGTAACCAACATAATAAGAACACACTTTAACATTTTTTGCGATAAAAACAGCATTGATACTGTGAGAAGATTGGGGAAAAAAGGTGAAAATGTACGACCTGTAGTAATTACGTTTAGCACAATGGGGCTCAAAATGTCTATTCTGAAAATGAAAAAGTGTCTAGAAAATACGTCATATTACATTAAACAGGATTATCCATTGGAAGTTTTAAACAAACGAAAAGAGCTCCAGATTCGAGTAGAAGAAGAAAAAGAACTAGGCAATACAGCTTTTATCAAATATGATAAACTTATTGTCCTAAACAAATGTAAAAAAAGTCATCGCAACCAAACAAATAAAAGAAACATCTCTGAATCCCCAGAAATACCACATCAAAGCCAAATCAAAGCTCAACAGAGCAATAGAAAACAATTTAAAAAAATCAAAACGGGAAGTATAAAAGATTTTGTTTTACAAAACCGCACATCAGTTTACTCTCCAGAAATCGGATCACCTCAACAACACAACAACGAAACACAGCAGAAGACAGCATAGCTACAAAATTTGGACCCTCTAACTGCCCTCAATCTCCCAGTACGGCTGGTCACCGCGGGAGAGTACGACCAAAACCCTCCAAAGCAACTATCAAAAGTAAAAACAAAACAGTTATATATCTGTACATTAAATACTAGAACGTTATCGTCTGAAAAACTACTTATAGAACTGAAGGCAGCTCTAAAACACGTAAATCATGACATATTGGGTATATGTGAAGTTCGTCGACTAGGGGAAAACATTATAGAAGACAATGAATATATCATATAGCATTTTGGAAAAACCAAAGGGCTGTACGGAGTGGGTTTTCTAATAAAGAAAAAATACAAGGAAAGTATTAAAAAATTCACAGGAATATCAGATAGAGTATGTATACTGGAAATAGAGCTAGAAGGCTTACCTTTTGCGATAATACAAGCTTATGCACCTACAGAAAGTTCTTCGCAAGATGACATAGAGCTTTTTTATAAGGATTTAGAGAGTGCCCATGACTCTATAAACACAAATTATGTAATTTGCTTGGGAGATTTTAATGCACAGATCGGGAAACCTAAAAAACACGAGTACCTTGTTGCTGGAGAATATAGATACGGCAAAAGAAGCAAACGAGGTGAACGGCTCGTCCAGTACGCATACGAACATAATTTAAAAATTATCAATACAATATTTAACCTGGAAGAAAAAAATAGATGGACGTGGATTTCACCGGACAAAAATACAAAAAATGAAATAGATTATGTCCTGACTACAAAACCACAACTATTTGCAAAATTTGAAATAATAAAATCGTTCTCCTTTGGATCAGATCACAGACTCATAAGAACGACTATTAATTTAAAATCAAAGAAAAAGAGTAGACGAAACTTCAGCAACATACCTAAAAAATTAAAAACATCGGAAGAGCAAGATATGTATCTCAAAAATTTAAATCAAAATATTCCATCATTAATAGAGATGCACAAAAATTACAACGCTAACGAATACTGCGGAAAAATTGTCAAAACATTGTCCGATAGCTTAAAAAATGTCAAATCGAAACGAAATGTAAACATCTTGTCAGATAGAGCACTAGAACTTATGAAGAAAAGAAACGAACTACAAAACAAGCCAAAACTTAATAAAAATGACAAAGAAGAATTAAAAAAACTTTATAAAAATACAAACAAAGAAATCAAGAGGTGCTATGACACATACAGAATGAACACAATCCACAAATATTTAGAAAGCTCTAGGTCTGCAAAGAGAGCGTATAAGAAATTGGACACGTCTAAAACATGGATTTCAACACTCCAACCTGGTTCCACCAAAAATAAATCCCGCGAGGAAATTATAAACATCGCTACAGATTTCTATACACAACTATATAATGGACCAGACCCAGAAGAAAGAAATAATATTTGTGAAGACGGGAACTCTTTCTTGGTACAAGAATTTACTGAACCAGAAATCTTAAAACAAATAATGAAACTTAAACCAGAAAAAAGCCCAGGACCAGACGGAATCACCAACGAATGCATGAAGTTAGCAAAAACTCTACTTTTGACACCCATCACTCTACTATTTAACAAAGTGTTAGAAGAACAAGTGGTCAATCAGACATCAATCTGCTCTACAAAAAAGGAGATCCAGCCGATATAGCGAACTACCGACCTATAAGCCTAATGTCTTCTTTGTACAAGCTGTTTGCTTCTTGTTTACTAGAAAGAGTCTCAGCAGATATAGACGAACACCAACCAATTGAACAAGCTGGCTTTCGAAGCGGTTTTAGCACTGCAGATCATATCCAAGTAGTAGAGCAAGTGATAGAAAAATATGTAGAGTTTCAAAAACCTCTGTATTTAGCCTTCATCGACTACAAAAAAGCTTTTGACTCTATTACACACAAAAGCATATGGGAAGCATTGAAAAATCAAAATTTAAATAAAAAGTACATCAACATCTTGAAAAATATATACTCCAAATGCACTAGTAGAGTCAAACTGGACAGGACCGGAAAGGAAATAAGAGTCAGGAGAGGCGTGAGACAAGGAGACGGAATTTCACCGAAGATATTTATTGCTGTATTACAATATATAATGGATAAGCATAGCTGGGCATTAACTCGTTAATCCGTTAATCGTTAATTAACGAAGTTAACATTTTGATTAACGGATTAACTTTTAAGTTAACTTTTAAAAATGTTAACGGACATGTTAACTTCCGTTAATTATGCAGAAGTCCGTTAATCGTTAATCCAATGCTTACTATTTACCGCAAGGCACCTCGGCGCGGCGCAAAAAACAGGTTCAGACAAGTATGAAACGAAAAGTGCAGGGCGCAGTGTGACCATACGTGGCGGGTTCCACCAATTTTGGCAGGATTGAGGCGTCATTTTAACCTGTGGTATGATCGGTTGACGTTATATGAAAACAAATATAATTTTGTTATCATAAGTCATATTTCCGATAATCTCGAGTTCTTTTTGGCTGAAAATTTGAGCATAGACATACTCGAATTTGACTGACGTTTACAATTTAGTTGAATATTTCACACATCCCTAGTAAACCAAGTAGATTATAGTAATCCATAGCTAGTGGGGAACTCCCCGATAAATTCAATCATACTTTTTCGATCGTTTATCTGTATTGTATCTTTTAATAAAATCGGTGGTAGTTCATTTCAACTAACCAAAAAAAAGTTACTTAAATAAAATGAACAAATCAATGTATAAGAATGAAGAAATGGAGGTATACAATGAAAATTCCAGTGTTTAACATCTTACTAATATTATAAATGGCAATTTTTGGATGTTGTAATGTTTGTTGTTTCATCACGTCAGAACGTCTGGGAAAGGATTGGGTTGAAATTTGGAAAACAGCCCTCAAACGCTGCAGTTGAACGTGCAGGTATCCACGGGTAAAGACATTTTAACACCAAAGCGAGCCTCGCTTTCAGACGAGAACTTCGACATGTAAATATTCATGAGGGGAAATAGATACCTACGCGCATTATGCTGCCGATAGAAGTGAAAACTTATAACTCAGAATTTGATAGCTTACCTTGGAAACTACACGGGTGTAACCGGAGGGCGTGGCCTAGTCATCAGCATTTCCTATTGGCTGATGCATTTCTGGATGGCTATGCCATGATGGCCAGACCACGTCCTTTCAGCATTTCCCATTGGCTGACGCATTTCTAGATGGCCAATAGCCATGGTCCCGAGTTTACCCGAAGATTTCTTATTATAGCCGAGCGTGACGCTAGAATTCAATTCACAGCCCACGAAAAATCTGTCTCGGCGCGCCTAAAGAAGTTTTCACTTCAATAATAAAATTAAACTCTACAAGTATTTGGTTTTTTCCTAACCTGTTAACTTCCAGAACCTAAACCAACAGGTTTTATAAGTTCACTAACGCAACGCTATAAAAATCCAATACGCATATTAACGGATTAACGATTAACGTTAACTTCCGTTAATTCTTACGAAATGTAACGCTTTAACGTTTAACGAAGTTAACTTTTTTTGTAACGGATTAACGATTAACGAAGTTAACTATTTGATTAACGGTGCCCAGCTATGTGGATAAGCTACGATGGTCAAAACAAGGCATCAATATAAATGGAGTTTATTTAAGCCATCTAAGGTTCGCAGATGATATAATTTTATTTTCGGAAAACCCACAACAACTAAACGAAATGGTAAGCGAACTACTCTCTGTAAGCTTGGAAGTGGGTTTAGAAATGAACCTAGAAAAAACAAAAATAATGTCCAATCACCAGAAGACACCCATACTTGTTAATGATACACCACTCGAATACATCGATAAGTACATATACCTAGGAAAACAGGTTTCATTTAGCAAGGACAGAAATACCGAAGAAGTAGAAAGAAGGATAGCTATAACATGGAAAAAATACTGGGCCCGAAAAGAAATACACACGATGTCACAACTACCAGTAGAGTTGAAGAAAATTGTAATGGACTCTGAAATACTGCCATGTCTAACGTACGGTTGTCAAACATGGACGTTTGACTATAAAACTAGAAGAAAGATAGAGATAACTCAGAGAATAAAGTGGCCAAGTGCGAGTTGGACTCGCCCATGAAGGGTTCCGTTGCAGCAAGTAACATAATGTACATAGTACACATAGTTCTTGTAGTTCGTTGTAACTTTGGTCGAAGTTTCAATAATAGTGTATTTATGACGTACTAAAAAAAACTACTCATCAGATCGAGTTCAAACTAATTTTCGTTGGTAGTTTACATGATAATGTACATCATATATTTTTTTTAGATTTTTCATTCTCTTACTTTAGAAGTTAAAGGGGGGGGACACACATTTTACCACTTTGGAAGAGTCTCTTGCGCAAGTTATTCAGTGTAGACGAAAATTATTTTAGAAACCTCACTATCATTTTTGAAGACCTATCGATAGACATCCCAAACGTGTAGGTTTGATGAAAAAAAAAATTTTGAGTTTCAGTTCGCAGTATGGGGGGCAACCCTAATTTTTATTTTTTTTTTATTTTTTTTGTAAAAATCCTAATGCGGTTCACAGAATACATCTACTTACCAAGTTTCAACAGTGTAGTTCTCATAGTTTCGGCAAAAAATGGCTGTGACATACGGACGGACAGACAGACAGACAGACAGACAGACAGACAGACAGACATGACGAATCTATAAGGGTTCCGTTTTTACATTTTACGGAACCCTAAAAATGGAAAGAAGTCTACTTGGCATAAAGTTAAGAGATAAAGTGAAAAACAATGTCATTCGCGAAAAAACCAAACTCATCGATGCCCTAGATTTCTCACTTATTAGAAAATGGAAATGGGCGGGTCATGTTGCCAGATACAATGACAGATGGACCGTAAGGGCTGTAAAATGGAGCGGACCACGAGGCACCAGAGCGAGAGGTCGGCAGCGCGCCCGATGGGCGGACGAGCTGGCTGCGACGGCGGGCCGGAGGTGGATGGAGCTAGCTACCGATAGAGAAACGTGGAATGCTTTGGAGGAGGCTTTTACCCGAAGGAGGTCCATACAACTTTAAAAAAAGCAAAAAAAAAAACAAACTTACTACTAATTTTATCAAGTAATAATCAATTAACTTTAACCAAAAATTAGTAAAATATTAAAATCAATTTATTGTAAAAAAATTAAAAAAATATAAATAAATAAATTAATTAATTAAATTATGTGTTAAAAAAAATTATATTTTATATTACATAATATTTATTGTAATGTTGTGTGGAATCAATAAAGCTTTATTTATTTATTTATTTATTTTAGATTCGTCTCAATTATTCAAGTGTCTCCTTAGATAGTACATTGTACTAAATAATGTTTTTTAAGCTGTTTTTGTTCAGTCGGGTTTTTTAAATTATAGTTATTTATTTATCTTGAAATGAATAACCACTTTTTTGTCGTTGTACAATAATTAATAACATGGAGAAGACCTGAATGAGTACTTATAATTTTATTGTAAATACGTGTTGGTGTGTTTCGTTTCATGTGGGTTTCATTAAGGAGTATGGTAGGTAGGACGGTAGGAGCTATCTTTTTGTGTTTAGAAGACAGTGGTAAGACATTTTGGGGAAGTACCTTCGCCGATTATTCTACCGCTAAGCAGTAATGTGCAAACATTACTATGTTCCGGTTTGTAGGGCAATGTTTTATTGTATAATTGTAAAATAACCGGGCATAGAGATAAAACATCTCATATCTCTGGGTGACGAGCGCAGTGCAGTGCTAAGTTTTTTTGGATTTTGACTCTTCATGTACCAATAGCTGCGTGTCACTGTGCTATTATGTGAAAGTCATGTTGCTTACATGTCTTTCTCTTATTGTAACTCTATTCTGTAATAAAGGCGTGGGTATGTTTTATTTTTAATCGTTGAAATTTATTAAGTTAGGTCTATTTTATTGCAGAAATTAAATCAAACCAGAGCGTAGCGATTCCAAACTCTCCGACACGGAATCTCACATCTCGTTCTTTGTTTTATCTGTTTAGAATGACAAAGGCAAGGATTATCCGCCGTTCGGATTGCGTCTAAAACCACTACCCAGTACTACTTTTATCTGCAATATAAATTCGAGATCCATCACCATCGATGAATATCGATCAACCCTGATCCAGACGGTACTTAGTTCATCTTTATATTTCCTTCATTTCATAAAATTCACAGTCCATGAAAATTCTGTGCACGTGCGCTATAAAAAGTTTTCACTTCAAAAATCATCTCAAATGATTTCGTATGTAAGTTAATTAATTATGTCTTCAACCTTTTCTCAGAAGTAATAATAAAAAATAATAAAAAACTCTTTATTAAAAGACCACACAGAGTAAAACACAAACAAAACAAAAAAGAAACTTAGTAACTAACGGGTGAGACGGGTGAAGTAAGTCCCATGGCAACACCTATGTATTTTGTTTTGAGTAGGGCGTAACTAGGGTATGTAATATCGGAAGATTATCAATTCCGAAAATTGATTATCTCATACCTTTAAACGAGCAATTCTTGTATATATAGAATAGAATCTGAATCTCGGAAACGGCTCGAAGGATTTTCATGAAATTATGTATGCAGGGGGTTTCGGGGACGATAAATCGATCTAACTAGGTTTCATTAAAAAAAACGCATATTATGCGCGTTTTAGACACATTAGACATTAGAATGCGAAGGTAAATTTTTACCTATAATACACATAATTATATACATAATTGGCTCAGACGGGAAGTCGGGCGTTCGTAGCGGTCTCGAATTAATAGTTGCGGGTTCGAATCCAGACGGCTTCTCTTTTTTTTCAAGTGTTCTTTTTTTAAAGAAAATCTTAGAGTACCTAAGCATTTTTAGTATTTATTCAGAGCAAAGCTCGGTGACCCAGGTACTTATCTATTTATATACATGTATACTTTTTATTTTTTTAATTAATAAAACATTCTAAAGTTCTACAACAGTGGACGACAAATCATTACCTAGCACTGCACTGCGCTCGTCACTTTCAAGCCAAATGAATGTAGAGTAATGCTGATTTCTATTCCCTACCGCTTCTATGTCACTTCCTTCTGATAATAGGGTACGTGTGTGATCGTTTTAAAAGTTTGATGGCAGATTAACTGGCACAGGTATGGTACGTCTACTAATATTATTAATGTGCAATTTTTTTCTTTTGTTGATCAATAACGTCAATAAAAGCGGCCAAGTGCGAGTCGGACTCGCCCATGAAGGGTTCCGTAGCAACAAGGCTCATAGGCAATGACACCCTCGTGTGTAAGTCTTGAACATCGCCGTAAAATTGCTAGCTTATCGGTTTTTTATCGGATACACTTCGGAGAGTGTGCGACTGAATTGCACGATCTAATACCACCTTGCCCTTTTTTCTATCGAAATGCTCGCAGCTCGAAAAAGCGACATCGTTTCATGGTTGATGTTCCAAAGAAACGAACAAAGAGATTTGACTCTGCTTTTGTGATAAGAACGTCAAGACTGTGGAATACGTTGCCTGAGTGGGTATTTCCCGATAGTTACAATCTTTGTGTCTTCAAATCGAGAGTGAAACGGTTTTTTCTAGGTAAACACGCTCCATTGTAGACCGCATCGTCGCTTAACATCAGGCGAGATGGAGGTCAAGTGTAAACCTATAAAAGTTAAAAATACAAGTAAAAAGTTTCTACAGCATTGGGGAACTGATACTTTATTTAGGGTAAAAATTATTAGAAAATTTTATTTTGCAAAATGTTAGGATCGATGTACCTGTTTATACCTGGCAACCCGAGAGTTGTGACAGGATGGCTTCAAGGCTGTCTGGTGTTGGTGAAATTGTCCTCATCGGAGACGTCAATCAGTTGCCTTACATCGACAGAGAAAAATCTCTTCGAAATGAGGTATCACCGCCCGAACCTGGTAACAAAGATCAGCCAGGAGTTGCTCTGCACAAATCGAAACCCAATGGACGTCGCATATGCGCTGAGGGAGATATACTCCGGTATGTACTCCTCAGCGCCCCGTATAAAGTCCCTAGAGCAGAGAAGGTATAAGGGAGCGCAAATACCCAACACCCAACCAAACACCCTCTTTTTAGTTCACACTCAAGAGGAGAAAGAGACCCTGAGAAACCAGGGTTATGGGTCAGGCAACGGGTCACGCATCCTTACCATCCGTGAGGCTCAGGGACTAACATAAGAGTTGGTAATCGCAATCAAATCCAAAAAAAATACCAGGCAACCTAACGTTTGCATAACCCAAGATAACCCCTCAAAAAGCATATCCGTCCAACAACTACTGGAGAATGCAGACCGAGGAGAGGCAGGGATTCGTATCCGCGGAGTGGCTCTCTTCATGGACAGCAACAAAGAAAGATTCGGAGTGAGCTTTTGCTTCGTCTGGGAACGGAAACGCGCCCGTTTGTCACCTGGATTGTCGTGCCTGCTCAATGGGAGTACAGCTAAAGTCACAATGAAGCGGAAAACCTACGATGCTATGCCAGTGTGCGAGGTAGACGGCCACCGATTTCGGTTGGTGCGATCGAAAAACAAAACGATTGCACTAATAGAGTACTCGGAATGTCGGACGCCATTTCACACAGGCAAGTGCGCTGCTCGCACATCTGAGCAGAAATGCGGGTGACACACCCCGGGTGATAAGCGTGAATGCGATGGCGATTGAATACTCAAGAGCAGACCGGCTGGGTTGCATTGAGGCCTCTAAACATCACGAGGTTGTCGTATACGAAAATAGAGGAGAAAATCTGAGCTTCCTCAGAGTCCCTTCGCACGACCTAACTAATGCAACTGACAGCTGGGGACATCCTGTTCCAAGTTCAACCGCCCAAACCGGCTCCGAAAGAGCACAGCAGAGGGCGGCGGCGGAAAAAGCCGCAGCCAATCAAAGCAGCAGCCGAGGAACCAACACGACTTTCGTGGCGGCCTTTAACGCAGCAGCAAGGAGCGTACGCCGAATCTCATCCCCTTCATCAAACCCCCTGACGTCAAAGACCCTCAAAGCAGCTTCACAGCAACTAATTAGCCGAACCAGAGCCGACATGGGACTGGTGGAACCGCCCCGTTATGTCACGGCCTCGGAGCCGCGGAGTCATGCACGTAATGCCATCATCGAATTCACAGCCACACTGAGAGCGACAAGACAAGTCAACCTCAAGACCTGCGAAAACATCATGCAGTTCTATAAGCTGGGAAGTGAAAGCCTATTAAAGGCGAAACTCGAGGAGGCCGAAGCAGCCATTTACAACAATGTTACTTCCCGGGTCATCAAGGGAACCATGACAGGACAGTATATGGCAGCCTACAGTGCAGAAAATGGCTTCGTGACACTGAACGAGGAAGAGACAGAGCGCGCGGGAATGCCTGTATATGCGACACCACCAAACGACCCTATTGTAGTTACCGCCCGATGCACCAAAATTATGTTGGACGACAAGATCCTAGAGATGGCCAAAATTATCGAAGGGAACTCAAGTGTCACAGCGGCTTGAGAAATTTGAGAGGTACCAAGAATACAATGGGTCAATGGTGTTCCAGGATGTGGAAAGACAATATGGGTTATTAGACACTTCGACGTGGACAAAGACGCTATCATCACCACAACAACTGAGGCAGCAAAAGATCTAAGAGAAAAGCTATCGCACCGCATTGGACGCAACCTGGTCAAAACCAGGGTGCGAACTATGGCTTCTGCTCTCGTAAATGGATTCGGAAAAGAGAGTTTCAGTCGCCTCATGGTGGATGAAGCCCTCATGAACCATTTCGGAGCCATTGTAATGGTCTCACGCCTGTCTTGTGCTGGCGAAATTGTCCTCATCGGAGATGTCAATTAATTGCCTTATATCGATAGGGAAAATCTCTTCGAAATGAGGTACCGCCCGAACCTGGTAACAAAGATCAGCCAGGAGTTGCTCTGCACACATCGCACATCGGAACCCAATGGACGTCGCATATGCGCTGAGGGAAATAAACTCGGGTATGTACTCCTCGGCGCCTCGTATAAAGTCCCTAGAGCAGAGAAGGTATAAGGGAGCGCAAATACCCAACACCCAACCAAACACCCTCTTTTTAGTTCACACTCAAGAGGAGAAGGAGACCCTGACAAACCAGGGTTATGGTTCAGGCACCGGGTCACGCATCCTTACCATCCATGAAGCTCATGGACTAACATACGAGTCGGTAATCGCAATAAAAACTAAGGCAAACACGTAGCTGCAGCTGCAGAGCGTGCCTCATGCGGTCGTCGCAATCTCACGGCACACGGGGACCTTCACATATTACGCTGACGACACCGACGACGCCATCGGTCGGTTCGTGCGGCGAGCGTTATCTGCAACACCGAAGACCATCCGAGAGTTCAATATGCAGATGGCCATCAAGGATAGAAATGCAGTCGTGGTGGAGGCGCTGAGCCGGGAGGTGGCGACTTAGAAAATAAAATAGTCCTAGAATTAGCAAGAAAATGTTCCCTACTCTCCCCTATTTCCTTTTCTTCTCCAATCCAAGATTCATGTAATAAAAGAAAACGATTGACAAAGGTCACGGACCCCGGGGTCTGTGTCTGTATCCTCAAAAGACCATTGGAGAAGTTGCTTTGTAACTTTTGATTTCAGCTCATAATACGTGAGACCGTGGATACCACACAATTTGTCCAGTTTATTATGTAACCATGGCTTCATGTATAGACTAAACTGGCGTGCGAGTCACGTTTTAAAAGCAGGTAAGGGCAATCTAAAAATTCTTTTACCTGATAATTACCTGTAGCTATCTGAATTTAAAATTTCTTTATGAGTGGCTAGAGCTGTCTTAAGTATATAAAGCCTCCGAACACTCGGAACCTGAGCTTCCGCCAGTAAAAGGCTTGTCGGGAATCTAAAATGTTTCCTAAGCATTGTTTTCAGAACAGCCCGTTGGGCTCGTTCAAGGCGAATAATGTTCGAAGAAGCTGCACCACCTCATACTGTAATACAGTAGGTTAGGACGGACTGACAAAGGGCCCAGTATATAGTCTTGAGAAGTTGCGGATTTGCTACATCGCGAAGGAGTTTCATAATGTAAATGAGTTTTCTAGTCCTTTTAGCCGTCATTTCAAGGTGCTCCTTAAATGTCAGTTTCTCGTCTATTTCTATTCCCAAGTACCGCATGCTTTTTACCTTTGTTACCCTGCTACAACGCTGAGACTCATTTGAAGCACACGAATCGTATGGGGGTTGACATAAATGAACAAGAATGTCGGGGACAGAACGGGGGGCTGAAGCCGCGGTGTTATGAAAACAAATCAAGTGAGTTTTCGAAACATTGAGTGTCAATAGATTTTGTTTTAACCATGTCGCGACGCGGGTGATGCCTAGCTGTGCAGTAGCAAACAGAGAGTTCCAGGATTTGTCAAGAAACAAAATGACAGTATCATCGGCATAAAGTATGGTGTCCGCGCTGCTAGAAATAATCGAGGCAATGTCATTTATGTACAACAAGAAAAGTGTTGGCCCAAGAATACTGCCCTGTGGCACTCCAAACGAAACTGGTTTGGCATCGCTCACACGACTCCCCACACGCGTGTGCTGGATTCTATCTGTCAAGTAGCTTCGAAACCAGTCATGGCAAATACCCCTAACTCCGATGCACTCCAACTTCCTCAAAAGGATTGGAATTGATACGGTGTCGAAGGCCTTTGCCAAGTCCAAGAAGATACCCAGGCAAGGCAACCCTTTGTCTAAATGAGAGGCCACTATCTCTGTCAAAAGTGACACTGCGTGTTCTGTAGATTTCCCATGTCTGAAGCCGAATTGCCGATCTGTTAATAAATTATGAGAGTGTATGAATTTCACTAATTGTTTATGGATAATTTTTTCCAAGATATGTAGCTTAACTTTATCTTCTGGATGTTCCCGGACATCCAAATGCAGTTTGTCTCTGTGCTTAGAGCATCTTATCAAACCTGCTGTCATCCATGGCTTAAGGATGTTCCTAGATCGGCTTACTTTTACTGACTTAGTATTATGGTCTATTGCAGCCCTTAAGACAGTTACGAATAACTCTGAAGCCTTGTTTGGGCAAGACTCCTGCAAGATTGGAGACCAGTCCATACTGCTTAGTTTCATCTCAAGGCCGAGGTAGTCAAACAGCAAGCGAGATTTTGGTGGGTTGGACTTACGACAGGCGTTTCGAAAACCAATCATAGCCATATAATGATCCGTCACACTTGAAGAGCAGACTATAGAGTCCGCCTCGGTCGATGCTTTGCAAAAGATGTGATCCAAACAAGCCTTCTTCCTAGTTGGTTTGTCAACAGCTTGTAGAAGTCCCAGCTGAGACATCAAACACAGGTAGTCGGAACTGATGTCTGGGTTGAGTAAATCTATGTTTATGTCACCAGTCACGACGCAGCAAGGACTGGCTGGCATATTAGCAACTATTTGCTCGAGGGATTTGACAAAAGTATCGGTATTTTTAAAAGATGGCGATCGATATATGCCCAAAACAGTGGCAACATTAGGGACACAGACCAGGGTAGCGATTCTGAAACCATTCGGTTGCATCCGACACGGAATCTCATCTCTCGGTCTTTGTCTTATCTGTTTAGCATGACAAAGACCGAGAGATGAGATTCCGTGTCGGATGCAACCGAATGGTTTCAGAATCGCTACCAAGAACACAATTGGCGTCCTGCAAATCTGGTTCGGAAAAAGTTGGCGTCCAGCAGTTCCTGACATATTCAACTACACCACCGGCGTGATTAATAAATTTAGTTGAAGAGTAACTAATATAGCCGTCCAATTGGCCTATTACAGTACTATTATTAAGCCAGCACTCTGTCAAAATTATGATATCAAAATCCAGGCCTGTTCGTTTTAGAATTACATCAAAATCATCTAAATTTTTTGACAAACTTCTAACATTAAATGTGAAGACTTTTAAGTTGTGATTGCCTAAAATATTTTACACTCCTCCGCTGAATTCCTTATGTGGCACGTAATATTGAGAGAGTTATCAATTTCAGTAAGAGTATCTATGATGGCCATGGTGGTCCAAAATATTCAGATTTATAAGAGACGGTAATAACTACTTCAAAAGGGCCACATGAAGAATGTTTAATGTTTCTATGAGCAAGTGCAAAGTTGAGTGCCCTAAGACGTGTGATGTTTATTTTAAAAAGAAAATAGATCTCTTCAAGAGTGTAAATATGTTGAGAGTAATATGTTATGTAATAAGGATATGTAATGATAATGTATACGCAATAAAAAATAAGGGTTGTAACCATGCTAAATGTATGACAAAATAATAATAAAAATAGGAATATTAATAATTGTACTTATAAACCTTATTTATAGCAAGGAACTTATGGTGGAAACATTGCCCTTCAAAATGAAACAGTGAGTTTTCCACATTACTGTTTGGCGGTAGAATATATTTTTTATAGCATAGAGTGACAAGTAGAGCAGGACATATGATACTTCAATGATACCTACTTTATTCGTCTGTGAAACTAGGATTAACAAAATTGTGTTGTTGTGACAGAGACAAGAAAAAACGTACGCTAGTTTCCACCATTGTTTGGTATACAGACATTTAAATAAATATATTGGTGGACAATTCACACACAACACCATCTGACCCCAAACTAAGCAAAGCTTGTGTGATGGCGGCCAGATAGCTGATATAATACTTATATAGTTTTAAATACATACTTATTATACATAGAAACACCCAGACACAGTGCAAACATTTGAATTCATCACACAAATATTTGCACTGGGTGGGGATCGAACCCACGACCCTCGGCTTCGCAGGCAGAGCTACTAACCACTAAGCCACAAGGCCAGTCAAATTAATTATTTATTTATTAATTATTAATTAATTAAGTCAAATTTATGTGCATATCCTCAGAATCCTCAGATAAGTATTACCTTTTCGCATTATCTCACAGCAAACTAAAACATAAACTATAAATTGTACCGCGTACACACCAATATAGCATTGTCACAGCAGATATCAATAAAGTGGCCAAGTGCGAGTTGGACTCGCCCATGAAGGGTTCCGTTGCAGAAAGTAACATAATATACATAGGACACATAGTTCTTGCAGTTCGTTGTAACTTTGACCGAAGTTTTAATAATAGTGTATTAATGACGTACTAAAAAAAAAAAACTACTCATCAGATCGAGTTCGAACCAATTTTCGTTGGTAGTTTGCATGGTAATGTACATCATATATTTTTTTTAGTTTTTTCATTCTCTTACTTTAGAAGTTAGAGGGGGGGGACACACATTTTACGACTTTGGAAGTGTCTCTCGCGCAAATTATTTAGTGTAGACCAAAACTATATTAGAAACCTCAACATTATTTTAAAAGACCTATCGATAAACACCCCACACGTGTAGGGTTGATGAAAAAAAAAATTTTGAGTTTCAGTTCTCAGTATGGGGGGCAACCCTATTTTTTCTTTTTTTAAATTGTTTTGTAAAAATCTTAATGCGGTTCACAGAATACATCTACTTACCAAGTTTCAATAGTGTAGTTTTCATAGTTTTGGCAAAAAGTAGCTGTGACATACGGACGGACAGACAGACAGACAGACAGACAGACAGACAGACATGACGAATCTATAAGGGTTCCGTTTTTACGTTTTACGGAACCCTAAAAATCAAGCAAACAACAAAGAATTCGATTTACGATCACCTATTAAACAAAATGAAAACAAAATAATGTCAGATTCAGATTGCCAGATTATGAAGTTGTCAAAATAATTATTAATGTCAAATGCTACAAAATATTATAATTATGTCAAAAAAAATACAAATACATTACTACAATTCATTTTCTCAAATCAAATAAATAAATTGGAATCGATACATTTCAATTTTAGTCATCATACATTTTAAAAATTACTTTGTCATTAAGATACATATCTACTGTATAGTACGCCTTTCCAATTAACATGTCAATTAAAAGATTTTAAAAAATATTAATGTTTTGTTTGGTACGTATCATGAGACGGCTCATTTCTGCCCCAAGTCGTTTCAAGTTTATGTACTTAATTAGCCCCGGAGACCTAAACAAGTTATTTAATTAAAATAACATGTAATTAAATAATTCAAACTGTACATTCAATACTAACCTGCCAAGCGGGGATTGCAAATTGGTGATTAAAAAGTACCTTAATGACTACGTATAAGTAATTTTGTATTAAGGTACTGTAGTTCCATAGAACCAAACTAGATGGCGTTGTACGGCGTTAAAACACGCTTGCGAAGTTTTTGTGAATTTAGATAAGCCTGTTATGGTTTTGTTCGTGTTTTGTCTTCGGGTCAGTACCCAATAAATGAGTACTATGGTGTCATTTGTACTTTGTACTTCCGTGTACAGACTATAGTTAAATAAAGTTAGCTATGTTTTTTCTCTTGTTATCTTCGGTACAGGTTTACGTAAAGTAAAAATTTGTTCGAAATTCGATTCGTCCGGTAAGTAATTGATTCGTTCGAAACTTACACAACACAAGGAATTTCTTTATTTATCCAAAGGTTTCGTAAATTTTTGTGGTTTTGCCGAATCTCCGGTCCTTCTCTCCTTCTGCGTTAAGTCGACATTATTTTGTGCACAGCACAGTTATACATTTTTGTTGCCTCGCAGAAAACACTTTTATTTAAGAATGATGTTCTACTTGGTAAGCTACGCAACATCCCTTCACTCTGGTACCCTCTGGACATAAATATATCAAACAGCTCAGGATGCTGTTTAACAAAAATGGCTACTTCACTTATATAAATGCACGGGAACGTTAACAATTTTAATCTAATAAAGTGCTGTTTACACTAGTCCATCTTTTTCAGCCCACAAATCGATCTTACACATCGCTTTTGGGCTCTAAATACTCTAAGTCGGTCGGTCGAATTACCCCAAAAATTATACCGTATCGAAGTTACATGGCCATAATATGCGGTTAGTAGTGCGGTTTGGTCAACTACTTTCCGAAGTTGATAAAGAGCATAGGCGAACTGATGTATTCTTTTACAGACTGTGTCAATGTAAGGTTTCCAAGTTAACTTATTATCCAAATTTAGGCCAAGGAAGCGCGTTAGTTCTAATTTCGAAATCGTAGAACCCTCAAATTCGATGGCATCGATCATAGTGCCATTTCTTCTTATCCTAAATTCCATTACATGGGTCTTGTCAAAATTCATTGTTAAATTTTATTATTATTACGTAAAAAAATATTAAGAGATGTCAATGTTTCATGAATGTCAAATTTTATATCACTATGCTTGTCATTGATTAATAATACACTACTATCGTCCGCAAATAATGTCATCGGATGGACGGTAGCGTCAGGAAAATCATTTATATATATCAGAAAGAGCAACGGACCCAATATACTTCCTTGAGGAACACCGTAAAGCACTTGTTTCATTTTGGAGGTGTACGTCTTTACAGTTGATGTAATGGGGCATAGTTTGTTTATTTGTATTATTTGTCGTCTATTATTTAGATAAGATTTTAATAAATCATACGCGTTACCCCTTATACCATAACGATGCAGTTTTTCCAACAGTATATCATGGTAGACATTGTCAAAGGCTTTCGACATATCCATAAACAATGCAGTAGCTCTTTGCCGACCGTCAAGACTTGTCATAACATGTTTCAGGAAGTTGAAAATGGCCAAGTTGATCGTTTTTCCCTTTCTAAAACCATATTGATTTTTTGTGAATATATTACGATGATCAAAGTAGCTATATAGTCTATCGTAAATAACCTACTCAAATATTTTGGATAATACTGATAATAAGGCTACAGGGCGATAGTTAGTGACCTCATTTGTTTCCCCTTTTTTGTGTAATGGTTTTACTATAGATATTTTCAATGGATCTGGAAAGACCCCTTTTTCTATACAAACGTTGATAATATGACTTAGGATCGGTGCTATTACTACAGATACATCCTTCACTACTTTAGTTGTAATACCGTCAATACCAACACTGGATGTATTTTTCAGGGCAATTATAATTTTAATAACGTCAAAAGGTATGGTAGGGGTCAAAAAAATTGAAGTGAGTTTGATATTTTCTGTCTGTCATTACTGTTACGGTATTTTTTATTGTTTTCCTTAGCTATATTTATAAAATATTCGTTGAAATAGTTAGCGATTTTTGTAGGATCACTTATAATGTCGCCTTGCGAACTTAAAACTTGTGATACCGTATTTTCATGGTACTGATTTTTTGTTTTATTAATAACTTCCCATGTGGCTTTTGATTTATTTTTAGAGTTTTTTATATGATAGTTGTTTTGTGCTTTTTGAGTCAGTTTGATTATTTTCTTAAATCTTTTTGAATAACTTTTAAAAGCATCTCGTGTGGCAGATAATTTTGTAGTTCTATACTTCCACAGAAGACTGGTAGTTTTTTCTGCACACATTTTGATCCCTTTTGATAACCATTTTGGTTGCTTTACATGAGAGTATTTAACTTTAATTTCTGGAACTTTAATTTCTGGAAAGCATAGGTTGTAAAGTAAATTGAAGATATCATAGAAGTTTTGAAAAGCTATCTTTGGATCGTTAGTCTCTAAAACATCTTGAAATTTAAGACTACTTTCTACTTAGGTATCCATAAAACTTTTGTCGGTTTTCCATACTGTAGTCACGCTTTGTAACATACCATGACTTTATCCTGCAGCTCTTTTTTACCGGACATTTGAATATTTGTGCTGTGTGGTCCAATAGTGCCAATTCCATTATTTCGCCTGTACCTTTGCGGACATTATGTAATATATTATCGATACATGTCCCACTGATGAGACGCGTTGGTTGTTTAAACGTCTGTTTAAGATTAATAAATTTAGATAATACTTCCTCAAATTTTTTTACGCGACGGGATTTTCTAAGAGATTGATATTGAAATCACCGCAAATTATCACTTTATAATTGTTTTTTGTGCAGCATTTTTCCAGTATTGTTTCGAACTGATTCAAAAATATTTCTATTTTATTATTGGGAGGTCTATAAATACAAATAACGTAAGTTTTATGATCATTAAGTTCTATAGCACTGCATTCAATGATGCGTGGGACAGCTAATTCCTTAATTGTGTGAAGATCTCTAAAATGTATAAATCTATATATAATATCATTTTTTATTAACATACATGATCCCCCATGTCTCTGAGGTCTACAGAATTGTGAAGCTAGACTGAAGTTCGGTATGGATAAGAGTTTAGAATCATCAATT
Organism: Ectropis crepuscularia; assembly: GCA_963693475.1. Classification (NCBI taxonomy): domain Eukaryota; kingdom Metazoa; phylum Arthropoda; class Insecta; order Lepidoptera; family Geometridae; genus Ectropis; species Ectropis crepuscularia. Next base: position 17,428,501 of record OY856364.1, read on the forward strand.
TTCATGTTATGTTCTGTGAGACACAAAATGTTAATTTGCTTATCTTGTGCTGTGAGATTTGATAGGCTTACAATTAACTTATCTGACTTGTTTACCAGGCCATCTATATTTTGATGCAGTATATTTATTGAGTTATACACGAAAAAAATTGGTATCTGCTGTTACATTATTAGTGTTGTTTGGCGGTATGTCGTCATCCGTGATACTCTCCGAGATGGTAGGGCAATCTTTTTTGGACGTCATGTCTATATAATGTTAGTATTATTATACCTAATGTTAGTATCATTATATATGTTCTCAGTACCGGTCATTTTAGCGTCCCTATTACTCTGTGTAGTTTGATTACGTTTGTCATCAATACTGCATGTCATAGAGACGGTCTGTTCACAAAGAATATTATCAGTTTGTGTTGATTTGTGTATTTGTTTGTTTACATCCTTCATATTATAATTTTTACGCTCAATTGCATAGTTTATGCGAAGAATTTCTCTTAAAAGTGATCTACATAGGTTAATGGTAAACAGGTTGCGCCGCGGTCTTTGTACAGAATAATTCATGTCAAGATAAACTGAGTTAGAATAGTGTGTGCTTATGAATTTCAGCTTGTAGTTTAACTTTCTTTCGTTTAGTGTTTTGTTGAATGGTATTTCACTGAATATTACATTAGTGTTTGGGCTATATTTTAGCCATTCGTTTATATTAAGCTGGAGTTTATATGGATTGCACTCATGTTTTCCGCCTACAACAATTAAAAAATCCTGTTTTATCAAACGACGCACTTCGCTGGCCGTTGAATCAAAGATGTTTCCTAGAGTAGCACCTGGTTTCCAAAGACATTTTACTGTGTACTCTTCCCCTAAATGTTTTTGTAGTGTATCCCTAATATTGCGTCCTTGCTCATCAGCTATTACTAGGACTTGTGTCTTTGGTCCTTGCCCAATCCTGTCTGAGAAATAATATTTAAGTAATATTTCGTTTATTTGCGTCTACTACATTATTATTTGGTTTTATATGTTGTATTCTATTAGTATATTTGTTATTTTCCATAAGCTCTTGAGCGAGAACATTGGTATCATCTCTGGTACATTTTATTATATATGTACGTTATTTTCTTTTTTAGGTATAGTATATTTTTTTGTGAGTTTATTTAGTTTCTTTGTGAACTTCCTTATTTTCCTTTGTAACTGTTTAAACGATTTGTGTCTCGGTGTCTCGGTTGTGTATGAAAATAAATTTTCTTATTCTGGTTTATTATTTTATTTTTTTCTTGTTTGTTGTTGTTGTTATTTTTTGATTTTTCTTCCTCTAGCCATTGCTGCAACTGCTTTATTTGGGCGGTCATTTCTTCTATAATCTCTTGTTGTTTCTCATACATGAATGGATGAACTCGTTTAGTCGACGATGGAGTCGTATTATCTTCCACATCCAGGGAATCTCGTGGTCTCCTCTTTTTTCTACACAGCATTGGAGAATTCTGAATATTATTCACGTCAACTTTTTTGTATAAATCGATTATTTTAACACATTTTTCTAACTCTTTTTTCATTCGACCATTCTCTAATAATAAGTTATCAACTTCGTTATTTGCAGACGCAAGGCGATTTTCTAACTGTAATTTTGTTTTGATGAAGGGTTAAGTTCACTTTGATCATGCAGTGTATTTGGCAAGCTAATTGCTGTGGATTCAAAGATTGACGAATCTGTCAGACTTCCTAGCGAACTCGCTCTTTGTCGTGGTTGGAACCTAAGAGTCACATTGTCAGTGTCCATTTTCTCCATATTATTATAATCAAAAAACAATATTATTATTCACTTATTTATTTTCCTTCTTAATTCCTAAGTTTTTTACAATACATATAAAATAAATATAAACATTATAAAAAACTTAAAAACTAGGGTGCCGCCAGGAGCGGGGCAGGGCCCAAGCTACCGGTGGTTAGGGCTGCAGAGAGAGGAACCTCCTGACGATGCGCGCTGTGTCTAGGATGACTGCCTTCTGTATCTGACCCTTGATCCAACCGTCTAGCGAAAGCCTCTTGAGATGTTGGTCGAGGCTTTTCGCTATAAGGCCATTTGCCGACACGACTATTGGGACTATGATCTATTATTATTATTATTAAAAACTTTGTCAGTGTACTTTAAATTGATGTAAGTAATGGTAGGGGAGCCCACGATGCTAAATGGGGAGTTACTCGAGCATCATAGAGACCTATTGGGTTGCAAAGCTAAGGTACCTAATATGAAGATTAAAAAAAAAATTACCTTTTCATCAGTGGGGGGCGCCGCTATAGAATTTCAAATGCGAAAAATTAGCTTTCTGAGCTAATTAGCTATGAATTTTGTTACTTCGGCTTGTATAATCCTTAGATATTATAGTTTACGTTATCCTTGAATTATTTTCTTTTAAATAAAATAGCCACGCTTTAGAATATAGGTAGAGATAACCTTTTAAAAACTCTGTAGCCCTCTACTTTCTTTGCGTCACTGTAGAATTATCAGATTAGTGGAATATACACTTTTTAGCATGTAATGAACTCGCCCTACCTTAGTCTGACGAGCTCGAGAATTTCTGATGATCAAACATATTTTTTTCTTAATCGGCCTTATTTACGGGGCTCATATTTGGTTAAGATACTTAGCCGGGGGTACAAGTTCCAACTGTATATTAATCTGCCGCGCTGGAGTAAATCCCGAAATCCCCTCTTGGGCTCCCCTACCATAAGTACTTTCACCAAAATAGTGACTTTCCTTCAAAGTTGGCAACATTCATAGTACCAGTATTAGTAATCTGAGAAATTAGTCGATTTTAATCGACTCAATATCGAATAAAGTGATGGGTCAAACTTATATCTTGATTTGACAGTTTGTGTATACGAACGAGTATTTTTGTTGATTCTGCGTTCGCTAGTGAGAGTTAGTAGATTGGCGCCAGAATTATTTTCCTAAATATACGAAATATTGTGGAGTGGATTATCCTAAACCAAGTGTAGTATCTTTAGTGCATCGGTGGTGGTAAGCTACGCTTTTGTTTGTGTTGTTTCTTGTCTGTTATAGCCATTAAAAGCCCCAGAAATGGAAAACAAATTGCCACCCGACCCTGATCCTCCCCCAAATATAAATCCAGCTCCTACAGGTAGCACAACATCTAATATTCATATTCATATTCATTTATTCATACAACAAGTACACGTCAATTTTACAGTGAATTATCTGTACAATAATTATAAGTAATAACAAATACAATAATAATTCATAATTAATCAAATGTCGGCTACAATAAAATAAATGAAAAAAGTGGCCAAGTGCGAGTTGGACTCGCCCATGAAGGGTTCCGTTGCAGCAAGGAACATACTATACATAGTACACATAGTTTTTTTAGTTCGTTCTAACTTTAATCGAGATTTTAATAATAATGTATTTATGACGTACTAAAAAGAACTACTCATCAGATCGAGTTCAAACTAATTTTCGTTGGTAGTTTACATGTTAATGTACATCATATATTTTTTTTAGATTTTTCATTCTCTTACTTTAGAAGTTAGAGGGGGGGGGGGGGGGACACACATTTTACCACTTTGGAAGTGTCTCTCGCGCAAATTATTCAGTGTAGACGAAAATGATTTCAGCAACCTCTACATCATTTTTAAAGACCTATCCATAGACACCCCACACATGTAGGTTTGATGAAAAAAAAGTTTTTGAGTTTCAGTTCTCAGTATGGGGGGCAACCCTATTTTTTCTTTTTTAAATTTTTTTTTGTTCAATTCTTAATGCGGTTCACAGAATACGTCTACTTACCAAATTTCAGCAGTGTAGTTCTCATAGTTTCGGCAAAAAGTGGCTGTGACATACGGACGGACAGACAGACAGACAGACAGACAGACAGACAGACAGACAGACATGACGAATCTATAAGGGTTCCGTTTTTACGTTTTACGGAACCCTAATTACTTAGCCATGTCAATTGTACTTAAAATAACAATTTAAAATATATGAAATAATGTCAATTGTAATTATAAAAATAATGTTCAAAAATAATCAAAATACAAGAATTAATTCTATTAAACAGATTTAAAAACAGTAATTGCCCATTTGGACTAACACAAATTAGACTAACGTACAGGTACCTCATTGTACCTACATTGTTTCTTTTCTAGACATGTATTCCGTATGTATGTCATAAAAAGATTGGCTTATAAGCCAACGCTTGAGCCTAGTTTTGAAAATGGGCAGTGTAGGGGACTCTAGTACAATCTCAGGCAATCGGTTATATATCATCGTGCCCATGACATGAGTCAACCTCGCGGACTTCTCGAGAGTTCGTGGTACTGCTTTTAACCTAAATTTATACCGGGTGACTCGTTGTTTCGAGTCGTGCAGGGTTTTACCTACCACCTCGTATGATCCGATGTTCACGCGCACGTATGTTGCGACCTGCATAACTATTATACCTGGTAGCGTAAGGATCCCAAGTGACACGAAGAACGGCTTGGCGGATTGGTCTTCAGGTATGCGCGCAATAGCTCGAACAGCTCTCTTTTGGCACACGAAAGCACGTTTCCATTCGGCACCCCTGCCCCACAGTTCAGCCCCGTACTGAAGCAAGGAATGTATCGTGGCAAAATAGCAGGACCGAACCGCGTCGGTCGGAAGGAACCTGGCCAGCCGCCTCAAGGCAAAACACGCACCACCGAGTTTCCCACACAACTTATCGATGTGGGGTTCCCAGGTGAGGCCACTGTCAAGATCGAACCCGAGGAAGGTTGTTTTGTCCACTTGTTCAATCACAGAGCCATTCACATATACGCTAAGCTGTCGGCGCGGCCGACCCGATAAGTCGAATCTTAAAAAATGGGTTTTCGTGAGGTTAAGAGCCAGACCGTTCCCCTCAAACCACCTTCCCAGTTGCGCAGCGGCGGTATTCAATTTCACCTCTAACTCCTCAAATGTTGATGCAGTGACTACCGCCGCAACGTCATCTGCGTACATTAACACATCTGCGTCTGTTATGGCCGAAGGTAAATCATTCAAGAGAAGTGAGAATAGAATGTTCGACACCGCCGAATCCTGCGCCACTCCCATCGTGGTCATCAAGGGGTCCGATCTCAGCTGGCCGCCCTCACCCACTACAACCTAGGACCTATCGTGAATAAGTTCAGTCAGCAGAGATAGTGATTTGCCTCGGATCCCATAGTGGTTCAGCTTTAACTTGAGTATTTTGTGGTCAGCGACGTCGAATGCTTTCGAGAGGTCGCAGCACAGCACCGCTACCTGCTGCTTTCTCTCCCGAGCATCCACCACCCGACACACCACCTCTCTCGTGAGTGACGTTGTCGACCTGCCCTCACGGTACGCGTGCTGCCGGTCAGAAAGTGCTTGAATATTGAATAAGTGGGCTATGAGACGTGCGCTTAACCCGTTTTCGAGTACCTTAGCAATCGCCGGTATTATCGATACTGGTCGATAGTTATCAACATTCTGCCGTTTGCCCTTGCCTTTAAAAATCGGTGCTACCTTGCAAATTTTTAATGACTCAGGGTATTTTCCTTCTCTTAAATATTGATTGAATAGGCTAGATAGTACAGGAGCGATCGAATTGCCCACCATATGCAGTGTTTGCATCGAAATACCATACGCATCCTTTGATGGTTTCGCCGGTATGCGTTTGGTCACAATATTAAAAATTTCAGCCGCGGAGAAAGAGCGTAATCGCAGCGAGCGGTCGGCCGGAGCGCTCGCCGCCTTCCGCGAAGCGCGAGTCGGCGCGCGGCGCGCGGCAGGCTCCCGCCGCTCCCACGAATCTTACGTTCATCATGTTTAATAGATCTGTTTTAGTACCGAATGAGTCACCCTCTGAATCCCTGACGATGTCTGTGAAGTCAAGATCACACCGATTATCTTTCCCTCTTTCTTCATTAACAATTTTCCACATCGTTTTTGTGTGGTTTTTAGTATTTAATAATATTGAAGAATAATAATTGCACTTTTTAGTGCTTAGTAATTTATCATAGTCATAGTATTTATTCATAACTATTTATGTTACATGTCAAACTTACAAAATAAATTAATTTATAATACCAAATAAATAATAATATAACATGTCACATAAAATAAATTAATAATAACAAATTTGGCAGTCATAGGAACTGCCGATAGAAGTGAAAACTTGTAACTCGAATGTTTTCGCTTTTAAATGAATTATCAAATGTTTTTGTTACCTTGTGTTGTAGATACTCTTTAATCTCTTGTTGTGTACAGACTCTTTATAAGTTATATTTCTTTTATATCTGATTGACATATTCTTTTATTCAATATTTAAATTGATTGTTTGTTTACATGACTTACTTCATTATAAACACTTGAACATGTAACATCTCTTTTTACTATTTACTCTCGCATAGCCTCAATATCCCAACACGACATCAATATCCCAACACGTTATCAGCACGAAGCTCTATGAGCACAAGGGATCAGAGCGTGCATGTGAAAATATACTACTTGATATAGTAATAGTGTGATTTTTTTGTGTGACTTGAAAATATATTTTTTTCTATAATGTCAAAAGAATCGGGAGATGTTTCAAGTGTAACAAGTCAACTTCGTCGAATTCATATTCGATTCCATCTTTTTGCCTGAAGAATAAAGAAGGGTATCCTACATGGAAGTTCAAGATGCGTAATTACCTTTTATAACATATTTGCTCGTAAAGGATCTCTTATTGGGCCAATTTCTGTATCGTAATGTATCTTATTACGCACTAGTGCTGTAATGTGTAATGTAAAACGCACGGTTTCAAAATGCTCCGTCCACAGACTAGGTAGAGAGATATGCTCCGTCTAAAACGAACGGTACCTTTTTAAATCTTAGTAAAGAGTTTTTATGTCAGAAAAGTGTGGTCAACATTTTATGAATAAAATTAACTTTGAGAGATAAAATATAATAAAGAATTATTAAATTCGTTAATTTAATTAATTTAGACCATAAATTACTTAAATTTTTCTGTAACAAAACACAAAAATATTAATTTACTTTATTATTAATGGCATACCGGCTGGTTCTGTGCCGTTGCTTAAAAAAAAAGGCGCCGATGCGCGCGCATTGCTAATCTGTGATCCATGGTGATTACTGATTACTTACTCTGCTCTGTGCTGTGATCTGTGATCAAGTAAATATTATTCTGAAGTATTGTTTTTATTTGAAAATGTCGTCAGAGTTTTGTTTATTTCCTCGCAAATATGTTATAAAACGTCGTATGACATACGTGCGCTTTGATAATTACAGCCTCTGCTAATTATAGCTCTCGCCTTCGGCTCGAGCTAACAATAAAGCCTCGGCTGTAATTATCAACTTACCGCACTTATATCATAATGTACTATTACACGAGGATTTATGGGCAACAGTAAGTGGTTATATAGTAGATGACACTATTCCCGCCTCGATCAAGGTACGAAACGATGCAAAAGCACTTGCAAAAATTTGCTTAACAGTAGACGGTACAGCTATTACGCACGTCAGATGTGCTAAAACTGCAGCCGAAGCATGGAAATGTTTGCAAAAAGCTTTTGAGGACAAAGGTATGGAACGAAGACTAGCTTTAGAGCGTAAACTGTACAGATTAAGTCTGTCAGACTTCGAGAATATCGAACTGTACATAAATGCAGTTATGTCAACCGCACAGGACTTGGCGCATATTGACAAGGTGATAGAAGATACGTCGATTGCCGCTATACTTTTGGGAGGTCTCACTCCAAAATATGAGCCACTTATTAAGAGAATATGAAAACTGTAATGTCGACGTAACAACTGATTTCGTCAAATCGAAACTGCTGAACGAGATGTCCAAAACTGCAGCTGCACCAGTGGATTCCGTTTTTAATGCCATCAATCTCGTTCGTAATCCTATACACCACAGCAGGACGAAGCATATTGATACTAGGTTTCACTTTATTAGGGAAAAGGTATCCAATAATGTTGTTACCTTAGAATATGTAAAAAGTAGTGATATGCCTGCAGATGTCCTCACTAAGCCACTTGGGCCTATGGTACACAAAAGGTGCACAATTAGTTTAGGACTAGAAATTTAACTTTTGTTGTTATCAAGCACAACATCGATTAAGGGCGGCTGTTGTAGATACTCTTTAATCTCTTGTTGTGTACAGACTCTTTATAAGTTATATTTCTTTTATATCTGATTGACATATTCTTTTATTCAATATTTAAATTGATTGTTTGTTTACATGACTTACTTCATTATAAACACTTGAACATGTAACATCTCTTTTTACTATTTACTCTCGCATAGCCTCAATATCCCAACACGACATCAATATCCCAACACCTTGTCACAAGACGACTATCTACCATCGTAGGTCTATGTACATTCGCATAATTTCAACACCGCCAGTTAAATCTATGGTTGCGCCATCTAGTTTTATATCAACGTAACTATACAGAATATACTCTTTACTGTTTCTGCTGCCCTGGTACCTACTGGTACCTAGGGGCAAACTCTTTTATATTTCTGTTGTCCTGGTATCTGGAGATAAACGCTGGGCTGTTGGAGGTAGGTAATCGAATCTCTTTACTGTTTCTGATACCCTGGTACCTACCTGGCCATTTTTACCGAGTTTACTGGAAGATTTCATATCCGACCCGATCCGATCCGATCTATTATCATATCCAAGCGTGACGATGATGAATCCATTTCACAGCCCACGAAAATTCTGTCTATAGCGCGCCTAAAGAAGTTTTCACTTCAATAATCAGATGTAGACATGTCAGATAAAAAGTGGTACTAATAAAAACAATTTAGGATTAAATTCAGAATTACCAAATAAAATATTACTCAAGCTAAACAGTCCTTAAGTATTTCATCGAACCTATACAATGTCTGTTCGATAAGCCAGTCTTTCAGTTTGCGCTTAAATGCTCCTTTGGAGGGCGCATCGCGCACGTCCTCTGGCAACCTATTGTAAATGATTGGCGCTGTGGCGTGAACCAGCTTCCCGGTCCGAGTGAGCGTGCACGGCACGGCGTGCAGCCGGCCCGCGTGCCGCGCCGCGTGCTGCGGCCTCGACTCCCCAAAGCGCGCGTACTCCTCCAGGTGGTCCCGCGCATACAGCGCCGCCTGGCAGCACACCAGGCTCGGGACGGTAAGAATACGCAACGATTTGAAGAATCGAAGCGCAGACGTTTCCTCCGGCACTCGTACTATTGCTCGTACAGCTCGTTTTTGCATTATGAAGACACGCTCCCAATCGGCAGCACGTCCCCAAAGCTCGATACATAAATAACATTTAAATCATATGTGAATTGTTTTAATATGTCAATGTTTGGATTCCTGTCACATAGTTCTGTAATATCAAATAATAATAATCTAAAACTCTTAATGTCGTCCGTCACCCAAGAGGATCGTCTATACACCTTAACTACGCGCCGTAGTGGAAAGCAATCGTTAAATTTGTTTATAATTATATTAATCACAGATTTCGTCAGTGAGTCCGCTGAGGCATTTCGTGCAAGAATATTTTGCCAGTCCGTACCCTCAACTGCGCATGAAAAATTATAGGTACTCATTGATTTTCGTGTAATTTCTTTTAAAAATATGCTGCGGCTTAGTATACGATGCTACTGGCTGTGTTATTTCGGCCCTTACCGCGCAGTGATCACTCAAAAAAGTGTTAAGTCACTATCATTTCATCACACGGTACATTACTATAAACGTGATCCAGACTCGATACGTGATGTGACGTCACACGGGTTGGAAAATCCACGAAATTAATCATACCATGGGCAGACAACACGTCTGAGAGTTGTTTTTGCTCTGAGTTTACATCACAAAGTGTATCAATGTTGAAGTCACCCAACACTACGCACTTCAAGTCAAGTTCGTTAATCTTAGTCAATAAACGTTCAAAACAAATCATAAACTGATGTATGCTTGCTAGACCAGTTCTATAAACGCATACTACGGATACATGCCTATCTATAAGGTCAACCGCAGACACCTCACAATACATCTCCGAACTTAAATTTACAAGATCTAAGTTTTCTACGACTTTAACGCTTTCTCTAATAAATAAACAAGATCCACCGTGCATGTGATTTATTCTGCAGAAGCTGGAACCTAATTTAAAGCCAGCTATACTAACACTTTTGAGCTTAGATTCAGTTAGCCAATGCTCTGTCACTGCCAGTACATCACATTCCAAAATACTGTATTGATATATAGTATAAATTGGATAGAATATATGGTTTATATTGAGACATTCAATTTTACAATATTATGATTTACATTAAACATTTATTGTTACATAACATAAATACCTATTTATATTATATTGTCGTGTATAAATTATTATGATTCGTCGAAGTATTCTTGGAGTTTGTAATACGTTTTATTTACGAGCCAAGCTTTTAGTTTATTTTTAAATTGTGGTAATTTTAATGACTTTAAATTTGTGGGTAAATGATTGAATATCTTGACTGCAGAGTGAAATGAGCTTTTGTAGAATGTAGCGTTATTGACTTGGCGGACACATATATTAAACTTATGTTTCGATCGTAAATCGTAATACATCTGCACGTTTCGAAAACACATCAAAGAAATGGCCTTCACTATTTTTTACAAATAAATAAATAATGTAGAAATACACTAAATAGATGGCGCCACTAACAAGCATGAAACAACAACAAGTTTTATTTATGCTTAAACATATCAAATACTATTCAGAATATCAATAATGTTAAGTACCTAATTTATTCTACATTAAGAAGACAATTAGTCCATAAATAAAACAGCTATGATCAGTCTACAGCATTACGGTTTACTAGTACTTTTAATTTAAACCTTTCGCTTGGACTTGCTGCTGCATGTGATTTTTCTTACTAACCTGTTTTACGAGCCAAAAACAAGAGCTTGATTGTTTCCCGCCAAAACTATCAAGCCACAGACTAAACATAAAATCAAACCCGGAATTTTAGGGTTGCCATAGAATGTATTTCGGTATTCTTACTATTCTTTCAATAAGAACTCATTTAAATTACTAATATTGCTAACAGCTCGGCCATCCTGCTGAAGCGAGTCCTCGCGCTACAATAATAAATTGTTAAATATACATGTTGCAGGGTTTTAAATTTATTTCACATATCTTGACAAAATTTTACCAGTAATTCTGCTCTATTTCTATAGTAATAATAATAATAGCCTCTATTCAGATAATGCTTACAATTTTTCAATGTCATTACAATTTAAAATTCTTAAATTTAGATTGCCATCGCACCGTCTGTTTACTTATTGGCAAAGGCCTCTTCCAGCTGCCTTCAAACTTCTTCCCAAACGTTAGCTTTTCTGCTGTCGCTTCTATGTCATCGACCCATCTTCTGAGTGGTCTGCCACGATTTCTTTTCCGATCTCTAGTGAACCGGTACATAATTGACTTTGACCATTTTTCTTTTCCTCTAATTATTATGTAGGTATCCTCGTATCCTGCCCATTTCCACTTAAGCTTTCTAACAGTTATTATTACATCTTTTATTTTTGATTTTGCTCTTAAAGTTGTTGTTCTTATTTTTTTCGATAACTTTTTTCCCATCATACACCTTTCCATGGGCGTTTTGGGATGTTTTTAATTTTCTTATATAATATAATATTGTTGGTCACCCAGGTTTGACAGCAATAATGTAATAAGTACGTTATAGTCCGTATCCATTATCATTTAGTTTCTATCTATATTTTAAATAATAATTATGTATGTTACAAGTAGTTACAATTTGTGTTTCAAATTAAGGAACATAAATAATTAGTAATGTTCGAAAGAAAACAAATAAAATTGAGCACATAGCATCATCAGTCACTATATTTTTTTTTTAAAATATTTCTTTAAATGTGTCAGTATACTTAACAAGGAAATATTTTCATAGTTACATTATCAAATTAAATCATTTTATTGACACACACAGTTTAACAATGTTTATTATATTTGCATTTACAATTCACAATAATAAGATTGTACGACAAGAACATAGTAGGTATTATTGTTGCATTATAAATTAAGCTTTTGTCAATGAATCTCTAACTAGGCCTAAGCCTGTATCTAGTCACCTGTTTACCATGTGTCCATTTTGTTCTTTTGTAAAATGTACTACAAAAATATGGGCTAGCTTTATATAATTATAATAGTGTTCAATCCAAAATACCGAATCAGCGAATCAACGGTAGGAACAATTAAGTAAACCTTGATATATTGTTATGCTTTAATTTCTCACGATTATTACATTAAAATTATAATTATATATACATATCTTTAATTTCAGTCATATACGATAACATATCTACTTTATCCATACTTTGCGGTAGTCAAAAGATAACCATTTCATAAGAAACAAAACAATTATAACCGAATTATTCATATTATATACCTAATATTGTTACGCTATAACACAGGTTTAATCCTAGGTTGGGTAACAATGCTTCTCAATCGGAATTACCAATCAAGGATAGATAATAATCTGTGAACTTCAAATGTTTGTTAGTGCCGAATAAATTTCATTTTATTTCAAATTTCATTTCATTTCAATAATTAAGTAACGTAGCAATTGTTTACAACAGTTTTTGGTCTTAATTGTAATAACTTCACTAAAAGTTTTATTCGTTAAACATAATCCAAAGTAATAATTTACTCACAAATTAATGATGATGAATCACGTCAATGGTTTCTCTACTAGGCAATTTTAACGTATCTAAACATTTAGCATTATAATCTGCTTCATATGGGTGATTAAATAATTTTTACTTATAGATATACTTATACGGAATCCTTGATTGTTTCGTGATCAACAATCTGATAGTCTCTATTGGAACTTGATTTGAATATAACGTATTAAAACACATATTAAACGCCATCAATGACTTGAGTTTATCTGCGACTACCACGTCTTCATATCGACCGTGGCTATTAGAGGCATATCATTAATCAGATTTTTTTTTAATGGTCAAAATTTCTAATACAATATACCTAGGCCTTGAAATTTAATAGCTAATTTTATCATTACTTGGCGTTCCGCGCCTTACATTCTCACTAAATCCTCGTCGTTGAACCTTATTGATGAAATATGCACGTATGTTTCGGATCTGATCATTGTCGTTCATTACTCTATAGATGATATCTTAATTTTGACGATATTTATTTCTTATAATATATTTATTATTTATACAACATTCAATTATTACTACTTTCGGATTCTTTTAGCCTCGTTTCGTAAACATGTGCGTATTGTCCTTTACGCGTAGGTATTCTATGTTATGAAGTGTGTTTATGTAAGTATATTTTATTATATTATGTTCAGGCATTATATTATTTACTAGCCACCCACCCCAGCTTCGCTTGCGGTAGGTATATTTATAGCCTAAAGCCCTCAAAGACCACGCACACATCCAACGGTGTTACTAACTATAAAATCAGCCTGGTGGTTCCAGAGATTAGTGCGTTCAACAAACAAGATCTAGATCTAATTATGTTGATTGCAGCCGAAGGTCGCAAAAAAAACCAATTTACTTTTAACTTAATTTAATAAAAATGAAATTACAATTATAATTAAACTTAAAATGAAGTGATTCGATCGAAGTTGGATCTAAGAATGCGCTTGGCGACGGGCCGGCCGCGCAGGTAGCTTCGGGTGTCGCAACGTGGTCACGTTCCCACGGCACGTTGCGCTGACGCCGCGATTCCTGCTGTTGCTCGGAATTGTGGTTGATGCCGACGTAGCTATTCCTATACATTAGGGTGGCGTAACACCTCCCCCCGTAGAACAGCGACTGTTGAAGATTTTTGTCGTAAACGGAGCTGAGGGTTGATTCTGGTTTGGCTCAATCTTCGTTGTAGTCGGTGTGGCGTAGACTTCTTGTAGCTGGAGCTGTCCTTGGTGGCTGGGCTGGCTCGGCGGGTTATCTACTTTACTCTGTTGATGTCTGCGGTAGTAAAGGCTACACATTAGTAGGATTACACCTATCAATACCACGTAAAGTGGGATAGTGGTATGATAGAGGCCATAATTGACATCTTCAATTGGTTTCAACGGCGACTGTTTCGAAATTCTGGTGTTCAGCTCATGAAGACTTTTCAGGCTGATAGAGTTTAGAGTGATTTCAGGTGCGGCGACTGAAGTGGTGATGGTGTTATTAGGGAGGTCCATTAGCTTTAGTGCTTGGCCTTTCAGACGATCTTTGCTGTTGGAGATCGTGAACTGAGGCGTCTCTAGGTAGCACTGCTGCGGGATAATGGCTAGGTAACTACCTTGTACAGTCTTGTATACATGTCGGTCGCATTAGAGATGAATCTTAGTTGGATGAGGGAAGCTGATAGTGTAATGTTTTTCGTCTAATTCTTCATATGCGGGATTCTCGAAGGCCATGGTGACTGGGTTGCAGAGGGGACTTCGCTGCTGCGTCTCGATGAGATGGTGTATGCAGTCTCCAGATGTTCGGCTCTGCGGATTCTTGTTCGCGTCGCATAAGTACCACTTGCTGGTCTTCGGGCATTCTGCCTCTATGTACCTGAATTGTTTCTCATGGATAGCCAGGAAGGGATAAGGGGGAAATAATATTTGATTATACATATTGGGGACTATAGATAGTTTATAAAGGTCATAAATGGATGACATGACGATAGGAAATCTAAAAACTATAACTATAGTATTATCTACGTAATATGAACCTATTTTAACTATATCGTAATACTCTCTATTATCTAAATCTAACACCTTATCTCTGCCATATAATATACTCAGCTTGCTAATTACAGCTCGTAGGGCATATAAATCAAGAACCGAATGATGTAAAGTGGAAGTCCTAATGAACGCTAGAATATTTTGTAATTTGATTATTTCAAACGAAATTGCGTCTACATTGTCACTTAATATCATTAAAATTTGAGCAAAGTGTGCGTATTTAACCATATCGTCTTCATGCGTTGCTTCACTGTCGCGAATTTTGCTAATTAAGCCAACCATTTTGTTCTGGTTGTCAATCAGACTATTAATGACTTTTGAATATTGTAAAGTCCAGTTTTTAGAAATACTTATGTGGTTATTAAATTCATTTGCTAAATGATTTTGGTTGTCCTGAAGGGATTTTAGAGCCTGATTATAATGCTCTGCATCTGTGTAGTCAAGATTCCCTGTAACACTTTTTATTACCGAACCGAGACCATCTATCAGACCTCTTTTTACACGTTTAGACTCAAATGTCTCTAGTTGTTCTAGCACACTGTTAAGTAGATTTTTGAGGTATGTGATATGAGGTTCGTACAGAGCCCTAGTTTTATTATTAAAATCGGGGTTAATAGTGTCTAGTTGGTCCTTGACGGAACTAATACGGTCTCTCAATTCCTCTAGATTTATGTGTTGTAGAAAAGAATAGTAGTGGGTTATGATCCTGGCAGGTCCTAACTTGAAAGGTAAGATACCAGGTCCATTATTGAGATTCTCAAGTGTTATCTCTTGCGTTTGAATTGTTCCCAGGAGAAGAAGGAAGGTCAGCGTCAGCCTGTAACAATTGGGCTGATTTAGGGACTCTCTTAAGTCTCGTTTTGGCAACAGGGCCTTTCCGTTTCTTAGTATATATATGAATCGGAAGGTCTGCCATAACCGTATCGTGAATGTATTGGGGAGCTACTTTCTGACGCGAAGCGAATGGATTCTTTACAAAAATCTGCTGCTCGGGCGAGAGTTCAGCTTCGGGTTCCCGTTCTTTATTTCTGTTGGTCGTCAGTTGTTCACGCGAGGTACTCGAGAGGTCATGTATTGTTTTATAAGCTATGGTCATTTTGTCTTTGTGGTTAATCATATACTGTTGTAATAATTGAGAAGAAATGTCTATGTCAAAAGGGTCTCGAGGGTCATAATGTCCGGTTATAACTTCAATAGGCTTACATTTTGTAAAACTGTGAATGCTACTATTGTATGCTAAAATACCATACGGAACCAAATTAATTATTGACTCAGATTTTTGAACTAGTTTTAGAATGCGAAGATGTTCCAACAGGGTTGAATGAAACCGCTCCACTATTCCATTTTCATTAGGAGCGTGAGGGGCAACTCGATGGTGGTGAATTTTATGAACCCTTACAAATTCGGCTACAAGTTGGTTAGTGAACTCAGTACCGTTATCAGTTACTATGGTCATGGGTATACCGTGGTGAGAACAAAAGTTTAGTAAGCCTTGTACTACACTTACAGCGGTGCCGTCACGCAGGTGGTAGGCTTGTGCAAATTTAGAAAAAGCATCTACAATGGTCAGAAATTTTTCACTTTGGATTGTTAATAAGTCCAGATGTACAAGCTCAAATGGTTTCGTTGCAGGAGGGACAACTTTGAATTGCTGTTTGATTGGGTTACGATCATATTTCGCCTGCCCACAGATGGTGCACTCATTAATAAATTTTGTTATACTCTCTCGCATTTTTGGCCAGAAGTATTTGTGGGATAATGCTAAATAGGTCTCATTTATACCACGATGGTTCGTTTTACCATCATGATATTTGCTAATAATTTCTTGCTGTTTAAGATACTCCCTTACATTTTCCACTTCGGTGCTAGTTAGTGTTAGGTCCATAGCTGAACTTTTAAAAGTTCTCTGCAAAATAGGTACTATAGTATACATAGCTAAGTAGGGATTGATGAGTAAGCCAGTTTTAGTTTTGGGACGCACATACTCTTTTATAGCGTTTATAATGTCTTCCTCTAGGTTAGGTCCTGATACTTGGAGGGATATTCGCGTATGTGTATCAAACGGTTTAGTGATTACAGGTCTACTTTTTATGTCATTTACTACATTGATAATAATTTGCCTGGAGAATTTATTTAGGGGGTGGTCTGACATCGGGACATTCAAGACAGGATTTTCATTATCTGTATGAGCTGTGGCAGTCCTTGACGAGGATGCGCCAGCTTCAGAGGCAGTGATGGTTCTAGAGTCATCTAGTACATCGGATTTTTCAGAGATATTAACTGCGATAGACATAAGCTCATCGTTGTGTAACTCCACTCTTGAAAGAGCATCGGCATTAGTGTTATTTTTACCCTGTTTGTAGATGACTGTAAAATCATATTCACTAAGTTTTAAGCGCCATCTTGTTAGTCGCGAGCTAGGTTCCTTTAAGTTCATTACCCATTGCAGAGGCTTATGGTCCGTAATGATTTTAAATTTACGGCCAAATAAGTATGGTCTAAAATACTTAGTTGCCCACACAATAGCCAATAACTCCTTTTCTATAGTACTGTAATTGCACTCACTGGAGTTCAGAGTTCTTGACGCATAAGCTATTGGTTTATCTGAGCCTATGGTACCTTGAGATAAAATGGCACCAATTGCAACATTAGATGCGTCAGTAGTTAGTACAAACTCTTTTTTGAAATCGGGGTACTGCAGAATAGGATCATTAGTCAAAAGTGTTTTGCAATGCTCAAAGCACTCTACATATTTCTGGTCTAATGAAATTTTACTTCCCTTTTTGAGACATTGGGTTAGAGGTTTAGTCACACGTGCAAAATCTGGAATGAATTTTCGATAATAGCCAAGTAGTCCGAGAAAACGTTTGATTTCGGTGGTTGTTTTTGGCAGGGGATACCTTTGTATTGCCTGGATTTTATTAGGGTTAGGTTTGACACCCTCGTTTGAAATTACATGGCCCAAAAACTCAGTCTCCAACTTCAAAAATTCGGATTTATCCATTTGAATTTTGAAGTTAGACTCTCGCAGTTTTTTGAACACTTTCTCCAGATTTAGGATGTGTTCCTGGAGTGAGGTGCTAAATACGATAATGTCATCGAGATAGACAAGACATACCTCATTCTGCAGGTCTTTGAGGACATTGTCCATCACCCGTTGGAATGTGGATGGAGAATTCTTTAATCCCATAGGCATTCTTAAGAATTCATAATGTCCGTTCTCTACGTTGAATGCAGTTTTATGTATGTCTTCTAAATCCATTTCCACCTGGTAGAAACCACTTGCTAAATCAAGCGTGGTGAAATACTGACATTTGCCAAGTTTGTCAAGTACGTCAGTTATGTTAGGAATTGGATACTTATCATCAATCGTTTTCTCGTTAACTTTCCTGAAGTCCACAACAAGACGCCATTTAGCCTTGCCTGAAGCATCGGCCTTTTTGGGCACAATCCAAATTGGAGAGCTCCATGCAGAGTCAGAAGGTCTAATAATGTTTTGTTCCAACATTTTATTAATTTGGTCTCTAACTTCTTGTCGGTGGACATAAGGATATCTATAAGTTTTTGTATGTACTGGGATTTCATCGGTGGTTCTTATTTTATGTTTCATCTTGTTGGTGAATGTTAAAGCTTCTCCCTCAAGATAAAACACATCAGCGTAAGCCGCGCATAAGCGTTCCAAGTTAACGCGTTCTTCCACATTTAAATGTTTAGTACGGAGGCGGGAAACAACTTCACTAACGCGATTCGGTAAAATTCCAGTACGCTCACTTTCGATATTAAAAAACTCGGCTTCTACCGGTCTATCCATAGAAAAAATAATGTCATTAGATGTGGGGTTAGTCACTTCTACCCAACCGCGGTTATTTTCAACTGTGGTTAAGCAATCTGATATAAGGCAATTACAAATAATCTGAGTTTCGACTACCACGTCTCCGTCTAGTGAATTTACTGGTAGCCTAATTAATTTGGAAGAATTGGCTGGAATAATTTCCTCGTAAAGATTAGCGTTACGAGAGTCATACATTCGAATAGGTATCTCAGCATTACGTGTAATCAGAAGTTTACTACCAAGGTCTATTTTAGAACACCACACGTCAAGTAGGTCAAATCCAATAAGTCCATCAAAGTAATTGTGGAACTTGTACACGAATAACGTAATGTCATCTTGCTCACAGAATTCCGGGAAACAAGGTAAGGTTATCGAGTAATCATTTTTACTTGTGGCGTGTACATTTGTCACCTCAAAAGGGTCGTAGTTCAGAGGGACGTCACTAAAATATTTTTCGACAGCGTCCGGGCTTATGAAAGACTGATTAGCGCCCGTATCAATCAGAAATTTTAATGGTGGGTTAGAAATTTGAATATAACCCAGCTGTCTTTGAATGTGAAAGTTAAGCTCTATTTTGGCTTTTCGCGCTTCGACTCCTGTTGAAAATTTGCGTCATTTGCAGGAGGAGAACTCTGCTCTACTTCTTCTAAGATAACCGATTCAGCATAGTGCTGAGGCTCTGAGTAATACGCATAGTCAGTATAGTCTTGGTATGGGTAATAGTACTGTTCGTCATAATCTGCGTAGTAGGTGTCGTAGTCAGGGTAATTATAGTCACATTCATTATGGTTCACTTCGCGAGTTTTGAAATAATTAGTCGGGGGCGGATTTCCGAACTTTCGCCAATCATGTCCCTGCATAGTAGGTGGTAAAGGTTTTGGAACAAAATGACTGACGCCACTCATCGGGCGAGTCTGATTACCAAATCTGTACTGAGGTTGAGGCCTATTATTATTCATAGAGAAATTATTTTGTTGGTTATTATAATTTGGTGGCGGAGCACGCATCATTTGCTGTGTCCTGGTTAGGCCACGAGGTTGTTGCATTGGGTTTTGATACCCAGATCTCCAACCTTGAGGAGGTTGAGCCAACATTGGCAGCTGCCGCGGTGGACCGGGCATGTTAAAGTTCGGCTGTCTGACAGGCATACCGAACGTCATAGGCTTTGGAGTGAAAGAATTAAATGGTAAACTTTGAATAAACTGAGACGGTTGATGGTACTCCTTTTTAGGACCACTACCATCATTGCGCTGTTGTAAATATAGCGTATTTAACTCCTCTTGGACAAATTCCAATGCCTTCTCTATAGATTCAGGTCGCATACAGCGTACCCTGCATCCTAGAGGATCTTTTAGACCTCTTAAATATGCCTGAAGGGTTAGCTTTTGGTATAGTGTGCGCTTAGCCTCAATGGTAGATGGAATATGCTCGTGTAGAGACACATACGTCATTACTGTGCTAAAAAGATTTTGACAGCGCTCGTAAAATTCCTGAGGTGTACTAGACCCTTGGGTCTGTAGGGAAAGGTCACTATACAGAGCAGTTTCGTCGCGATGGTCTGCGAAATTATTAATAAGGGCACTCCGAATACCTTGCCAGCTTTCCGGTATGCCGTTCGAGTTTATCAGTCTAGACGCGGGTCCCGTGATTTTATTTAATATGCCGTTAGTGAGGGCTAAGTTGGATAGTTCGTGCCCAGGCTGTGGATTCGCGTGAGATATAATTATTTGATCACACAAATTAATGAACCGCGTAAGGATGTGCGGGTTGCCGTCAAACTCGGGTAACAGTCTGAGTGACTTATAAATGACATCGATATTGTCATATGCGGACGGAGCCGGAGCCTGAGGCTGAGGTTGAGCTTGGGGCTGCTCCATTTCGTCTAGATTTCGACTCGCGTCAACTAAATTAAATCTATTATACGACCTACTTCTACCTACACTAATATCCTTAATTTTCCTCGGATGGAAAATTTTGGAAACTTTTTAAATTAATTTAACACAATATATGAGCCTGTAAAAATCACACGGTACACATATATATAATATAGCACATACAAAAATTACACAGAAATAAATCACACAGTATAAAAGGAAATTCCACACAAAAATTTAAATGAGTGAAAATAAAATAAAATATTAATTAGGATTGAATAGGGCTAAGGAATAAGGACTGAGAAAAATTCAAAGCACTTACAACATGGTATTTTTCCGCTGAATCGATTTCTGGATTCCCTCCGACGGCAACCGTAGGTTCTTTTATTGTAAAAAGCCGCGATTTTAGAGACTTTATTTTACAATCCTACCGACTGCGCCAATTATGTTGATTGCAGCCGAAGGTCGCAAAAAAAACCAATTTACTTTTAACTTAATTTAATAAAAATGAAATTACAATTATAATTAAACTTAAAATGAAGTGATTCGATCGAAGTTGGATCTAAGAATGCGCTTGGCGACGGGCCGGCCGCGCAGGTAGCTTCGGGTGTCGCAACGTGGTCACGTTCCCACGGCACGTTGCGCTGACGCCGCGATTCCTGCTGTTGCTCGGAATTGTGGTTGATGCCGACGTAGCTATTCCTATACATTAGGGTGGCGTAACAATCTTTATAATATTAGTATAAAGTAGGTATAGCAATATTTATGTATCATATCTGTATGGCGTATTTACTTTTAAACGATATGTATTCTATTTGTGTCATTATTTATGTACGTAAGTACCTATATCATGGATACCACACCCATACCTTCACTTGTTACCTTGTCGTAACAACCAAAAGGTCATCTAGAAGAGATCGCTATTAGCGATGGGATAGACTGTGTATTTGTGTATTTGTGTACAACATTTTAATTACAAGTTTACTCACTTTTTTGTATTGTTTTGTGCTATAATAAAGTATTTTGTATTGCATTGTATTGTATTCCATACAATCTTCAGGATACTCTAATAAAGTCTAGGATCATCATCATCATCATCATCAGCCGCAAGACGTCCACTGCTGAACATAGGCCTCCCCCCTAGATTTCCACAACGAACGGTCCTGCGCAACCTGCAACCAGCGGTTTCCAGCGACCTTTGTGAGGTCATCTGTCCATCTAGTAGGAGGCCGTCCAACACTGCGTCTTCCGGTTCGTGGTCGCCACTCGAGAACCTTTCTTCCCCATCGGTTGTCAGTTCTGCGAGCGATGTGGCCTGCCCATTGCCACTTCAGCTTAGCTACTCTTCGAGCTATGTCGGCTACTTTCGTTCTTTTGCGAATATCCTCATTACGGATTCTGTCGCGCAAAGAGACTCCGAGCATAGCTCGCTCCATAGCTCGCTGTGTGACTTTGAGCTTTGTTATGAGGCCTACAGTTAAGGACCACGTCTCAGTTCCATAAGTCATCACTGGCAACACGCACTGATTGAAGACTTTCGTCTTCAAGCATTGGGGTATTTTGGACTCTAAGATGTGCCGTAGTTTCCCGAACGCTGCCCATCCGAGTTGGATCCTTCGCTGGACCTCTTTGTCGAAGTTGGATCTACCTAATTGGATCTTTTGACCCAGGTAGACGTATTCGTCAACAACTTCGAGTGTGGTATTCCCAACAATAACCGGTACAGGTGAGACATGAACATTTGACATGGCCTTCGTCTTGTCCATATTCATCCTCAAACCTACCTGTTGGGATACTCTACTGAGGTCCCTGAGCATAGCACCGAGGTCCTCCATCGACTCCGCCACAATGACTATATCGTCGGCAAACCGAAGGTGAGTGATGCATTCGCCGTTGATATTGATGCCATGTCCGTTCCAGTCCAGTAGCTTGAAAACATCTTCCAGCGCGGCAGTGAACAGTTTCGGAGATATAACATCTCCCTGTCTCACGCCTTTCTGTAGCCGGATATGTTTTGTGCACTGGTCCTGTAATCGGACAGACATTGTGGCTTTGCTGTAAATACACCTCAACACTTCGATATAGCGATAGTCCATGCGGCATCGCTGGAGAGACTGAAGCACTGCCCAGGTCTCGATGGAATCAAAGGCTTTCTCATAGTCCACATACGCTATACATAGTGGCCGATTATACTCCTCGGTTTTCTGTATAATCTGCCGAAGCGTTGTCACGTCAGTGAACAACAGAGGAGAGGTGGATGAAGGGGAATAATAAGATGTTCGTGATTACAAGTATATTTAAGAAATAAAGACAAAAGGGAAGGTAGAAAAAAGTAGAGTGATATAAAGAGAATGTAAAAGAACAAAAATAATAAAAAAAGGGGCTTAAGTGAGGACTTCCATCAGGGCATGGCTCGCAGGTTCAGCAGCTTGGAGCAGGTACAGCGTTCAGTGAGGACTTCCATCAGGGAATGGCTCGCAGGTTCAGCAGCCTGGAGCAGGTACAGCATTCAGCATCCCACAGCTGGGCATGGCTCGCAGGTTCAGCAGCCTGGAGCAGGTACAGCGTTCAGCATCCCACAGCTGGGCATGGCTCGCAGGTTCAGCAGCCTGGAGCAGGTACAGCGTTCAGCATCCCACAGCTGGAATGGCTCGCAGGTTCACGGTAGAGTTCACATCCGGCAGTCAGGAATGATAAACCTTCAAGGTTTACTGGTGATGTTGGTCACTTGGGAGTTCATTGTTCTTAAGTCTTTCCCTGTTGGAAGCCGGATTCTCACTGACCTTCTCAGCCGATGAGATTCATAAAGTAAACTTTTGATGATTTGAATCTGGAGAAAATAAACTTTATTTTAATATTGACAATTCAAAGAGGATTAATTCTAAAAACTATACAACCTTATGAAAAAGAGTAAAAATTGCTAAGTGACAAATAGTTTTTTGAAGTATTTACATTATGTAAACAAACTAAATTTTTGGAAAAACGTAATTATTATAGATTTAGAATAAGGTATATGATACAAGAAATATATCACAACAACCAGAAAATTATTATCTATCGAATGGACACAATTTAAAGGAAATTAGTGATATGAAAATTTTGGTATGTAAATACACACATCTCTCCTATGAAAGTGATGTTTTTAGAATGAAAGTAGGAATGTACGTTTACATATTGTAGTCAATATGTAACGTTACATATTCCCCACGACTGCGGAAATTTTACGCTTCTGTAAAATTTGGTAAGAAATTCTAAAGGGTTTAAGAGAGGTATTACCTTCACACAAACATAACTCCATTCAAGTAACCTTTCAAGTTTTTTCATTCATCTCTTCCATTCTGTTTGGGTGTAAGTTCACATTCAATGACGAACACTCAAAGCATACACTCTCGGCGATGGCAGGCTTTTTTAAAGAGTCATCAACCGCTCTAATAGTCGGCTTATTTAAAGAGTTATCACCCGCTCTATGGATAGAAGAAAATAAGAATGATAAAAGGGATGAACATAGGGCTTGATAGTTAGGCTTATTTATAGAGTTATCATCCGCTCTTTATAAGGGGAAGAAAGTAATTAAGGATGAGCATAAGGGCTCAAAAGATAGCACGAGCGGTAGGACTCAAAAGCTAACATGAGCGGTAGGGCTCAAGAGATACCTTGAACGGTAGGGTTCAAGATAAGCGTATGAGTTTAGGGCTCATACAAAATCCAAGAGTTAGATACTCATTGGTTAAAGAGTTAATGAGTTTAGAGCTCATTAACTTGAGAAAGTAAGAAAATTAGAAAAATACTAAAGAGTAAATAAAATACTGTAGGTTAATGATGAAGAGAGATCATGAGGATGAGATGAGGAGAGGAGAGGAGAGGAGAGGATGAGAAGAGAAGTTAATAACCAAAGAGTGCCGAAAAGAAAATATTAAGTATATATACTAGTGTAAGTATGTTTTAGAATTTAGCAGAAATTCAGGGGTTGAGGGATCAAAGGTTAAGGGGGTAAAGGTTGAGGAAATCAAGGGTTGAGGGATCAAAGAATAAGCAAGAGAGGGGGGGTTGTTTTGGAAGGTTGGGCGCCAAATGTCACGTCAGTGAACAACAGAGGAGAGGTGGATGAAGGGGAATAATAAGATGTTCGTGATTACAAGTATATTTAAGAAATAAAGACAAAAGGGAAGGTAGAAAAAAGTAGAGTGATATAAAGAGAATGTAAAAGAACAAAAATAATAAAAAAAGGGGCTTAAGTGAGGACTTCCATCAGGGAATGGCTTGCAGGTTCAGCAGCCTGGAGCAGGTACAGCGTTCAGCATCCCACAGCAGGGCATGGCTCGCAGGTTCAGCAGCTTGGAGCAGGTACAGCGTTCAGTGAGGACTTCCATCAGGGAATGGCTCGCAGGTTCAGCAGCCTGGAGCAGGTACAGCATTCAGCATCCCACAGCTGGGCATGGCTCGCAGGTTCAGCAGCCTGGAGCAGGTACAGCGTTCAGCATCCCACAGCTGGGCATGGCTCGCAGGTTCAGCAGCCTGGAGCAGGTACAGCGTTCAGCATCCCACAGCTGGAATGGCTCGCAGGTTCACGGTAGAGTTCACATCCGGCAGTCAGGAATGATAAACCTTCAAGGTTTACTGGTGATGTTGGTCACTTGGGAGTTCATTGTTCTTAAGTCTTTCCCTGTTGGAAGCCGGATTCTCACTGACCTTCTCAGCCGATGAGATTCATAAAGTAAACTTTTGATGATTTGAATCTGGAGAAAATAAACTTTATTTTAATATTGACAATTCAAAGAGGATTAATTCTAAAAACTATACAACCTTATGAAAAAGAGTAAAAATTGCTAAGTGACAAATAGTTTTTTGAAGTATTTACATTAGGTATGTAAACAAACTAAATTTTTGGAAAAACGTAATTATTATAGATTTAGAATAAGGTATATGATACAAGAAATATATCACAACAACCAGAAAATTATTATCTATCGAATGGACACAATTTAAAGGAAATTAGTGATATGAAAATTTTGGTATGTAAATACACACATCTCTCCTATGAAAGTGATGTTTTTAGAATGAAAGTAGGAATGTACGTTTACATATTGTAGTCAATATGTAACGTTACAGCGTATGTATGTGGTCTACGGTACTATAGCCTTTTCGGAAACCGGCTTGTTCGGGTGGCTGGAAGTCGTCAAACCTGCGTGCGAGACGATTCGTGATTACCCTCGAAAACAACTTATAAACGTGGCTCAGAAGTGAGATGGGTCTGTAGTTCTTCAACAAGGTGTTGTCACCTTTTTTGAAGAAGAGCACCACCACACTTCTGTTCCACGCTTCTGGCGTATTACCGTCAAGTATGACGGAGTCGAACAGCTTCTGGAGGACTTTAAGTACCGGTTTTCCACCCGCTCTCAGAAGCTCAGTCGTAATTCCGTCGTCACCAGGTGCCTTGTTGTTCTTAAGTTGTTTGAGGGCCATCCTAATCTCATACAGGCTGACTTCCGGGATGTCTTCGGTAAAGTGTCGGGTCAGCTTGGCTCTGGGGTCTTTTGCCATGCTAACGACAGGTTGTGCTTGCGTAGAGGTGTATAACTGTTCATAGAACCTCTCAATCTCCTCCAAAATCTCGGGCTTCGACGAGACGACGTTACCACTGTCGGTCTTCAGTTTGGTCAATTGACTTTGCCCAAGAGACAGATTTCTTGCGAACACTTTCGAGCCTTTGTTCTGCTTGATCGCTTCTTCAATACACGAAGTATTGAAGCAGCGTATGTCGCGTCGCACACAAGTAGATATCTGTCTATTGAGCCGTCTGTATACCGTCATGTCGACCGAAGACTGCAATCGCATATCTCGCCTAACCGCCATGAGATTTAGAGTATGATCGGAGAGCTTTTGGGTTCTATGCTGGCGTCGGCTCTTATAAAATTTCCTGCCAACTGCTTGAACAGTTTCCACCAGCCTGTCGTTTATTTCGTCCGCCGTTACGCATTCATCCAAGGCTTCGAAGCGATTTTGAAGTTCGAGTTGAAAGTTATCGGGATCTTCGATTTGAGCATAATTTGGTCGGAGCGTGGACTTCATTAGACGTGATCGTTCGAACTTAATGTTTAGATTCAGCGTGCCTCTTACAATACGGTGATCGCTGCCGGTCTTAACCCTACTGACCACAGAGACATCGCTGAATATTTGTCGTTTAGTGGTCATAATGAAGTCGATCTCATTTTTTGTGGAACCATCGGGGCTAATCCATGTCCATTTTCGTTGTGGCTGTTTTTTGAAAAAGGAGTTCATCATAAAGAGGCTCTCCCTTTCCAAGAAATCAGCTAGACGTTGCCCTCTTGGGTTCCGCTGCCCATATCCGAATTGTCCCACTCTCAACTCATCACCGCTACGTTTGCCTAGTTTCGCGTTGAAGTCTCCCATCACAACTGTGAAATGTGTTGGCGAGACATGTATGGCTTTGGAGATGTCCTCATACATGGTCTCAACCTCTTCGTCGGGATGTGTCGAGGTCGGTGCGTATACCTGTATGACCTTCAATGAATACCGGTCGGTTATTTTAAGTACAAGGTATACAACCCTGCTCGACACACTCTCAATCATTAACACGTTGTTGACAAGAGACTTGCGGACGATAAACCCGACACCCCCTTGGGATTGTTGATCTCCCTCCCGGTAGTAAAACAAGTTGCCGGATTCGAGGGTTATTCTGTCCTCGCCCTGTCTACGGACTTCGGATAACCCTATGACATCCCAGCGCAACTTGTCCACTTCTTTTTCCAGCTCCACAATCTTCTCGTCAGCCCTCAGCGTCCGTGCGTTATACGTTGCCAGGTCGAGTCGTTGGGTTTGGTGGCGGGGCGTCTGCCGGGGATTCTTAGCACCCCATGCTCCGCCGGAACCAAGGCTGCCACCAACGCCTGGAATAACGGAGCCGCCGGGGACTAGGGGCCGTTTCTTTTTTGTGACCATCATATGGGGGGGTGTTTGCCATAGTCACCACGCTTGGCAGGCGGGTTGGTGACCGCGGAGCCAGTCCTTTGCACCGATGACGCCGCTGCCCGTCACCGGCCAGGTCAATTTAGGACTGGCTTTTAAATGGATATACCGCCATTGGTTCGGTCGTCAGAGCCTCGTTAGTTGGCAGCAGGGTGTACCACGCGCAGGAGAGGTTGACATTTGGGGAAACTGGATGTTAAGCGCTTCCCCCTTACACCCCTAGGATATGAATCTATAACTTCTCCTTGGGACTCCTATTCTAAATCATCCAAATGTAGGTTGACAGCTCAATATTCGATGTCGCAATTGAATTCATAGAACTACACCCTTCAACGAGCAATACACGGTACTGGATCTGTTAGTGAGTGTTGTTCTCGGCGCATTGCGGTCTGACAATATTTTAAGTTGCGTACTCTGAAGGTTAACTCTAAATTTACCAAAAGAAGATGATAATGAGAGGGTTTCAGGTTCGAACGAGTGGAGCTTTTGCTCCTCTGAGGTTGTCTTTTTACTGTTAAAAGAGACTGTCCTAAGGACATTACCTGCCTGAAGATTACCTGCCACGCCGTACTTAGTTGAATCTGTGTGGATCGGCCAAAACGGCCCGCAAATCATGGAAAGCTATTTAAGCCCAGTTGGTTCTTCGATGTACTTAGAGTACCTACTTCGAAACCGCCTTCAAGTCCAGGCTTTAAACTTTAGGGAACTTGTTCCTATCTAGGTTTAAGTAAAACGATAATTGAAATACTAATTGAATAATGTTTATTTAAGCGCATGGGTTTACATTTATATAATTGTCGCCTACCGAATTAGCTACAGTACAGATGATAACGCGAATCAGCTTCCCTCTCGCTCACGCGCCGTCGTCTGTCCTGCACGCACACATTAAATATACATGCGAGCCGCGCTCGCCTCGCATTCCTCGTTGGCTTCCGCGCTGAGAGCACGTCGCTGCGCGAGCGCCTGTGGCGGCCGCGCGCGCGATGTTTGAGGATGACAGTGATGCTACATAATTCTTCCCCTAGCGAAAGCGTACCGGTGTAGTGACGATGCGCCCGCTTCTTGTGGTTTTCAGGATAGGTTTCAGTTTGCATGGCGCCGCAGGTGGTTGTGAATGTGCGATAGTAGTTGGTGGCACTTGTGTAGCCGGCGGTGAGTTCACATATGTATCTTCGTTCACGACGTATGCCGGTTTGAGTCGATCGATAGATATAGTAGGCGAACGATGACCTGGTAGCTGGAGTACGAAGGTTTTGTCATTTCGATGTAATACCTTGTATGGGCCTTCGTAAGGCGCTTGTAGCGGTTTTTTGACTGCGTCGTTCCGTACAAATACATGTGAGCATGTTTTCAAATCTTGATGCACGAAAACTGGCCGCCGGTTACTATGCGATGCGGTCGGCGTATGCGATATCAGGGACTGGATAGTCACTCGCAATTGGCTGGCGTAGTCGTAGTTCATTTCTTGCGTGTCAGTGGGTGTTGTGAAAAAATCGCTCGGTAGGTAAAGGTTGTGACCGTACGTCAACTCGGCAGCGCTCACGCCAGTATCGGTGCGAGTGGCGGCCCGTAGACCGAGTAGCACAGTAGGTAGTTCGTCAGCCCACGTTGAATGTTGAGATAGACGAGCTTTGAGTGCAGCCTTCAGTGAGCGGTGCCAACGTTCGACCATCCCGTTGGCCTGGGCGTGATATGGTGAAGATTGGCTTCTTTTTATTCCCATCGTAGTCATGAGATTGGCGAATAATCGGGATGTGAAACATTTGCCTTGGTCGGTAGTGAGGTATTGCGGGACACCGTAGCGAGTGATCCAGTGCTCGTATACTATCTTCGCGACAACGTCAGCCGATATTTGGGCGGTTGGTATTGCCTCCGGCCAACGTGTGACTCTGTCGATCATGGTGATGAGGTATCTGTGACCTTCGGGTGTTGTGGGTAATGGTCCTACTGCGTCCACGTGAAGATGATGAAATCTTGTTGACGAAATAGGGAATGTGGAAACTGGACTCGATGTGTGCCGCTGTACTTTGCTTTTTTGACATTCAATGCAATGCTTTGCCCATACTCCCACGTCCACGTTCATAGAAGGCCAGAAGAAACGCTGCGTCATAAGTTTACGCGTTGTTCGAATCCCGGGATGACTTAAGCTGTGAACGGCATCGAAAGCGACTCGTCGAAATTTCTCTGGGAGGTAAGGCCGGTTACGAGATGTTGAAGTTTCACAGTAAATAGTAATTTGCGTGTTCGGCATAACAATTTTCTCTATTGTTAAATTGTTTTGCTGGGCTAATTTTTGTATGGCGGTGACGTCATCTTTCTGTGCTTCGGCGATCTTGTGATAGTCGAGTGACGTCATGACGCTGTCAACCGATATTCGACTTAATGCATCGGCGACGACGTTTTCTCTAGCGCTCACGTGTCGAATATCTGTGGTAAATTCGCTGATATAAATTAGCTGTCTTGCACGACGCGGTGTTTCCGTTGCTTATGATGGCTTGTGAAATACGTAGGTCAGCGGTTTGTGGTCTGTATATATGCTGAATTTTCTTCCTTCGAATAGTTTCCTGAAGTGTTGAACTGCCATGTAAATGGCGAGTAATTCTCGATCGAACGTACTATAATTCCGCTGGGCACTAGAAAATTTCTTGGAAAAATACCCAAGGGGTTGCCATTTCTTCTTGATATACTGTTGCATCACAGCTCCGGCGGCGTTATCAGAAGCATCGCAAAATATAGCGAGAGGGGCGTCGTGAGATGGGTGAGCGAGCAAAGCTGCATTTTGAATAGCGACTTTGCAGGCTTCGAAAGCTTCAGCGGCTTGATTGTTCCATTCGATCTTTGTCTTGTCTTTTTTCTTAACGTTGTGTAGGAAGGCGTTTAGTGGCGCTTGTGTTTCCGCAGCCATAGGTATATGTTCCCTATAAAAATTCAACATTCCGAGGAAACGCCTGAGTTCTTCGATTGTGTTGGGTTGCGGATAACTGCAAATTGCTCGAACTTTTTCGGCAGGCGGTTTGATTCCTTCATTGCTCACAGCAAAACCGAGGAACGTGACTTCTGATTTTCCTAAGGCGCATTTTGATGGATTAATTGTGATGCCATTGTCTTCTAATCTTTTTAGCACGGAGCGTAGGTGTTCTTTGTGGACGGTTGGATTCCTGCTGGCGATTAACAAATCATCGATAAAGACGTACACGTAGTCTAAACCGCGCAATACTTCATGAATATAACGTTGAAAAGTTTGGCCAGCGTTCCTTAATCCAGGGCACATTCGAGGAAATTCAAATAAACCCATCGGTGTGATGATTGCCGTCTTCTGTATATCTTCTTCTCTGACACTAATTTGCTGATAAGCACGGTTTAAGTCAATAGTACTGAATACATGCATCTCCGCTAGTTGAAAAGTGAAATCTTTGATGCGAGGAATCGGGTAGCGGTCCGGTATCGTCGCAGCATTTAGCCGTCTGTAGTCGCCGCAGACGCGTAGGTCTCCACTTCTTTTAGGTACAATATGAAGAGGAGAGGACCAGGGGCTCTTGCTTGGTCGGCACAGGCCCTGTTCGATCATGTTCTCAAATTCTTTTTTGACGTATTCGTACCGGTGCGGTGCTATGGGCCGGGCACGGGAGTATATAGGCGGGCCGGTAGTTTCTATGTAGTGTTCCACGGTATGTTTAGAGTTCAATTTCATTGCCGTAATTCTTGTAGTGCCGGGAAATTCCGCAAGAATGTCATGGTGAGATTGTTGAGCGTCAATGCTTCGTACTGTAAGCGCTTTGGTTGCTCGAACGAATGATGTTGTAGATAAATTCGTCTTGCCGTCGATAAGTTTTCGATTCTTTATGTCTACTATGAGTTGGTGATGTTTCAGGAAATCTGCTCCGATTATTGGTTTAGTGACGTCGGCAATGATGAAATTCCACTTGAACGGTCGGCGTAGATTAAGGTCAAGTTCGAGTGTTTTTTCTCCATATGTGGGTATGATGGTGTTATTGGCGGCGTACAGATTAAAGTTGAGCTGTATCGGGGATTGCCCTTTTCTTCGTGGAAGCACGGAAATGTTGGACCCTGTGTCCACGAGAAACGTCAGGCTTGAGTTTTTGTCGGTGATGAAAAGGCGGTAGGAAAGTTCGTCAACACCAGATTCCGCCTTATCTAGCGTTTTTCGTAGTTTTCCGTCTTATAAGTATTTTTAAAAGAGCACGGCGTTGTACAGCGGCGAGCTTGTTTCCCGAATCGCCTGTGGTAGTAGCAGTGAGGCACAGGGGATCCGCCTCGCGAACTTCTGGTTACGTCATAACGATCTGAAGAACGACTGCGATCATAATACGGACGCCGCTGTTGTTGTTGTTTGAGAGCTGCAACTTCTACTGTGAGCTTGCGTATTTCTTCTACAAGGTACTGCGAATCGGGTTGATGTTCGGTTGTAGTAGTCGAAGTCGGCGCTATAGCTGATACTTGGTGATCTAAGGATGTTTCTATCATCTTGTCAGCTAGCCTGGCGAGTTCGTCGAGAGAAGTTTGTTGCTGGAATGTTTCGCTGACTGCAGGGACGGAGCGAACGTGTGCAGGCAAATGGTTGGTCCACATCATCCGAAGTGTTAATTCAGGCAATTTGTCTCGGGCTAAGCTTCGCATACGTCGTAGAAGTTGCGAAGGTTTTTGATCGCCAAGGTCCATGTCGGTCAATAACTTCTGAAATTGCCGAGTATCAGATTCCTCATATACGGTTATGAGTCGTTGCTTAAGTATTTTGTACAAGTCAGTCTCTGGTGGGCTGAAGAGAAGGTCGCTGACTTGTTCGATGTCGATCTTGTCGAGTTGTGCGATGACCATTTGCGCTAGCTGAGATTGGCTTTTCTTTAATTCACTTGTAGCAGCTTCGAAGCTAATAAACCACAAGCGAGGCTTATCTCTCCAGAATGGTGGAATTCGCATTGATAACGCAATGCCGGCGATTTCATGGTCCAGGTTTGATGATTCTCGGCGTACTTGAGGAGCTTGCATGTTGTATTAAGCGTGTTCTCTTGTTCGGGGTCACCACTTTAGGGAACTTGTTCCTATCTAGGTTTAAGTAAAACGATAATTGAAATACTAATTGAATAATGTTTATTTAAGCGCATGGGTTTACATTTATATAATTGTCGCCTACCGAATTAGCTACAGTACAGATGATAACGCGAATCAGCTTCCCTCTCGCTCACGCGCCGTCGTCTGTCCTGCACGCACACATTAAATATACATGCGAGCCGCGCTCGCCTCGCATTCCTCGTTGGCTTCCGCGCTGAGAGCACGTCGCTGCGCGAGCGCCTGTGGCGGCCGCGCGCGCGATGTTTGAGGATGACAGTGATGCTACAAAACCGTTAATACTGACATCAAACCCCAGGCAGTCTGTTAAGTTGTAGCGTGAAAGAAATGCCACTTCGATAGTTCGAGGCTTTGCCCGTTTTTTTTGTCATGAGACATACGATACGTCTTGTACTCGTATATTGCTGGCTTTGTATCCTTCACATCATCAATTGTGGCAAACTTCTAAATCTTTTTATTTTTCCGACGAGAAGCAATCGCTTTATTCAACGAGCAAATTATGTAGCTCCGACTTTTTTTTTTAAAGTTTTGGCTGCTAGTCACAATTGAAGAAGTGCCCTTTATTATCAAATGCAACAGGACAGATATCACTCATTACAACTTGTAGGTATAACTCGATTAACTAAAGTGCTGTTCTAAACCGAATCTTCGCTTCAGCTAGATTTCAGATAACATTTTCCTGACCATCATCAAGTGTGATTTAGGAAGGCATCAAGGCAGTAATATAATTATATAGACACTAGCGGCCCGCTTCAACTTCGCTCGGAAACCTCCATACAAGGACTATCCCATCTTTCAAGTTGGATCAAGCCTTACGCGGTGCGCAAACCAGACTACAACCGCAGAGTCCGTCGCGGACAAACAACATAACACGTAATTTGTGTATGTTACGAGTTATTTTAGAGCTCCATTTATGAATTGAATGGTTTGTTTAGATTGCCTCTTTATTCTTGTGATTTTATTGCAACAGTATGTGATGGTATTGA
The DNA here is from genome assembly GCA_963693475.1 of Ectropis crepuscularia. NCBI lineage: Eukaryota > Metazoa > Arthropoda > Insecta > Lepidoptera > Geometridae > Ectropis > Ectropis crepuscularia. The sequence continues at coordinate 17,461,995 of OY856364.1, forward strand.
TCGCCCCGGACCAATAACAACTTTTGTTGTTCAACTAAAGACTTAAAACTCGAAGAAAACTTAAAACTCTTGGTTCAGACATATTTTCGAAAAAAAAGGTAATAGGCGTATTCGTTATTTCCATATTAATTTCTTAATACAACTAGGACATGCCAATTTAACACCATCATTCGATAATACCAGAGTATTATACTATAAGCTTTTTTATAAAATACAAAGTAACATTAACATTAATAGGAATAGCGAGTTCTAGTTTTTTTTTCAGTTAAACCGTGATCAACTGATCAGTGTAATTAACAGTCTGCTATCTTCCGTATCTCTTTCTACATCTGCGATATTCTTCTTGTGTATGCTTTTAAGTACTTAACAATATTGCCTCTATGAGACCATGTCGTGCAAGTTTGGCAAGCTTTGTTATCCATTCGACCCAGCTATTAGAGTAACGTTTCTGAGATTTTGCAATGCCTGTTATTGTGTAAAGCAAAGTGGACTATTTTCTTTTAATCCCATTCGTAAATTATGACACATTACTTTGTAACTCAAATCATTGTAGTCTGACCTTTAACATTGGATCAAACTCGAGTTTTACGTTGGTAAAAGAAAGCTCAGCAGTCGGATGTCCATATCCTTCAACACATTAAATAAATCTATGAAGAATATCATAAAATATCATGAAGTTCAGGTTCAAAATGCGATGAACAGAAGTGATATTGCAAAGAGTAAAACAAACTCATTTTTAAAATAATCGCTATAATTGCAGCGCCTCTCTCGCGTCTCTTTTTTTTTTGCTTTAACCTTGAGAAAAGTCGCTTGTACTGTAACGCTCCACAGTTTCTCCTCTTTCCAAGAGCAAACGATCTTTCCCTAGACTGTGAATCTTCGTGAAAACCTATGACTTTTTATGTCTATCATTATCGTTTGTCTTACTTTTACCATATTATGGCCTTCTGTTGCCTCAACAACTCTTCGTTAAACCACGTCAAATTTACATTATAAATCGAATCTATATATTTATGTGCGGCTGTGGACTTGCCTGTTAAAATCCAGACTACCTTCCACATCCTCGCCCTGGTTCTAAACCGTGTCAATTTACGCCATTATCCATCACTCTAGCAAAGTGCCGTTGGACGCATAACGTATCCCTGAAAGTTATTGTTCTAGGTCCATACCGGTCCCCTTTTGACTTACAGGACATGTGTCATCAGACATCATCATAATATAACATCAGTGGTCATGACAAAGTTTCACTAACAGAACATGGAAAAATACTCAAACATGCGGTCGGAATTCGAACCTCATGTAAATCGAACGTTCTCATAACTAGGCAACCAAAATTTAGAAAATAACACTTTAATAAGCCTCAAAGTAACGTTAATGGTTTGTCCAGAATTACTGACATTGCAGTTATTGGTGCTACATATTTATCGAAGCATGATTTTCGAAAACTATATCTTTATAGAGAGAGAGTATCTTTGTAAAATGGCATACCCTTTTTAAATTGCATAGAAAATATGAATAGCCGTCATTTACACATTAATATTATGTGTAATATTGTGTGCACAACTAGACGGATATATTTGGTTTTTATATAAAAATAATAACAAAATCAGAACTGGCTTGGCTGTTTGCATAATTATAGCCAGACTATGTTTTTAATTTGATCATCTCGAAAATGCGGTATAGGATGCAGTCTACTAGACTTATTCCAGTAATACTCGTATATGTAGTGAGGACCACATTGCGTGAAAAATTCAAAAATGGTAAGTACCTAGGTACACGGAATAAAAATCCACTTACGTGTTATTGTTCACTCCAACGATCTTAATACACAGACGTGCCCTCACAAACTTCAGGGCGCACGGAATCATGTTATCGTTGGGAAGAGTGAGCTCACTCTTTCCATTCTAGTCGTTTACAAAAAACGGTGAACGCCGGACGTTTTTACTAATCGTTGTCAACCACCAAAATAAGTAAAACCACAGCATATCGCGCCGCTAGCGATTCTAGGGTCAAGTAGATTGGTTGTGTGTAAACCACTTACGATACACTTAGAGACGCAGTTTATTACCAATTTCAAGGTGCTCAGGGTCTGTTGGTTTATATCGATGGTTCACTCTGCAACTCATTAAACCGTCAATTCAATTCATTTAATTTATTCCTTGCGAGAATAGGTAAAACAATTTGACATATTAATTGAATACCGTACATTTTATCACAAATTAAATACTGATCATAGAGTTTTCGTATTGAGTGACATTAACAAGCAAACAATAAGCGTTGAGAAAAAAAAACTTTGAAAAGAATAAAAATATATATCGCATGGGCGGGATCAACGGACAATTATATAATTTTCTATTATTAATTATAGTCTTCTTGTCCGCCGATCCCACTTCTGAATTGTTAAGTACCTAATTTATTCTACATTAAGAATACAATTAGTCCATAAATAAAACAGCTATGATCAGTCTACAGCATTATATTTCGAAATCAATCCTTCATACCAACCATACCAACTTATTCACAGCTGCCTTGTGCAGCTGAAGTAGTAAATTTTGTAAAATATTACAAAATCGAAGAAAACGCTTTACAGTACCTTAAATTCAGTAACAGATGTACAGTTATCACTTTTACTTATATATTTATCGGTTTACTAGTACTTTTAATTTAAACCTTTCGCTTGGACTTGCTGCTGCATGTGATTTTTCTTATTAACCTGTTTTACGAGCCAAAAACAAGAGCTTGATTGTTTCCCGCCAAAACTATCAAGCCACAGACTAAACATAAAATCAAACCCGGAATTTTAGGGTTGCCATAGAATGTATTTCGGTATTCTTACTATTCTTTCAATAAGAACTCATTTAAATTACTAATATTGCTAACAATAATTACAATAGAAAACATGTTTAAGCATTTACAGAGTGTATTAAATATCTAATCTAATAATTACATGCAACAAAAATATCGAAATAGTCGATACTAGTAAATAATCAATACAAAATCTATTCAATTCTAAAGAATGCTTTGTATTTACTATTTACTAATACCCATTTGGGCATCAATATAACGAGTTGTAGATATTTTTGTTACAGTATAATGAAATAAAAACAATATTAGATAATTACTGGCAATAGGTACGCAATACATAACAATTTGCGATTTGCGCCTATATACGCGATACGCGTATGTCGTATAGGTATAATGGTCTGTGATAGTCTGTGTTGCCAACTTGACGGATTTCCCGTCATATCTAGCGGATTTGGGTACGTTGAAAACGGGAAAATAACTTTCTAACGGCTAACGGGATATTTAACGGAAATAAAATCTTCACATTTTCATCAATAAATGTCTACTATTGTGTTTTTCAAACGGTAAGGTAAGTACCTAATATGAACGAATAATATGCTTACGGGGGTTAGGCTTATGGGTATAAGACGGAGCTAAAAAAATCGCGTGGTAGAAGTTCACTGCTACTAAGCAATCAGCAATCGGACACCAATGTTTAGGTATATATTATTACTAGCACCGCTCCGCAGATTTATCTGCATAGTTCCCGTTCCCCTGGTTGTCCCGGGATGAAAAGTAGCCTATGTGTTCTTCCAAACTATAATCTGTGTTTTAAATTTCAGCCCGATCTGTACAAACGTTACGATGTGATTGGTCAACAAACATCCAATCATAGACATTTATAAAATAAATAGGATACTGAAAGCTGATGAACCTGCATATATAAACTTTTCGAAATTAAACGGTTATTATTGGCTCATAAAAAATATTTAACGGATTTTTGACGGATATTCACAACTGACTTGGCGGATTTTACAAAATCTTGTTGGCAACACTCTATGGCGTATGTACGGTGTACGCTACTGGTGACTGGTGAAATAGCTATGGGTCGTTACGCGTTCTGGCAATCACGAAACTATTGACTGCTATTGCTGGTAATAGCGGTTTCTGAGACTATTTATTCTAATAAATAGTTTTTAGGTCGGTTTTTAGTTATTCTCCATAAACGTTTTCGAAAGATCACACGTTATTTTGAGCAATACAGAAACCGGTATTGCTATTATCTCCACGTGGTTTTTATTTCCAGTGAATTTTAAAATATTAATTGAAATATAATATTTATTTACATTAAAATACTTGCGTTTAAGCGAGACATTTTGAACAATTGATAAAAAAACAATATACCTAAAATAATGCAAAATATAAATTTACCGTTAAATATAGAACTAAAAACAGTTTCTAGTTAGGATTATAGTTCATTTTTAGTTTCAACTAAAATTCGAATTAAAGAAAGATTTTTTATTTTTTACATAAAGAGTAACAAGACGAGCAGGACATGTGTCTGATGGTAAGCAACATGCCTGCCACAACAGCACAGTGACACGCAGCTATTGGAACATGAAGAGTCCAATTCATTACCTAGCACTGCACTGCGCTCGTCACCCAGAGATCTAAGATGTTATATCTCTAAGCCCTGTGATTTCTCTGGAAACATTGCCCTTCAAACCGGAACACAGTAATGTTTGCACATTACTGCTTGGCGGTAGAATAACTGGCAAAGGTGTGGTACTTCCCCAGGCGGACTTAGTCAAGAGTCCTACCACAACAATTTAACTCTATCCAGTATCCACGAGTGCCCTTGAACTTTGGTCCTCACCCAAAAATATTTTCAAAAACTGTTTCTATTTTAGCACCTATACTCAAGTGGCAATATTTCGATACCTATTCCAACAAATTACTTTGAAAAGATCATCCCATCCCGCTCTTGCTTAGTGTAAATTACGATCATGCTATCCTACTCACACCTCGTACGTTACTCGTAACAAAAAACGCTGCGATCCCTTGGCGTCCACATATTAGCTGTATCAGTGATTCAGGTACAAATATCGTCGAGTCGCACAATTTCGTTGCTGTAGCTGAAGTAATAGTTACTAGTCATAGCTACGATAACTGTTTGTATGCAGCATCACGTTACTACGATGCGAGATCGAGTTACTCGTCTGTAGCTGGTTTGTAAGAATCACTGGTTTTTGCGCGCTCCGATAGCGGTTTTTGGCTGTAGTAGAAAAATGCTGCTATTGTAACTATTGACGTCGCGTAACGACCACGACTATGGTGAAACGTAAATTGGTAAATTCATATAAATAATTTACATTGTTTCTGTGCAATTTGTGTAGATACTATATAGTTATTAGTTACTCCAGAAGTCTATTGAACAACGGATATCTATATATCTTCTATAGTGATCTGTGCTACACAGCTACACACAAGACCACAAGCCATTGGTGAACTTGCGGCAAAGGTGCTGAGTGCTTACAGAAGCCAAAGCTCAGTGCAGACTTCAGAATCAAAACAAAACTACAAAATGCAGTGACCCTAATGCTAAAGAAAGTAGAAGTAAGCGAAACGTGTGCTTTTTCTGTGATAACGCCCGCTAGACGAAACCAAACTGTAAATCACCTGCCAAAATGTATAATTAATATGTGCAAAAATGTCACTTACTGTAAAAAAAACATTAAAATTTGAGTGTGAGAAGTGTGATTACACAACAACATTTCGAACCAACTTGAAAACCCACAGATTAACGCATAGTAGAGAAAAACCATATGAATGTGATATGTGTGATTATAGAGCATCACTACCAGCCTCCTTGAAAAGACACAAATTAACACATACTGGAGAAAAACCATATGAATGTGATATGTGTGATTACAGAGCATCACAATCAGGCCAATTGAAAAAACACAAAACAACACATACTGGAGAAAAACCATATGAATGTGATATGTGTGATTACAGAGCATCACAATCAGGCCAATTGAAAAAACACAAAACAACACATACTGGAGAAAAACCATATGAATGTGATATGTGTGATTACAGAGCATCACAATCAGGCCAATTGAAAAAACACAAAACAACACATACTGGAGAAAAACCATATGAATGTGATATGTGTGATTACAGAGCAGCACAATCAGGCCAATTAAAAAGTCATAAATTAACACATACTGGAGAAAAACCATATGAATGTGATATGTGTGATTACAGAGCAGCACAATCACGCCAATTAAAATGTCATAAATTAACACATACTGGAGAAAAACCATATGAATGTGATATGTGTAATTACAGAACATCACATTCAGGCCAATTGAAAAAACACAAAACAACACATACTGGAGAAAAACCATATGAATGTGATATGTGTGATTACAGAGCAGCACAATCAGGCCAATTAAAAAGTCATAAATTAACACATACTGGAGAAAAACCATATGAATGTGATATGTGTGATTACGGAGCAGCACAATCAGGCCAATTAAAAAGTCATAAATTAACACATACTGGAGAAAAACCATATGAATGTGATATGTGTGATTACAGAACATCACAATCAGGCCAATTGAAAAAACACAAAACAACACATACTGGAGAAAAACCATATAAGTGTGATATGTGTGATTACAGAGCATCACAATCAAACAAATTAAAAATTCATAAATCTACACATACTGGTGAAAAACCATATGAATGTCATATGTGTGATTATAGAACATCAAGACTAGGACACATAAAAATACACAAATTAGCACATACTGGAGAAAAACCATATGAATGTGATATGTGTGATTACAGAGCATCACGATCAGATGTATTAAAAAGTCATAAGTTAACACATACTGGAGAAAAACCATATGAATGTGATATGTGTGATTACAGAGCAGCACAATCAGGCCAATTGAAAAGTCACAAATTAACACATACCGGAGAAAAACCATATGAATGTGATATGTGTGATTACAGAGCAGCACACTTATGCAAATTAAAAAGACACAAAGTAACACATACTGGAGAAAAACAATATAAATGTGATATGTGTGGTTATAGGGCATCAAGACCAGAACACATGAGAAAACACAAATCGCGCAAACGTTTATGTGTTCCAGTGTGAAAAAACTTTAAAAAATTAGACAAGATTTTTGGAATAAATGGCATAAATCATATTTATCTCAACTGCTCAGTCGTCCAAAATGGCAAAAGATTCAACCTAATGTCCAGGAGGGTGCATTAGTATTATTAATAGGAGAAAATGTTTCCCCATTACAGTGGTCCATGGGCAGGGTCACTCGAGTTTTCAAAGGCAAAGACAGCTATGTCCGATCTGTAGAAATTAAATCAAAAAATGGATATTTGCATACCAGGGCCATTAATAAAATAGCTGTGTTGCCGATTTATGATACATAACTTTATTTAACTATTGGATATGAAACTTGTAACCTAACTTTAAATATAAGATATTAAATTTTTAAGCTATAAAATAAGCTCGATATAGAGCATTTCAAGGGGCGATTTTATGTTCATAAAAAATGTATGTAGTCTGTGATGCACAGCTTCACTCTCTTCGCTTTGTGCACATTGTACAACGAGTCAGGCGTTTAGCAAATAAATCAATTTAAAATAGTTTTTTGTGGTTTTTATCTACAGCTATGTTTCCAGATAAATTCCTGGGCTAAGAGATGAAACACCTACTATCTCTGGGTGATGAGCGCTGTGCGGTGCTAGGTAATGCTGTTGACTCTTCATGTTCCAATAGCTGAATGTTAGATGTGTGATTACTGAGTATCACAACAAGAAATACAGCCCGCTCAAAAAGACACAACTAACTTGTATTTGTGAAAAGCAATGTTTCAGAATATCTTCATTGTACACATATAGTTACAGATATCATGTTACGCTAAGGTTCGACCAGCCCACCCAATGGTATCATACTGCAATGTTGGAACAGCTGTATACAAATAACTTTAATACAACCAACAATTACTTTGAAATTTTACCATTGCTTTGAAATTGTTCCTGTTGCTGCGGAGACCTTGGGTTGTTGGGGGGCAGAGACTAAAGGGTCCTCTCAGAATTATGGCGCAGGCTCAGGGAGAATATGAGTGACTCCCGTTCCGGATCATTGCTGAAACAAAGGTTGGCCATTGCCATTCAATGTGGGAAAGCTGTCATTGGAAACATATAAGACCAAGACCGAGACGTTTGGTCCCGTGTCCAGATCAATCAGACCGGGCTCAGACTCGCTACACTGAATTCAGTCTCTCAATATATCCAAGTTTAATAAGGCTTTAAGTTTCTCACAAGTTTTTATGAAAAGCTACTAATAACATATAGGTATATGGAATAACAGTTTCAAGCGAACGCATTCAAAATATGCTAATAAATTTGTATTATAAGTATTCATGACATGTTTTAATTAACAGGTTGGTTGGAAGGTTTGCTACACATGGCTACATTTAGACCCTTCTCAATTCAGTGTAGTGCGATATCATTCAGTAAGCAAGCATGCTGAATCCAGAGGAGAGGATTGCTTGCTTCGGACGACTCACCTTGCTTCTGAATTTAGTCACAAAATTTAGACTCTTGTATCAAGCCTAATCTCTAAATAATTTGACTGGAAAGTGTTGTCGCCCCGACATGCTTGATAGCAGTGTGTCACGTGTTATGCAACATGAATGTTGTTTAAACTAAAGCTCCAAGTGTTCACTTGTATCGGCAGTTTTCATAACCAACATTTTCTTTAATTTTTACTAGTTTTATTTACAACTTATAATAAAAGGCATTTGATACTCGTATTATACAAAATAGGTAAGTATTCTAAGGACGACAAACCTTTACAGAAAATCAATTAGATTGTCTCTTGCTTAAAAATATTATTATTCTTCGCAGAGTCTGCCAGGAAAAGTACCACATCTGCCACTTAGAACTGTGTTCCGGTTTGAAGGGCAATGTTTCCAGAGAAATTACTGAGGCTTAGAGATAAAACACCTTATATCTCCGGGTGACGAGCACAGTACGGTGCTACGTAATGATTTGGACTCTTCATGTTCCAATAGCTGAGTGTCACTGTGCTGTTATGGGCAGGCTTGTTGCTTACCATCAGATATGTCCTGCTCTACTTGTCACTCTATGCTAAAAAAAAATATGTTCTACCCTTTGATAAAATTAAATAAATGAAGATAAGGTACGTTCTAATAAAAAGACAACATAGTGTGAAGAAAATTTCACACAAACACACAACGTGCACACACCTACGCTCCCATCGTAAGATACGTTTTAATGAATGACAAAGACATCACAGCAAGTTAACAGTAGGTGCAAATGAGATAGCTATACATACCACACTTACACGTTTGTTTAAATATTTATTTCGACAAGGATAGAAAGACATACGAAGACACTGGCGTGAAAGAGAAAGAATACCTAGTCGTTCCCGGTTCCGTGGACTTTGACCGGGCGGGTCACAGGAAAAAAAACGTAATTGCAAAACGACATTTTTTCGTAAACAAGAGTATGTATATTAATAAAATAAAATCAACGAATAGGTATATTTAACAATATTTAAGTTTATGACTGTAATCGGATAAAACATAAATAATAATGTAATCTATATGTGTGTTACCGAAATACATGCAATTACCATAAGTTCGAGTTAATTATACTAACGCGTGAGATTATTATATTTTTTTATAGTACAGAATGTACGAGACAAGCAGGACATGTGCCTGATGGTAAGTAATTTGCCTGCCACATAACAGCACAGTGACACGCAGCTATTGGAACACGAAGTGTCCAAATCATTTCCTAACACTAAGATACCAAGTCACCCAGAGATATAAGATATTATATCTCTAAGCCCTATAATTTCTATGGAAACATTGCCCATCAAACCGGAACACAGTAATGTTTGCACATTACTGCTTGGCGGTAGAATTTTAACTGGCAAAGGTGTGGTACTTCCCCAGGCGGACTCTGCCAAGAGTCCTACCACTACTAAAGCCATTATAAGCCCACGTTAGTTTTTTTTGTGGTATAGAGTAACGCGACGAGCAGGATACGTGCCTGATAGTCAGAAACACGCTTGCTTGTAAAAGTATAATGTCACGCACCTATGAAGAGTCCTATTTAGATTGCACTGCCCTCGTCACCCTGGGATATAAGAGGACTTATCTATATCTTATCACACAAACATACGTAATGTGCACATAGCTTCACTTCCATCCAGAGACACGTTTGAATTAATGACAAAGACATCATGACAAGTAGGCAGGAGCTGTAAATGAGGTAGCTATACATCGCATTTGTTTAGATATTTTTTGCGAAAAGAATAGAAAGACATACGAATGCACTGGCGCGAAAGAGACATAATAGCCGTTGTTCATTATGTGGCTGATGTAAACATTTAAATTGACGGGTCACAGGTAAAAAAAACATAAATGTGAAACGACGATTTTTTGGAGAAACGAGTAAAAAAATAAATAAAACCCTTAATTATATACATGTCCTCAGTTTTAAAATGAATAGAACATATTCGGCTGTTAATAGAAGGATCCCAATAAGGTTCTTCTCTCTGTCTTCTGACAACTTGAAGCCATTTATGCTTCCATAATTCATCTTTAGGGAATCTACAAGAAAAGTTAGAAACGTTTTCAAGAAAATATCATCTCTATCACCTTTTTTCTTTTAGTTTAAAAATATTATCCAAACAAAAAAAAATAAAAATTCTAGTACCTAATCAGTAGTCATCAAGTCTCGATTGAATTAAAATTAATTTTGTACGGAGAAATTAATAAAATATTGACAAAAAGTATTTTCGGAAAAAGCGAAAAATTTTAGTTACGTCTCTTTACCCGTAATCGTTGGAACTAACATATCGCCGTTCGTGTTGCACTCTTACGCTGTATGTATATCTGTCTCTTTTTACAAATGGCAAATTGTTTACAACAGAAAAATAATTTTAGACTAAATAATCATTGAACTATTATGGAAATAATTAAAGATTTTGTGTACTTACGCATGAAAAGTGATACCATGGAACTTGTTATTGGTCTTTGAACTGTTTGTGCACCTTCCAAAAGCACAATAAGGCATTATTACGGCTTATATCGGATTTTTTTTAATTGTTAGCGAACGTTCACTCAACTTGTGGCTCCTGTTGCGACTGAGACTCAATCAGGAGACGTCACCTGATTTTGCATTGGGATCGTAGCAGAGCGCGTGCCGCTTCTTAGTGTTTTAAGACTTCAATGGTTCTACCGCCAAACAGTAATGTGGAAAACTCACTGTTTCACTTTGAAGGGCAATGTTTCCACCATTATTTCCTTGCTATAAATAAGGTTTATAAGTACAATCTATAGCTGAGTATACCTGAACAAAGAACGAGTGTACAGAAATGTATCTTATTGTATGATTGTAGATTAATTCTGACATACACAGCTACCTGGTAGATCAATATAGCAGGTAACGTAAGTATGCTAAGCTCTTTGAAATATGGTCTAACGGATGTCCTTTGCGCTACGCCAACGATAGCACGTACGGCACGTTTTTGGGCTCGGAACGCACGCTCCCAGTCGGCAGCGCGCGCGTACCTATAGCTCGGTGCGGTACTGTAACCGAGAATGCACTGTGGCGAAGTAACACGCACGCGACACATCCGCAGACACCACTCGGGATACTCGTCTTAGCGCAAAGCACAAATAATAATACAAATTGTTTATTTCAATAAAATAGGTACATTTTACAATGAGCCGTTTTCCGACGAGACAAAAAGATGTGGTTTAATAAAACGATAATAGGAGGCGCTTGTAGGTCTTTTGGTTTGTTGTCAAAAGCGGTAGGCATAATGGGACTCAATTCATTAAATTTGCGAAAGCACGACTTCTAGTAATAAATAATAAACTACTTTATCCATGTACGCATTTTATTCGAATGAAAGCTATATCAAAACATCAAAATTTCAAAACAAATTCGTAAACCTGATGAAAGACAATATATATATTTTTTAAATTTATTCTTGGCTATGGATACTAATCCTTCAGCCGAGAGAGTATCTCTCTACTTAGTCTGTGGATAAAATATGGTCCTATCAGTGTTGCTATTTATATCTTTGAATTTTCCTTCTACTTTGGCTTAGTTGGTGTCTATTGCCTCGGGAGATCTAAAGATTTTTACTGAAAGGGGATTGTGATCAGTAAAGGTTTTTTATTACATTATCAACCTAATTAGCTATTTTTATCCCCAATATTTTAAAAGTTTAACACAATACAAAAATTGTTTTAGTATTAAATTCCTTAATGTATTTAGGGTTTTTATAGAACGTAGACATACCAAACTAATCAGCTAAGCTAAGAAGAGATGTATCTAAATTTAAGTATATAAATAATTGATGTGTTAACGAAAACTCTAACATTTTAAATTATCACATATAATTTAGATTCGATTTTTTTCCCTGAAAACGGGTAGGGTCTCTAAAGGGATTACACTGTTGAGAGTATATGGTAGAGACAGATCTATCTGCATCTCGAACAATCGCCATCTAGTGCGTCCGTTGGAACTATTTTTGTCTCGTCGGAAACTCCCTCATTATATTCCTAATATCCCAAACTAGGTGTATAGCACACCTGTATTTTGGGTATTAGTCCTATTCGTTAAAGCACGCACTGCTGACTTTAGCACACATCTTGTCGATGTGGTGTTCCCACGTCATCCTGCGATCAATCTCGAATCCTAAAAATGTGGTGTTCTGTACTTGCTCAATCATGACACCGTTTAGCGAAACTTTAAGCGATTTTGTATGATGGCGCGACAGACAAAAGTGAACGAAAGGAGTCTTTTTTTAATTTAACATAAAACCATTAGCTCTAAACCATGAATTTAAGCCGTTAATTACAAAATTTTATTCCTCTTCCAATTCCTCTATTGAAAGAGCTGTTACTACGGCAGCCACATCATCTGCATACATGGATATGCCTGCATACGGTATCGGGGAGATCACTTAATAGGAGAGTGAACATTATATTTGACACCGACGAACCCTGCGGTACTCCCATAGACTAAGGCAGCGGATCTGATTTATTATCGCCATCGCCAGCATCCACTACCTGAGAGCGGCCTCGTAACATGTCAGTCAACACCTCGTATGATTTCCCAGCTATGCCATAGTGTTTTAGCTTTAAAGCTAAAGTTTCGTGGTCTGCGACATCGAAGGCCTTTGATAAGTCACAGCACAAGACAGCTACTTGCTCTTTGCGTTCACGGGCAGCCAACACACTACGAATCACTTCACGCGTTATAGAAATCGTAGACCTCTCTTCGCGGTATGCGTATTGTTGTTCACACAGCGCCTCGGTTTCCGATAGGTAGGCCACTAATCGCGAACTCAAGCCGTTTTCGAACACTGGCTATTGCTGGTATAATCGATACTGGTCTATATCCATCAATATCGTCCCTTTTGCTTTCCCTTTAAATATCGAGGACACTTTCGATATTTTCAGTGACGACGGGTACGAGTCGATGACGATGACGTGCTGATACTAATATTTTACGTACAGTAGCAGCATCAGCTTTAGGAGCCCCACAGGCAGCAGCTGCATTTAAAAACCGAACATTCATAGCATTTACGGCATCTTTTGGCGAACTAAACTTACTGCCGTTACAATCCTTTACGTTCAGGAGCAGTTCAACCTAGGGGTATTGTTTTTCCCCCTCTCCGTGTTTACGATTCCCCACATAGATTTAGATGGATTCGTACTTCCGTGAATTATACTACTAATTGTAATCATTAGATTTGTTTTAGACATGTTCAAAGTCGAAATATATTTCCTGTTGAGATCGTCAAATATAGCTATTAAGTTCTCTTCCTCAGGAAATTGGTCAACTAATTTTGAAATATCAAACAACAACGATTTTAGATTAAGTATGTCAGGTGTAACCCACGAGGCGTCACGTTTGTTATTTGGTGTTCGTTTTATCGGGAAAGAAGTATCATACTTATTTGCTAAAATATTCATCAGTGCCACCAGCCACCACAAATGTTTGAGCGGTTTTGTTTCTATCGCTTACCTCGGACGAATCTATACTGTCAATAGAGATAACGAAGTTTGACCGGTTATTTTGCGAGAAATCACGCGTGCGGCGATTGAGTTGTGCGGGCGTTGAGTGAGCAAATTTTACTACTCCACGTACAGCTAAGTGATCCGACAGAAGCGTATTTATTGAGTTTGCGGAAGTAAGTTGTCGCGCTACATTTGTAAAAATAAGGTCAATCGCTGTTTGTGACTTTTCTGTTATACGAGTAGGGAAGTCTACAATCGAACTCACATCATAGGAGTGGAGTAAGTCGAAAAGATTTTTACAGTCAGCGCTAGTGTTGTCTAAAATATTTATGTTTATATCACCGAGAATCATGAATGTTTTATCGGTTGCACTGAGCTTATCGAGCAAACGTTCCAGGCCACTTAAGAAACCTCTAACATGAGCTAGGCCTGTGCGATAAATGCAAATGATAGTAATGTAAAAGTCCATAACGTCAATCGCGGAAATTTCGCAAAATCTTTCTTCTGACAATCAGTGGCGTAGCTAGGTAATCAAGGGCCCTGGGGCAAATTAAAAAATAGGGCCCCACTGCTATGTAAACTGATTAGGTTTTATCAAATAATAATATAAAACATACAATTACTTTAAAATGCTACGCTACTTAAGCTCTTTTTTGTGCACTGCAGTATTCTATATGCATCGTATTCTAGCAATCCATATTTGTTCATTATTTCCTTACATAATTGGTGAACAGTCCATGCTTGACTTAGTTGAGGGAAAACTAGGTGGTAAATATCAATAAATTGAAGTGAAAAGCTAGTACCTATTATATACGAATATTTTCTTTGGAATTTGTCACACTTTTGAAATAAAGCTGCTTCATCAACATGACTGTAATAAAAATGTTGGTGTTAGAAAATCGAATATATGACAGACTGCACTCATACCAATAAAACGTGTATCTAATTGAGACATTAATGTGTCTAGTACATTATTGAAAATCTCAATTTTAAATATTTTTTCTCAGCTCGGAAATCGGCGATCAGCAGCTAATTCATGAAAATATATTTTAACTTTTCTTTTCCTTTTTTCTTGAAAATGGGTATCAATACCATATTTTCTTGCAGTTTCACTGGTTTTACACTTGAATAATTTCTACATATTTGCAACTTTGCTTTGGTCTCTGCTAAAACTGTACTCGCCTTTACTTACGTTTAACCTTTACTTGTCATAAAGTCACGTTGAGATGTACCTTTCCCTTTCCTTGTCTTTCCCATCCTATCCGTTCCTATTTACGTATGTTTGGAACGCTTCACGTAAATATATACGTCTTTTTAAATTTCGCCGCTTCACGGCATTTAATTTATTTCCAAATGAATTTTTTAACCGTTCTCGAAAAAAATCTGAACTAGAATTCACGATAAAACGCACATCGATAAATAATAAAACGCACATATCGTCTATCACTATCCGTCGAATTGACAACACTGCCAACCTACAGAAATAATTTAGGTAATTCCCTAGGCATAACTTTTGAATTTCTCTCAACTGAGTTATCATGATTAAAGTGGGGTTGCAACCTGTCATATTTATTTTGAAAATGGGAGCAATTTTCAAAAGTAACATCAGTTCGATCGAGATTTGTGGTAAGGGTTCGAGGTTCGACGGCCCCCTGAGCTTGAGGGCCCCGGGGCACTGCCCCGCCTAGCCCCTGGGTAGCTACGCCACTGCTGACAATGCTGATAACGTTTTCGATACACTTTAGTGCTTCATTTACAAAGATGCAAGATCCGCCATGGATAACATTATTTCTACAAAAACTAGACACTAACTTGTAGCCTTTTAAGTGTATACATTGTAAATTCGGGGCGGTAAGCCAATGTTCTGTTAATGCAAGAACATCGCACTTAAGATCAGTTTCTAAGAGAACTTCTTATCGTTTATCGTCTGAGGACGAGAGCGACTCTACTTGGCCAATTATCAGCTTTCATGAAAAACTCATATTTGCTTGTTGGCACGGTTACGGCAAACGATGCGTAGTGCGTATGCTTCAAAATAATTTTCTCGATATGATACTCGGCACATGGATTTTTCTTGTTCATGTACGTTTTTAAAGTAACGTCAATAAATACCTACGTAAACCTGGTTCTATAGACGATACAATACGAGAACAAAATTAAAAGTTTTGAGTAATCCCCGACTACCTCGGATTTGCAACTTTTAAGTACAACATTCTACTAGTCAAGCCCTTTCATTTGATACCCATTACCCTCATTGACGGAGTTGTGAAAAAAAAATATATGTATGGTTGGGACGACATATTGATGTGCCTCAGGAAAACATACAGCATTATTTGAAGAAGCAGTATGTATCTTAATAATCTGTGGTCGACGTCTATATCATAGACAATTAGCTTCATCTCGACGCCACCAGAGGGCGCCACCAGCAAGAGCACCCGGCCGGCGGTGCGACCTTTGGGATTCATAGCGTTGTATACTTTTGCCACGAGTGGTCGAAATTAACATTATAACAATTATCATTTATTGGATAACAATTGAAAAATATTTTAATATGTGTTTATATAGGTAATTACACGAAATTTGATTTAAATCTCAACGGAGTGAGATTTTCGAAGTAACCGTGAGTGAAACGGATAATTCATCCAGCGAAGAAAAATGGAAAATCTTCTGCGTGGTAATAGGATGAGATCGGCCGATCCCAGAATCAAGGTCTTATACATGCAGGTCAGTCTTCATTCATTTATATGCATTTTATCTAAAGTGATCAATTAGTTAGGCTCACTAGTGCGAATTTTACCTGATACTTATGTATGTTTTTGACCAATAAGTATATCTAAAAAATGTCGATCTTTCACGCTTGGTTGCGGAGACCTTGCGTTCGAAGGGTCGTGTCAGTCTTTACTCGACGACTTCTTTCTGGGTGCAGTAAAGTTCCGAGTAACGTTTTTAAGTTGCGAAAACCGTGAAATATTTGGAACACACTTTTACCAACACAGTATATGACCGATACTCTTTGGACATTTAAAAAGGTCTTGAAGACTATCTTATACCTTTAAACGAGCAATTCTTATATGTATATGACGGCGCTAACCATCAACATATGTAAACAACGGGTGCAACGGGCAAGACGTCATCGCTCACGCCACTCTACCACCATCGACAACGATGTTATAAAAAGGCGGTGCTCGTGAGTCGAAAAAGGTTTCTTTAGCTAGTCGATGCTTGCCCGGTGCACACGTTGGAATGACGGCTGTCATTTGGTCGAAAAGTAAGAAAGAAACAAAGGCTTGAATAATTTTACATTCTTTTGGAGAAATACAGTTGAAAAGGGGTTTAAAAGTTGTATATTGAAGCATAAATGCCATCTAATAACCATGCTAGCTCCTGACTCCTACATATATATATGTCGGCGCAAACAACATTACGTCATCGCTGCCTACGCTCGGAGCGGGAGCGGAGCGGACAGTCGCTTGCCTGCGCTCGGAGAGTAAACACCTACTTAAGCTATTGGAAACTGGAGGAATCTATGCTGAACTTAATAAATCCTATTGTGTTTGCGAGTTCGCGAGTTTTCATCCAACACCACCCATCGGCTACGCCCACAGCAGAAGAATGCGACTAATGATGATGATGATGGCGAGACTATGTCCGCCGATATATATATATAGAATCTGAATCCCGGAAACGGCTCGAACGATTTTGATGAAATTATGTGTGCAGGGGGTTTCGGGGACGATAAATCGATCTAACTAGGTTTCATTTCTAAAAAACGCTTATGCGCGTTTTTAAACAATGAAAAACTGTCACATTAGGCAATAGAATGCGAAGGTAAATTTCGCCGCCTGACGCGACAGCGTAATAGCTCAGATGGGAAGTCGGGCGCTCATAGCGGTCACGAATTAGTAGCTCCGGGTTCGAATCCGCGGCTTACGGCGATGGCTTCTCTTTTATTTTCATGTTTTTTTAAGAAAATCTATTTCTTGTATTCTTTTATCTGTAGGTATCTAAGTATATTTAGTATTTAAACCGAGCAAAGCTCGGTCACCCAGTACCCAGTATCACCCGGTCGATTCTGTAACTCGCTATGGGCATAACGACTCGGGGACGTTATCGTAGTCATAACGAATTTCACCGCGTGTAACGACAGTTCTATAACGACGGTATGATTCTGTAACTACGAATAACGACACCTCGACGTTACATAATGGGATAACGAATCGTCGTTATGGATACCGACAGGATGTGACGTATTTATCGAAACTTGCCCTTAAATAGTTTAAATGTATACCTAGGGTGCGCATAGCTGTTCAAAGGGGTTTGGGTAAAGTTAGCGTCGTTTTTTTTTTAGCGGCCAGAGATCCGTTATCACTTTCTTGTAACAATAAAATACCCCAATGCTATCTGTGCAGTCGGATTTGCTCTAAGTCATTTCGGAGCTGAGTTATAGCTTGTCAAAGTTATTTATTTTTTGGATTTTTTGTATGGACAAGTGGCGTCGTTTTTTCATTTTAGCGGCCATCGATCCGTTATAACTTTCTTGTAACAATAAAATACCCTGATGCTATCTGTGGAATCAGATTTGCTGTAAGTAATATCGGAGCTGAGTTATGGCCTTTCAAAGTTTTATTTTTTGTATTTTTAAAAATATTTTATTTATAAATGGGCGCCATTTCCGTTAGCGGCCGAAGATCTGTTGTCATTTTTTTTAAACACTAGCTTACGACAATTGCATTCGTTTAATCAGATTTGCTGTAAGTCATATCGGAGCTGAGTAATGGTCTTTTAAAGTTTTTTTTTGGGTTTTTCTTAAATGGACTAGTGGCGCCATTTCCTATAGCGGATAGGATAGGATAGGAAATGGCGCCACTAGTACATACAAAGAAAACCAAAAAAAACTTTGAGGGGCTATAACTCAGCTCCGATATAGTTTGCAGCAAACCTGATTACACAGGTACCTTAAGGTAAAAATAATATTTCATAAAAGTGCTCGCGGATGTTTGGCCGCTTTAGGTAATGGCGCCACTAGTACATACAAAGTAAACCAAAAAAAAAACTTTGAGGGGCCATAACTCAGCTCCGATATAGTTTGCAGCAAATCTGATTACACAGGTACCTTTAGGTAAAAATAATGTTTCATAAAAGTGGTAACGGATGTTTGGCCGCTATAGGAAATGGCGCCACTAGTACATACAAAGAAAACAAAAAAAAAACTTTGAGGGGCCATAACTCAGCTCCGATATAGTTTGCAGCAAATCTGATTACACAGGTACCCTAAGGTAAAAATAATGTTTCATAAAAGTGCTCGCGGATGTTTGGCCACTATAGGAAATGGCGCCACTAGTACATACAAAGAAAACCAAAAAAAACTTTGAGGGGCTATAACTCAGCTCCGATATAGTTTGCAGCAAACCTGATTACACAGGTACCTTAAGGTAAAAATAATATTTCATAAAAGTGCTCGCGGATGTTTGGCCGCTTTAGGTAATGGCGCCACTAGTACATACAAAGTAAACCAAAAAAAAAACTTTGAGGGGCCATAACTCAGCTCCGATATAGTTTGCAGCAAATCTGATTACACAGGTACCTTTAGATAAAAATAATGTTTCATAAAAGTGGTAACGGATGTTTGGCCGCTATAGGAAATGGCGCCACTAGTCCATACAAAGAAAATAAAAAAAAAACTTTGAGGGCCCATAACTCAGCTCCGATATAGTTTGGAGCAAATCTGATTACACAGGTAGGTACCCTAAGGTAAAAATAATGTTTCATAAAAGTGCTCGCGGATGTTTGGCCGCTATAGGAAATGGCGCCACTAGTACATACAAAGTAAACCAAAAAAAAAACTTTGAGGGGCCATAACTCAGCTCCGATATAGTTTGCAGCAAATCTGATTACACAGGTACCTTTAGGTAAAAATTATGTTTCATAAAAGTGCTCGCGGATGTTTGGCCGCTATAGGAAATGGCGCCACTAGTACATACAAAGTAAACCAAAAAAAAAACTTTGAGGGGCCATAACTCAGCTCCGATATAGTTTGCAGCCAATCTGATTACACAGGTACCTTAAGGTAAAAATAATGTTTCATAAAAGTGCTAACGGATGTTTGGCCGCTATAGGAAATGGCGACACTAGTACATACAAAGAAAACCAAAAAAAAAAAACTTTGAGGGGCCATAACTCAGCTCCGATATAGTTTGCAGCAAATCTGATTACACAGGTACCCTAAGGTAAAAATAATGTTTCATAAAAGTGCTAGCGCATGTTTGGCCGCTATAGGAAATGGCGCCACTAGTACATACAAAGAAAACCAAAAAAAAAAATTGAGGGGCCATAACTCAGCTCCAATATAGTTTGCAGCAAATCTGATTACACAGGTACCCTAAAGTAAAAATAATGTTGCATAAAAGTGCTCGCGGATGTTTGGCCGCTATAGGAAATGGCGCCACTAGTACATAAAAATAAAACCAACAAAAAAACTTTGAGGGGCCATAACTCAGCTCCGATATAGTTTGCAGCAAATCTGATTAGACAGGTACCCTAAGGTAAAAATAATGTTTCATAAAAGTGTTCGCGGATGTTTGGCCGCTATAGGAAATGGCGCCACTAGTACATACAAAGAAAACCAAAAAAAATCTTTGAGGGGCCATAATTCAGCTCCGATATAGTTTGCAGCAAATCTGATTACACAGGTACCTTTAAATAAAAATAATGTTTCATAAAAGTGCTAGCGGATGTTTGGCCGCTATAGGAAATGGCGCCACTAGTACATACAAAGAAAACCAAAAAAAAAACTTTGAGGGGCCATAACTCAGCTCCGATATAGTTTGCAGCAAACCTGATTACACATGTACCTTAAGGTAAAAATAATGTTTCATAAAAGTGCTCGTGGATGTTTGGCCGCTATAGGAAATGGCGCTACTAGTACATACAAAGAAATAAAAAAAAACTTTGAGGGGCCATAACTTAGCTCCGATATAGTTTGCAGCAAATCTGATTACACAGGTACGCTAAGGTAAAAATAATGTTTCATAAAAGTGCTTGCGGATGTTTGGCCGCTATAGGAAATGGCGCCACTAGTACATACAAAGAAAACCAAAAAAAAATTTTGAGGGGCCATAACTCAGCTCCGATATAGTTTGCAGCAAATCTGATTGCACAGGTACCTTTAAATAAAAATAATGTTTCATAAAAGTGGTAACGGATGTTTGGCCGCTATAAGAAATGGCGCCACTAGTCCATACAAAGAAAACAAAAAAAAACTTTGAGGGGCCATAACTCAGCTCCGATATAGTTTGCAGCAAATCTGATTGCACAGGTACCTTTAAATAAAAATAATGTTTCATAAAAGTGCTCGCGGATGTTTGGCCGCTATAGGAAATGGCGCCACTAGTCCATTTAAGAAAAACCCAAAAAAAACTTTAAAAGGCCATAACTCAGCTCCGATATGACTTACAGCGAATCTGATTAAACGAATACAATTATCCTAAGCTAGTGTTTAAAAAAAGTTACAACAGATCTTTGGCCGCTAACGGAAATGGCGCCCATCTATAAATAAAATATATTTAAAAATCCAAAAAATAAATAACTTTGACAGGCCATAACTCAGCTCCGATATGACTTAGACCAAATCCGATTGCACAGATAGCATCAGGGTATTTTATTGTTACAAGAAAGTGATAACGGATCTCTGGCCGCTAAAAAAAAACGACGCCACGGCCCATACAAAAGTACCCAAACCCCTTTCAAATCGAGGGGCTTCTTTTCCATCAGTGTTGTGTATTTTTGCTTGTTTTCCATCGTTATCATGGCTTCGATTGTGAAGTAAGTAAATTCAACGATGTTTGTATGTGTGATGTGAATTATAGGTTACGTTTTCATGAAGTGACATTTGAAACTTTTAAGTTCAGGGTAGCGATTCTGAAACCATTCGGTTGCATCCGACACGGAATCTCATCTCTCGGTCTTTGTCATGCTAAACAGATAAGACAAAGACCGAGAGATGAGATTCCGTATCGGATGCAACCGAATGGTTTCAGAATCGCTACCCTGAGCCTAATTTTGATTAATTTATTCTAGAACCAAAACGAAAAGGCAGGCGAAGGCTACTCAAGGTCAGATCGACTACATGGTCGACTATTTTATTTTTTTCTAAATCATTTTCATCATTTTCAGTGATAAAATTTGAAGAATTTATTTGGATACACTGCATCATGAATGTTTCAGAAAAACTATTTCTCTATTTATACTTACTGCTTGCACGTTCAAAGAATGCCGGCCATGGTGATTGACGAATGCCTCTTCATGTTCCTTAGGGGCAATTATATGTACAAACGTACAGTCGATTGCCCCAATTGCACCCTCAAATGGCTGCGGAGCAGTTGCAAACTTTTCTCTTGCTTGCTGTCGATCAATGGCAGTCATTGGGAATTTCACCTATCTACGAAGCAAGCGCTGGTTGATTGCTTCCGTAACAGCATGCAGGCTACGACTTGTTGACGGCTGACTTATGTTAAATTGTTGTTGGTTGCCGACACTCCGTTGATAGCAACCTTGGGCGTAAAATCGAATGGCGACCAACACCTGTGAAAAATATTTCATCATTGAAAGATTGATTGTAATAAAAAATATTTAAAAATATAATCCGCTCACTCTGCAAGTCTCCACGTAACAGATTTATGAGATTTATCACCACATCTTGAGGCAGGCGAAAAAGGCTGATAAATTCTTCTCGTGGTAGCTCAAAAGGATTCTGGGCATCTCTCAGGTGCCTTCTTTCCACACGACGTTCGAGTCGACATAATCTTTCCTCAAGAACAAATACATCCCAAGCAAGGTATTCTAGGGCCATGATCCTTTGACATTTAAAATAATAAGAAAAACAACATAAATAATGGACTTCATATAAAAATTAATTATTAAGAATAGAAATAAATGGCCATGTTTAGAACAACTCAACGTTGAGCAACATTGAGCAACGTTGAGCAACGCAACTTAACACAAATGTTCGTCAGCAAATAGTCTTGGAGCGTAGAAGAAAATTTTCTCAACGTTGCTCAACGTTAAGTTCTACTAAACACGGCCAATAATAATATCTAAGCAACTTTGTGGATTCTTCGGAGCAATAATACATTTTTAGGGTTCCGTAAAACGTAAAAACGGAACCCTTATAGATTCGTCATGTCTGTCTGTCTGTCTGTCTGTCCGTCCGTATGTATTCTGTGAATCGCATTAAGATTTGAACAAAAAAATTAAAAAAAAAAGATAAATTAGGGTTGCCCCCCATACTGAGAACTGAAACTCAAAAAATTTTTTTTCATCAAACTTACACGTGTGGGGTGTCTATCGATAGGTCTTCAAAAATGATGTTGAAGTTTCTAAAATCATTTTCGTCTACACTGAATAATTTGCGCAAGAGACACTTCCAAAGTGGTAAAATGTGTCCCCCCCCCCCTCTAACTTCTAAAGATAATGAAAAATCTAAAAAAAATATATAATGTACATTACCATGTAAACTACCAACGAAAATTGGTTTGAATTCGATCTGATGAGTAGTTTTTTTAGTAAGTCATACATACACTATTATTGAAACTTACTCGAAAAATAATAAAATCTATTCCACAATTTTTTCTACAGTTAATCTGCATTGATAATTCTTAATTACTACAAAATTCAACTTACTTACTTGTTATTTCAAACGTCCTAATTATTTTTCACTTTCGGAGCAAGTTTTGGAGTTGAGAAAAATATAAGACACGTGCACGCTCTCGTACGAAGCGTCGTTATAATGGTCGGTATAGCGTAGCGAGTAGCGAGGGGTCTCTGAGCCTCGCTATCCATTCGTTCCATAGCGACATCATAACGACACTTTTCGATACCAATAACGACAAAACTCGTTATGAACAGTGTACAGAATCGCACTTGTCGTTATAATAGCGACACCGTCGGTATCATAACGAAATTTGTCGTTATGAGCCCATAGCGAGTTACAGAATCGCCGTACTGATAGTTTAGAAAAACACACTACTTTTTATCCCAGGAAAATAAAGGGAACGGGAACTTCTCAAGTAAAACCATAGGGCGGTGCTAGTAATATATGTTAAAGATATCTCGAGACATTCTCATAATCGAATGATTTCATTAGTATATCTCATAATCGCCCACCTCTACTGCCAACTGCCATAATTCTTTGCTGCGTACTACGCACAGTACTACGTACGCTTCTGGTGAAACGTAATTTCATATAAATAATTTAAATTGTCTTTGCGTAATTTGTGTAGATACTATATAGTTATTACGTTATTAGTTACTCCAGAAGTCTATTGAACAACGGATATCTATACAATATCTTATATAGTGATCTGTGCTACACAGCTACACACAAGACCACAAGCCATTGGCGAACTTGCGGCAAAGGTGCTGAGTGCTTACAGAAGCCAAAGCTCAGTGCAGACTCCAGAATCAAAACAAAACTACAAAATGCAGTGACCCTAATGCTAAAGAAAGTAAAAGTAAGCGAAACGTGTGCTAATGAACATAGCAGATGCAAAACCTGAATTGACGCGAACTGATAAGTGATAACGCCCGCTAGACGAAACCAGACTGTAAATCATCTGCCAAATGTCACTTACTGTAAAAAAACCATTTGAGTGTGAGAAGTGTGATTACACAACAACATTTCGAACCAACTTGAAAAACCACAGATTAATGCATAGTAGAGAAAAACCATATGAATGTGATATGTGTGATTATAGAGCATCACTACCAGCCTCCTTGAAAAGACACAAATTAACACATACTGGAGAAAAACCATATGACTGTGATATGTGTGATTATAGAGCATCACTGCTAGCCTACTTGAAAATACACAAATTAACACATACTGGAGAAAAACCATATGAATGTGATATGTGTGATTACAGAGCATCACAATCAGGGCAATTGAAAAAACACAAAACAACACATACTGGAGAAAAACCATATGAATGTGATATGTGTGATTACAGAGCATCACAATCAGGCCAATTGAAAAAACACAAAACAACACATACGGGAGAAAAACCATATGAATGTGATATGTGTGATTATAGAGCATCACTACCAGCCTCCTTGAAAATTCACAAATTAACACATACTGGAGAAAAACCATATAAGTGTGATATGTGTGATTACAGAGCATCACGATCAAACAAATTAAAAATTCATAAATCTACACATACTGGAGAAAAACCATATGAATGTGATATGTGTGATTATAGAACATCAAGACTAGGACACATAAAAATACACAAATTAGCACATACTGGAGAAAAACCATATGAATGTGATATGTGTGATTACAGAGCATCACGATCAGACGTATTAAAAAGTCATAAATTAACACATACTGGAGAAAAACCATATGAATGTGATATGTGTGCTTATAGGACATCAAGACTAGTAGAAATAAAAATACACAAATTAGCTCATACTGGAGAAAAACCATATGAATGTGATATATGTGTGATTACAGAGCAGCACGCTTAAGCCATTTAAAAAGACACAAAGTAACACATACTGGAGAAAAACAATATAAATGTGATATATGTGATTATAGGACATCAAGACCAGAACACTTGAGAAAACACAAATCGCGCAAACGTTTATGTGTTCCAGTGTGAAGAGCTATGTTTCCAGATAAATTCCTGGGCTAAGAGATGAAACAGCTACTATCTCTGGGTGACGAGCGCTGTGCGGTGCTAGATAATGCTGTTGACTCTTCATGTTCCAATAGCTGAATGTTAGATGTGTGATTACTGAGTATCACAACAAGAACAAAAAGACACAACTAACTTGTATTTGTGAAAAGCAATGTTTCAGAATATCTTCATTGGACACGTATAGTTACAGATATCATGTTACGCAAAGGTTCGACCAGCCCACCCAATGGTATCATACTGCAACGTTGCAACAGCTGTATACAAATAACTTTAATACAACCAACAATTACTTTGAAATTTTACAATTACTTTGAAATTGTTCCTGTTGCTGAGAGACCTTGGGTTGTTGGGGGGCAGAGACTAAAGGGTCATCTCATAATTATGATGCAGGCTCAGTGAGAATATGGGTGATTCCTGTTCTGGCTCATTCCTGGAGCAAAGGTTAGCCATTACCATTCAACGTGGGAATGCTGTCATTCGAAACGTATAAGACAAAGACCGAGACGTTTGGTCCCGTGTCCAGATCAATCAGACCGGGTTCAGACTCCCTACACTGAATTCAGTCACTCAATATATCCAAGTTAATAAGGCTTTAAGGCAGGTTTAGTGATGCGGTGGACCTTCCGGAACAAAATCATCTAAAAAAAGTACAACACATTTTGTATTAAAGCATTTTATTAAATTCTTATAAAACTAATTAACAAAGATCATTCATTTCTCACAAGTTTTTATGAAAAGCTACTAATAACATATTTATGGAATGACAATTCTAAGCGAAAATATTCAAATTAAGTGTGCTAATAAAATGGAATAATAAGTATGACATTTCAATGAACAGGGCAAAATCCCAAAGCGCTTTCTTTGAAATTTACTTCTGAATTCAATTGACTAAATTCTGACAAGTGTAACAAACCTTTCACTCGAGTATATTATGTTTTTTTTCATTGTTATATATCTCTAAATAACCTCAGTGGAAAGTGTTGTCGCCCCGACATGCTTAATAGCAACGTTTCACATGTTATAAACATGAATGTGGGACATGAATAACCAACATATTGAATTTTTACAACAGTTTTATTGTATTAAAGGCACTTGTTACTCGGATTATACAACAGCAGAGATGCTATTTATTTGAAATATTTCTATTTAAAATGCAAATACAAAATACCTATTTTGCATTATAGGGCTCTCACACAAAACTGCGATGCGGTGCGACGCATCGGAGGAACTTGCGATGGCGAATTGCTCCGAAGCGGCGGCGCATCGCATCGCAGTTTTGTGTGGGAGCCCTAAATGTCTTTTATTTGAAATACCTTTCGAGATGTATTTTGCATTTTTAATGTTAATTTCAAAATGCAATATACCTTGTGATTACCTCATTACCAGTCAAACAAAATGAAATGAACGAATAATATTTGTATTGCTGACTTTGACCGATAGAGGCGCCTGCTAGCCATACGCGCCCTTTTTAAACCCCGACCAAAAAAAGGGGTGCTACAAGTTTGACGTCGATGTCTGTCTGTTTGCCTGATGGTCTGTGTGTGTCTGTGGCACCGTAGAGCTCAAACGGAAACCTATTTCGATGCGAATTGTATCATTTAAAGGTTAATTTCCGTGCTTCTTAGCTATGTTTGGTTGTTATCGATTCAAGATGGCCGCCTCCACGTAATGGCGGACCAAATATTTCTTCACAACCTAGGTACCTCAAAATGGGTATCAAATGAAAGGACTAGTAGAATACTATGCACTATGGCAAATTTTAAATCCAAGATAGCCGCCACCACAAATTGCCGAAATACATTACTTTTTTCACTACTCCTTCAATATGAGTATCAAATGAAAAGGCTTGACTAAGTACAATGTTGTACAGATTACAAATCCGAGGTAGTCGGGGGAAAATCTAAGTCTTTAATTTGGTTCTTGTCTTACAACCATATTTTGCACATGACCGCCACACGTCCTTTCAGAAATAGACCGTAACAGCACAGCCATAAGGTTGATTATTGTTTTGCAGATATATTAAAGCTAGTTAATCCTGCAGGCGTCTTCAGTTTGCTTCTGACTTTTATCTTGAATTTCTTCGTTACTCTGAAAATAAAGATAATAAAATATAATAATTTACTAATATCTTGAATAAAAGTAATTAGCGGCTGGTCTAGCGCCGGGCATAGAATAGATAATATAGATAGAACGGACACTCCCCACCCCCCGCCAATTCCAAGCTTCCTCCCCCTCAAGTACTCGAGGAGCACTCAACGAAGGGTTGTATCGGACGATCATTTTCTATGAGAATACGACCATGATGCTGTGTTATTTACCAAAATGGTACCAAATTTTTCGTCTGTTATACGAAACAAGAATAAGAGATTTTTTACTTCATAAGAATTTCTACTCTGATTGAATCGTTTTTATTATGAACTGTGTTTAGCTGTTTTGGTAAGTTTGCAATTTACATTTTTTTTTTTTTTAATTTATTATATACATGGCTTGGATGCTTGTCCATGAGCCGAAATAATTCACAGTTCTAAAACGTTACATCATGTCCAAATAGTTTGCAGCACTTGACACACATTTCAATAAAAACACAATCTTCTCGAACATTTCCTCGATGCACAAAATTAGATCCATTTTCAGACTTTGTACCTTAGACATGTCCTTTGTGGCAAAAAAAAATAAAAAAAAAATTTAAATAAATAATTGTCCTGTCATGACATAATGTTTTGTTGTCAACTTGTCAAACATTGTCAAATGGCTTGGTATTGTTAACTTGGTATCAGCAGTGTGGCCAACTTAGTGGATTTACCACTAAAACTGGTGGTTTTAACACCCCATATAGTGGCGAAATATTGGTCTTAGTGGCTAGTGGAATTGTTTAGTGGTTTAGTAAAATTCAATTTCAATTACAAAAATGTTTTGACCCATCTACTTTCCCTACATGTTTTAATATAATTATGTACATATTCGTGTTACTTGCGTTTAGTTTTAAGAGTATTTACTTTTATCGAAATGAAGCTATATTACTTTACATGTGGGGATTCCCCAATCCCCGTGAAATATTTTTCAATCAACTCGATCGTCGATCGATCGATCGTGGATCGTGGAACTGTCAGTACAGATGGTGTGTAACTCTGTAACTGTGGTATGATTGCGATTTTATTTAAACATAATAATGCCAAAACCACAATATAAGCAACAATTTCGGAATTCTTGGCTTCAAGACCCACAATTAAAAGATTGGTTAGAGGTTATTGAAAGTACAACGCGGGACAAGTAGCAAAATGTAAATTTTGTGGTATAACAAGGAGTCACTACGGAGATTTGAAGTCTCATGGGATGTCAAGGATTCTACCTTTCTATTTTGTAGATGCAAAATAGAAAGGTAAACAACTACTTTTTAAAGTGAAAACGTGTTATGGTGAACCGCACACAGATTCTGTGACTGAGGCTGATCGTCACGTTCAGAAGTGAAAAGCTTGTTTGGATAAACTCGGGACCACCAAGTGTACACGAGCGAGAAAGATACAGTCATAGAAACTTTGGTTTCTGACTTGTTTCTCATTTAAGTATCCTACTAACGCGATCCGTAATAATTCTACATAATATAATTTACTATTAGGTACTCTATAACTTATGATTGCCGATTAAGTTTTCCCTTCTGCAGTGTGTATTAAGGACATACATTTTTTGACGTGACAACGTCTTATAATTCGATGAAGCCAGCTGCACGCCCGCAAAACATGACGTCATGTTCTGTTAACGCCGTTACCTCGCCGCATGACGTCATGCGGCGTTACCTCGCTCTAAGGCGTAGTTGAAGTTGTCACGTTCAACTATCGTCAGTAAACCGACTTTACAGACAACCATTTTTTTTTTACTGATACTTCTTTAATTGGTAAGATTTTACCCAACTACGAAAGATGGGTATTGATTTAATATAAACAGTAAAAAGAAGGTATACTGAAATACGAAAAATTATAGCGTTAGGTAAGCCAGAGTCAAACCAAGGACCAAAATAGCTTTCAGTAGTTTTTGCCTCTGATTCCTACTCACTAACTCAACGCTTTGTATGTTTTAAAACGAAGTTTCTTAGGGCGGGGTTGGAGGAGATAGATAGGAATTTTGCAGCGCGACCAAACTGAAAAAATAATGTGAGACTAAAACGACTAAAACCGTGAGAAAAATATAAAAAGGAAGTGACGCGTAAAAACTGCCCGTGACCAGTGTTGTCAATTTTATTTTTCAGATGATCGTACCATAAATAAAAAAATATTTACAATTATTTACTTAGATAATAAAATAAAGCATATTTTTTGCAAATTGTGTTGTTCCTACATTATCTTTGTGAGTGCAGACAAAAATGATTCGTCTGATAAAGATGGATTATTTTAGAACAGCTGCTGTAATATTTTTTATGTTTGTTAATTTTTTATGTTCATTATAATTAATGTTAATAACTTTTATGTTGATTTACTCGCTAGTCCTTTGTTACCTACCAACAAAAAATGGTATGTTGATTTACTGATTAATATTTATTTATCACATTTTAATAAAAAAAAAAAAAAAAAAAAAAAAAATACTAAGCTTTTCTTTTTTCCTAAAATAAATTTCTTTAGTGGAAAATTTGGTGTTTATGAGTATCGGACCATTTTTGTTAGTGGTTTTCTGGTGGTTTTAAGAGTTGAATCTAGTGGATTGCTTGGTTAACCGTTGGCAACACTGGGTATCAGATTTTGTCAACAGTATTTACAATAAAAATATAGATCACATTGAAGTACTTTGGATCAGAAAGTAAATCTTGAATGTGGCGGGGAACACTGGCATTATCATGTCCAACCAGAATTTGTAGTTCATCTGCGAGTAGGATCCGTTGTATTCCAAATTCCGGACAGGAAAAAATAATGTGATTGGGATCTGCTTGAGGTGCATGGCAGTACGTACAATTATCGTTGGGGAGGATCTTCAATCGATGAAGGTGAGTTGGTATTAGGCAGTGTCCAAATCTCAATCTGTTTAATGTGGTAATAAATTTCCTTGATTCACTTATCTTACTATGATACCAGGGTTTGTTTGGTAGAGATGTCTTTGTATGTCTGCATACCATTTTCCTTTGGTCATATTTACAGAAGCCCAATAAGTTTATTTATTTTATTTATTGATAAGGTATGTACACAAAACAGTATACAATTAAATTAAATTAACAAGGTTATAAAATAATAGGTTCAGTTCCAAATCGTATACCTAAAATATGTGTACACAGCGTGAGCTAAAAAATATTATTACAATGACGAAAAATTTGTAGAGCTAATAACATGTTTTGTTGAGTTTAAGGCTTAATTGCCCTGGAATTAAAAAATGGCTAATATATTTCGCTTAAATTTGGCTAAATTACGTTCAAATATATCGATAGATTGATGATGTTTACTGAGGATATCATTGTATTGGCGACACATTCTGACAATGGGGTTGTATAGAGAAGTATTGTTCTTATACACATTTAGTGAAAATGTATTTTCAAAAGACCTGCGTGATTTGGGAGAGATATTGATGTTGATGCTTGAAAGAAGAGAAGGGGAATCAATTAAAGAGTGAGTGATTTTAAAAAGACATACAAAGTCCGAGTATTTGCGGCGATTTTCAAGAGATGCTAAATTAATATGTTTTAACCGATTGGTATATGAGCGCACTTGGCGATGGATACCGAGCCTGTAAAAAAGTATATTAAGACACTTAGACTGGACGCGTTCGATACGATTACTATGAACTTTATAGAATGGAGACCAAATAACTGCGTTGTACTCTAAAATACTGCGCACAAGAGCGAAGTAAAGATACATGAGACAATAGGGATTAGTAAAGTTCTTTGAGGTTCGTGAAACGAAACCTAACAATTTGTTACTTCTATTGATTATGTTTTCATAATGGTCACGAAAAGTTAATTTTTGATCAAAGAGGATACCAAGATCTCTTACTACTGATTTTCTTTCTAATATATAGTTTTCGAGTTTGTAATCAAAGACAACAGTATTATGTTTAGCAGTGAATGAGATCACGCAGCATTTTTTGACGTTCAAGAACATAAGGTTTTTATGGCACCATTCGACAATTGTCAACAAATCATTTTGTAGCATTTCAGCGTCACTAGTGCTTTTCACAGTGAAATAAACTTTTAAGTCATCAGCATACAGCAAATAAGTTACGGTGGTCTAGTCGGGAGAACGGCGGCTGCCGATCCGGAGACCCCGGGTTCAAACCCCACACGCACCACTGTCTTTTCGAAGTCATGTGCGTAATGCCGCTAACTTAAAACGGTGAAGGAAAACATCGTGAGGAAACCGACATGTACCTAGAATCTTTAGAAGTCATGTGTCATCCGCCAACCCGCACTGGGCCAGCGTGGTGGATTATGGCCTTAACTCTCTCCTTGCGAGAGAAGGCCCCGAGTCCCAGCAGTGGGAACGTTTAGTGGGCTGTTGATGTTGTTGATGTTGATGTTGATACAGCAAACAAGGACAATGAATATGATCAACTAAATCATTAATAAACGAGACAAAAAGCAGAGGTCCAAGATGTGAACCCTGGGGTACACCGGATGTTATGGTTGCAGGAGCTGATAAAAAGCCTTTAAGTGCAATAAGCTGATTCCGTCTGAATAGATATGACTCTAGCCATCTTAATAGGTTACCGTGTATCCCAAAATGGTGTGATAATTTGGTGATTAGTATTTTATGGTTGACTTTATC
Organism: Ectropis crepuscularia; assembly: GCA_963693475.1. Classification (NCBI taxonomy): domain Eukaryota; kingdom Metazoa; phylum Arthropoda; class Insecta; order Lepidoptera; family Geometridae; genus Ectropis; species Ectropis crepuscularia. The sequence goes on from OY856364.1 coordinate 17,494,329, forward strand.
AAATGCCTTTGCAAAATCAGTATAAATACAATCAACTTGAGTACGTGGCCCATATGTATTTTATGTTTTCTTTTATCACACTGTAGTAATCAGTGAAAGGGATTTTTAGTTGGTGTCTGTGGTCTTCGTCATATCCAGCTGATAAAATTCTGTCTATGGTTTCGTTTCCAGCAATACCTCTGTGAGAGGGAACCCAAACAAAGTGTACTGACTTCATCTTCAATCTTAAATTCCTCAGTTCATCTCTTATCCAATACACTAAATAGTTCATCTTAAAGTCTATCCTCTTACCTTCTATTGCTAATAATACACTTCTAGAATCTGTTATAACTAAAAAATTTTTTACATTATTACTAAAACTGATTATGTACAACAATGCCTGAAGAATAGCATATGTTTCTGCTGTAAAAATACTGGCTACACAATCTATTTCAAATACTCTGCTATAGTTTAACTTAGGATCATAAAATCCACTTCTGACTGACTCTTTGCTCTTTGAACCATCTGTAAAAATTTTATATAACTCTACTTTGTCCTTAATATATTCTAAATAATCTGCATTGTCTTTTATATTAGGTAAATTTATTGTGTAGCCACTATAAATCAAGGCATCGTATTTACATTTATATATAGGCCAAATATTGTCAGTACATTTATACATATTTACAAAAGTTTTATTAACATAAGTCATTATTGTGCACATTTCAGGGAGTTTCCTATTAATGATATCATCACTGGAGACATTCAAATCACTTAAGTTCTGTGAAAGCTGAAGAGGCAAAATAAGATTGTCAATCACTAAATTATTACTTGCTGACTGTTCTTTAATGGAAAAGTTTTGTGCAAGCTTCAACCTTCTCAAGGATAATGGCGGTATGCAAGTTTCAACTTCCATAGAGTTTATTGGTGTGGATTTCATTGCTCCACATATGATTCTAAGACCAATATTTTGTGTTATACAAAATATTGGTCTTAGAATCATAAGAATAATTAGAATAATTTTTTCAAAAGATTAGAACTACAGTTCATGTATGCAAGGCAGCTGTAATCAAAATGGCTTCTGACCAAACTTTTGTATAGTGTAGATAGTGTTTTGGGGTCTGCTCCCCAGAAAACTCCTGTTAAACATCTAATGATATTGATTCCTTTTAGGGCCTTTGTTGTAATGTACTTTATGTGTTCTTCAAATTTTAATTTATTATCCACTATTACACCTAAAAATTTATGACTAGTCTTTAATGGAATTATCAAACGGTTATATTGAATATCTCCTGGACTATCGGTTCCAAGAACCATCACAGAACTTTTAGATGTATTTATATTTAACTTAAGCTTATTTCCATAGTAATTATATAACTGATCTAATGCTGAATTAATTTCATCTTTTGCCATATCTATATGTCTATTTACACTATACAGTAGGAGGTCATCTGCAAATTGTAACATTTTAATATTATTATTTACATATTTTAATAGCTGAGATGTAAAAAGATTGTACAAAATTGGAGAAAGACAGGCACCTTGCATCAAACCTTTATGTGAAGTATTTGGTCCATGTAATATATTATTAAATTTAACATAAACAGTTCTCTCATTTGAAAACTTATAATTCCATTCTATTAATTTTCCAGGTAATTCAAGTTCATGCAACACTTGACATAGACGGCACAAATCTACGTTATCATATGCCCCCTCAACATCAAGGAAAACACATATAGCAGAAGAACGAGCCAACAAACAATTTTTCATATCTGCGATGTAACTTACAAAGCTCTCGGAAGCAGCCCGACCTTTGCGGAATCCAAACTGGTTCTGAGGTAAGATACTATTTGATTCTATATAAAAATCCAGCCGTATTTTAATCATTTGCTCAAAGAGTTTACCTAAACATGATGCTAAAGAAATGGGTCTATAGGAATTGTGATCATTGTCTGGTTTATTGGGTTTTAAAATAGGTACAATACACTGTGTTTTCCATGACTTTGGTATACACTGTTTAGACCATAATAAATTGTAAATATTTAATAATGTAGTTTGTGCTACCTTATGTAATTTTTTGATCATTATGTAAGGATAATTGTCTAAGCCTGGTGTAGAATCTTTTCTAGATGTAAGGGCCAAAATGAATTCATCCCATTGAAAAGGGTCAAGCAGATAACTATTTTTAGGGTTTATATTATTTAACTCAAAAAGATTTTCAATATTCTCGATATCATTACTAGGTGGTTCTGAGAATTTTTTAATGAAGTCTGGAATCCATTCATCATTTTTAGTAGATTTTTTAATGCCAATTCTTTTAAAACGGCGAATAAAGTTCCACACCTTGGTGATCGGTGTGTATCTATTAAAGGAAGAACATAGATTGTGCCAACTATTCTTTTTTTCCTCTTTTATTATAAGTTTCTTACTGGCATCTAATTTTTTATAGTTGATGAAATTTTCTAATGACATATTGTTTCTATATTTTCCCAGGGCATCTTGTGAGATTTTGACTGCTTCTGAACATCTACTGTTCCACCAAGGTGCTGGAGCTCTACTTAATGTAGTATTTGAGTTACTTTTGAATAAAGGTATGCACTCTTCCCTCAATTGATCAAGTAAGGAACAAAATGTGTTATATGTAGATATTGGATTATTAGTGTCAATCTTAAAATTTACAAAAAGGACTTTCGATCTAAGATAGTATTGGGTCCAATCGGCCTTGTGAAAAAAATATCTGTCTAGTGGTTCATTTACTTGGTAAACTGAAGGTGAAATACACATTTCTATAAAAGTAGGATAATGTAAACTACCCAAGGGGTCATTACCAACATTCCACATACAGAAAGGCGCCAAAGTAGGGCTAATACAACTTACATCAATTGCTGAGGTACTTCTATCAGGACCCTGTACCGTAGTATGAGATCCTGTGTTTAGAACACACAAATCCATCTCATCAAAAAGATCATATAATTGTCTACCTCGGGCCTTTGTTGCCTGACAACCAAAAGCAATATGATGTGCATTGAAATCTCCTGAAATTAGACATGGTTTAGGAATAACATTGATAATCCTTTTAAGTTTATTTATGTTGAATCTTCTCTCATTTCCAGGTGGACAGTAAACACACAAAATAGAAAGAGGACCTTTGTCAGAATCAATAGAAACAGCCACGCACTGGACGTCATCATAAAAAGGAAGGGGAATCGTTTTAAATTTATGTTTTAAAAGAATACCTACACCACCATGACCATTTTTTGAATTCTTGTGTACAAAGTTGTATCCAGGAAAATTAATATTATACTGAGAATCTTTCAGCCAAGTTTCATTTAACAGGCAAATATCAATGTCTTGGTCCCATAGCAAGGACATTAACAAGGGTTTTTTATTATTAATGCTCTGTATATTATGTTGTACAATTTTCATGGTGTAACTAGGTCGCTATGCATGTAAATTTCTAATAAAAGTTTCCTTAATTAGTGCTGTTGTCTTTATTGAGTTGTCATTACCCAATGCAACTAAAGTTTTTATAATGCAATTTAATAGTTTGTCATTGTTTACAATATCATTTATCTGTAAAGGATTCTGTTCCAGATTGTATTTGTCGAACTGACCAGATTGAACAATTTTTGTTTGAGACTTATGTGGCAAAGGTGGGAAATTACTCTGTGTATTGGCTAAAACGCTTGAATAGCTTTTCTTATTATTTTCTAATTTTGCCAATTTTAATTGGACAGTTTTTGGATATGGCCAAATGATCTCCACCACAGTTGCTGCACTTCAGAATTTCTGAGATGCAGTCCCTGAAGCTGTGGGGTTCCGAACACTTGGAACATATCTGTTCATTTCGACAAACTTTCGCGGAATGGTTGAATTTTAAACATTTATAACACTGTAAAACAGGTGGTACATATTCATGAACTTTATATCTCCAATTGTCTAAGTACACAAACTGAGGTAATTTAGTTCCTGTAAAGGTAATGGATATTGTACTCAGAGGAATTAATTGACCATCGATTTTCTTCATAAAGCGTCGCACATTAATAATTTCTGCATCTGAAGTCAACTTCACGAACAATTCTAGGTTCCCAGTCTCTTTAGGGATGAAACGGACCACTCCGATTCTTTCCACAGAGGCAGCAGGTATGTAAGCACGTAAATTATTTGATATCAAACATTCGTTCTTTAAAAAATCATTGGCAGCTGCCGCTTGCTTAAAGACCAACATTATTTTTGATGCATTTACTCTCCTCCTTTCATGCACTCCCTTAACATTCTTAAAGATTTTGGATAATTGTAACGGGTTCCTATTACCCAGTCTTTCATCTTTATCGGAGCTTTCCACGTAGACTGGAAACTCCTCGCTGATGCTATTGTCAGGATATAACCGTTTATGCCCTGGTTTTATATATGGTTTGTACCTGTCGTCTTCATCGACTGAGGGTGTAGGCGTTCTCCTCAATTTTCTTTTCCTCGACTCGTACTGCCGAAGATCGTACTGCCGAAGATTTCCTCCCATATCATCTCCATCGCTCTCGGAAGCCATTTCGCCAGCCAAATCTAAGCAAAACTAAGAGAAACTATTAAATGAAAATAAAATATTTTCAAATAAGTGCTTTCAGTTCCCGCCAAAAAACCCCGACTTGCAATTTACAAAGTCACTAGTGTTGCCAATTTAGTATAATATATATATACAACGTGGTGGATTTACCCCAAACAATATTTTGACAGTCCATTCTAACACTGATGTAGACTTCGTCACCGAAGGTCTCTTTCCCCTCAGCACAGTAGATCACGAGATAATTCGAGTCAAAGTTTGACGTAAAATTCCTACCAAATCACCAGCTTCAACCTTAACGCATGTACAGCTGACAAACGACCTTACCGCCGACGCCACGACGTCGTACAAAAATCCGTGCCGAGATCTGGGTAGCGATTCTGAAACCATTCGGTTGCATCCGACACGGAATCTCATCTCTCGGTCTTTGTCTTATCGCATGACAAAGACCGAGAGATGAGATTCCGTGTCGGATGCAACCGAATGGTTTCAGAATCGCTACCCAGACCATTAGGGGTATGTCAAATAAAATAACAAACAAAACAAATCTTTTTTTTATGGAAAAAAAAATTTGAGCTTTCATGTCTAATTTTCACATACATGATTCAAAACGTTATGTAGATGAACTACAATGAATATTGTTGCACCTTTCTGCAACACCTTGTATATAAATATACTAAATCAGATAGTCGACACTCTACCTTATAATTTCCTATTTTGTTATCCCCCGATTCCTCGTACAATCAATCGGGGTAACATTTTCCCACTTTGATTCACAATGGTAACTTTGACAGTCACATCTATCACTACTATTTTATTTTTTACGTGGCAACATTTAGTCCAATAATATTGTATTTATTTACTGACATAACAGTGTTTGATAATCTTATTATTTCTGTACTATGAGTGAATATATTTTTAATTGTATTACCTAATTCTAAATTTCGAAAATTATTACTCATATATTTTATTCTTATATCCTATTTGACTACAAAAAATTAACTATCCCTACTATCATTGCATCATCTATTTGTAACCCAGGACCACAAGCCAAATAAATGATTTGATTTGATTTGACTTTTCATACCATGATTTAATCTTTATTTCCTACAAAACTCGACCTCCTAAAATTAAACCACAAATTGTTATCAACGAAACTTTGGTGGTATGGATCATAAAGCCCTTCTCGAAGACGCTAATAAGATCGATTGGGATCCCGTCATTTACGCTAAATCTGTAGATGATCAAATAACTATCTTCAATACATTGATCACACGTTTATGTACGATATTCATGCTCCATTACGTGCTATAAAAATAAAGCATCTACCTACGCCGTGGCTCACCGATGAAATTAAAACTTTAATTCATAAAAAAGCTGCAGCTAAGTCTCGCTATAAATCGCGCCCCTCCGATATCTCCAAAAATAAAGTAGTCAAGTGCGAGTTGGACTCGCTCATGAAGGGTTCCGTTGCAGCAAGTAACATAATATACATAGTACCTACACATAGTTCTTGTAGTTCGTTGTAACTTTGATCGAAGTTTTAATAATAGTATATTTATGAAGTACTAAAAAAAACTACTCATCAGATCGAGTTCAAACTAATTTTCGTTGGTAGTTTTCACGGTAATGTACATCATATATTTTTTTAGATTTTTAATTTTCTTACTTTAGAAGTTAGAGGGGGGGGGGAACACACATTTTACGACTTTGGAAGTGTCTCTCGCGCAAATTATTCAGTGTAGACAAAAATTATGTTAGAAACCTCAAGATCATTTTTAAAGACCTAGGTATCGATAGACACCCCACACGGGTACGAATGATGAAAAAAAAATTTTTGAGTTTCAGTTCTCAGTATGGAGGGCAACCATAATTTATTTATTTTTAAAATATTTTTGTAAAAATCTTAATGCGGTTCACAGAATACATCTACTTACCAAGTTTCAACAGTGTAGTCCTCATAGTTTCGGCAAAAAGTGGCTGTGACATACGGACGGACAGACAGACAGACAGACATGACGAATTTATAAGGGTTCCGTTTTTACGTTTTACGGAACCCTAACAAGTACATTCAGGCCCGTAATCGCTGGAATAAGGTGTGTAGGGACGCAATACGCCGACATATTCATGAATCTCAGCGGGTGAGGTTCAATGATTTTATACCAGATTCCCTTCTCTTTGGAGCGTCGGTCGAAATACTCACTCCACATCTCATAGCACTGTTGTTTCACTAAGTATAGGCAATCTGAGTAAAACGGGAGAATATCCAGTGGAACACCGTCTGTACAACTTTGTTTAGCTAGAATATCGACCTTGTCGTTCATGCCGACGTTACAATGAGAAGGGATCCACTGGAATTTTACAGACTTGGAAATTTGATTCAATTCCATTATTATCTTCCTTTAAGAACAGAGTAGGCTAGCGGTGTTCCTCGGGTCCCCGAGGTGCATCGAGCCAGATGTTGAAGGGAGCTTCGTGAATCGGTTAATATTACAAATTTATTGTAGTCAATTGTTTTTATATATGCCAAAGCTTCACAAATAGCTATAAGTTCTGCGTTCATTATGCAAATATTACCATTAATTTTGAATTTCATACATAAATCTGTTTCAGAATCTAAAAAGGCAGCTCCAATCAGTTCTCCGTCCTTAGAACCGTCTGTATATATTCTGTAATATTGACTATACTTTTGTTTTATGTATTCTTCGCTTAAATTTTTAATGTTTGACGGATTGTAACATCGCTTGGCAGAAGTTATACTGTCGATCTCGGTTTTTACAATGGGTTCTAAATTTATACAATATATCCAAGTACCTATATAATTCAAACATTTCAAGTTTATGGCTAGAATAAATGTTAACATCACGGAAACGTTCATGTACATCGAGCAATAGTGGTATTCCTTTACCGCGCCAGTACTTATTATTTCTATATTTACAAATTAAACACTCTAAAATATTGACAGTTACGTTATTTTTAATTGATTTACATTTCATCCAAAATTTCCCACATAAGTACAGTCTTCGAACCCGCAGTGGAGGGAGGCAAAGCTCATTCTCCATCACGTGGATTGGAGTTGTTTTAACGAAACCCCCTCCAATTCTCATCGCTTGATTTTGAGTTTTATCCAACTGGTTTAATATTTTCTTGCTGCTATTATTATATTCAATTCAATTCATTTATTCGAACCATAAATTCATAAGAATATTTGGTAACGTCATTAACAAAAAGGCAAAGAATCTGTGTACATAATAAGGTAAAATAACAATGTCAAAATTAATAAAGCGGCTGTAAAGGAGCCTCGTCAATCAAATGCAGCTGTAAAAAGGCTTTGTCAAAGACAAAATAACAAATAATTCATACATACAGTATACAGATACTACATGAGTACAAACTATGTTCCATCAAAAGTTTTATAAATCTATTATTTTACTTTATTACAAGATTCTAGTTTCGACACATTTCTCTTCCATACGTTACTATCTTTAACAAAGTCATCTATATTATAATATGCCTTGCTCAATAGGTAGCTTTTTATTACATTTTTAAATTTTGTTTCATTGAAACTTTCGACTTGTGCAGGGATTGCATTATAGAAGCGAATACCATTACATTTGAAAGAGTTATTTGTTTTTTGAAGTCTGCACTTAGGAAATACAATTTTGTGTTTATGGTGCGCTTTTGGATTCAGGTCAGTTAGTTTCTTCAGTCGACTTCGATTTTTTCTTACATACATTATACATTCATAAATATACAATGAAGGACTGTTAATATAACGGTTTTACATAAAAATAAAACCGATATTATGTGCCGAGAACGGAAAACATACAGCATTATTTGAAGAAGCAGTATGTATACTTATCTTAATAATCTGTGGTCGACGTCTATACCATAGACCAGCGTTTCTCATTCACCGGGTCGCGACCCGGTACCGGGCCATGAAAATAAAATACCGGGTCGCACCGTTCCATCCAGCAAAAAAAAAAATATTGAGTGACCAGACGAGTATAACATGGGCCTGATGGTAAGCAACAAGCCTGCCACATAACCGATAATACCTACCTACTATTGATTTTCGATGATAACATTATCGAATAGCACGGTACGAGTAAAGAATACGATTCTGGATATAGCAGAGGATATTGAAAAAACCGTTGTAATGCATCTGAAATCCTTTCATAATTTTTCTTACCAATCGATGAAAGTACAGACATATCCGATAATGCCAATCTTGTTTTGTTCGATCGATATGATTTCGAGAATAGTCTTAGGTAATAAATACAGAAACCGACTTGAATTAGAATAGGACCTTCGTATATAACTTTCGTCATTTTCCCCGAACTAAGATTCATTAGTTTAAAAAAGCAGCAGCTCTATACTTCGCACTAAAATTTAGAGACTACAAAATAAATAATAAAAACGTAGAAATATGTACCCACCTAGTTCCTAAAGAGTTTCATTAATAATAATGTGTATTATTTTACCAAAAAAATGTCCAACCCGACGGGTCACGAAGGGGCCGTGTCAAATTTACCGGGTCATAGCAGAACAATGTTTGAGAAACACTGCCATAGACAATTAGCTTCATCTTGACGCCATCAGAGGGCGCCACAGGCGCGCCACCAGCAAGGGCACTCGGCGCGGGCGGTGCGATCTTTGGGATTCATAGTCTTCACCAGAAAGAACTTTCTAGAATGCTGTATGTTTTCCGTTCTCGGCACATAATATCGGTTTTATTTTTATGTAAAACCGTTATATTGATGTGCCTCAGGAAAACATACAGCATTATTTGAAGACGTGTTTGTTATTTGCCGATGGGTGCGTGAAGGTGTGGTGACAGGCAAAATAAAATGCGTGTTCACTTGATGGTGTTTAATATCTGACTCCTTACTTTTACAATGTGACTGTCGCTTATAACTATTTCTTAATACAATGGAGCACTGTTAGTTGTGGTTAATGTTTACGTTATTAGTGTTTATGTTATACGATTTATTTTATCCGCTACGGCCACAATGAACAAAGGCAATGGAGTTAGTAGGTGGGCACTTGAAATATGAAATATACGATGCAGCTGCTACAATCCTCCCCCCTTAGATAAAACTATCTTTTTAAACTAAATCACTGGGTTAATACACTGGACGACACTTAAATACTACGGATCACTATGTTTGAACGCACTCGCGATATGGGTGACGGAATAGCTGCGTTGTTGACACGTCGTTGTAGCGAGATTGTTCGTTTCGATGCTCGACTCGCCCCACCTTCGACGCTACGCGATGCTTGCAGTAGCACCAAACTTGGTAGGCGCTGACCATCATGACGGCGGCCAGCGACATGTTGTGAGAGTCGAGCGCGGTGTCATCCTCGAGGTGCGCATTGTTGCGCATTGTACAAGATGCTGGGTGACGACCGTAGTTGCTTGCGGTTGGTCCATGATGCGTAGATTTGTATGGTGAATTGTAGCAGTGTGTGGCTATAAGCTGACTGACGACAAAAAATGAAGATCTCATAAATCGAATCGCACTCTTGGTTTGACGGTGCGACCCGAACGTGTGCTTATCTGAAGTGGTGCTGGCGGTGGGTCGGCTGTTTTTGTCGAAGTCGTTGCACTTTCCGTCGTTCTGTCGAGACTGGTGTCGGGTGTCGCGCACTTCAAGCTTGAGATCGGCTCGTGGTCAACATCTAATAGATAAGCTGGTTTTAGCCGATCAAGTGATACAGTGACATTCCTACCGTTAGAATCTATTGTGTAAAATTTCGGGTGTCGGTTTATCACTTTAAATGGTCCCTGGTATGGCGGAACTAAGCTCTCGTGAGTTTCGTTTTTTACAAACACATGGGAGCAAGTGCTTAAGTCCTTATGAATGAAAACATTTTTTTCGTTACTACGTGCGGTTGAATGGGACAACTTGGGAACAGTTGATAACACATTTGTCAAAAGTTTTATGTATTCTCGGTCATTGACATTTGTGTTTACGTTTGAGTTGGAATGAAATAAATCTCCTGGGAGTCTCAGCGTACTTCCGTATAAGAATTGAGATGGGCAGTATCCTAGGTCTGACTTAACGGCGGATCGTAGACCTAATAGTACTAATGGTAATTCCTGAACCCATTTTGTGTTATTTTGACATTTTGCCATAATGGCTGATTTTAATGTACGGTGAACTCTCTCGATCATCCCGTTTGCCTTAGGGTTATATGCCGTAGTTCGAATTTTTTGAATGCCTAGTTTTTTGAGTAGTTGTGTGAATAAGTCTGATTCGAATTGACGACCTTGGTCCGACGTTATTTTAATTGGACAACCAAAACGAGCGATCCAGTGTTCTACGAACACCTTTGAGATCGTTTCGGCAGTTATATCTTTCGTTGGTATTATTTCCATCCACTTAGTAACCCTATCTATCATAGTGACGCAATATTTGAAGTCTTCCGATGGTGGAAGAGGGCCTATAATATCTATATGAACATGTTCGAATCGACCTCCTGTATTGCCAAATTCACCAAGTGGTGTAATTGTATGACGTTGTACTTTATATTTTTGACAAGCGATACAATTTTGTACAATTTTTTTTACGTCCGTATTCATACTGGGCCAGAAATATCTACTTTTGACTAAACATCTTGTCGCGGCTATGCCGGGGTGACTTATATTATGTAGTGATTTTATAGCAATTTCTCTAAACTGAACCGGTAGATAAGGACGTATGTTGTTCGTCGAAGTTTCGCAAGTTATTTTTATATCTGAATTTGGCATTGTGATTGATTGAAACTTAAGGTTATTTTGATTTTTGAGGCTAATTAGTTCCTGATCACATTCTTGTGATTGGGCAAGACTTTTATAGTCGAATTGAGAAGGTATAACAATTTCTTCAATCCTAGATAAGGCGTCTGCTACTGCGTTTTCATCGCCTTGTATGTACTTAATGCTGTCACAGAACTGAGATATAAAGTCTAGTTGTCTGAGACGTCTAGGACAGTCTGAGTTAGATACTTTTTTTGATAGGGCGAATGTTAATGGCTTATGGTCAGTTAATACTGTGAGTTCCCTGCCTTCGATAATATGACGGAAATGTTTTATTGCCATGTATATTGCGAGTAATTCCCTATCGTAAGTACTGTATTTTGTTTGAGCGTCGGTGAGCTTTTTCGAATAAAATCCTAGAGGTTCTAGTTTTTTGTTCGTGTTTTGATGTAATGCTGCACCTACGCAAGTACCAGAGGCATTCGTCATAAGCACTAGTGACGCGGATGGGTCTGGGTGTGGTAAAGTTATTGAGTCTTTAATCGCTTGTTTACATTGACTGAATGCTTTTAACGCATTTTCAGTCCACGTAATTTTTGTTTGATCGCGTTTTTTTGAATTATGTAAATACGCGTTTAGTGGTGATTGCATTTCTGCGGCTTTTGGAATGCTTTGCCTATAAAAGTTTACCATTCCGAGAAAACGTCGTAATTCCTCAATAGTATTTGGTAGAGGATAATTATTTATAGTTTGAATTTTCTCTTTACTTGGTTTTATGCCATTCGTGCTAATGTGATAGCTCAGAAAGTTTAATTCGGATTTGCCGAACTCACATTTTTCTAGGTTGATAGTTAGGCCGTAAGTATTTAATCGGTCCATAACGGTCTCTAGGTCTTTTAAATGAGCTGTTTTCGAGTTTGAGCTCACGATAATATCATCTAGGTACGGGAAGGCAAAATCTAGATTTTTGAGTGCATCATTAACTAATCGTTGGAAATCTTGTGCTGCATTACGTAAACCAAAATTCATTCGAGTGAATTCGAACAAACCGAACGGTGTTATGATTGCAGTTTTTGGAATATCTTCAGGCGCCATACAAATATTGTGATAGGCCTTTCGGATATCGATTTTTGAAAATATTGTCTTCCCTTTTAACATGTATGTAAAATCGAGTAATCTAGGTAATGGGTATCGATCTGGAATAGTTTGCGCATTAAGTCTACGATAGTCTCCACATGGCCTTATTTCGCCATTTTTTTTCTTGATACATACTAGTGGATTCGCATAAGGAGACGAGGAAGCTCTACAAATACCTAATTGCATCATTCTTTCGAATTCAGCTTTGGCTAATTTGTATTTCTCCGGGTTGAGTGGACGTACTTTTTCGTGAACCGGAGGACCGGTGGTATAAATGTGATGTTGTACGTCATGTTTGGGGTGTGTCTTAAAATTTTCCAGTTTTGTAATGTCAGGAAAGTTTTGTAAAATTAAGTGATATTCATTTTTAACGTCGATTGACTTTATATCGGTAGATACGCAGGATTTAGTAATGTTTGCGCTGCGTGACAAAGAGGTAAGTTTATCTATGAGTTTCTTGCCATGTAAATCTACCATTAATTTGTTGGCGGCCAGAAAATCAGCTCCTATTATTGATCGTTGAACATCGGCCAATATAAATGTCCATGTAAATGGACGTCGTAAGCCTAAGTCAACAATAATAGTTTTCTTTCCGAATGTTTTAATTTTTGTACCGTTAGCTGCATATAGAAAATAATCTAACGTGGATCTGTTTTGCTTTTTATCGGCTAATACAGACACGTCAGCTCCAGTATCTATAAGAAATGGTATTTTAGTAGTTTGGTCGGTTACGCACAAACGATATGAGTTACTGACACCGGCCACGTTAACTCGTGCCGGTGTCGGAGCTAGTTTTCCGACTTATTTTTGTTACAATTCTTAATATCGCCACATTTATAAGCATTTGCACCGAAAGTGAAGTGATAAAAACACATATAGTTTGAGTCACCCGGTTTTGCTGTTTGTTTTGAAAATTTTTCGCTATTTTGGCTTTTTGAGCGTGATCGAGAGGAGTTATAGTTAGAATCTCGCTCGCTATTACGCGACTTGCGTGGTTGATAGCTGCTATTATTATTTAATTTTGAGCGCAGCGCTGAAATCTCAGATTTCATAGAATTAATTTCGCTAAATAGTTTAGTGAGAGGTTGGTCAGTGATTGGCGGAGATTTTGAAATGGGAGCTAGCTGGGATGTAGTGGCATTTTCCATAATTTTATCTGCCATATTAGCTAAGCTGTCTAATTGAATCTCCCCAGTATCGCACGCGGTAATAATAACTCTAATTGAGTGCGGAAGGTGACCTTTCCAGAGGAGTTTGAGAGTCTCGTCTGGCACCTTATGTTTACCCAAATCTTTCATTCGGCGCAATAATTGTGATGGTTTTTGGTCACCGAGTTCGATTTCATTTAATAAGTGATTTAATTGTTGAGTTTCGGACTCTTCGTACACAGAAATTAACCTGTTTTTTAAGGTCTCGAACTTATTTACATCGGGCATGTTATCTAAAATGTCACTAATATCGCTTAATTCGGCTTGATTTAGCCTAGCTATTAAAAGTTGACTTTTGTGCAGATCACTTGCCTTCTGTGGGTCGACGATGGCGTTGAACTGATGGAACCAGAGCCTGGGTCGCTCTCGCCAGAAGTCCGGTATCCTTGTCGTTACATTGATGGTGGCCGTTGTCAACGTCTCGGTGGCCGGTGGTGTGGCTGGTGTTGGTTGTTGAACCGGCGCAGGCTGGCAGCGTGGGTCGTTCATTTTTTCGCGAGTCTTGCTGTATTTTTGTTGACTTTTGAAAAATGTGAATTTAACGCGACTATGAACTATACTTGAATCACGTCTGCTTGCTATCACGTCGGGGTCACCACTTTGCCGATGGGTGCGTGAAGGTGTGGTGACAGGCAAAATAAAATGCGTGTTCACTTGATGGTGTTTAATATCTGACTCCTTACTTTTACAATGTGACTGTCGCTTATAACTATTTCTTAATACAATGGAGCACTGTTAGTTGTGGTTAATGTTTACGTTATTAGTGTTTATGTTATACGATTTATTTTATCCGCTACGGCCACAATGAACAAAGGCAATGGAGTTAGTAGGTGGGCACTTGAAATATGAAATATACGATGCAGCTGCTACAGTTATCTGCTGGTGTATATCCAAAAAAGAACAACGCTATGATGACTGAAACATTTGAATACTTATTAAAATAAAGTGTTCAATAACATTTTGTAGTTAAGTAAATTAACAAAGTTTATTTATTCTGATGTAAACTTTGAAGAACATGATGTACCATTTCCGTAAATTTCTAAATAAATTAACGATTTAGTAGCGAGATGCCGACTATCGGCCTTAGTCTATCTTGTATTTTTTATTTGCAGTATATAGCATAATGGCAATATTTAGAAAAGTCCATACATATCATCGCATTATGACAAAGATCGGAATTTGGCGAACATTATTCAAAATACACTAAATAGTCGCATAATGACGACTTTCTTTCTCACCAATGTTTTTGTTATTTGTTTAGCCTACAATATGTACAATTAAACACAAAACAGTAACTGTATGAACATAATAACGGTTTTATTTAATGTATTCTTATACCTAGTAAATAATTAAATAAACAACATATTTCTAAGGCTAACCGTACTTCACTTCTTTTAAATTAACATAAAGTTTATACTTCAATTACCAACAAAGTCAACGTTCATAATAATTAAAATGGAGAATTATTAAAATCTAGTGTTATAGGTACTTAACCTCATTAAAAAAACCGAACTTTGCTTAGTCTATGTAAACAAACCCCCATTTCAAGATGTTGGTCAAGAAAATCTTGAACAATTTTTTTTATGCGATCATTTGTTATTTGTTCTTTTTTAATTTGTCTTTTAGTTTTTGGGTAATGGATCTGGCTCTTTCGTATATCATGATCGTATTTTATGCTTTCATTTTTTATAGTTTTAATGAACGGGAATAGGTTTGGTTTTTTCCTTTTAATTATTTTATTTAATCGTGAATGCCAGCCCTCTACTGCATTTATAGTACGGTGGGGATTATCAAAGCAGCTTACAGTATGAATTAATTTTGGATCCATCCACTGTTTTATAAAGTAGTTTACGAAGTCGTTCCAGCCCTCTACATTAGACAGAATCTCAAACTGTATACTGAGGAAGCCCTCAGGCATCAAAGTAGGTGGTAAATGTGCCAGTGCTACAAAAAGAGCTATTGTTGCTTAGCCTTTTTGTGAAGAGCTTGGGCATAATGAAAAAAACATTCTTTTATGTTTGCGATAGGGAATGTGATTTGAAGTGCATTCATCGCCGCAATTTCATAATCTGTTTGAAATATTTCTGGATTCATATCCGGAATGCGTGCTTTTATCAGTCCAAACAGCCTTTCATATGTATATTGCTCCTTATTGGGTAATAGACAATATATTAATGGAGTAATGTAAGCCGTAGTTAGTCCGTGAACGGTGTACACCTGTTTGAAAGGTGGCGGTACACTCTTAAATGTCCCATCTGCAAAGAAATGCCTGACATTTTTAATTGTTTGTCGAGCTTCTGTACTACAGAATATTAAAATTTTGTCTGCGTTACCATCGTCACAGAGTAAGAAGTCTTTATTTAAGCCTTCACTTAAGACCACATCTTCCAATTTTTTGAACACTGTCGCGTGTACATTAAGATGCGACTTTCTGGCTCTGTATAGTGAATCTTTTAACGATTCATAATTTGGCAATATATCATCGTATTCAGGATCGGATTTGTATGGTAGCATCACGCGTTCGTATATTTGGGGTATGGGGCCCAAGTCATCGCAAACGGCTTGTTTTAAATTCGCCTTAATCACCGCCAATTTGTAGGCACAGAAATCAGGTTGGCATGTATGGTCACTTATCCTTGTAATAGTTTCGTCATCTTCCATCCAAGTGACGGATCCTGAGCATCGTCGATTAGAGCATCGCCAAATACTAGAGCCATTTTTATTTGATTTTTGGCGTGTGTGACTATGTCCGTTTCTGCACAACGACCAGGTACCCTGTTACAAACACAATTATGTATGATTAAAACGGTTTGCATTTTATCGATTTTCTATAAGAGTGGTAGGTAGATGTTAATATGCTTACCCGAGTTATGTCTATGATGTTGTTACAGACGAATGGCAAAATGATTGGGAAAGGCCAATTAGGTTGGTAACTTTTAACTGTTTTATGTTTTTAATTGATTTCAGCTTTGTAACGCCTAATTCAAATAAACGTTAAATCAACTTTCCCCGGGACTCGCCGACAGTCCTGCTTGGTGTCTTGATGTGGTCACTGCTGTAAATTCTGGTGTATAGGAGTCACAGCGGTGGGATTGTGGGAGTAATTGTAAAAAACTACATAATATACGTACCTTGGTATTTTTAATTAACACAATGTCACTGTTAGTGGTGTATTTTACATAATTATTATTCATTCTCAATTCCATTTATAATTCTTGGATATGGCTTCACAGACTAAGTAGAGAGATACTATGGCTTTGTTGAGTAGTAATTTTCAACTGTAATCTTTATGTAATTATACGACATAAATCATCCATGACGTTCTTATATTATTTTATGAACTATGATTAACCTTCTTGCACTTACCAAGGAGATAAGCTATGATTTTAAATAAACATTTGTATGCAATGTATACTCAAATTATAACACGACATTATTAAGTAGGTAGGTACTTACTTCTTTTAAGACTTTTTAACACGACTGTATTAAATTAGGCATCTTAATATTCCCGAAACTATATTTCACAAAGTACAGCAAGCTGCGATATGACAGTAACAAAAACTAAAAAGTAGGCATAGTGAGACTACGTGTTTGAAGGTTATCTGAAGTAGTCGTTATGCTCCTAATTGTTTGAAAATGAAAAACAATCAACCAAGGCCGATAGTAGGCATCTCGCTACAAAATCAAATTGATATGCTTAATGTGTTAAAATATTTCCATATTCGGCTTTAATGTCTCATCAGTCGTTTGGGTATATTTTCATCACCCAAAGGTTACTGCTATACCTGATCTACGTCTACTATTTTTTTGTGCATCTATAGTCTATAGCATTGTTTTAATAGACTGGACATCACGAACGTATACTATAACGAAGTTACGAAGTATACAGATTCATGCTGGGCATATCAAATTTTTCAATAACAGGATGTTAAGCAACTGCTATAAGTAAAATTTATTTAATTTGACTCTAAATTTATTCGGGTTTTCTTAGATAGGGACTAGTAATCTGTGATAGGACACAAATTATCCTCGTTTTCTATGATTATACTGCCACCGCAACAATACTAACGTGTATTCGGTCTGTAACATTTAAAAAGGTGTCGTTATATACCTACATATAAAGAACCGTTCCAAAATTGTACCAATTTGGAGGAATTGGAAAACGACCAATCCAAAGTAACTCTTAAATATCAGGTAAGTACCTTTTATCGCTTTCGCAAACTTTTGAAATGTACATAAATATATGGTTCTAATTTAATGTATTGTCTGCAAATAATTAGGCGACATGGGGTGAGTACATACCACCCATATGTGTATTAATACTGTTTCAAGTGATAAACTGTTATTTTAAACCAAACCAATCAGTGTTTTAGGTATATCAACAATTTTTGAATTTTTAATATCAACTTATAATTATTTGGATCCGACTAAAGATATATTATTATGACATATTTAACGCATATAAGTTCTCGCTCGGCCACCGTCTTGTCTGGTGCTGAGTGACAGTGCTGTTGACAATAATTCGCACTGACCTAGAATTATTTTACAAATTAATTCTTCTGCGAGTTTTTCACTCAAATCTACCCTCATTTTCGGAAATGTCTAGGGTATTATCAATACTCGTGAAGATTTTAATGTGATGACATATTTCAGCGACATGCACAGCGGACCAGCGCGGCGCAGCCACGGCCTTGCCCCGAGTTCCAATGGTGGGAACGAGCCAGAAGGCTGGGTATGGACATCTTTCGGCATTTATGGCATGTCCTGGGGTTTGTGCTTGACGTAACATGGTATTTACCCATGGTATTTCGGTTGCCTGGAAGAGATCGCTATTAGCGATAATGTCGTCACTTGATTCACTAGCTCTAGGCTAAGTCTCTTTGTTGTTTAAGTATTATATTGTGGATAATAAATAGTTTCTATCTTTTTAAAGTCTTTTACAATATTAGTTGGCTAGTAGAGAGCCACCACTTTAAACGTCATTGTTGTATAGTTTAAATGTATAGTATGTATTTGTATAGTTCGAAATGATTATTTTGAATCCGTTAATTATTAAAATATGGCGGTTCTTTGTAGTTATTTAAAATCTCATCTTCAAGCTTAAACTTAAGATACCCTTCATTTAATGGTTCTGCTACAATTATTTCATTTTACTTTTCACCGTACCTATAAATTTGGTGTCGGTGTTATTTCGAAAAGATAATTTTCATCAATATTTAAACTTATTAGGGGCTCAGATTTATATAATCGAAGAGCATACGGTTTCTCTCTTCAGAATAGAAACTATACGGCACGCTGGGCACTCTTTCACAAAGACTATCGCTCATTGGAATTGACAACACAATTGCGTATAGACGCGTGTTTTCAATTTATCATGTGTTTTAGGAGTCTTAACATCACAGGGAGTGTCAAGAGTCCCAACGATTCCTGGTCATCGATTCCTTCGTTGTTGCGAGAGAATATTCATGGTTAAGCAACGATTGCTCATGGGACCTTGTGTGGAAACATATTGAGAAGAGGCTCCGCGCCACCACACCATTACAAGTACAAGTCATACTTTACGAAGCTGTTACTGATTAAATCTGGGATGGCAGAAAGTTTGCCGTTTGGTACCAGAAAATAGTAAAATTTGAGCAACCCTTCAATTCCAATTTAAGCAAACGAAATCTAACTTTTGCGTCAGACGCAGATTCATGTACTTTTCTATAAATGCTGTTATATGTAGATATATGTGCGCCATAGTTGACCTGCTTCTATTTTCTATCAATAACCTTCCAGATAGATACTTTAAATCTTACAAAAATGTGAATATAGATACCTGCTTTATCGATCATATTTTTGAGGAGTTTCCAGTGTCTCGCGGCTTCCGCAGCCAAGAGACGTAACTTGGAACACTGCACCAGAAGGAAGTCGTTCAGTAAAGACTGACACGGCCCTTCGAACGCAAGGTCTCCGCGACCAAGCGTGTGGTAATAGTAAGATATGGTGCGGGGACCAGGTCCAAAACGAGTATCGGCCAAATATATTGACACGAGTATGTCCAAGTGTCTCATGGCTTCTGCAGCCTAGAAACTTAACTTGGTACTGCACCAGAAGGAAGTTGTGCAGTAAAGACTGGCCCACGACCCTTCGAACGCCAGGCCTCCGCGACCAAGCGTGTGTTAGTAGTAAGATATGGTGCTGGGACCTGGTCAAATGAGAGGTATCAATCGTTCAAAGTGTTTCGTGGCTTCCGAAACCTAGAGGCTTATTTAAATTCTTTGTTGCACCAGAAGGAGGTCGTCGTGTAAGATTAGTGCGACCCTTCGTACGCAAGGTTTCCGCGACCAAGCATGTTATAAAAAAATGTGGTACTAAGAAGAGGTCAACATTAAGATATGTCACAAGATATGTGACATTAAGATATTAAAATAAAACATCTGATAATAAAATGCAGAGGTACTTTAACGATATATTTTTTCATACTATGAAAAATCATCATAATTTATAATATCTCTGAATTGGCGACAAGGTTCGTTTCAAAAAGCCTCCTCCCCTGAATGGGTAGTTATCGACGTGATGAGTTGGAGGTAGTTTTGAATTTTAAATCTATTAAAATGGGTTTATGTGAAATTTTATTCTCCCAAATAGTTATATTGGCACTCAGAACTCGTCATTGAATATGAAATACTTATTGTTTTGTATGTAAGAATTTGAAAATGCAATACATTCACGATGGTATTTTTATGAAATATCCAAACTTAGAATATCCTTACATAAATATATGGTAATGCATGTATGTTTGCAAATTTGCCCACGTTGTAGCTGCTTCCATTATTCGAATCTATAAAATAGTGCAACTGAGCTTAAGTTTCGTCAAATAAGCTTTGACTAAGCTAATAATGCGTATAATTATTATTTATCCATTTCACGCCCCATTGGCACGTCTATATGTATTTGTAGACGTCTGAATTATTTCGGTGGACACCGAAGGGTATACATAGAATGTAATTCCGTGTATATCTTTTCCGTGTATAAGATGTTTTGAAAGATTTCATAGAATATTATTCAACAGCCATTTTTCCCTTCTTTTTTGAAAAATGGAATTAGTTGTCGTTATTATATGTAATATTGAGATACTCTTAATAGAGTTCTTAGCTTCTCAGATGTTACTAAGCAGTAACGTATTGGTTATCAAATTGTGTTGGTAGGTAGTTAAGAAAAAGTTAACAATAATTATAAATAAGTCAGTTAAGATAAAAACTGGGAGATACTCCTAAAACTATTAAAGATTTTCCTTTTAGCGGACACGGTGCCAAGCGAATAAATGCTGTGGGTTTGCGTATCGTTTATTCGTTAGTTGGTCTAATAATTGTATAGTCTTCAAAACCTTTTTAAATGTCCAAAGAGTATCGATCATATGCTGTGTTGGTAGAAGTGTGTTCCAAATATTTCACGGATTTCGCAACTTAGAAACGTTACTCGGAACTGCACCATAAGGAAATCGCCCAGTAAAGACTGGCACGACCCTTCGAACGCAAGGTCTCCGCAACCAAGCGTGGAAGATCGACATTTTTTCGATATATTGGTCAAAAACATACCTACATTAAGTATCAGGTAAAATTTGCACTAGTGAGCAAATTGGTAACTTTTGATAAAATGCATATAAATGAGTGAAGACTGACCTGCATGTATAAGACCTTGATTCTGGGATCGGCCGATCTCACCTTTTACCACGCAGAAGATTTTCCATTTTTCTTCGCTGGCTGAATTATCCGTTTCACTCACGGGTACTTCGAAAATCTCACTTCCGTTGAGATTTCAATAAAATTTTGTGTATTGTATAAACACATTAAAATATTTTTCAATAGTTATTCAATAAATTATAATTGTTACAATGTTATAATTTCGACCACTCGAGGCGAAAGTATACAACGCTATGAATCCCAAGGATCGCACCGCCGGGTGCCCTTGCTGGTGGCGCGCCTGTGGCGCCCTCTGATGGCGTCAAGATGAAGCCAATTGTCTATGGTATAGACGTCGACCACAGATTATTAAGATAAGTATACATACTGCTTCTTCAAATAATGCTGTATGTTTTCCTAAGGCACATCAATATGTTTATAGTTTTAAAAATCTCCCGTACTGAATCTCTAGCTGATAAATTATATAGACCACAGATTGCTCTCTTTTGCAATATGAAAACTGAGTTTCTGTCCGCAGCTGAACCCCATAATAAAATCCCGTAGGACATAATACTATGAAAATAGCCAAAATAAACAAGCCTAGCTGTTGCGACGTCCGATATTTTTTGACGTGATAACGTCTTATAATTCGATGAAGCCGGCTGCACGCCCGCAAAACATGACGTCATGTACCGTTACCGCCGTTACCGTCGTTACCTCGCCGCATGTTTGTTACAGTTGTATTAATTATTTCGACCAGTAGTTCAAGCGGGGATGTAGCTCAGTGGTAGAGCGTTCGCTTTGCATGTGAAATGCCCCGGGTTCGATCCCCGGCATCTAAAAGCTTTTTTTGCATTGTTTTGATTGAAAATTACTAAATTCTACTGATTACTTTTTACATACAAATCTATTAAACAAATGAAATTAAAATTTTCTTTTGAAAAATGCTACCATTCCATCAGTATTTTCTTAAGACGTTGTCACGTTCAACTATCGTCAGTAAACCGACTTTACAGACAACCATTTTTTTTTAATTTGACGAATAGCGTGGGCAGCAGAACTAAGTCGGTCAGCCAGTCTCTCATGTGAGAACCCCATTGAATCTACTGAAATACCCAGAAAACGAGTAGATTGTACAGGTTCAATAAGTTCATCTTTCAGTCTTACATCAAGTTTACCGCACATTACATTGCAGAGTGAGAATTTTATACATTTCGTTTTAGTTGGATTAAGTACTAGATTATTTGCATCAAACCATTTATACGCAATGTCTAAAATTATGTTAATTTCTGTGAAATCATTTATTCCTCTCTCAATTTTGAATAGAAGTGATGTATCATCGGCGAACATAACTATTTCTATATTTTTACGTTTCTTTATCGTGAAAGGTAGATCATTAATGTATATAAGAAACAAGAAAGGTCCAAGTATGGAACCTTGTGGTACACCCATTCTTATAGGCGACTCATTTGATTGCACACCGTCAACATCGACTATCTGTACACGGTCTTTAAGATATGAAGAAATGAAATTCAGAGCTGGTTTCGATACCCCATAGAACTGCAGTTTCTTCAAAAGAGTTTCATGATGAACGCTACATAAAAAGCTACCGTAATCTAACCTACTCCTTATAATTGAATTACATAAACGTCTCAAATGTTTGGGATGCATGCTCCATCCAGAACCAGCCAACATTTTAAAAACATTTAAGTATTTAACAATTTTATTTGTTAGCTCTTCTACGTGTGAGAAAACCTTGGATAGACAATAATGTGTTGAACAGATGTGAAACGGTTAACGCCCTCAGGTTTCGCTCCGGGCATACCCCATCAAAAAGATTTGCCTTTTTAATGCGCAAGATTCCTTCTCCCAACTGTCCTGACT